>OX451208.1:1272500-2472500 GCA_949628255.1 Macrophya alboannulata
TCTAATTACGAGGGTACGTCTTTACCTCGGGTTTTTGGGTGTCTACCGAGTTAAGTGCAGCTGCCTCAGGTATATCTTCTTTCAGAGATTTTCTCGGCCAGAATAAAGTCTTGTAACCAAGACTGATCAATACTGATCCTGCGATTGGTCCCAGCCAGTATACCCAGTGGTATGTCCACTCGTTATTCCATAAAGCAGGCGCGAACGACCTTGCAGGATTCATACTGCACCCGGAGTAAGGACCAGCCGCCATTGACAACGTGGCTACTGTTAACCCGAATTTTATTGCTGTGGAATCGCTGTTCCTTACATTCCGAGGATCCCAGCTTGCACAACAAAGAAGAATCAGGACTCCAGTAGCCATGGTCTCAGTCAACAGACCCTGGACTGGCGATATCAGGTTGTTTATCCCCGTCACACAGAACTTATTGGCCGTCTCTGTGTTACCATTGTGCAAAAGCTCTGATGGGGTAATTACCTGTAAACGTAAAATAAGTTGTGAATTAAATGATGAAGTGAAAGCAGCAAGGATCAGGTGATGGTTGTGAAAAAGGCAGAACAGCCATTCATTCAGTCATTTTTATGACCATGAAAGTGAGTTTAGTAGATCTGGACAACGAACCTTTAACATTCCATAACCAATTACGGCTCCCAATATTTGTGCAACTATGTAAACTGCGGCTGTCGTCAGAGATTTAAGACCCAGTAGCACGCTGCATATGGTCACTGCTGGATTTATGTGAGCTACGCTGATGTGTCCAATAGTCTGAATAATGAAAAGAATTCAGGGATTAGAATTAATCACAGGCTCGAATTCTGATGTGCAAATAACGATATGAGGAGATCCTCAAAAGCAGGGCTGAGTCTTCAACCCCGCAGGGCGGAAAATTACTGACAATGAAACGTAACGTTCTATGCAAAAAATAAAAACATTTGGATTTTTTTCCTCATCGTTTGATTACAAGTTTAAAAAATAATTTAATCAAAGTCTGGTGATAATTATATTGCTGAATGTTTTTAAACACTTTGGAGCTCGGTTGGGGCTCTCCAAAGTCGATTTGGTTCACTGATCTCATATCGCTGTTTTATTTGTTTTCGTTCCATATATTCTATCCTTGCCTAAGGCTTTAAGGTTAGATTAAATAAATTATCGCAATCGTGGAATATTTATGCTCTTTCGTTAGCACATAAATAATGTTTTGCAACTGCAGCATTACGTACATATATACATACGTATTATATACAAATTTATCCGTACAGTTCGCGCGGTGGCATCTTAAGTTACAATAATAAATCACACATGATCATCATTTGCGGTATTAACGTCACAGCTTTACCATTATTTTTTTTTCATCATATCTGATGATACGATCGTGTGCTCGATCCCGTCTATCGATACACACGCGTATTGCAATCACGTTTTTATTAATCTCTTTCATTACGCGATGCCACAAAGCGTACGAAAAGCAAGAAATCTGATCTGTTGATCAAAACGATGAAAAAAAAAAAAAAAAAACGTTGATTTTAAAACTGTCGTAATGGAAAAATATCTACGGAACAATATCCGATATGATTCGTACCTGGATTACGCATGTGACTGCAAATCCGGAAGCCAAAGCTACTTGTAAATTGGACGGTGCTGGAGATAACGAACCCACACAGACCATGCAGCTGAGGAAAACGAGGACTGCAGTTCCAACGAGTTCGGCGAGTCCAGTAACCACAGTATCCCACCAGGATAAGTCATCCCTGAGCAATTGCCTGAACCCTGAAAAACAAAATTTTTGAAATATTGAGCAAGTTATCCAAAATTGGCATCAAGGAAACTATAACGACACTGTTTCAACGTCCATATGGGATCTCCTCGAGCAAAAAAAAAAAGGGAACCTATCGGCACTGAAGACAACGATTACTGATTACTCTTTGGCTACCAGCAGAGAGCAAGGCGAGATTATGAGACGGCGGTTTCGGGGCACAATTCAAATAATTAAAATGAAGAATGGAACTAAAAGCTCTCCTAGCTCTCCTCTGCAGACACAGACACGAACAAACTTGTTAATATATCATATATTACGTTGTACATTTTAGGTAGACCATGTTCTAACTTGAGTATGACTTTGATACACTGATTTGAAGAGATGGGTGTACGTACTACATACTGAAATATTTCTGATCTCTATAAAATTACGTGACTATATTTTTAAGACAACTTTGTTTCTTCTGTTATCTCGCAGATACCACCCGCATCTAACTAAAACACTTTCTTGGTATAATATGGAATATCTAGATTCTTAGACAGTATCAAAAAGTCTGTTTGTGCTTCCACGTGTCACGAAGATAGTAGCCTCTGGTACGATACTGCATACAGACGCGTACGTATACACTTATGTGTAAATATATTAAATTTTTGTTGCACTCAGTTTTTCAGAAATGTATGTACCATAATTACGAGTGAAAGAAGATGTACGTTCATGATTTTATACCTTCGTGGGATAAACGGTGTATTTCGTGTTAAAAAAAGAAGAATCGAAAAAATAAACTCAAAAATACTTGAAATGTGCAGCCAGTCAGCGAGACTGCAGCTCGTGGTTAAAAATAGTAATTAAGTATACCAGCTGCGGAAATAGGAACGAAGTTTTGTTAGTTCATCGTGAAGAGCCGATCGAGCCACACGCAGCCCGGTAATTAGCGTATCGTGCATACGTACCTGATCCCGAGAATAAAGTGATCGATTCCAGTTTGAACAATTTCCAAGACGCGTTAACAGGCATCGCTTTATTTTTATTTTCGTTTTACAATGAGGAAAAATATAAAAGAAAATGTTAATTAACGACTCAATGACAGCTGCACTTGACAACGGGCTTATGTAACCGACGACAAACTATATACTGTGTTTTTTACAAAAACTTATGACTGAAGACTCACGAACTCGAGATGCACGAAAGATCTGTTGATCGGTATAAAGTTCGCGATGCACAAACCAGTAATACGACTTTGGCACGATCTACGTGCAACGTAACTAAGGACTATTTTAATTATTTATGCAAGTGCCAACTGACATGTTGAAAACTGTTATTACTACAGACAATGCAAACTATAGATATACGACTGTCAAAACGGACAGTTGAATTTTTGTTTTATTAATATACAATTTGCGAGTTCCGGGACGTTCGAAAATTCGACTACCTGCAACAGCTTCGATCGAAAAGTCTCTCCAGCTACGATCTGCATGTGAAGACTTTGCGTCGATGGGATTATATCTTCGAAGAAATATTCGTACTCCGATTGTTCAAAAAACGAATCGCGATAATCGAAGATGACGAAATTATCTGAAACGCAAAATTTCGTAATGACGGATAACTCGATCGCTGTTCGCTGGATTCTGAACCGTTGATCGACAATAAAAATCCACTGTTATACTTCCTACTCCGTTATCATATAAGTCGAGGTGTAATTATACCTTTGCTAATAATAGCTCCTTGGTGTGTTTAACGTATGTGAACGTACAGTCACTGTTTACATTACCGAAACATACTTGTACATACTACATCTGAAGATTTGAGGCACGTGTTTCTGGTACAAATATACCCCAAGCCTTTCTGTATCTCAAACTCGAACGTGTCGCACACGCACAGATCACGATCATCGTCGTTAGGATCGGCAAAATCGACGGCAACGATCGTAGACTCATTTCTGTGACATTTACCGGTATAATATATGAACGGAATGATGCATTAATTTTATCGCGAAGGACGATCACACCGATCGTTTATGGCTTAGAATGCACTAATTGCTGTTAACGGGAGCGAGTTTTACAAACGACCTTATTTCTTGAAAGAAATTCCGATGTGGAAATCGGTATGTCGATTCAATCATCCGGAGGCTGCAATCGGTGTGATACAGGATCTTACAAATCGCAAAGCGTTTTCACAGACTTTTAGAACACTTGGAATGTTCGAAAATGAACCGATCATCGGTCTCCGCGTCTTTTCGGACACTGTTCAACTTCCGATATTCAATCCATCCGCCGATTTCGATGTACAAAAACGAAGCAATTTGAAGTTTTTTTTTTCTGTCAAAAAATTGTCGCATTTAGTCAAAATTTTGGACATTTTTTTGTGAGCCCAAAATGAATTGCGGAAACTGCAGCAAACGTTCATGGAGATATTTGTCAATGATGATGACGATTATGAAGACGATCAGGAACTTCCCGTGCAGAAATTTTCGTCTACTCGTAGCCTTGCGATGGCCGGTCATTTCAGACGATAAAAATAGTTTATATATGGTGATTAAATGGCAATTATATAGTGACCATGTAATCGCGTCTGTTACACGTTCAAATACCGGGTTGCATGGGGATCGGGGACCATCACGGTCGAACGAAAGTAGTTTATAACAGTTGTACTACAAATTGACCAATTGTCCGATAAGCACATCTGCGCGATCTACGGTTACACGTAGATGTACATATATAGACCTGTTATAGCCGTGTAATCGCATGTACATTTTGCGTTTGATATTATAGATACTAAAATCCTATCTATTCGTTCATATTTGTGCAAAAAAAGAAAAAATAATAATTGGCACGGTTTCTCCATCCGGATTGTTACAGCCGCCGGTATCACGCGATCTTGGTGTCTATTTTTTGCGCGGCTAAATCTGTACCGTAAAATTATTTCCCCGGGATCTAATAACGAAATCGGAACGACGAGGCTGTAGGAAAAAAAAGGACCCGACATTGGAGAGCGAATTACGGTTTGTACCATTCCAATCATTCGATAGAAAAGAAAAAAAAGAAAGAGAAATGGAGCAAAAAAAATGTATAGACGTGAATTTGGAAACGCTACCGGGACTTTCGGAGGATCGAAAATTTGACTTCCGTGCAGAAAAACAACGATCGTCGGTAATAACTTTTGTAATGTCCGATCAATGCTCAAAGTTTCAGGTGAGACCCCGGAGTCGAATAAATCGTAAGCCTTTGGATTTCTACCGAAGACTTCGTTTCGAAAAGCCTCCTACGATCAGTCAAGTAGTCTAAAAATTTATGGAATCAAAAATCTGCGGACTTGGACCTTTCAATTAGCCACACAAAAATATTCGCCAATTTTGAATTGACCAACAGTCGAACAGCGATAATTACGTTTCAGGTCGAATTCATGCATCGAAAGTCGAGCCAGAAGACATTTTAATCATCGCAAGCTCATGATACGTATGCGAAAAATGTTTTGCATCAGAATCGCTAAATTCGTGTCTCAAAATCAGAGTTCGCCGTTGATTTAGACTTTTCACGAGATTTCTAAGAAGAAAAAATAAAAAAACTGGCTCTGCTAAAATTTTGCAAAGCTCGACGAGTCCGAGCGATAGAATTTTGAACATTCAATGAAACATGATGAGGATCGGATGTTTATTTACCTCTCGAAGAACCGTCACGTGACATAATTTCGGTTCGATGTATAAAGATGCCCAGGTATAGTTGCTAACTCAGATCTCTCTCTCACGTCTGCAGTAACGATACGTCGATTGAAAAGGAACCGGGTGCAGGATATCGTTCACGCGTTTATTTGCAATTCTCAATTCGCTACCCGCTACTTGCTATACTTGCTACTCGCTACTGGCTACTACCCGCGATAGTAGGACACTCTTGTTTCTGCTCAAGTGATGGGTGATGTTTGATGCTTTTATCACGAGTCCCGTACGCGATAAGCCTTAGTTGGCGATCTCCCCTCTTGAGAGTGTACACATTTATTTCAATGCAGCGAATAATTGTTTAATCGATGAACGACGAACGTTAAACTATAATACGTTGCACAAATATACGTACACACAGTTATAAGATATTCGCACTTGGCTCACGAGTCCAACGTGTCGTATATGAACAAGAGGATTCATTCGTTCGCGAGACGATATCTGCATATCGGTTCAACAAAGACTCGACAGAATCGATAAATCGAATGAAAAATTGTTTCTCGACGTCGGTTTTTATGGACTTGAGAAAAAAAAAATCACAATTATATTCACTATCTGCACACTTTATACCAATCAGATCGGTAGATTAGATTTCACCGCATCTTTTAACGACGTGATCGGATTGACGATTGTATATTATAGGCCAATTCTTTTCCCGGTTCTGATAATTATATCAGAAATGTTGTTCTGGTTTTTGATTTTTTTTCCCTTTTTATTTCTGGTTTTTTCAAAAATATTTATTATTCCGCAGTTAATGCGTATATGACGTGTGTGTAATACACGAGTCGATCATGCAGACGATTCATCGTACGGTTTGATATACGTGTATTGTGCATTCGAATTCCACGAATATGAGAATTTTTTTTTTGCCACAGATTTCTTTCCGCGAGTTCGATTTTAACGCAAACAGTCGATACTTTTTTTCAAATACAATGATCATATTAATTGTAAGAATTTTTTTTCTCAACGATGAACGAATTGGCGATTAGTATTTGACCCTCCAGCTGCAGTTTTCACTGCATCGAGCATTGCAATTTAACTGTTTCGAACAACAACGCGTGAAGAGGCCAAATGATTGCGATGACCGTTTGATAATTAACAACTGAATATAATATGCAAAACTTGTTGTTCCAAAAAAAGAAAAAAAAAATTCTAACATGATATTGCCAAAGACCTGCGCGATTTAGATATGGCAAAAAATTATGCAAAGAACTACTTAACCAATATCGAAGGACGAGATAAAAGAGAGAGAGAGAGAAAGAGAGAGAAGGAGAAGAAAAAGAAAAAAAAATTGTTTGTTTTTGAAAAAAAAAAAAAAAACGAAAGCCGATTTGAGCGTGGAAATTTTTGGCGGCCGTCGGTCGGTTTAAAGATCAAGGATTAACGTATGGGCTCGTACATGTGTATATATGCATAGGTATGTATATATAGGTATATAAAAACGACTCGAATCACGCGATGTTTCTATTTATAATGACCAAAAATAATAAAAAAAGGAAAAAAAGAAAAAAAAAAAAAAAAAAAAAAAAAAAAAAACAGGCGCCAGGTAGGTATATACGTATTTAGCTTTTGGTTATATATTATATACGTATAATTACGTATGTCTATACACCGTCCGGTCGAGCCTCCTGCCTTTCGTAGCTGGTCTGCTGAATAATTATTATTAACCAACGTTGAATTCCAAAGTCAAGGCACCATCGTTCAGCGGGAAGTGGGAATAGAATTCTCTCGTCTAACTTTCACGCCCACGTTTATTTATATTGCTGACGTATTTTTTTAGTTTTTTTAGTTTTTTTTTATTTTTATTTTTTGGCTCATGGATATATACGTATACGTGCTGTATGCGGGGCTACCTATGCAATGTTGTTTACCTCTCGTGTATCGTATATATATATATATATATATATATATATATATATATATATATATATATATATATATATATATATATATATATATATATATATATATATATATATATATATATATATATATATATATATATATATATATATATATATATATATATATATATATATATATATACGTATAATAACGCTGCACGTGCCGAAAAACTGGAGGTGTGTCACTCGAACCACCAACCGCTGCAGATTCTATATTCACCTGTTTTCATCGAACCGATTTATGACCGAATTGCATCAGGTCGACGAACTATATGTGACTACTCGATGATTAATTAATGAAAAAAAAGACTAAAAATATCAGAAATATTCAATCGGAAAGTGAAACTTCGAATGAAAATATAGCGTCTCTGTATAATATGGTTCGAAAAAATTATATTTTCTATCGAGTCGGTTTCTTTAACAACTGCAGCGATTGATCATCGTATTTTCAAAAATTGTAAACTTACGTCATTTCGGAGCGAACGAATAATATTTAGAGATCGGTTCGATCTTCTATATCGTCGAGAACACGTCGCGTGATGTACTTCTTTTTTTTTTTTTTTTTTTGCTCAACTTTGACGACAAAAAAAAAAAAAAATTTGACTCGAAAATCATAAATTTACGGATCTAAAAATTATATTCATCGATTATCGATGCCTTGCCCGGAAATTACATCGATCCTCGAATATTCTTTCCAAATTTTAAGAAATTTTCATGCACAATGCGATCTGTACCCTACGAGACGTAATTTTTTTTCTGTGTGATCGATCTACGCATATCTACGTAACGGAAAGTCCAAAAAATTTCAAAAAAAATTTATAAATCGTTGCTCAAAATGCTGGTAATGAGCTTTAAAAAAAAAAAAAACAAAAGTTATTTTGGCTTTTACTATAGTTTTCAATTTTATTTATTTCTTGCAATATTCTATTTCAGGAAACTTAATTATGCGGTATATAGGTAATCGATAGATTAGCTAATTATTTCAGAGCCGTTCGTTAATGCGGTATAATATATAATCGAGTGAGAATATTATAAGCCAATGGATAATCCGCACCATTAATGAAATCAGGCAAAAGTCAAACGTCGCGTTTTATTCATAAGTATAAAACGTCACGGAAACTTACATCTAGGTATCGGTCTCTGTTTTTGACGTTTTTTTTTTCTCGCTCTTTCCCTCTCTTTCTTTTGCCATTGCCAAACACGAACAGCAATCGAAACGGGACGTTGAACTTCGAAGTGAAGGTATATACAAAAACGCCAAGAGGGGCTCGAGAATTGCATTTTTTATTTTTTTTTTATTTTTGTTTTTTGTTTATACTCTCTTTTTCATCTTCCTGCAAAAGATTCCTCTGTCTCTCGTCTGTCTCGCTAGTAAAAACAATCAAAATCTCCTTTTTCGAGCCCAAGTTAAACTTAGTTTAAGAATCCACACATTTCCAAAATCTGCATGTACCTTACGGCAGGTTTTGCCACAAAAGTCTATTGGCAAAAAATCTATTAGCCACACTTTCAAATTTTATGTCTTCCTGAATAATTCGCAAATGTTTATTAGGTAGACGGAACAATACCTTGAAAAATAAAACGAATTCATAATCTGCAGACGATTCGTTAGATTATTATGGGAAAAAAATTTGCCAATTTTATAATTTTTTATAAATGTACGATTATATCCGATGATCTTATCCTCCGGCTCTCAAAATTTTTAATTATTCTTTGTTTTGTTTTAATACGTTATATGTAAGCTTTAAAAATTTCTGAAAACTCCCAAGACTTGATAGCCCGTAATCAGGTCAACAGAATTCAGTATATTACTGATAATGACTAAATATACCCGTGATTTCTTGTTAAATTGATCCTTGATTTCTTTTATCAGTGAATATAATTCATGTTATTCTTCAATTTTCGTATCTTCAGGTTACAATTTGATAGTTATAGTACATACAGCAAATTTTGATTAGAAATCGTATTATCTTTAGACATAAAAAAAAAAAAAAAATTATCAGCTGAACCGATATTCCCGATATTATATTCTATTATCTTGAATCACTTAAAATGCGAATACCGCGTTGCTTCACTGCACGTTTTCTCCTCGACTCAAATATTGTCCGAGGTGGAACGCAGGTCCAAAGTTTTTATATTCGATATCCCAAATTGCAAAAAAAAAAAAAAAAAAAAACCATTTTTTTTGTTTCCTTTTCTTTTTTTCTTCGACTCTGAGAACAGATCTGCATCCTCGAAGGAATCGATATTCACTCTGCAGACACGTGAAGAATAGTGCGGCTGATTTTACTTTTAATTACTTCTTGAATATTTTTTTCAAAAATTTGTTTCGAGGTAAAAATTATTTGCACTTAATTACAAGATGGGATATTTTCAAAAACTTATCCCGGACGAAAAGAAATTATACGAATCTTTATAATATACACGAATTTTTGAAGAAATTTCAACTCTTCGCTATAGTTTTTTTTCCCCCCATAAGAAATTTCAGGTTCGGTCTATAGTTTTATCGACAAGGTCTTCCTGATTAACTACGAGAATCTACAATTTTTTTTTTTTCTACTGAAAACTATGAAATGTCAAAATTTGCCTAAAAAAAAAAAAAAAAATCGTAGAAATTTTTATCGTAGTATTTCGTCTATTGAGAAAGTATATAGTTGATACAAGTTTGCGAGAAAGTATATTAAATTTTAACAATAAAAAAAGAAAAGGAATCAAAAGATACCTTCTCAAGTCGAAAAGAACGAAAATCGAAGGTACAGTCATTTTTATTAAAATTCCGCAATCATGCCGCTAATCGTTTATCAGATATTCGACTATACTTGAAGATACGTCAATTATTTATAGAAGTTATAAATTCATCAATCAGACAAGACATATACCTACCTACCAATATCGCAAGTTTTGATTCGCGATATATGACATACGAGACATTATCTTTGCTGATTAGAAAATTTGAAGACCAAAATAAAAAGAAAAAAAAAAAAAAGAAAGAAAAAGAAGAGCAGAAAAAAACGTGACCCGATTCTCACGTGCCATTGCAACAGCCTTGACACTGTTTCAGAAATAAGATTATAAAATTGCAAAAAACAAAACAAAAAAAAAAAAAAAACCACGAGATAAATATAATTATCTAGACGGTAGTTTAATAGACGGTATATCTAGCCATAACCGAATCTAGTTTATACTCACTAGACACATTCATTCAATACCCGAATTATTCAGAGCGTGGACCCCAAAAAAAAAAAAAAAAAAAATACCATAAAGTAGCTCAAAAGGATTCGAAAATTTATTGCCTGTCAAAACTAAGCCAACAATCTGTGATTATTCAACTCAGTATTAAAACTGATTATGAAAGCAACATCACAGAGATAGGCAATTCTAAAGAAAGACTATATCTTATACACGGTTCGGTAATATTGCAAGAACCATTTTTGAAGAAAAAGACCAAGCAGAATTATTCGGGACCAGATTTTCAGCTGATTTGTTTTAACTTAGTTAAATTTCGTAAACACTTTTTACTGTAAATAGTTATAATAGGTAGGTATTTATTGTATATAAGGTATACCTAATTGATTGATTTGTTATTGCAGAGTCTGATTCGACGAGCCCTAAAGGCATATACTTTCTTTGAATTAAGTCATAAGCCCTTTACAACTAGGCTTGCCACGTAGATACGTGTATGAGCTAGGTCATGTAAGTAGGTAGGTAGGTAGGTGTGTGTGAAGATAAGACACACACGCGTGTATTTCGGAAAATGATTTATGTAATTAAACATTTTTAGTATCTTTCTAGTTGAACAAAATTTGTAAAAGAAATCGAAAGTTAAAAAAGAAACTTTTAAGAAACTGTAATCTAGCATATTTTTTTGGTTTTTTAGTCTCTATCACATAAATTTCAGTTTAAAAAGTCAACTGTGATAGAAGAATTTCGCAATTCAAGGTAAGAACTTTTTTGGTCTTCTTGCCAATCCTTGCCAATCGATAAACTAGATTTTTCGAAATGTTCGTGGGCGAATTTGTTCGGCACGTGAATTGAGACGGAAACTTCCCAACTATAAATACTCTTTTGAAGTTTATATGTTTCTCAAAGTTTCTAAAACCGTTTCCAATTCAAACGAATAATTGAACTTTTAGAGAAATTATAAATTCAAAGAAATGGTTTAAGAAATTTATTCAACGTTATATCACAGCAATTTGTTAATGGAAAAAATTTTTACTACTACAAATATTTGGATGAATTTTTTTTTTTCGGAAGCTTGAAACGTCTCGTGTATAGTTTTCCATTGGGAATTTTTTTTTTTTTTTTTTTATAGATATTCGTAAGTGAGTCAGAAGAATTTATCGTTTTTTTTTTTAATTCCTTCTCTCTCATCAAACTGATAAGCACAAAGCTACAAATTTTTTATAGAAAAAAAAAACTACTAAAAGTTCAAATTCCCGAAAAATAAAAAATTGGTATTATAAATTTTCCCACTAATTATCAATGTCATTAAAACAAAAAACCATATTCTAATAGATAAAGCTGACATAGACTGCAGCATCGAATTCAGTTGCGAACCCCCAAAATTGTATCTTATACCCTGCAGATATCAGCAATAAATAAATAATTACGATAATCAAATTTGAAGTACGGCGTATAAATTAAAAATTAATTTCTCCAAAACGATTCAGATTTTCAAAATTCTCTGTTCAGGACTATCGTCAGACACATTGGAGCTTCTCGATGAAGAATTTGAAAAAAAATTTGACTGGTAAGAATATGGTTAGATTTTCATTTTATTTATTTATTTATTTTTGTCGTTTTCACGAAAGTTCAATTACCTGTTCAAAGTCGAAACGCTTTCGGAACTGAAGACTATATATATTCAGGCCAAGTTTGAGAAACGAGCCTCCAAACGTTACGTATAGTTACACGTATGTGTAGTTGCAACGTTCCAATCTCTTACATGCTAAAATGCACGTACGCATGTAAAACAGCTATAAATCGCCTTGACCGAGATCGAATGGAATATACCCGTTTCTAACCGAATTGGGCATTAGAAATTCTCTAAAAACTCGAACAGAATTCTTCTCCGAGCTGAATTCATTCTTGAAAACAAAATAAAATTTTTTACAAAACGTATTGTACTAGGGTGTGCCATTTTGGGGCAGCTTTTTTTTTCAACTTACAAACAGCTTGTATACTTGCAGGAAGGTGAAATAAGAAGCCTGTTAAAATTTGAGATCCTAATATTAATATTAGGAGGTGCCCAATCGAAAATTTCTATTTCCCATTTAAATAACACGGGAAATGTTCTAGTGGCACACTTCAATTTTTATATCTCAAGTACTAATCTACTCAGAATGATTCTGCATAGCTACTTTTGTTCGAAATTAAACGCTCTACAAAAAAGGTCTCTTGGTATTTTTCGATAAATCTATCTGTTTCCAAGTTGGTTGTTGGCTATTAATGACAATAAACCAATAACCAACTTGGAAATAGTTAGAGTTATCGAAAAATACCAAGAGACCTTTTTTGTAGAGCATTCAATTTCGAACAAAAGTAGCTATGCAGAATCATTCTGAGTAGATTAGTACTTGAGATATAAAAATTTAAGTGTGCCATTAGAACATTTAATCGTTTAAAACAAGTCGAGAAAATCTCAAAAATTTATTAAGATAAAAAATATTTTTATGGGCCAATACCGGGCAATCGAAATTAATTGCACATGGCTGTAGATGCAGCATGACGATCAAAAAGTATAACAGAAAGAATTTATTGAAGACGAATTTAAATCTGGTTTCTGAGATTGTAAAAATTAATAGATTTTTAAGTTAAGTACCCGATCTTTGGTCCCACTCTATCCATAACTCGGACGATACTAACTAAGTGGCCAGGTTCGAACCTGGTGGAAATGTTCATTTTCATTTTTTTATTTTGTTTATTTTTCTAATTTTCGTTTAAACATTTTAGGAAACTTCCTCGATATTAGTATATAGGCTTCACACTTGGTTATCGACGTTTCGAGAAAAAACGAGCTCCCCTTTCTCTTTACTAAACAAAAATATATATATTATAGATATATAGTGCAAAGACTCCGAAACCGAAATGAAAAAAGAAAAAAAATGAGAATGGGAAATTTGCTTGCCAAAAATAATAAATATGTATCAATTTATTTTATAGATGATCATCGAGTACATGTACAAACGCATATTTTGGATTTATAATTAACAAATTGTAGTTAGATCTGACCCCGTGATAAAACGTGATCAGAAATTAATCGATCGAATAATTGGAAACTCACCTCGCATGTCGTGCAATGGGTAGTTTGAGGTTGAAGTTTTCGAATTCTCGAATCCTTTTCTGTTGTAAATCTCGATTTTACTTGAATTGGAAAAGATAACGAAAACTTTGGAATAACAGTAATTGATAAGACCGATGACAATAATTACACTGGAGCAATTATTTTAGCAAATTATAATTGCGCGGTCGATCGGTTTGTATATATATTTTGTTTATCGCGGTGTATATATGTCGTTGTTTGAAACAACAACAACAAAAATTAAATATAAATAATTTTTTCTTCCTTTTCCCCTTAAAGCAGATAAACGTTCGTGCGATAGTTTATGCCGCGACCGAATTACGTCTGGTAAAATTCCAAAATTTCGGTCAACAATTTCGGCTCATATATAATCACAGTTTAGAGAGATAGTGCAGCAAGATATCGCCGGTTCACGCGGCACGTTATCGACTTGCTTCCGCGGGGGGCAAACCGTAAGTAATACCACCTCTAACAGTTCTCGTCTTTATAAATGTTTATTGAACAGTATAAAACAAAAAATTAAAACAAACAATGAAAAGAAATAAATAAATAATTATATGTGTATATACGTATATATGTATAAAAATTACTTCACACTTGATATATAAGTATGTATATGTATATATGTATAAGTATATGAAGAAAAAAAATAAAAACGAAAGAAAAAAAAAAGAAAGAAATCAACGTAAATTGCTTCTGCTCATTTATAAACGATACCGTACATCGGATTGGTCCCAAGTATTATGCGAGTCTTAAATTATTCGCATATTCACTTATATACACGAAACTGGGTATAGGTGGGTACCTATAAGCACGATACTCATACGTATAACGCCTTTTATATACAAACATCATATGGGAGAATGGAAGGATTCGTCACGTGTTACCCCTGCAACTATCGGAGTAATTTTCCACTGCCTCGCTAAAATCTTATATATACCTAGCTTTAAAACTTTCATTCATATTTCTAGCATGCGAGCTATATGCCAAGAAGACAAAAATAAAAAAATAAAATAACGATACGAAACTAGCAGAGAGGGGATAGATATTTTTAAGCAAAAACTGGACACGATCTTTATAGGATCTATATATGATAGCAGCAACAGCTCTTCCGTTATTTCAAAATTTGCATAAATCATTTTTTTTTTTTCAGATTTATCCTATTGCCAAATTCCTTTTTTTTTATGGATCAGGAAATTTTTCAACCTTGTATATAGGTATATAAAAACAAATTGATTGATATGATTAACGATAAGAATTTCGTTTGTTCCTTGTCAAAAAATTTGTTCATCATTATTATTATTAATAAATTATTTGAAGAACTGGGTTAATTAGAAAATATATATAAAAAAAAAAGGAGTTAAATTGATCTTCTATTATCGATCGATCCCCGCGCTGCATTTTGGTAATATACCGCGATATAGGTATATGATCGATCGGTTAAATAAATTCTGACCCGTTCAGCGTATGTATAATCGATCCGCAGATGACATTCGAGTCTTCCTGCAGTATTTTAACCATCGTTATTATTATTATATGCATATGATTATCATATTTTGCATTTTTTTTTTCATGTTCTTTTTTTTTTTTTTCTTTTTAATTTTATTACTCACACTTTCGTTTACCCAGATCGATGTCTATTCGCTGAGACACTCCCGCGCTTACGTCGTAAACGTGTTTAACAGTTGAAATGAAAAATAAAAAATAGAAAAAAAAAAAAAAAAAAAACGCAAGTTCACACTGAGATTAATTTATTGAAAATTTATATTGAATTTTTATCACCTTTCGAGGGGTAATCAATTTTCAATTACTTATCAATTATTTAGCTTTATTCGGATCGATGAGATATCGGTTCAGATTCTTGATCGATAATATAATACAGTATAAAGTTAGAAAAACTTATATATATATTATAATGAACGAAACTGAGAAGCATCGTGTAAAGACGTCATGAACGGCAAGCAAAAGAAAACATAAATAAATGTAAGAAAAAGAGAGAAAGAAAAAAAAAGACGGTTTTTGATAAGAATTGGGTAACCGCGAGTTCCGTTATAACCGTTTACAACGATATTATAATTAAATACGCATTAAGATTTGAGTGGCTGATATTACCGTATTCATTGTTTATATACATATGTAATCCATTAACGCGCGAGAAACACGTCATTTCAATTTCTTAACGCTGGTGTGATATGTGATTAATCTTTATCCGTCAATAGTTGATCAGCATAAATTATTTCAACCGCGCTGATTAAGGGGGTGACCCTATATCAATCGTGTCCTGAACCGGGTTATTTGCAAGATTTTTTTTTTTTTTTTTTTGGGGATAATTTTCAACTATTTTTTGTTTTTCAAACTTGCAGGGCTTGTTTAATACACATTTTTGTATTTTTTCATTCACGAAAAAAATTTATTCATGGACTTGTGTGAAGAATCGTTTAACGCGGTCGGAGGGTTGTAACGCAATTTTCGGATAACATTTTAACTGGATATTTTTGAAATACGAGATTTTACAAAAATACAATTTATAAAACAAAAATCAATTTTTTTCACCCTATCGACAGGGTTCCCCTCCCCTTAACCCAAAACGGTCACACCTTATGAGAATCCCGTGGTGGTCACATGGGGTGTTTACACACCCCGAGCACTTTGAAGCGCTGTAGAATTTCGTAGAATTATTCTGGGGGCCCGAAAAAAAATTGAGAACATATTTCAAACGTTTCTCTATTACCCTATCCAAGAATATAACGAAATTTTTGGTTTTAAGTATGTTTAAAAAATTCGTAAAAAAAAAATTCCCAAAAATGCTCTTTTTTTTACAAAAAATGCTGTATTTCTTTTGTTTTTTGACATATCGACAAAATTCAAGCAGGGTCTGATTCCTGAAAGGATTCTCTTTCTGATGACTATATTAGTTTTCGTGGGTTTTCCAAATAGTATATTTATTTTGCACTGTGAACATGAAGGTTTCAGTGGCAAAATGATTTACAAGATGTCGATGATTTTTTATGTAAAAATGATAATTTCTTTATTGAAAACTCTTCAAAAAGTAGCTCGAAAATGGCCTGGGGTGTCACACCCCATGTGACCGTATTGGGTTAAATCGCTAAGTCTACTATTCACAATCACACACACACATGTGTAAATAGTTGCTAATAATAAGGTTAAACACATCTGTTTACGTTACCGTATTACACGCTGGATCAACTTATGTCATATTTTATTGCGGATTTCTTATATATGCATAATTATGATATGAGGTACAAGGTAGAATTCAAAATAGCTCTCGCCACTGCAGCAATACAGAATTTGACATACATACGTACATAAAGATACTCAGATGTTTGATAAGCTCAGCTAAAAATGTTCATACGGCTTTGATTGTAATCCCAGTTTGAGCCCCTGTATAAATTTAAGACGAAGTAGAACTTCATAGTGACTTTAAAATGCACAGTTAAACAATGCGAATCACGTTATAATATTTACTTAGCCTACTTTCTTGTTAGTCTCATTTTGTCATTTTCAATTTTATACTAGAATCTTATTTATTTCATTGTTAATCAATTTTTAATTAACTCTCGACTCTGATAAATGTTTAATTAAATGCTCTACCATCTCTACGAATTATTTATACATATAACGGAATCGTTTCCAGTTTGTTCGACGATAATTTTGCTATATGAAGCTTTTGAACAATTTGCGCGGGAAATTTTGACCGCTTTTAATTTCAAACAAGAAAATTAATCATGATTATAAAATGCTTGGCGCTCTCTGTCGGAGTATCGCCGCAACTTAATTCGCACATTTACACGATCGGTGCGATTCGCGATACCGACTGTTGGTTCGGCCGATTTTATTCGTCGGTCAATCGATGAATTCTGCATTCATATGGTCGTTTGTTTGTCGTTTGCTTTGCTTTGCGGTAAGACAGTTTCCTGCAAAACCGCACGCTGAGCGCCAATTTCGAATTCTTGATGTGAATTAGCCTCTTTTTTCCAAATTTGAAGCGACTCAAGTCCCAAAATTGATGGCAAAATTCACGAATAAATTTCAGTCTCAATTAATTCAGACGATGATCATAAAATTTTCGAAACTTTCGATTGTATGAATCAATACCGCCGCAGCCGCGTGACAGTGGCAGCGGTGGCTTATAATCTTTCAAAAGAAATAACTTGCGATAAATCACATCGTAATTATCTGGATAGTTGCAGGATTTCTTTGTCATCTTTAAATAAATGTTATCAATTTGTAAATAAATCACGATCTCAATTGCAGTTAGCGGTCTAGATTTTATTCAGTTTTTCCATTTTAAACTCGTTTTGTTTCGAGAAAATGGTAATCCTTTAATACCCTATAGCTACCTACATACGAGCGGGAGACCTGCACGACAGTATTATATTTATCTTATTGTGTTGAAACCCGCTGCACGTAATTTATTTCTTAAGAAATAAAATACCTATATATCTTAGGACTGATATCAGTGCTGAGCTTCAGTTGGCGATAAAGAAAATATAATAAAAATAAAAATAAAAAATACAGAATAGAATCCTATTAAGCCAGTGCTGATTAGTTCTGTACATCTTGAAACGTTCGTTCATGTTTCCTTGTATTCTTTTCCCAACTTTTTTTTTATAGATCGTTTATATTTTTATCTTTGACATATCGCCTTAATTAGAAATTGTCTTGTCTCTTATATTGATTGGTAATCTTCTCAATCAGTCAAACGGTTTTATATCAAAGTAAATCACCGTCTAGCCTAACTGGAAGTCTAAACTAATCGATATAAAAATTGGTCCATAGGTCGCTATATTGATTTTAGTTTACTTATTGATTTTTTTTTATAACTGCAAGGCGTTGCTGATCAAGGAAATTATTGCGTAAAAAAAATTTTTAGGTTTAGGTGAACAACAAAAATTCGATAATTATACAGGGTGGTTGGTCTTAATCGATCCAGGCCGATATTTCCCGAACCAAGAGAGATATGAGAAAATATTTCGTACAAAAGTTGCAAGGTTCGGAAAGAGAAAGAAGTTGGCGTTGTTGAATTTTTCTGTAGAGGCGCCGCTGAGGTCAACGGAAGGTCAACTTCGTTTTTTTGAACAAAAACCTATATTTTTTATTACGTAATTTTGTTTCACTTGAAAAATCAAACGACTTTTGTATGAAACATTTTTTTGTGAGACATCAATTTTTTACGATATTCAGCTGAAGAACCGGAGAATTCTGAACTTTCGAGGACATTTCACGTCTAAACTATCAGGTTTGAAGAAAAATTGCAAGAGACAAAAACTACGTAATTTCATGGAAATATTCTTAGAGAATAATTGCAGATTTTTTTCCAATAACTTTTTATTGCAGCTTTTTCAATTGCGTGAAAAATATCAAAAATTGCTAAACAAAAAATCTGAAATTATTCTCCAAGAATCTTCGCATGAAATTACGCACTTTTTGTCTCTTGCAATTTTTCTTCAAACTTTATACTTTGGAGGTAAAATGTTCTGAAAAGTTCAAAAATCTCGAGTTGTTCAGTTGAATATCATAAAAAATTGATGTCTCGTAAAAAAATGTTTCATACGAAAGTCGTTTGATTTTTTAAGTAGAACAAAATTACGTAATGAAAACTATGGGCTTCCGGTTAAAATCCCCAATTTTGATATTCGGAATTTCGCAACATTTTTGAAAATTCGACAGATCGTCTCAAATAAATTCGCAAATTTGACCGTTTGGAATTTCCAAAATCCGGAACTTGAACCTGTCCCCCTTTTTATCTCCATTCATGGAGTTTTAGAAGCCAACAAACTCGTATAAAATTACATCGCTAATTACAACTCTGAGATCAACACATTGCGTAAAATCTTATATCCTATCCGACATATTTTTCCCTGTCCATATATAAATACGGTGGTCGTAACCGTAATTCCGGAAGGCGTAACGGAGCCTGGACGAACAAACGATACACACTGCAGTTCCTTTTCCTCATACTTTTAATTCGCGGTAAAATAGGAAGTGGCGAAAGTTGCTGCGAAAAGAAAAAAAAAAAAAAAAAAAACCCGCACTCTCTGTGCAGTTCTCGCCACGTAACTCAACTCGCACTGATACGTAAACGTCTCCTTTCTTCTTTATCCTTTTTCATTTTTATATTTCGATCTTGTTTCTTTAATTCCGTGTGCATATATTGTCTCTCTCTCTCTCTCTCTCTCTCACTTCAGATACTTAAGTATACCTTGAAGTCCGCAAATTATTTCAAAGAACGGAAATTGCGGGGAGCAACGATCAGGAACCGGATTAATAATTACACCGTAATGCGAAAAATTATACATATATATTATATACAGATCTGAGTTCACCATATTGCTTATTATATGTATTGTATTGTATTACATACGTATGTAATATTTATGTTATGGTATATAAATATGTTAAAGGCTCATATAGGTATATATGCGATTATATGGTGAAATTACACTGACCGCGCTAAAGAATCATAAGACTTTCGCAAAAGTTAAACTATAAACTCGAATGAGAAAGGCTGCAACGCGATTCACGTGGTGAAATTAAATGATATGCGAACAATGCTGCTGCTGCTGCTTTTGCTGCTGCAGTGAGTGGCGAATTAAATAGCGGACATTGAACCGTGGGGTTATTTTGGCACACTTATAATCATTCCACAGTTTCCGTTTTTCATTTTCTGTTTTTTTGCAACTTGTTTCATTTCGGTCGCGATTTCTCTCGTTTCTTAAATTCCTATCGTTATATGGGTTGGAATTAGCAACGCGCAGAATTACAAGTCCCGATATTTGTTTCGTCCTTTTGCTAAAAACCCGGTTTCCTGTAGATAATATTGAAAGAAAAAGAAGAAAAAATGAAAGAAAAATAAAACAGAGCCTCGGTTTTTCAAGACGCGATAAAAATTTTTTCTCTTCACTTAAAATTTGCAATAAATGACAAAAAATTTTGTTTCTTGTTCCTCAATCTTATACTTTGGAAATAAAAAATATACATTGTGACCGTCTGCAAGAAATCATGTTTTTTCTTTACTTAACAACCGCGGTTTTTTTTTTTTTTTCTAGTCAACGAGATCAGAAGTCTTTGGATAAAGGCCAGGTCTTTCGGTATACCCCGATTATAAACGACCTTCCGGTGTTTTATAGAAACTTCATTTCTATGTCAATGCCAAATAATCCTATTCACTGCCATCGAGGTAGTTTTTAAAAATGTATATTTAGAATCTAGAACTAGGATGACCCATTTTGACCAACTATTTTTCGATTTCGAATCCCGTATGAAAATTTGTTAGTTTTTTAGGTTTGAGGATCCCTCGCCGAATTCTATATATCAATTAAAAAAATTTTTAGGGATCGCTCACGAATTTCGAAAATTCCAAAAATGGGCAAAAATCGTATTATTATTTTTTTTTTCTTACTAATTCTTTAATTTTTTCTCGCGGCGGCCGATTGTTTTCACACAGGACAAAAATGACATCCTGAAAATTTCAGCTCAAGTTACAAATTTTTAAAGGTCGCTCAAGAATTTTGAATGACACAAATTGCAGCCACGAGAAAAAAGATTTCAAACAAGAAAAAAAAAAAAAAATGCAAAACTTTCAAGATTTGCAAGATTTCAAAGAAAAAAAAAAAAAAAAGAAGAATGCAAAAACAATTGCCGCCACGAGAAAAAAAATTCGAAAAAGAAATAATCCGATTTTTGACCATTTTTGGAATCTTTCAAAATTCGTGAGCGACCTCTGAATTTTTTTTAATTGTTCCGTAATTTGGGGAGGGCTCCTTAAATGTGAAAAGCTAACAAATTTTCATGCGAGACTCAAAATCAAAAAATAGTCGGTCAAAATGGATCACCCTAGTCTAGAACATTTTTTTGTTTTTTTTTTTTTTGCATATCAGTTTTCTAAATTTCTTTATTAACTATATACTTACACGACCTTCATGACTAATTGACTCGATTTCGCGTACCGAAAAACCGTCCAAACTATCACCGAAGGCATTTTACGTCATTATAGGTATATAGATTAAAGTTTCTCCTCGGATCGATTGAATTATGCAAAAAAAATCTGCATGTTATTATTATATAGGAATATATTTTAGTACAACATAATTCGAAATCAAGATTTCGAGAATGAAAAAAACTTCGTCAAATTTTTCTAAAAAAAAATATATACAGTCGATAGAATATTTTTTTCAATGATTTGAGAAAATAAGAAAGAACAAATAAAAAAAGAAATCATTTCACGTGATGAATTTCCAAAAATAGCACAACTCAAGCAGAAAAAACTTTTCGTCAATGCGATGAGAGCTTCAGAGATTTTTTTTACTTTTTTCTTTTACAGCCCATTGATGCTTATCATTATATATACGTTTGCTCCGATCGTTCATCGGGCCTTTACCTTCCTCTAGGTCACCGCGTGGGCGAGTAGGAAAGGGAGAGATCGAGATATCGAGCGGTTAAGTAAGAGCGAGGAAGACGGAAGCGTCGGAGTATCGCACTAGGTCAAGTTCGAGGTCCGATGAACGACCGCGAATGTCTGCGGCGCGGCGTCGACTGACTAATAAGAGTAAATCTTCATTTTTTTTTTTCAAATATTCTTTTTCATTAACTTGTTCTTTCCCTTTCCTCAGCGTTTAATTATATCCAAAAAGAAAAAAAAATCAGTCTTTTTTTTCGTTTTTGATTTTTGTTTTTTTTTTTCACAAAATTTTTCTAACATTGTAGAAATTACTTGACATGCTAAAGTCAGAAAAAAAATTATCTCAAAAATCTTCGATCATCAGATTTGCAATACAGCTTTTCGAATCTGCTTTATAGATAGAAAATTTTTTTTTTTTTTTTTCAAAATTTGGTAAAGATAGTGAAATATAAAATGAGTTCAATTTTTTATAGGTACCTATACTGCAGAATCTTTAGAACTGCACAGTATCAAATCATATCATAATTATACGTACACAAGGCACCAATTCTCTAAATCACAGGTAAACATGAAAATTTTATGTATAATAAATCGTATGTAAGTATGAATAAGTAAGTAAGTAAGTAAGTAAGTAAGTAAGTATATCCAAGTAGATAATGTACGTGAAAATCAGGTTCTTTATAATACCCGTTATAATACTTGTTGCACGATATGCTACTCCGACGTTGATGATGTATACATATACCTATACATTTTTTGTTTAAGAAATATTGCATTTCGGTTTTTTTCATCATCGCGATATGATATCACAAATATATGTGATATTGCATAATTTGGTAGTATGTACCTGTTAAACTGTGCTCAATAAAAAAAAACGAAACAAAACGAACTATATATGCAATACTAGACTTGAATTATATAAACACTAATAATGAAAAAAAATTTTTTATCAGCTGCAGTGCAGCATCAGCAAAGTCTAGACAATTATTATAAAATAACCATAAATCTGGATATCAAAAGTTATATTAAACGCCAGTATAATAATCTAAATAGGTAAAATAAACTCTAAAAAAATTGTGTAATAATTATTTTTAAAACGTACTAATTAAAACGACGTTGCTCAACTTTCAGCAGTTATAGGTACTTCATGGTTAAATTATTCAACCAAAAATTTAACCTATGCAATTTTATTAATATTATTATTATTATTATTGTGAGGATAAAACAGTTGTTCTTTTGCTTTAAATTCGTGAAGGTTAACTTATCGGTATTATGGATTCGTCAGTATTTCTGAGTATTTAATTGAAAGATATAAAATTAATGGATATATAAACGTCTTATACTTAAAAAGATTATACAATATTTAAGATAGCTGTGCAAGAATTTGTATATAATTGTGAGGTCTACATATATCTATAAAGTTTTAGCTACGATTTGTTCGTGACAAATGTTCATCATCTATGTTAGTTTGATCAATATACTGTATATATAAGTATTCGATATTCGTCTACGTTTCAAAATGTACGATATATATGGGACATTCCATACCAACTCGACCTGGCAGTGACCCTCGACCTCTCATATCTGATCCGCGATTTTTTGTATCATTCTTCCGACTCTGAATAGCAACTAGAATTTTTTTCAGATTTTTTCAAATAAATATGACCGCGTCATGAATTTTTCAAGATTTTTTTTCAACACATTGATGGCCGTGATCGAAGAATCTTATGATCCTCAATTTTGTCATACTCGAAATATTTGATAACCCCATGGGCCAAAATGACTGCAAATAAAAATATAAAAAAGTTTATCCGAAGGCCCTGCAGGCTCTTGTCTCAATTCTGAGTCCCTACTACCCCAGAGCTTTCGGAGTTCTCCGTTTGAACGACACACGATTTTTGGTAGCTAATATTCCAACAATCTCGATAAACGTTCATATACGTATAGTATACTGTGTACCTATAATACTCGTATATCTACACGCTATATACACTAGAGAATAGGGAAAAGTTTCCGTAAACAAGAGCTCTGGGAGAGAAAACACGATATACGTGTAACAGTATACTGTACACTGTACACTGTACACATATATTGTTATTATTATTATTATTTTCATGCACACATCATACGTGTGCAAATATTTGCTTTATCCAAAAGACTTTCCGTTGTTACTATAACTTCTTCTTTTATTACTGTATATATACTAATTGACTGCAGTGGATTTTTTAATGAGGTTTTTCTTCTTTACCCTGAGCTAGAGTTGAGCTTTTTTTAAGTTTATCGATCTCCATGGAATTTGATTAAAATCTCCATTGATTAAAATCCTGCAACCGATTTTGCGTTTCCTATGTATACGAACTGAGAAAAAAAAAAAACAACCGGATGTTACATCTACTATCGATATAAATGTTGATTGTGTCGTGCGCGGTTTAGAATAGAATTACATAATTGAACTTCGCTTATATATGTATATAGTCGACTTCCATTTATTATATAGAAAAAACAAAAAAAAAATCAATTAACAAAGAAATATGAAACAGAATATAAGACGTAAAATTATGACATTATATAGCTTCGACGATAAATATATATATGTGGAAAATTATTACATAGATATAATGTATATTTATAAATAATCATGTGTTTGAGAAAAAAAAAAAGACACAATCATCGAAATGGTGAAAAAAAAAGAAAAAAAAAAAAAAAAACAGAAAACAAAGTTATCAATCTTAACGCAAATACTAAAGTTCATGCGTGGACGCAAACGACGATTATTCATGTCAATACCTAATCAGCTTTCTGTACGTATACATATAATACCGATAACGATATTTTTGTCTGTTGAAAATTTTACAGATACCTACACGAGTTTTGTCATTATCAAGCGATTACATCTTGGTTCTAATTGAATAATGATTGAAGTACAAATACATAAATAAATATCTGGATGGAGTTAATAAAATTGTACTAATTAACGATCCCGTCTCGACGTTACAATCACAGCCGCACCGTCGTTCAATAATACAAAATTTTTGTTCAAATCAAATCTGCGGATTATATTTTTGGCAAACTTTCCGCTTATACATAGGTATAATTAATATGAGCAAATTTCATGTCTGAGATTGTTTAATTATACTGCATACCTATATGAATATTCGCAAGGGGGAATCTCCGATACACGATATAATAACCGGTATCGCAAATATTACGACGAAGTTGATTTCTTTTTTTTTTTTTTCCCGAAGTAGAGGAAAGAAGAAGAAAAAAATTGCGCATGGCGCACGTGCAGATTCGAGTTCGGTAGAAAAATAAAATCGCATTTTAGCTTCGGGTCAGCCGCGAACAACCGCTAACTTCGCAATTAATCTTATTCCTCATCTCAAGCATTATGGCAAGACCTCGAAATATTTTTCCTTTTTATTTTTTTACTTCTTGCTCTTTTTACAATTATGCAAACTTCATTCTCCCACACATCGACTCAGATCATATCAATGATTAACACATATTTTAATACGAACCTCCAAACATTCGACAATTTTTTTTTTTTTTTTTTCAAAATGAATTATCAATTTACTATTAGAATTAGTTTCTATTTTCAGATTTTTTTTCTCTCATTCCGAAAGAATTTTTCCATAGTAAATTTAGCGATAAATAAATTTTTTTGGTTTTTTTTTTCCTTTGAAAATATTCCGTTCGTTTATCTTTTTATTTATTTTTTTTCGTTTGTTTTTGAACGATCTTTCAAAACGCTAATTGCAATTAAATCCCCTGTCCTTTTTTTTCTTATGATTTTGTTCACGCAAGGAGGACGGCTTTTTTTCAATTTTAATGCCTTTGAAACTATGCAGAGGAATTAATTAATAATTAGCTTTCGGTCCCTCGGACAATAATTGTTCTACCATCTACCGTAGACCTGCCTATTATAATGTAATGAGAAAATTTTCAGCTGTTGAATGCCTCTAACAATCAGGTTGGAGAAAAGCCATGAAAAAAAAAAATGACGTCAAGAATAATAATCAGAGAGGCTGATATATTGTTTTTGAAAATTGCCAATACTTGATTGCCAGCACAGAATATAATAAAACCGTTATTGGAAAAAGGTGTGTAGGGATGTATGAAAGATAGCGCAATATCTGAATCGATGATTTAGATGGGATTATAGCATGTAATAGCGTCTCCAGCGGATAGATTAAAAAACAAAAACGAAAAAGATAAAAAAAAAATGAAAAAAGAAATTGTTAACAAGAATACGTGACATACTGCACAAGATGACCGGCGAGTTAATACACATAATTCCACTTAAGAATCCTTTTGCCGGTTTTTATTAACCCTATCGTAATTAATGAATAATAAAAAGTGATCAGGTAGTGTATTTCACAATCGCGAGGTGGATTTAGATAAATCGTGAAGTTTAATAAATGTCTACCGGTGTTCAGTGTTATTAACAGACAAGGGCAGGCAGTGCAATAATTAATTGTAACCGATTTCTGGGATGTAAAATGTCAACAATTTCACATTTTTTGCAATCAAATTAACGATATTTCAATATTCTGAAGTTTATCGAGCAAATCTTCGAGTCTTTTGCACAAATGTATCGAAAATTGTCGATCTACTATAATTTTTTTAATCGATCAGGGCCAGTCTGCACAGTAAATAATTTTTACCGATTTTTTGAGGCGTGAAATATTAAGAATTTCATATCTTTTGCAATTGAATTAACGATAGTTCAATATTCTAAAGCTTATCGAGTAACTCTTCGAGTCTTTTGCACAAATGTATCGAAAATTGTCGATCTACTATAATTTTTTTAATCAATCAGGGCCAGTCTGCACAGTAAATAATTTTTACCGATTTTTTGAGGCGTGAAACGTTGAGAATTTCATATTTTTTGCAATAAAATTACCGATAATTCAATATTCTAAAGTTTATCGAGCAAATCGTCGAGTCTTTGCACAAATATATGAAAAATTGTCGATCTATTATAATTTTTTTAATCAATCAATGTCAGTCTGCGCAATAAATAATTTTTACCGATTTTTTGAGGCGTGAAACGTTGGGAATTTCATATTTTTTGCAATTAAATTAACGATAATTCAATATTCTAAAGTTTTCCGAGCATATCTCCGAGTCGTTTGCACAAACGTATGAAAAAAATCTAATTCATTTTCGCTCTGGAATTCAAGACACCGTTTTATTACGCACTGCAGCAGTTAGAGATAATGATAGAGCCTCCCATATGCCTATATACCGTCAAAGTATATCGCGTGGTATATAATGTGGCAAAAATCGAGAGCAGCGTATCTAATTGCTATCTAATTTCATTAGCGCATAGTATAACACTTGCATACCTATACATGCTCGCAATGCACGATGGAAATTTTATAAAATGAAAATAAAAAAAAAAAAAAAAGGTAATAAAATAAAATATGCAGTACACAACGGCACGACAGGCCAAGTAACTTGCCGATTATTGTTCAGACCGAGAGACTAGACTGGACTTTCTTTTCCGCAAAGAGAAATGTTCGCAGGTCGACGTGCCAATGCAGGTGTTCTCCATTTAGGGTATATAGATGTAAACTGACCGATTTACGATCGCAGATCGATAGTCAAGTTCAATTAAAAGAAGAAAAAAATCGTGCTTATTGCTTGGAGCATATTTGTAATCATTAAAAGAATTTTTAAGCACCTCCTCATTACTGAAACCGATTTTTTTCAACCGATTTTTTTTTCAACCGATTTTTTTTTTCAACCGATTTTTGTTTCGATCAAGAAACGTCGCAATCGTTACGCATTCGAATTTTTAATCAGTCAAAATTTTTTAAGCACCTTCTCATAACTGAAACCGATTTTTTTTTCAACCGATTTTTGTTTCGATTTAAAAAAATCGCGATTGTGGATTCGAATAATTAATCATCGAGGGACTTAGAGCATTTTTCAATGATTTGAACCGCCAAATCGAATCTTTCAACCGATTTTTTCCCTGCGATTAGCCGAAACTTCGAATTTTTGAACATCAATAAGCGATTACGTCAAATTAAAAGATACCATATAAGTAAGTCGCGCCACATGTGGCCATAAAATTTTAGTAAATTTCACCCAGGGATCATATGCGAAAGATAACCAGTATAAATCTGCTAAACACGTATGAGACACAAGCCTGTGTGTAGGCGTAACATTTTGATTAAAAAAAAATTCTCTTTTTGTTTTTTTCTTCTCTCTTTCTTCCGAGCTTTGAACTTAGAATTTGCAGTCAGCGGATTATAACTATCCGCGGTTATTAACTCGACGATAAGTTTTTTGTAGTTTTCTCTTTTTTTTTCAGCATAATATATCTTCTGTTCAGTTTTATCAATACCGTCCGCGTTTAGGGGGAAAGATAATGATTCAGGGTCACGGATCAGGCAAACAGAAGCTAATAATCTATGGCAATAAAAAAGTAAATAAAATAACCCATTGAGATCAAAATAACGATACTTTTTTTTTCCATTTACTAAGCCGGTTTTTTTCCGCTCGTATAATCGGTTTTGAAACATAATTATGATACAGCCTCATCGCGTTTATCTTTGTACAAAAATTAATCGTTATTTTCTCTACTCTAATATTATAGTCGAAATCATTCGAACGATTGGAAAAAAATTTTGAGGAAAAATCATCCATGACCTGGACCTATTTCAAAAAAAATTTCAAACGCCCATCACTTCCGGTTCCGAAATGGCGACGACGTGAAATTTTTTTGGTGGTAAATTTGAACCAAAAAAAAAATAATAATAATTTGTAGACTTTTGAGAAGTCGGAGACAAATCTTTCCGGAAGTAATGCGATGTCTGGTATACCTATACTTCTTATAAATTATATATATATAAATATACAAGTCGCAGACTTCTTTAACTGTACTTACAGCTGTTTTTCTCTTTCAGTGTCGCCTCAGTCGAGTGAATTTTATTTCCAGTTGGTATCGCGATGGTACTGTTCTTTCCTCTTTCAGATCTTATACTCGGCGAGGGAACTAAGTCCGTAAGTACCGATGGCGAGATGATAGCGATTCCAGCAGTTGCCATTTCGTTGTGCCGATATAATTAATCCCCGCGCGGCTATATTGTAAAAATGAAAAATATTTTTGTTTCTTTTCTATTTCTGTTCCTTTTTCTTTCATTTCGATATCGGTTCGGATCGGCTCGTTACCGATATCTACCGAAATACCTCAGATCGAATTTATAAATCGAACATATAACAATTATACTTACTAGTATTAAATATGAAGAAAATAAGACGAAAAAAATATTAAACTTTCATCGATCTGCAGTCGATCGGCACGAAATTATAACGATCACGTGAATTTTTAAAATGTAAGAAAAAAAAAAAAAATCGTTCAGATCGGTTACACGCCGATACTGTTTTCAAAATTCTTCCTATTTATCTTGGATCGGTAAATATGTGATTTATGAAACTCTGACGTTACAAATATCGTTACCTTCGATTTTAAATTATACCGATCAAATATTATTGCGATATTCCTTCTGCCACTTCCATATAAATCGAAATCGCCACATCTACAGTATAATAACTTTCCCGCGAAAGAGTTTATACATATAGTATATCGGTATATCAAACGTCGTTTCTATTCCAGCTGTGCTGGTACCACCATTTGAAACAGCAAGCCTCTATCCGTCTAGTTACTATTATTATTATTATTATTTTTTTTATTTATCGTTATTGTTTATTATACGTCAATTTTATTGTTCTCTCTTGCCTGTTATAGTATATGGTATATATATCGTTCGATCAACTATTGTGCGCCGTAGCTTCAGCGAGACTGATCGCTCGCGTGGAGGAGCACTGTTATATGTATGTGCCTGCAGTGACTATAAGGTAGGTCGCAGGTCCGACATTTGCGAACTCACCGCCGCGGCTTTCCTCCTTTTGCATTTTGCCTTGACGCAAAAAAGGAAAAAAAAAAAAAAAAAAAAGGATAGACGATGATTTATCCTCATAAGGCAGCGACCTGCGAGCGATCCGCGAATAAGCATCAGAAAATCGTATCACGTGACAAAAATAAGAAGAGGAAAAAATTTTAATCAACGAAAACGCACCACATCTTGAGGGTCAGACATCGGACAACGATCTCGAGATTCGATAAGTCCGAGTTTATTGCCATAAGGCATTATTATCAGATGTTTGTTCATTGAGTCCGAAAGGTGTGTTTGTTGAGCTGATTCACGTCGATGTATGCAGATATAAGGCGAGAAGCTTCGCATTGTGTTCGGATCTATAAGTTGGATGAAGTTTAACATCTGGAATCGACAGCGGCACGTGTAGATTGCTTCTATTAATTATATTCCCAGCCACAGTGTAGACGCGAATGATCGATTTTAGCACCAAGTAATATAATCTCGCAAAGGCACACCAGCTACTGGTCACAGATTATTACAAAAACCGAGGAAAAAGGAAAAATTCGTCACGCTTCAAAGCGCCCAGACGTCACTCTCGCTCGACAGACTCTTAGCTCGAGTTCGATATCGCTTAGCCGTTTCGAACGCCGTTTCAGACAGCGAAAACGAAAAAAAAAGGAAACTGCAGATATTTATCGCTGTTATTTGTTCACGATTTGGGCGAATTTTGAAACGCCTTTTTATTTCCCTGCACTGGAATCACTTTTCACCAATTTTTTCCTTCTTTTTTTCTTTTTGTTTTAACTGCACTTTCGGCGAATGCAGGTCATGAATTCGCCAGGGAATTATCCCGATATCCAATTTCCCGAAAATATCGCATGCACACGCATACGTGCGAGTTTTTAGTCGGGCACAACGCCGCGACGTACTCCTCCGACGGAACTGATGAAATTTTGCACATTTTTGAGCTTCTTGAGCTTAACACGGGTCCAACCCAATCGGGTCAAATTTATAAGAGCATGCGCTCTGCGGGTTTGTGTAATACTCGCTGGGTTGATATACGGAAAGGGGATTTTTACTCCCCGAAGGGGATGAAGGCATCTCCCATCTCGACGGAGCAGAACCTTGGGGATGATATCGATTCGACTACGAACGTTGGGGTAGTCAAGGGAAGGCATTGTTAAGGCACTTGGGCAAGTGGGGATCGACTCTTCAGCATTTTCCAATCGAAAATGTATTGCGCAGGGCCTAAGCGAAGACATGACGTGTAGAGCTGGTACAGAGACGTCAAACTCATCTCTGAAAATCGATTTCCAAATTTTGGTTTCATTTTATTTTCTTCGGAAAAACTTCAGAAGAACGTGAAAAATAATTTCTGACGATTGCTATAAGAAATCGAAAGAGAAAATTGATGATATCCGCAAAATTTATCATTGTTTTTTTTTTTTTGAAAAATATGGATTTTCCGCGAACGTTTTATACACACGGATATCCACGCGTTTCTGTATACACAATTAAACTACGTCACGGATCAGGCGACGGTATATAATTCATCATGACATAACAGTATCGTGTGTGTTTCCCTGATTTGAATAAGATATGGAGCATTTCGCTTGAACTGGACGAGCCTCCAGCCACACCCCCACTTATTTTATTTATTTTCTTTTTTATTCCGGAGCAGATTATGGTTTTTCTGCAATTGATTATGAGGTTGCTTGATTTTCATCGTTACGATCTCTGTCTTTCTAAGATAACGGGTTCGAAGTCCATATACATATAATACGTGTAACGTGTTACGGATTCGTATATACTATATCCTTGAAAATACTTTCAGACGATCACATCATTTCTACGTACGTTTTATATCCGTTACTATATTTATACTTGTAATTGATAGCAACGGAATAATGGAAAGACATTTACATATACGTGTATTCAGACACGTTATCCGATTATCCGATTATTGCGCAAAAATAATTTTCAGAAATGCGAGGTTAACGACGCTACGAACGAGCTACGTCATAATTCGTATGCCAAACTCCTTTTTAACTTCCCGATTCAAAGAAGGGAAGATATTTTAATCGAACCGGAAATGTAAAATCGAGTTATCACCAAATCTCTACGTTTCGAGATCCAAAGAATCGCCTCTGACGATTTTTGGATGAATGTCTGTATCTGTGTCGACAGGGTCAATTTTTTTTATCCGAAGATATCTTGAGAACGAACGAACACGTTTCGACTTTCGATGAATGATTCGATTCGGTTTTACGCGTCTTAGAACTGATCAGATTTTCAATTTTATCAATTCAGTAGTTTTTCGAGTTATCAAAAAAAAGGAAAATCTGGGAATCGTTTTTATCGAGAACGTATCAACGGGTCTTTATAAATTTTTATTTATAAACCCGGTCAAATTTTGGAATCAATCAATCGATTATTTTCAGGGTTAAAAGAAGTATTCATTCTTTCTCTGATCACCAAAGTGACGATAATGAATTTTACCCAATTTCTAAAAATTCAAGAACACTATTATTCGAGCTGGAAAAATTCCAGAGCTGGTCCATCGAGGTCAAGGCTCATCGATAATGTTTGCGGTACTTATAATCTCGGTTGATTGTTTGTAAACCATTAGAAATTGATTTTGACATTTGGAATTTGGAATTCAGACTTCGATTTATAACAATATTAATTAATTAAAATGAAACAGTGTTACGACAAAGCTGTTCGAACTCAAAAACCTTGTAGATATTATAATCGATTTGCACAAGCGAGTTTCGCATTTCTAATCGCCATATCGAATTTGTATTCGCGACTCGTTATCCCGGGCGAAATAGTTATCAAGGCTGATCGATGCTGCAGCATCATGTGACCGAGCCACGAATCCAAGATAAGCAAATCGCGTACCTGTATATCAGGAATTTACCTACGTGGATAAAGGTACGATTTTTTGAGTTTGGGATAATTTTACGGCCATCAGCTAACGCGAAAAAAAGAATTTTTTCATTCGAAAAGAACAGCCAAATCTTCATCAAAAAAAAAAAAAAAAAAATTGATTTCGTGTCAGATAGTAACTCGGCTTTTGGAAATTCGTGCAAATAAATCGGCGGAATCGGATTTCGAAACGATGCTTGCCACAGGGGAATTTGTTGCGTAAAAAAAAAGAAAGAGAGCGAAAAATGTGTAACGAAATCTGGTAAATTATGAAAGAACTTGATGATCGACGATGAATTTTTGAAATTATATCCAAGTCTGTATTTTAATTGTGAAGTTTAATGTGATGAAGTGGACTATAAGTGACCTATGAGACTTTTATACTTTCTTCATTTCTCAATTCGAACTGCAAGAGCTAAGCAGCATCTTTCGGACCTTTAAAGTTCATGCTCTCGAAATTGGTGAATATACTAATTTTTGTTTGTCGTACCTATAAATTGAAAATAATTCTCGAACACCAGCGGCTATAACGAGTTTTTGAAAGTAATTAATTGGAGTAGACAAGTTTAAATCGATCATTGAACTGATAATTGCTGAACTTTCCACGTATCATTTAATTTCGAAATTATTTGATTAAATTATGAACGACGCTAAAATTTTGCTTATTTATTTTTTCAAGGAGATGTCGTTTTGTTTCTGATTGTATTGAAAAAAACGAGGGGATTAGTTCCAGGAAACATTTTCCAACTGCATTTAATAATAATAATATTCGGAAAAAATTTTGTCATATCGAGTAATTCAGGTGTCAGTATAATAGGGAAATTGGATACTTACTATTATTGCGGCTTCTTGAATTAAAAAAATTAGATTTTGATGTGAAATTACTCGGGTCATCACCGTCGTCCATTTCAAAATCGTATCTGGTATACATCTCAGCTGATTTGGTATCCGAACTTTTTCTGAAAAACAAATTATATTACTTTTCTAAAATTTCAGTATACATTTTTTTTATCTCGATCTATAAAAAAAATATCATCATCATCATTTGCAGCAAACTGCTCATTTTTTCATAATTATTTCAAAACAAGTTTTTCTCTTTCATTTTTGCATTTTTTGTTTTGATTGGTTTATAAATCGAACCTATTTATTCCACTGCTAATTTTCGATTCTCGTTGCAATATCCAATCTCAAAATTCGAATAATGACACTAAATTTTTTGGTTTTTTTTTCTTGCTTTTTAAAAATTTTCGGACTCTTTGGTATCGTATTCCAGCTATTATTTGCATTTATTATACCAAACTGCATAATTGTGACTGAATTTACCCAAAAAGATCCAAAGTTTGCTTTGCATAATAGAAAAAACCTGAGGCTTCTTTTTTATTTTTCAATTCATTTTCGATTTTTCTTCATTTTTAATCGAAACAAAAATCCTTCAGATTTCAATCGGATATTGATAATTGATTACCGATCATTAAACGGTTGATAAAAAATTATTCGAATTAAACTGTGGAGGGAAAGATTCAAAATTTGATTTTGACTTATAGAGGGACTTTTCTGCTTTTATCTGCAGTTACTTTCTGCAAAAAGGAATTCATCGAAGTTTCAATTTCTAATTTTCTTCAATCCATGTCAATACTTTTCACTTTTTCGCCATGTCTGCAATGATGTACGTGTACGTACATCAACGATGCGAATCACAGCTTTCGAATCCGTTATAAACTATCAATAGCGTCGATTTATGTGGATCCATTACAGACCCATGCGAATCTCTGTGCTGTAGACTTTCGTCAAATTTGAAAAAAAAAAAAAAAAACAAACGGACATCAAGAACTCTAACACAAATCCAAAAGCCATTATTTCAGTCCATCGTGGATATCCGCATATACCTACATAAAAGAAAAGCATTCGACATCCATCAAATGTCTGCACGTCTGCATGTTCATTTTTCCTGAACATTTTTCCTGAATTATCCGGGTGAAATATCTACGCAGTAATTCACTGAGAGAAAAGAAGGCTCCAGCAATATTTTATAGTTAAACCAGACCGAAATTATAGTTCCTCTTACAATATTATGGTATATTGCACTAAAAAAATAGTTATCCTAACTATAAAAGTATAGTTAGCGCCTGAGGGAACTATTCGCATAGTGAAGTTAACTAGATTTTCCTCTCGGTGTTGATATACCCTGGCTAATTATATTATAAACTTGCCAAGAACTTGGCATTTGTTTCACACAGAGGTATAATAATATATTTCCGTGTCATTTTATCATTTTTGTCACGAATTGGAAGCGTTCACGGGGTCAGCCAACTTGGAGAACATGTTTATTCACGGATAAATGTTGAGAGATTGTCCCACATCTGATCTCAGTTAATTGTTGCTTTGTGCAGTTTAGGTAGAATAAATTAGGAGTATACAGATGCAGGACTAATTAAAGAGCCGGGTTGAGGTTCCAAATTTTGAAAGTTCCGAATAGTGAAAAATTGTGAATTATAATATCACCGATTCACTGCAGTTTTCAGAAATGTTATTTCCCCGCGAGTCTTCGCATCGAAAAACACCGGAGGTTCAAGATTTCGAAAAATCAAGATCCGAAAGGCCAAATTAATTCCGGAACTTGAAATTCGCGCAGGAGGGTCGAGCCCCTACATTAAATTTTCGGATTCTCGGACTTTCAGACTTTTTGTCTGTCTGCACTCCGATCTTCTCCAATTTTATTATTCTGAACTTTGACGTATCTGAAAATTCTGAATCGTCTAAAATTAATTCGCAATTTTGACCGTTCGGAACTTTGAAAATTCGGGACATCAACCCGACCCCAAGTACATGAACAAATCAATCCAATAATTTCAATTTCAAGATCAGGATGTGCAAGGATCTATAAACCCGATCAAGAAGCTTCGGATCAAAAATCAGTGTGATAGATTTGAATGAGTTTTGCATATCAAAGAAGCTGTGGTATATTTTGTATCTGAAAAGCGAAGCGACGTGAATGTTTGTCATCCGCAAAAGCACGCGGTAGTTTATTTTTAAACATTCCAACGGCGACTCGCGTGTCGCCAAAAAAAACGCCAATAAAAACCGAGAACAACAACATCAACTAAATTTCGGATCAGTGCAGGCGGACTAATAAACGTCGCGCCAAAAAAAAAAGTTTCTGTCCCAGCCAACGGAGCCAGTACATGCTTCTTTATGTTCTTCAACATATTCAAGAACAATTGATGCCCATTCCACGTAGGATATAGCATGTTGTATATTGTCGAGGAAACGACCTGAGACGACCTCGAATTGTTACGCGAAAGACGCATCATAAGACATGCGGGCGATCGGTTCCGTGCACGGATACGTCTGGCTATATGTGTGCTGAGTAATTATGCACGCTTATGCATAATTAACGATCTTTAATCTTGAAATTAACGCTCATTGTTAGTCGTCACCCCAAACCGCGGTGGCCTATCGAATTATTCTAGCCCCTGAATCCGGAAGTCCGGAAGTACCGAAGAGGTGAGAATTGTCGTTAAGCTAGCTCATTAATTATAACCACCTGAGCTTATGGACTCGGCAATTAAATTCTGGCCAATTAAAAGTGCAGTGAAAATTATTTGGCTAAAGTAGAACGCAACGGGACCGCGGGTTGAGGTTGCGAATTTTAAAAGCTTGGAAGTGTTAGAATTACGAATTTTTCATATTAGGGATAGTCACAATTTTTGGGAATAGTATTTCCCCCGGAAATCTGCATAGTCGATTTAAAAAACTTGAAATTTTCGGATTCTTGAACTTTCAGAGTCTTTAGCTTAAATTTCCTCGTTCCGATCATCTGTTCCAATTTTAATATTTCGAACTTTGACGTTTCTAACAAATTTATTGGTTCAAATTTGAGACTGCAGATATTGAGTGGAAAAACCTTTCGGCGAGCTAAAATCTAATTTTTTTTAACGATTAACAAACCGGAAATATCTGCCACAGAATCGATACGATATTTTTCTTCACCCGTGACTAACTTCGGTGATTATTTTTCAACGATACTTCTACCGTGAGGATCTCTTGAAACTATAAGGCTGAAAAGCATGGGCGCAGAATAATACAAATTTTATGGGGATAGCCAACTCGCCGAAAATCTCCCTAGAGTCACTGCTGGTCTAGCCACCCGAATACCCTAGGGATTTTTTAGTGTGACGAGTTGGCTGTCCCCATAAAATTCGTATTATTCACGTATTATTCTGCGCCCATGCTTCTCGGCCTTATAGTTTCAAGAGATCCTCACGGTATAATATGGTTTTCGCTGAATTTAGAAATTTCGTACAGAATCTATTCGCATATTTTTGCAGTAATATTTCGGGATCTTTATATTGTGACGAGATTCCCATCGTTTATCACAAAGTATCTATACGACTTACGATGATACTTAAAGTCTGATTGGAAGTGTACGCATAAAATTGGATAAATGTGCAATCGAGGAAAGCTACTCCCACAGGATAAGCTGGCTAGGCGGCTATAGGAGCGATCATATATACTGCAGGGATATAAATTACGCAACCGCATAAATTGCACAATATCTTCAAGCTTAATATGTACAGTCGAACCGCAAATCGACGGAACATTTGATCACGACAAATTTCCACACTCTGCAGTGGCGAGTGCGCGGCTGATTTCGAGAGAATTTTTTTTCTTTTCTTCTTTTTATCCATCTCCCGATTTATAACCGATCTTTGTACCCGAGATCGGAATCTGTACGTTTTCTTAAAGCTGCATGTCACTTCCGCTCTGTACAGATAACACGTTAGGAGTTATACAATGAACACGGAAATTTGCAAGCAATTAAGATGATATGGCGAAATAGTTACAGCGCGAAAAAAATTTACCTGAGTGAAAAAAAAAAATTGAAATTTCATAGATTTGAATCTCAAAGAAAAAAAACTGTTCTGATCGCGAATTTACGGACTCTTTACCTTTTCGCTGTACTGCAGCAGTTTTCTTGTAAATTACTGTGGATGGAAGTGTTTCGTGAAATTTTTGGTTTTTACTATTTTTTCGAATAATTTAAACGAATATGGGTTCAAAAAAAGTGATCATAGATAAATAATTCAGTCATCAAAATTCTGAAACGTGTAAGAAGAACTTATGCAAGTGTTTCACTTTTTTGCCTGCACATTTCTTAATAATTAGTATTCCATAGTGAACGAAAATGGATTTGCGAATCCTCTCTTCAAAGATTCCTGACTGAAATGAACCAAATAACCAATTCAAATTCAGGTCATGAAATTTCAATTCTTTTCAATTTGTTATTTGATCTAAAATTTGACATATCTTGGATTAAGTGAATCCATTTCCGTTCACTGAGATGGCTAATTGCACCGGATGATGCAGTGCTGTTTCGTGAGTGCAAAAATAATCGCGGAATGAAAACAAAAAAGACTGAAATTTTTTTTTGCAGCTAGAGTGGATAAGTATGTGTGCATAAAATATACAAACATCATTAATTAACGTCACGCGAAATGTGTATTAGGTAATCCATAACCGTATTAGTGAGGCTATAACTGCATGCATATATACAGGGTGTCCGTTTATAATAAATATGCTCAAATATATCGAAAACTAAGCATTAAATTGAAAAATGCTTCGGACAAAAATTGTTGTATATGAAGAAGGACATCAGATGAGCATATCAGTTTTTGGGTCCGGGGCCTCTACTGGGCCCATTGAGGCCCGACTTTAGTTTTTTCAATGAAATTCCCTATTTTTTGTTGCAGATTCGTATTCTACGGGAAAAAATACGTAACTTTTGTGGGAAACATTTTTTTGTGAGGCACCAATTTTTTATGATATTCAGCCGAAAAACCAGAGATTTTTGAACTTTCAAGTACATTTCACATCTAAACTATCAAGTTTGGAGAAAAATTTCAAGAGACAAAAAGTGCGCAATTTTATGTAAAGAATTTCGGGAAATAATTGCACAATTTTTTCTCATACTTTTTTGTCGCAGTTTTTGTAATTGCGTGTAAAAAAAAATCAAAAATTGTTGCAGAAAAGTTCTGAAAGAATATTCTACAAGATTATCTGTATGAAATCACGCAGTTTCGTCTCTTGCAATTTTTCTCCGCACTTGATAGGTTAGAGGTTAAACGTTCTTAAATATGTTCAAAAATCTCCAGTTTTCCAGCTGGATATCATAAAAAATTGGTGCCTCACAAAAAAATGTTTCCCACAAAAGTTACGTATTTTTTCCCGTAGAATACGAATCTGCAATAAAAAGTTGGGAGTTCCGTTAAAAAAAAAACCAAACCTGGGCCTCAATGGACCCAGCAAAGGCCCGGACCCAGAAACTGATATGCTCATCTAATATCCCCCTTCATATAGAACAATTTTTGTCCGAAACATTTCACAATTTAATGCTTAGTTTCCGATATATTTAAGCATATATTTTAGAACGGGACACCCTGTATACTTTCGCGGAATGTATGCTGCGTCATTAATTACTCTATCCAATGATTATTTATTGTTCGAAACGTAGTTAGATGGTTATTACATACATTTTTCTTTTTCTTTTTATTGTCTCTGAACACGCCTGTGGGTTTAACTCCTTCGCATTGCATAATAATGCAATTTTCAACTATACATATAATCTTAGACATGCGAATTTTTTATGTTTCTTACACATTTAATAGTTCTGTTTTGGTCATTGATGATCAAGCTCGTGATCGATGATCATTTTTGTTGTTTTCGTACTCGTTGCACGGCTAATTATAATTCAATAATTGTTTACCGATTCAATATCGGACCTGCAGAGCCATGAATACGTCGATCGAAGGGCGTTGTGCTTCCTCAATGACGTACAGACAGGTAGGTATACCTATGTAGCCCCGTTTCGTGGCGGGAATAATTAATGACACATACGTATACCATTTCATAAAGTATTTGCAGATCTATACAGAGCCGACGAACTTCACTCGATGAGTCAAGCCTAACGCGTGACTCGAAGTCCCAGACACGATTAAAACGATTTCCTTGTCGATATTAACATATGGGGCATTCCATACCAACTCGACCTGGCCGTGACCCGAGATCTCTCAGATCTGGTCCGCGATTTTTTGTATCATTCTTCTGACTCTAAATAGCAACTAGAATTTTTTTCAGATTTTTCAAAATAAATTTGAGCGCGTCGTGAATTTTTTTAGATTTTTTTCAACATCTTCATGGCCGTGATCCAAAAATGTGAAAAAAATCTCAAAAATTCTGTGTCCGAAATGAAAATTTTTGATCCAACATTCAAAGTGTCTGGGCTGTTGCTTCAACCTGTCTTGGAGCTTTTTGAACGAAAAACAGTGAAAAAAAAATAGAAGCAGAGGTCAATTTACGGTGGACTGTTGCTTGAATTTTCTTATGCATACTGCCGAATTTTTTAGAATTTTGCCCAGATTTTTCCAGTGTATATTTTTAAAATTGACCTCTGCTTCTAATTTTTTTCACTTATTTTCGTTCAGAAAGCTAAAAAAGAGGTTGAAGCAAAAGCCCAGACGTTTTGAATATTGGGTCAAAAATTTTCGATTCGGACACAGAATTTTTGAGAATTTTTTCAGATTTTTCGATCACGGCCATCGAGAAGTTGAAAAAAAAAACCTACAAAACTTACGACGCGCTCAAATTTATTTTGAAATATCTGAAAAAAATTCTAGTTGCTATTTGGAGTCAGAAGAATGATACAAAAAATCGCGGACGCATTTGCAAAAATGAAAAAATTATAAACAGCGGAAGTTTTCGGACTCGTGTCATCGAACTTTGGCCATCGAAAGTCGACCCACCATATATTCATGCCTATAATAAAACTGAATATATCCGAAGATAAATTACGTAAAGTTATTTCCGATAATGGATTCCTCCCACTATAAAGTGTAGTATAAACCGCACGCGCTTTCGAACGAGCGCGAACTTACGTTTCGCGTGGTAGGGAAAAACGAGACGATCCAGGAGGCGTGTGAAATTAGCTCATTTTATAATCCACTGTTTATAAATTATCGTCCGCGTAACAAGACCCGGGGCTAAACTTTCGTTGTATGTCACACCCACCGTTATTCATCAAAAACGATGCGAATACAATTTTTAATTTAATTTTTCTATTTCTCTCTTCGATTTGATCAACGCACGATCATCGCAAAAATCTTTGGACGCCGACTTCTGCACACGTGACTGCACTCGTACCTGGGAAACCAAAAAAAAATTCAAAAAAAAAAATAAAAAATGAAAGAAGATACATGTATCGCGGCATGACACACACGCCTTCATCCGGACGAGATAAAACGATTTTTATGTTATACTATAACGGCTGAACGTTTTATCGCACATCATGTTGTAAAATATTTGCACAAGTTTACGTCTATCTATACCGGAAATCTTATTATACACTCTGTGAATCGGTTTTTTGCTGTTCACATCCGAACTCGGCATCTGTTTTAATTAATAATCATTCATGATCGATTAAAATAATTAACAACGACGTACAATTACGTACTTCGATTGGAAATATTGTATATCCACAGCGTAAAGAATAACTTCTAAATTGACGTTGATCTTTGGTACGAATTTATATTCACTGAGTTTATCTATACGTGTCTGTATTATCGCATATTACACCGCAGGACACTTCAGTTTGCTGCTAAACGATCTCCTGATATATTTTTTTCTCTTGTTTTATTACCGATAAAATTTTTAGTCGAAGAGAGCAAAATTTCACCCTTTCGTTAGAACACCGAACGACCCACGTTCGACGACTGTAGAAACACGTTTGCCGGGAAACTACGGTTGGGTCAAGGTAATAAATTGATTTTCGGAAAAACTATCTGCTCTAGATTTAGTACAGCGGTAGAGGTACACACCTTCTTTTACTGGCCAGTGGCCAGAGCTTTTTTAAAAATAATTTTTTTCGCGTAGGTAGTTATATATACCGCGAGTCTACGAAACATGCGAAATTACTATGAGTCGTGCCTCTATTCAGAAATTTCACAGTATTTCGATACTCTTTCAATGATATTATCGTCAACTTCGTTATGTTGTTGTTTTCCCAATTTTAATTTTTTTTTGTAACATTTTTTTCGATCTATTTTTACGTTCTTGTTTTCCTGTTTTTCTGGCACTTTGGACGATGACATAAATTTTCATTAACCGAATATGAGAAAAGATTCGGAAGATATATACCGACCAATCTAAGTAAGGACATTGATTGATATTTTTATCATTTTTTTTGTTTTCGAAATCTTTAGCTAGTTTATCAAAAATAGTTGTTTTTGTCGTTTTTTTATTATTTTCCTTATTTTGAGGTATTAGTCTCTTCCAATCGCGTCTACATGCTTCAAAATCGACTGTACACAAAATTCGAGATAAGCATCTCAAAGTTCAAGAAACAAGCTTTAAATTTCCTTTTTCAAAACTTTTTTCTGATTATTCTTCATCAAGTTATAGAGTGAAGAACAGAGCGCTGCAGTATGCACACCCTTAATTGTACAGTCTTTAAGCATTCGTCTTTCAGACGGCATATCTTCGCGAAAAATAATCGAAATAAAGTTCAAAAAACAGTAATTCGAAGCTTTTTCTTTTCTCTTCAAAATACTTTCAACGAAATTTTCTGTACACTCGTTACTGAAAAATCTACAAGCGATAGAGAAAAACAAACTGCAAAAAGCTGAACACAAAAAAAAAAAAAAGAATAATTTTCAAACCTAGCTAAAGACTAGGTAAAAAAATCGTAAAATTATAAATCTATGACGCCTAAAAAGCTCGTTCCTTTTTCTTCGAAATGCTTTTTTCAAGGTTCCGCTACGATTTTTATTGACATCTGTTATTTCGCGGATTTTGTGTTTATAGCAAAATTATTTTTCTAATGATCCCGAATTCTTTATCGCCACTGTACATGTATCATATATACTCGAACGGTTAAAATCTGCGCTGCAGATCGAGTCTAGGTAATTTCGATCCCGATTAATGTTAACCCGGGGCGCTAATTGTCTTGCGGTTTAATTGAATTACAATAAAGAAACGATGCATATTACCGTTTTGTAATCCGTGACCATAATGATCATGTCGTGGGCGCGATTACGCCCACTCATGTCGAGATTACGAACTTTGACGATTCTGAAAATTCGACTCGATTTCAAATGAATTCGTGATTTTGACCGTTCGGAACTTTCAAAATTTGGAACTTTCAAAATTCATATATGATAATATTCATACGAGTATTTATATATAAAAATAAATGGATGAATTAAAGTCCCGGCATTACGGGCCGGACAGCAAAAATGACCGCAAAACGCACGTGCCTTGACGATAAGGTATAATCTTATTATTTCATCTCACGCATGATCCCACGCTACCTATGCGATACATGTCGCGGTTTTTCCTTCACCTAAAGACCCGCCACCGCGATGGAAAACCTTCGTCGAAAGGACAATGAGGATATAACGTGTATGATGATCTTTGCTGTACCAGCTATGATTCCACAAGAAACCTTAAACGCGTAATTCACTTCTAATTATCGTATATATAAGGAAAAATGATAATATATACCCATATGTTGAAGATATATTCAACATCCCACAAGTGTGGATAGCGCGATTTCTAATTTTTGACTCGGACGTACCCTACATGTGTTCGCAAATCTGAAAAAACGTCTTTAAAAAAAAATAGAAAGAAGCTGGAAACCGGTTGACCTGTGGGCCAACCCTAAAACTTCCCGCTATGTGTTAAATACGTTAAAATAAATTGAATTCGATTTTTTCTTCTGGACACCGCGCAATTTTATTATCAATGATTATTTTTCAGTTTTTCTAGCTTATGCAGTCGAACATTAATTACAAATCATAAAAAAACTTCGTTTGTTTGTTCCAGCTCGATTCGAGATAACTACAGTACCACGAGAAAAAATACTGGATTTTCACCCGTACGTGTATTGACCAGCGGATAACTGGCCCCATATACATTCACCATACTGTGAAACTCAAAATGGGTTTTTCGAAGCAAAATATATATCAATAAACAAATCCTTGAATCATTCTTTTTTGTAGTTTCCTTGGAAAAAATTCCTCAATAAGGGTAATTTTCAGCCCGCCAAACCTAACAGCGCCCCTTAAGGAACAGAATTTTAGTTTACTGACCATTGAACTCTCACAGCATACATACCTATATCCAGTTAATAGTTCAATGACGTATCACATTCACATTCACATTCACATACTGTACATATACATTAGGGTGGGCTAAACCGGCCGAATATATTTTTTTTTTCAAAAGGCCCTTTCAAAAACTTGTTTCTTATGATCACAAGCCTTGAAAAATCTGAGCTCTTAATTTTAATATTTAGAGGTCGCTCATCGCGATTTTCTATTTCCCATTTAAACAGCATGGAAAATGTTCTAGTGGCAGACTTCGATTTTTATATCTCAAGTATTAATCTACTCAGAATGATTCTGCATAGCTACTTTTGTTCGAAATTGAACGCTCTACAAAAAAGGTCTCTTGGTATTTTTCGATAACTCCAACTATTTCCAAGTTGGTTATTGGTCAATTACCATTGATAGCCAACAACCAACTTGGAAACGGTTAGATTTATCGAAAAATACCAAGAGACCTTTTTTGTAGAGCGTTCTATTTTGAACAAAAGTAGCTATGCAGAATCATTCTGAGTAGATTAGTACTTGAGATATGAAAATTGAAGTGTGCCACTAGAACATTTCCCGTGTTATTTGAATGGGAAATAGAAATTCGCGATGAGGCACCTTTTAATATTAATATTAAGATCTCAAATTTTAACAGGCTTCTTATCTTACCTTCCTGCAAGTGTACAACCTGTTTGTCATACATAAATAAATGAATCATTAGACCAACACTAAAAAACCGTTTTCCAGATGAGCTTTGAATAGATTCACAGAAACGGAAGGAACAGCATTCACAATCCACACCAAAGATCGTAGGCCATCATGTCAGGGTCTTATAGGAATTACTTACGACTCATCATACTAATGGATTAATGTGGCTAACCTGTTGGGCCTAAAAGGGCGCAAGTTTTATAGTCCAGCTATACTCGTTCTCAAGTCTATAATATCCAGCTTTTTATTTCCGATTATAATCACCGGGTGGTTTTCCTTCTTCGTACACAGTACACGGAGAAAAAATTATACTGAAATTTACCCATGATAACTATTGGAATTTCCTATTTCCTATAGGAAACTCGACTGTTCTATCCGTATAGTGAATTTACCAAGATATTAAGCTAAATTTTCGCGTGTGCTATAGGAATTTTTACTACCTATATTCAATGGTAAAATATACCATAGGAAAAATTACCATGTTGACTAGGATAGAAGAGTCGAATTTCCTATATAGGAAATGGGAAATTTCAATAGTTGCCATGGGAACTATTTCACTATAAACTTTTCTCCGTGTATAAGATTATACCTATACCTATTATCGTTAATTTCGATAATAATTTAGCTCTAGCCCGTTTATTTATTTATACGGAATTTTTTCGATTAACGATAATCAGATAGACTACATAAAGACGTGAGCACACTCCTGGAAAAATTCATAACGTAGGTATTTTTAATTCAGGTATTATAAAATGCGATCAAACCTGTAAATATATGATCAATTTTTTCTTTTTTTTTTCTTTGTTTTTTTTACTCCGCTAATTATATCTAATGGTGTTTGAACTTTACGCAATTTTTCTAATCTATTTTTTTTTTCAGCGCAATGTTTATGTCACAGAAAAATTTGCCGTGTAATCGCGCGCCCACGCCCGTCAACTTCGTCCAGGGTGTGTTCCATGCCGATCCTATATATGTATTGGCTTCTTTACATACAATTAGGAGACGCTACTAATAGCTCGACTCCTTGTAAGACTAGGACGTGCAAGGATCATATTTCTGCCAATTTTCCTACTTTAAAAAATTTTTTTTTTATTCTATTCATCCGCTGCTAATTTTTTTGACTAATTTATCACGTCTCTTTTCTACAATCTCGTTCGTTATTTAACTTTCGTATAAAATACGCACACCCACATATAAATTTCAAACCGCTCCTTATATATTCCCATCAGGACTATGATACTCAAATGTTAGATTACCTAACAGAACTTTCTCTCGTTTATTTTATTTTATTTTTTCTTTTTTTTCTACCGGCCTACAGGAATCTCTCAGCGAAAAAAATTCGCACGATCCTATTCCTAAACCCGGAACAATAATTTTATGACTTCATAAAACTAGGTTTGCAGAATGTGAGGCTCGAACTTCTCTCTTTCTCTCTCGATGAGCCATCGATTATGATTCTAAATTTTACTTTTTATTTTTTTTTATATAGCATATATTTTTTGCACATATATATTAACAAGACTTGAGCCTTGACAATACCTGCAGGACACTTCTCTCCACATTATGACCATCAATAAATGCCAGTGTCAGCTGAACAATGACTGCAACGAAAATTTCGCGGCTAATTGTTGTACACGGATCTTCGCTCTATAGTACAAAAGCCTATTCTCGAACTGTAGACATGATTAACACGCGTAGATACACCGAGGTCATAATTTGAACAAATATGGGTCAAGTATAACCGTGTGTACGTACAAACGTCTGCAATATGGAATATTAAGAGAGAAAATTATGTTGTACCATTATTTTTTGATCAGTTTGTTATTATTATTATTATATAGTCCGACGTGATAATTATTGCCACAGCGGCAGAAATTCTGCCCATAAAACTGTAGGTAGGTATTCTACCGAACCACTGCACATACATGAACACTTGTTACTGCAGGAAAATTGGAAGCCCTAAAGACTGCAGGTATGACGAGGCAGATAGTAATTAATACCTGGACTTTAACGGGAGATAATGACCGTGATTATACTGACTCTAACATTCTACAACCGTTCGCAGTTAAGTCACCGACTAGATTATCTTGGGCGATTTTAATCCCAGGATACATATTAGTTTAGTCTTGTTAGGTTGTTAGCAAAACGGTGCGCCGTGGCACCTGGAGCTGGTTTATGAGAACACTGTGTAAATGCGAATTGTGTATGTACAGCTGGGCTTGAGATATTATAGATGCTTGCTAATTGTTGGAGTGAAAAAAAAGGAATCGAGACATTGTTGAACTTGGTGGAATCAGGTGGGTCGAAGTTCCGGATTCTTAAAGTCCCAACGATCAAAATTGCGTTGCTGTTGCGTTGCAGTCCCCGGAAGTCTGCATAGTCGATTCAAAAAATTTAAAACCGAAAGACATCGATTAATTCTAATTCTAAAAATCTTATAAAGACAGATTATTTCTAAAAGCTTCTTCTCTTCGTCTTATTTATAATAATTTTTCGACGGTATAAAACTGATTCGTAAAGTTTGACGAATTTTCCAAAATATTCAAGCAAATCGTAAGTTAAGCTGTAGAAATGAATATGACAGTATGAATATGAAAATTTATGGCATTACACTTATGCAAAAATGAGATAGTAATCAATCCTCAGCTTCGAACAATGCCGAATAGCCTCTGGAGTAGCTGCTCGTCATTAAGACAAACTTATCCGTTATTTTCAGCATACGATGTGGAAACTCGTACTGCAGCACGATCAGTTAAGAAACAAACAGAATTAGTTAAATTATTAGCTAATATAAATTTCGCGAATGATTGACGGTCGAGTGCCAAAATGAAGGGTCAAACGGTCACGAATTAGCGGCAACAATCCTTTTATGGAAATAAGACCGTGATCTTTAACAGCTGTAAAGAATTAACGTCGACTCAGCATCACCGAGGACTGCAGCAATGTCCGGAGGAAGTATAGAGATGATTTATAATCGGGGACACAAATTCATTTCATCTTTGCATCCTTGCTGCTGCTGCAACGCTAATCTTAGGTATAATAAACGTATACATCGTTTATGTTCTTTGGTGATCACGATTCGAATCTACAAACTGACACAGCTCCGAGTCATCGTCAGATGACCTAGAAGAATAATATCGAGGAAACATGCTCGTCTGAATTCCACCTTATGACCTTATCAGGTGAAGAATATCTTTTCTTTAATCAAATTACGCGGCCTTAAAAACTTTTGTGAAGGTGGCGTGGACCGGGATCCAGGGAGATGGGAAAATTCAAATACCTACTAATAAATCTAGCCGGGCTTTCATTTCCGAATTTTCATATCATGGAATCGCTGTGAGGAATTTTGAACTATAATTTATTGAATTCAATTTACAAAAAATTGCATAAACGGTACTCTTATGGTCGCCGAGCTGTAACTGCCACAATTTTTGAATTTAATTTTTCATAGTAGTTCATCCCATGAAGGAAGGTGTCTTTTATAACATATTTGTTATTTTTTTGGTTCAGACAAAATGGCGAACAGTTATCGCGTCCACCACGTCGTTGCAACTCTTCGACCGCGGTACGCGTTTCTTCTCACAACTCGAGGACCAAATTTTTTTGGTTAACGAAAAAAAGTCACGAAAATACACTAATGTGCAATAACGAAGCCCTGCAAGTTTAAACAAAAAAAAAAAAAAAAAAATGGCTAGAAACTTACTTCAAATAAAATCCCGAAAATGATCCAATTTGGGACACAACTGATCGGATTCCCCTCTCGATTTCGATCAACGTAATTTTTAGTTCATATCTTTTCAACATAATCCCGAGTGATGATAAATTTTCTCAAGTAATTCGCATCGTCGCAAAATATGTGAGGCATATGATCGCGGATTGCGTTACCGCAGATCATTCCGCAACAGATGTTGAAGTCTTACGTACATACATACATACATATTAGATACAATCAAATTATGATCATTGTTATAATAGATTCGAATGACGAAGTTCGCGGAAGAAATTATTTATTGTGTATAGGTAGTCGGCCGATCCAACAGCTGAGTTAAACGATTGACGTAATGCTTACTTTCGTTATAGCGTGAGCATTACAGCAATGCAACAGAAAACACTTTATAGTTGCAGTGTAAGTTATGAAATAATAAATAACAGGTATAACTCGAAGCTATAATCCATAATATGAGTTTCCTTAGAAAGGTAAATCATCAAGCCGTTTCAATTCCGGATAGAAATTCTGAAATTATTCTACCCAATACTCGACCTAGACCAAATCCCGAATCCTAATACATAAAGTAACCGGAAAAAAAACAAGTAAGAATTCTACGAAAATGGAAAGGCGTACGTCACTGGGATTCCCCCGAATTGTACACCTGCATGTAGATATAAATTTGCATAATATGTCAGGCACGTCTTCGATAACGGGAACTAAAGAGATTATCATTGAAAGAGCTCAGGTAAACAGGTCATGCAAAGAATACAAAAACAATGATCACTGTGATGCAGCGATGTCGGTATTTTCAGAAAAGAGTGGCTATAACTGTCAATTCCATCGAAAACTATGCTTCATATCGGATGTGGAATGGTCATTCTTGAAGATTGACGCCAATTTTGAATCTTTTCTATTGGTTTCAATCCGGAATCTTTAAAAATAGAATACGGTCTTCAAATAGACGCACATGTGGCAGAGTCACATCATTTTCATCGAATCTATGGAAGCTCGTTGTACTAGCGAATAATTAGGATTGTTATCGTACCGTAAAACGAACTTACGAGTTTTGAAAAGAGATCAGAAATACCGTGTCTTACAGTAACGAACTTGAGGACCTTATTTACACATACATTAACGACCTTCGCTGAATCCGAAGAAGGAAAAACGGCGTAAAAACCGGACTCTGGACGGATAATTATATTGCTGTAAATTCCTTGATATCGTAACATCTATGTTATTATACCTACCACAATGAACATACCTATGTAGGTATACGAACAGATTTAAAGCCGTGAATCAACACCATTCAGCAATTAAGACGATCATTACCCCTTTTTTTAACCGATAGTGAAAAAGACTGCAAGACTCTAACTAATCGATCAATTAAGTAATTGCAATACGATCAATTTTTCAACGCTCTTTCATCCCGTGAACAGTATACAGTGATAATAAATTGGATATACCTACCAGAAGGGGATCTATCAAAAGTCAATGTGCCTAATACGATTTGATCGGTCATGTTACATGGCGTGACGTCTTTTTGTGACGGGCTTTCAAAAGACTGGTGATGTGCCAACGACGGTTTGCTGTACAATTGTAGGTAAAGGACGCGTGATTGAAAGACGATATACCTACAATCCTATATCCGAATGTATGTACTAATATTTTCTGCCATGACTGTAGCACTGGATATAACGTTCGGAAGTTGGATAAGAATTGGGATTTTTGGTGATGCCTTTCGTCACTGCAATCTGTACATTTATTAATCTCATTAAACTGAAACGAATTGGTCGATTCAATTTTTTACAGATTTTGGATAAAGACTAATTGAAACGAATTCATTTCGCCCAAACAGTCAACTTTTTCATTTATTTATTTTTTTTTTTTCTAATGAATCGACTGTAAGTCGGTTCAGCTTTTTGGTATCTCTATATTTTCATCTAGATTCAGATATAGGTGTTTACGTGAAGAGAAAAAAACGTAGTTAATATACCCAAAATCTTATCTGTGGATTATACGGTCTTCAATTATGTTACTAATTACAGTAGCGGTAATATAAGATAGCCTGCTAAATTTGTAAAAAATAAAAAATAGTACCAGCTCCGTCACGCGACTTGCTGTATAAGTACATCCGTATATCCAGATATTTTAAACTGGTTAAAACGGTTTCAAGTTATTCTTATCCTCAAACCTCGTGATGTTGTGAACATTGTGTATTACGTATAACATTCGGAGTGCCAAATTTTGAAATAAAAAATAATAATATATGAAAGTATTTCACTATGAATTTCGAAAGTATTATACCGCTCAGAATAAAGCTCATGCAAGCGCATCTGTCCCTTTTTTTCAGCTGGAGAGCGTTAGGTTTGATTTTGCAGAACATTGCTATATTGAGGTTTTCAAACTCTGACATTTCGTTGTTGACAGAATTATTTGAAATAATCTTCTTAACATGGAACAAAAAAAAATACTGTATAGTGTTTATTACTGTAGAAAGAAGGAAATGATTTTTGAAAAAAACAATAATAACAATTTTCGGAAGATATAGTAACGCACTCATTTCCTTGTGTCTTTTTCTTCTCCAAAACTTTTGGCATCTTATAATATTAATTGATATTTCAGAAAGTCAATAGTTCGGGAACACCTCAAATGACTGTACCCAATTATATGTATTCTAAAATTTGCGCTATACCCATTAACAATATCGTTTTTTAAACGAAATAGAACCGACTAAAAATATCATTAACTATTCGATATTAATATTTATTTAATCAATTAGTAATATCATACTTATATTATTACTTATCGTTATTATTTATAATATTTATACTTATAATTGTGTTCATTCGTAAGGAAATTAAATCTGGGTATAGGTGGTTAGATTTCAAAACGCCTTACCATAGGCAACCATATACACACGTTTGTGAATGTGATTGCAGACCAAAATCCGCAACTGTTGACTCTTCATTCAAAGCCTAGCCGCAACGATATATTACGTTTTTTCAGTTTTTAAACGACTTTTATAATAAAAAAAACAAACACACGAATAAGATTTTTGTTTGATTCATCCACATGCTTAATTTCCATTCTTAAAACTTGCTCCTTCCATTCATACCATTACGTTAAGTGAAAAAACGATTATATGCAATTAAAAGCGCGGGAATTATTTTGAAATAAAAATTTGAATCGATTATCGAATAGAAGAACAGTCAACAATTATCAGCATTCGAGTTTCGACTCTCGATATGATCTCGATAGCAGACGCCGCGATTGTAAACGATTAGCCACGACATCATCTGACGTTACATGTATTTCTTCTTAAATATAATATAAACGATAAAACTGTATGCCGTTAACCTAATAAACGGATAACAAAGACCTCAATTATTACTCCAGTTTATTTTATACTTTCATTTTCAATCCTATCTGAGTGTATTTCTTTTAAAAAGTCATAAAGTCCTATCTTAAAATCGTCTGCTACATACATCATGATCATGTTATGTACGCCATGTTAGAGCAGCCACGTCCTAACTTCATGGCAGCGGTATCGTGTTTAGTTTAACAATAAGTGCGCCTAGTTTGACGTATCCCCATTATTAAATCGTGAATAATCAAAATAACTGTCAAAAATGGTAAGTGATACGACAATACTTTCGTTCTTTATATGACCCGAACCGATAAAATGATAAAACAAACATCTACAACCCATGTTGAACGATCATTCGTGTCAAAAAAAATCCCTCTTGTCACCCGCCCGCATTCACTAATCGTTATAAATCCCGTAGAAATAACTCGGCGATTTAAAAACGAAAAAACATAATAGCGTTCGAAATTTCTCTATACAAATTTTCGATCGCGTTGTTATAACCTTAAAAAATAAATATGTATATATTAACGTTTATTACAGCCGCTCCGATTAGACATAAAACGCAAACTGACGGCAAGATCGGACAGAGTTAAGAGCGTTGATCTCCATCCGTCAGAGCCATGGATGTTGTGTTCGTTGTATCAGGGGAATGTGAACATCTGGAATCACGAATCGCAGACTTTGGCTAAGACTTTTGAAGTATGCGATCTGCCTGTTAGAGCTGCAAAATTTGTGCCAAGAAAGAATTGGGTCGTTACTGGATCCGATGATATGCAAGTCAGAGTTTTTAACTATAACACATTGGAACGTGTACATGCATTCGAGGCACATAGCGACTATGTTAGATGCATCGCTGTACATCCTACGCAGCCGTTTATCCTCACTAGCAGCGGTTTGTATTTAGTTATTGTTTATTTGAATTTTTTGTATGTCTTGTCACAATTTTTTTTCATAAATTTTGTGCCATTTTTTAATCATATTTCGATCCAAATTGTGTAGCAATGCGGTTTTTTTTATCATTTAGTCTATTAAACTTGATTTGGTTTCATTGTCCGATGTTTTAGCTCTTTTTTCTTGCCGTTTTCGTTGTTTCAAATCACTATTAAGATTTGAGAATATATTCTATGTACTCAGTTTGTTCATGCCAAATCACTAGGATTTTTAGACTTGACGGGGTAAGCCATCTTTCACGGCTAAAAAATAGGCCTTTTTTTAAACGTGGGTGGGAAAGAAACTATAATTGATAAGACAATTTATCTATGATGTGTTTAATCGTTCATTCGTTGGCTTGAATTTGACTACGAACAAGTTGAAATATTCGTGGAAATGTTGAAGTTATAATAAAAGATAATAAGTAACTTTGTCAATTTTTGAGAAATATGATAATCAAAGAGTTTCGTATCAAAAAATTAGATTCATCGAATATCATTGGTCAGCCCTGAGGTAACATCAATGTAGAATATTCTCTAATTTGAAGAAGTTTTGATGTACGATGCGACCTATATCCTAGGAAAACCGCTTTTTTTTCGGGGCAAATAATCCACGCAAAGAGAAGTCCGTAAAATCTCAAAAAATTCAGAACTATGTCTCAAAATACTAGTTCTTAGCTGTGAAAATACTGAGTCAATAGAATTTTTTGATTTCAAGCTTTGGGAACCTTATCCAAATCGTTCAAAAAATTCAGTTCTGTTGGTGACAATTCTTAAATCTGGGAAAGCATAAAAAACTGATTTCAAATGTGTGTCTATTAGTTAAAAAATAGAAAACCGTTACTTTTGTAAACCCCACGAAGAATAAAAACAGCTCAGGTTTCCACAAACAAACGATTTCAATGTTTTCTTTGCTACAAAAAGATTGAGACGACTTTTCTTAACGAAACATATTCAAAATCTTAAAAACTAACTCATTGTTTCTTTTTTTTTTTTTTTTCAAACCGCAGATGACATGCTAATAAAACTATGGAACTGGGACAAATCATGGCTTTGTCAACAAGTATTCGAGGGCCACACGCACTATGTAATGCAAATAGTATTCAATCCAAAAGACAACAACACATTCGCCAGTGCTTCTTTAGACCGGACTGTAAAAGTCTGGCAGCTTGGTTCTTCCACAGCTAATTTCACTCTCGAAGGACACGAGAAAGGTGTAAACTGTGTGGATTATTACCACGGTGGAGATAAGCCGTATTTAATATCTGGAGCTGACGATAAATACGTAAAAATATGGGACTACCAGAACAAAACATGCGTCCAGACTCTCGAAGGACATACCCAGAACATATCTGCTGTATGCTTTCATCCAGAATTGCCGATCGTTCTCACAGGTTCAGAAGATGGAACGGTCAGGATTTGGCACGCTGGAACTTACCGGCTAGAATCCTCGTTGAATTACGGATTCGAAAGGGTTTGGACAATCGCTTGCATGCGCGGATCGAACAACGTAGCTTTGGGATACGACGAAGGTAGCGTAATGGTTAAAGTTGGCAGAGAGGAGCCAGCCGTTTCGATGGATTCTTCGGGTGGTAAAATCGTCTGGGCAAGACACAGCGAAGTTCAACAAGTGAACTTGAAGGCACTGGGAGAAGAGGCCCAAGACGGAGAGCGGCTGCCACTCGCAGTGAAAGACATGGGTGCCTGTGAGATCTACCCTCAAACTATACAGCATAATCCTAACGGTAGATTTTTGGTCGTTTGCGGAGACGGGGAATACATTATTTACACATCTATGGCTTTGAGGAACAAGGCCTTTGGTCAGGCTTCCGAATTCGTTTGGGCTGCTGATTCTAGCCAGTATGCAGTCAGGGAAGGAACCAGCACTGTAAAAGTCTTCAAAAATTTCAAAGAGAGAAAGAGCTTCAAGCCGGATTTTGGAGCTGATGGTAAACCCCAGCGATTATTCTGCTATTCAAATTAAACCACCATGGCGAGTTTAGCTCAGACCATAAGGTCCAGGATTGTAGAAAAACTCGTGAACTAACCCAGACTTTTGATGGTCAACTTTTTACGATCTATTTCACTATTCGACTGTGAAATTGTATCTGGAATAAGATCGAATGATTTTTGTACATTTTGAGCTGCAAAAAACTTCCCTAATCTCACGTCCTAAAGATACACTTGATCAAGCATAAAGGAAATCCTTTTTTTTTTTAATGATATCACCTTGTAACACTAACTATGCTTCTTGTTTAAGGCATCCTTGAGAAGCCTGCTTCTCATAATCTCTTTTTGTTAATCACCAATCTGGTAAAAGAATATATACTTATGGTTCAGTAAGAATTACATAAAATACGGAAACTTGAAAACATTGCATCTAGAAGTCGATTCATATCTATCCATTCAGTAAAAAACTACTCAATTACACTAGACTTTAATGCCCCGGATCCGAATCTAGCTTAAAAAAAAGTATAAGAAGGTTTATTTCGTATTAATCAGTCGCATATGTCTGAAAAATTACAATTTTTATCCCAAATTATTATTCAGCAGCTCAAAATTTACCAGAATCAGTTTCATTGGATAGTTTTATCTTTTTCTTTTTCCTTAAAACAGATTTCCCTTCTAATCTCTGTAAACGCTTTAGGTATCTTCGGAGGATTCATGCTGGGAGTATCTTCAGGCTCTGGTCTCTCGTTCTTCGATTGGGATTCCCTGAAGTTAATTCGCCGTATTGATATCCAGCCAACGCACGTTTATTGGGCAGAAAATGCTTCTCTAGTAGCACTCGCAACAGCCGATCAATACTTCATACTTAAATTCCATGCGGATGCTGTGAACAACGTATCCGAAAATGCGGAAGACATAGAAGATGCTTTCGAAGTAAATTTAACACACAATTCAAAATTCCATCCAAACGCAATACAACAACACTCTTTCCTGAATTAAACATCCTTGTTAACATTTTCAGATGGTAGCGGAAATGAGCGAAGCAGTAAAGACCGGACTCTGGGTTGGCGACTGCTTCATATACACAAACAGCGTTAATCGAATCAACTACTTTGTCGGTGGCGAAGTGGTCACCATATCGCATTTGGACAGACCAATGTACCTGCTGGGCTATGTGCCCAGAGACAACAGGCTCTACTTATGCGACAAAGAGCTCTCCGTAGTTTCTTACTCTCTACTACTATCCGTGCTAGAATACCAGACGGCAGTAATGAGAAAAGACTTCGACACTGCGGACAGAGTCTTGCCGACTGTGCCAAAAGAGCATCGTACAAGAGTAGCTCATTTCTTAGAGAAACAGGTAAATAGTCAATCGTTTTGAAATTGGCCAAGTGATCAACAAAAGGTTTACACTTTTCTAAGCCCAATTTTCTTCACAGGGTTTCAAAGAACAAGCTTTAGCAGTCTCCACAGATCCAGAGCACAGATTTGAGCTGGCTTTAGCCCTTGGAGATCTGAAAACGGCGCATGATTTGGCGAAGGAAGCTAGTAGTCAGCAGAAATGGCGTCAGTTAGCAGCGTTAGCAACTCAAAAAGGGAAGCTTAGATTGGCTCAAGAATGTTTACATCACGCGCAAGACTTTGGTGGTTTACTTCTATTAGCTACTAGCACAGGAAATGCTGGTATGATAAGAAAATTGGGAGAAGCTGCGGATGATTCAGGGAAAAACAACGTTTCTTTTCTGTCCAATTTCCTACTTGGAGACGTCGACAACTGTTTAGATATACTGATAAAAACTGACAGGATTCCTGAGGCCGCTTTCTTCGCCAGAGCATACGCTCCTAGCAAAATATCATCGGTCGTTAAATTATGGCGAGAAAAATTGTCAGCAGTAAGCGAAAAGGCTGGACAGAGTCTCGCGGATCCAGAACAATACGAGAATTTATTTCCCGGTTTTCGAGAGGCTCTTAAAGTCGAACAGTTCTTGAGAGATGAAGCTAAACGGACTATACCAGCCGCTGCTTATCCAACGGTCCAGGTAAGTCCATTATTATCAACAATTATCCAGATATTTAAGTCTTGAGAAAAACGAGGGATAAAAATTGGAGTGCTTTTTGTGAACTAGATTGATACCAGGTGGCTAAAGAACTAAATATATTCAGATTCTGCATCTGAATGATAATATTCAAGATTTTCTTCCTGAAAATGAAACTTAATGGTGAGACCTACGTTTAAAAATTGCAATTCCGTTTTATTTCACTTTCGAATAGTCCTAATGCATTCGGAACATGTATAAAGGATAATAAAAAGGTTGTACAATAAGGCGATAGGAAATAGGCACACACGAATCACTGAGCATAGTATCCGATCAATTCAAGAGGCTTGATTGCAGGGCATAATTCACTGTCACAAAGTTGATAGCGGTGACAATTGAGTTGTAACAACATATTTATCTTGAATTTAACTCGCACGTACCTCAACCCAATTATAACAAATACATTTTAAATTATATTAGCTATAAATAAATGATTTATTTGTATGTACCACCGCACTTACACCATAACGTTTTTAATATTTCAAGGATAGTTAAGGCTTCACGCCAATTTAACTTCCAGCTTTGATGGGCTCTGCTATTACTGGTGGCCATTCGATATTCACAATTTTTGTAAACTTTAATTCAAACAATTGTACTGAATATAAGAAAACAACCAAAACTCAAATTCACTGTTATTTGTATCAGTTTTATCAAATTCAAATCTACTCTCTTTACCGCTTTTTTAGATTAGCTAAAAATCCCAATCGCTAAAATTGTTCATCCAATTCCTAAATCAATTTATTCCTCAAAATTGGTTCAAACGCGATACATCTTCACATCGGAACCCCCAAAAACATTTCTCAATAGCTTTAGAGTTGGAATGATTTTTGTGTCGTTGAGAGAAATGAATATTTTCACACTATATTTTTAGTAGTTTTTGATAACGGATTGTAAAATCCTGTAAAGTTGGGGTTGCAGTAGCACCTTGTAAAATAAATCTTGACTCAAGCACAATCAGCGATCACAGATATCACGGAGTAAACTGGGCGAGTTGGTTTATGGTGATTGCGCAACTATAAACTGATATGTATTATATTTATGTAGTGCAAATCATCTCGCCGAGACTTAAATCCATTATCTGAACCAATCAAACCACAATCTCTTGCTATAACTGTAATAAGAATATCAATCCGCGGTTCCGAAGTTACATAATATTTTTATAACTACTCAATAACCACATTGTAAAGTGTTAACGCTCTGTTACACTTCTTGTAGATAATAGAGATTCCCCAATATACAGGGTAGCCCATTTTAATCAAACCAGGCTAATATTTTCGAAACTTAGCAAGATACAGGAAAATATTTCAGATAAAAGCCTTATGGTTCCGAGAGAGACATTTTTTAATGCTATGGGTTTTGATTTTTTTTTTTGTTACATTATAAATCTGCACTAAAAAATAGGGGTTCCCGTTTGAAAAACAAAATTTACCTCATAAAAACCCCATAAAACCCAATAAAAGATTCCAAAATCCATAGCATGATCAAATGTTCCCCCTCGAACCACACAACTTTTGTTGGAAATTTTTTTTTTACAATCTTGCTTATTTATCGAGATATTGGCCTAGAGTAATTAAAATGTGCCACCTTACAGACTCCCATTATTATTCATCAAGAATAATCCTCATCTCTTAATTCTGCATCAAATCAACTCCGATCTCCTCAAAGCGCATTTTTTCTAGACCGATTATACCACATCTCACAATTACACGCATTAAGCTGCTGAACTCGTTTGTTGTTACACATTATCACGTGTTTTACAAACACCACAAAGCTAAAGACAAATAATAAAACCAACAGAGTTCCTGTTGCCGTAACATTCACCTTTTTATCGCCTTTATGCATCCTAAGTTGTGAATAATAATTGATGATATCATTAAAGTCGATAGCTTTGATGGCCCAAAATTTCTGTTCAAAAGTCTCACAATTATTGAAGTTAACAATCTTTCATCTTCTGAGTTTATTTCATGCTCAGCATTTACTCCTGTTTGTTCTCACAGCCTAATGTAGCCCGCAAACCGCTGGAGGAAATGCAGGCTGCAGAAGAATCCGGAAAATTCTTTTACACGGGTGAAACACTCCCTGGAGTTCCAGACGACACTGCTCCACCAGCTCAGGCTGATCTTTTAGCGGACAGACTGCTTGATCTTGATATTAGCAAACCTATTCCAACTTCAGCAAGCCTTCAAACTACTCAAAATAAACCCTCTGTTACATCCCAACCTTTGATACCGCAGAAGGTAACAAAACCAGCAAGTACTGCGAGGCCGCTTACCACTGATGATGACGACGACCTAGACTTCGACCTTGATCTTGACGAGAACATCGATACCACCGTAAGTTCAACATTGATATGAACATTTTTTACAGAATCGATGATTTTAGTAACTGAAATAACTGATCTGACTCAGAATATGTCCTTATCGAAAAACGGGATCTGGGTGTTATAAATGTGTAGATATTGGTAAACGAATGGTAAGGTTTCTTTTTTTTCTTGAGTTCAAAGCAGTAGAAATTTTTTGGAAGTGGCTCGATTTGATTTTCTGATTATTTTAATATTTTGAACAATACATAGGTACATAGCTCACAGAAAATTGTGTCTCAAAATGATTGAGATATAAGGAAGGAAAGCTTGAGATTTCGTGAGTACAAATTTTTGATAATTTCTCCTTGTAATTTTTACGGAAAGAAATTGCGAACTGTATTGAATATGGCAAATGTATGAAAACCGATTCTCTGTCATGAAATGAAAGCAACTATTACATATGTATTATCCTAGTGAACGGTAAACAAAGCCTATCAGTTTCATACCATTAAAAAACCATTAGCAATAGTTCCGCTCGAACATGGGTTGTCACAACAACAGACCTGCGGCCAGAGCTAATGGCGAACGCATGACTGAAACAATTTGTCCCTGCGGCTGATTTTTCTCTTTTAAATCTTCTGACTGTTGTGAAGGAATTAGTGACGGGATATGGTGCGTGCGCGCGACGGACTTTTACACTGCTAAAGCAGAACAGAGAAAAGGCAAAGAAAAAGAGAGAAAGACTGCAATTAGACGATGCTTTATTACCTTTAATGCCATTATTGCCTTAGCTGTAACGCTAGAAGGGTATAGAATTACCAAAACAGACTGTACTGACCAGGGGAAGCAGGTATATGAACATATACCGACCTGCCAACCTGCCATCAAGGCTTAGTATCGTTAAATAAACCAAAGGAACCTAAAACAAGCCGGCAAAGAGAAGTGGAAAGAAAACAATGGAGTGACCAGAGGTCCAGCAGCTCTTCGGTTTCTTTTTTATTGACCACAGGGTCAGAAGTTAATCTGCTATCCCCTTGTGCTCGATAACGTTTGGCGGATGATCCAAAAAAAAAAAAAAATGGTCAGATGTGCAAAAGCAGTTATATTTAATAGATGATTGTCAGATTTTATGATTTAGGATGAAATGAAAGATTTAGTTTTTGATCAGAGATATGATGATCCCTTTTTTTTCCTTCGTTTCAATCGATTTTCAATACGAACATGTATTCTTGCTGAAAAATTGTCCCACTTTAATTCTACTTTGGATTTATTCAACCGCTTGAGTACCGTGAATCGTGCGTAACGAGGAACCTCAGTGTAATAGCATCGCCAAGAGCGTGACAAAACATAGGCTAGCTAAGGTAGGGGCCTTTCTGCCTTCAGGGTGGGTTGTTATGGAAACAAGGCTGTAAACAAAATATAGCGTGACTCCTGTTCGGTAAACATTACCTACCTAACTAAACCAGACAGAGAAGGTATAAAGGGGGCACCTTTACCCTCGTTTGTATCAGTTACCTGCTGCTTACAGCTGTAATTAACTGCTCCTAACTTTTATGATGGACTTAGTATACATATATAACATTTTTTGAATAGTAAAAAAAATCGATGTGTGAATGAAAATCCATTTTTTAAACTGTTTCAGGATGTTAATTTGGACGACGATTTGCTGGGAGAAGACTAGGGTCTTGTAACGCCTAGTTTAAAAAAAATAAACTCTTTCTTATTCTTCAAACTGTTTTGAACAACTTTTCAGTGAGAACTACCGAGTACTAGTTTTTATTCCTCATTCATTCCCTTCGATTAAAAAAAAAAAGAAAAAAAAAAACACTTTGAAGTATTAATAGAGAAAAAAGTATTTGTGAATCTTCAATCACAATAAAAGAAAATAAATGAACTAATGAAATTAAATGTATGAATTATTATTATTGTTCAAGAAGGGCACACAATTATAAATATTCTAAGATTTAAATATATTATTAAAATAATATGAAGTTTGTTTTTTGTTGTCTTCCTATTTCTGTCTATATCCTGATCTTATTTTACCCTAGGAGACGGTTAAATAACGTTTAAGAAACGCGTGTGTCCACGATCGGTTTGGTGGTTTAGTTAGTAAGCAGGGCTCAAGGTGTTTTGAACACACAGGGCTATGTAACAGATACACCTGGCTGTTTATAAAATAATATTGAACTGTATTATACGCTGCATGTCTGTTTAACAAACATCTTCAGAAGCTCGGCCCGGTTTATACAACACGCATTACAGCCGTAAAGCCATCTTCAATCTTGAGTAGCGAAATTTGGATTTATAAATAAAACAAAAACTTAAATTTAAATAATGGATTATTATTAAAGTTGAAACTGGATTGATTTAATTCCTTCCTAATAAACGACAGTTCGAGTGTTAACTTCATCATGTGTAATTAAATTTAAATCATTCGAAAGTAGATGGTCGTTTTGCACACATCGATTCATTCTTCAAATTCAATCAAATATGCCGCAATGCCTGACGGGACATAATATGCGCGGTTGATCGTCATGGCCAATGTGACAATGCCAATCCCACCGGAACTGTCCAACTCGCAACTTTGACCTTTACATTCTATTAACAAATCCTTAAATTCAGAAAAAATCAAGCTTCCGTCGATTGTCTAGAGCCTGCATGATCAAGAAATGTCGGTTTCGTCAGTTTTCGAAAAGTCACAGAATCCCAATTTGCAAGAGAAGTTTTCTCACCCCTGAATGACAATCGTTAGTATCCGCTGCACAGTATCAGTGCATATTAATTCGTTTGTTATTAATGAATCTTGGTGAATTAATACCTATGACCGTGTATATGATGTCGCTACATCGAATATGAACTGGAATCTCCGATTAAAATACTATAAAAATTTTATAGTACAGGTCTTAGGAGTATCTCATTCTATGACAAATCTACACACGGAAGTAGATTCCCTCTCCGCATGCAGATGTCCATGAATCTAGGCCTTCGTAATTCGTGAATATAAAAATAAGCGTATAAGTTTAAGTGTATGCGTTCAAATTGCAGTCTTACTTAGCCAGAAACCGGGGCTGGCAAAACAGTGCAGTTAGCACGACGCGTACGTGCTCGATGCGAAAGTGCTGGCCGAGTAGGTAGTACAACGAGCCATTGGTAACTACCGCGAAGCACCGAGACAGCTACGAGGCACGCGTGTAGTAGAGCAAAATATATAAATTTAATACAGAACGAGAGAGGATTTGCGGCGAGCCTGGAGCTTACCCTCAAACCGCCTGGTTCAACACACAGCTTTCCGAGACTTAGAGCTCTCGTACTGTACGTGTACGTGATTTGCGGAGTGCTCGCGCTGCAGAAATATCCTAGCTAACGCGGTAATCGAGGTGAAGTGAAGCAGCCGTAGGTAGTAGGTAGGTTATAGGTATAAGGTATAGGTAGTTCGTTATAGGTATACACGTACTTAGTCCGTGCATCAGAATCTACCGAAGTTTGAGGCGTGCAAGCTGCAGTTGCTGCTGACTACGAATCCCGCTCGTTTAATGCTGACTACGCGATTTCAATTCTGAAACTCAGCGCGCTACGTGCAGCGGTGCAGTGGATGGATTCTTTCGACATACATACATATATGGTCTTGGGAAACTCGAAAAGTATTCGCGATGAATCATACGTACAGATGCATATATACATATGCATACATATGTGTATATATTCATACTACAAATTGTAATAGTATACCTATAAGGAACGATCAACGAGCTGCATTTATAGAAACGATTACGTATATTTCTTTCTCGCATAGCTAAATGGTGATTCATTATACTAATATCTTTCGCACGATCGCGAATTGCGAAAAACAGGGTGTACGCTAATTTTTGTTTTTTAAACATCGTCTTACAGGCCGACTCAGTTTTTGCACATAACTCATTTCTTCAATGAATGTAGTAGCAATGATTCGAAAATCGACGAATAGTTACAAATATCTAAAATTCGCCGTTGATTTATTACAATAATTCACTGACTCGTCAATAAAATACCGTTTAAATTCTCTAAATCGAGTTTTGATCTGATCCCCGTCTATAATATAACGAAGTGAAATAGATAGAAGGTATATCGATAATAATTTGTCGTCAATCAATTATACGATTCTGTGAAGCTGGAAAATGTGGCCATCATTTCGATAGGTTGGGGGTCGATGAATATTGCCATCGTCGCGGCATGTTCGGGCGAAAAGATATGTTTGAGGAAACTAAAAAGTGAGAAAAGAACAAAAAGAGATAAAAAATAAAAAAAAAATAAAAAATTGAACGAACGAAGGAACGAACGTAACGTAACGTACGTATACGAACGAACGAACGAACGAAGGTTCTCTCCCGCACTCAAAAATAGAAATAGCTCCGTTGACACCCCGCTACAAATTGCCCGCGTCATTGCAACGCCTTGCCTCGTCGACAACGTACCGTACCGTGCCGGGCCAGCCCGGGCCGTTCGCCTGTGGAAAGAGATTAATAAGAGAAAATTCTAGCCAGAATATATGTCGGTAGTATAATGAACTAATAACGTGGCATAATGATATGTTGAGACTTGACGACGAATGGACGAATGGGATTGGAGACCCCGTACCATGTTTCCGTATTTAATTTCCTCTCATCGTTTATATATAGTTATACATATAGGTATTATATATATACATATACCCAGTTGGACGACAGGCTCTACGTATTTATTAACACTTGAATATAAAACATCTATACAAAGATAAACGCGTTACAAATAATATCGTATAGTATAACAGTTCTGGCTGCTAATTAAGCTATACATTTTATAACCATCTAATTAATTGCTTTCCGTATTTAATATATCTTGTTTTTAACGAACAGCTTCAGGATCGCGGTGATATTAAACAATATTTACGACACTCTCAACAACCCATTTATCAATTTACTACATATTATAACAACTCGCGATTAATTAATCGGTTATACTAAACTTACTGCTTCCTCTCTTATGCAGGCCGGGTTTAAGTTCCCAACGGTTAAAATTACGAATTCATATATTTGAGACGATTCCGAATTTTCAGAAACGGTAAAGTTCAGAATATTGAAATTGGGAAATGCAGAAAGCTAGAAACTCCGAAAGTCCAAGAATCCGGAAATTTAATGAAAGGGACACGACGCTTCATTCGCGAATTTCAACTTCCGGAGTCTTCGTCTTTCGGAATTTTTAACCTCCGGTGTATTTCGTTTCGAAGTTTTTTGAATCGACTATGCAGACTTTCGGGGAAATACCTTTTCCAAAAACTGCGAGTCCGTGATATTAAATTTCGGAACTTGAACCCAGCCCCTAAAAAATATGCAGAGGAAAGAGTGTAAGAAAGTAAATGGAAAACATAAAGAAAAGATTAGAACCGATAAATCATCGAACTATAGCAATAACATATACCCAAGTGTCCCGCGCGAGTATAATAAGTCGAGAAATAAAAAGTCGCATTTCCGTTCGAACGGCTCAAGTGCCAGGCGATCGTATATTTCGTACAGTATAACCCTGTACGGTCTACGAGTTCGTAAATATTTAGCCACGCGTTTAGACGCCGGTGTATCGTTATGACATCCCGGCCAGCTCCACAAACAAATCTTTAACCACAGCCTAGCTACGGCTATTATAGCTAGACATTTTCTCTTGTATATAATATATATATATATATATATATATATATATATATATATATATATATATATATATATATATATATATATATATATACATACCAATATGTTATATATATATGTTGTATCGGAGAGCTGCCCGGTCCGAGAGTTATTTATGGTCCCTTTTATGCGCTCGGAGTCAACGAAGGAGCATATAATATCAGGAACAGTGATCCCTTGTGCCCGGGGACAAATAAGGTACGTACCTATACTCGTAACGTCACAAAAGCTCACTTGCTCTCTAAATACATTCATACATGTCTAATATCTATTGTTAGAAAAAAACAAAACGAACCGAGTATTGGTAAAGAAAAATTTTAGCGGCTAATTATCGCTCGCAGTTTGATCCTTCATCGATAGGGCAACGCGCTATATAAGATCGTGTTACACGATTCGTAGAATGTCCCGCAGCAGCCTGCTGCAGGGAGTTTGAACCTTTGAAGGGGGATACTCCCGAGAACGTTAAAACGCGAGGGTATAGGATCCGGATTTTCTTTCGCGATTAATTATTAGCCTGAAAAGAGCAGCCCTTGTTACGGTAGTTCTTGATCCTCTGCCCGAGGCTATAAAGGCGCGATTTCTAACCCAAAACATTTTCGGGGTCAGGTTTAAGTTCCGAACGGTAAAAAATTGTCGATTCATTTCAGACGAATTCGAATTTTTTGCAGTAACGTTAAAGCTCGGAGCGTTAAAATTCGGATAGATCGGAATCCAGACAGCTGAAAACTTATGCGTGAATTTCAAGTTCCGGAGCTTTGGCCTTTCGGATCTTTAACTTCGAAATTTTGAACCTGGTATTTTACGATTTGAAGTCTTTTAAATCGGCTATAAAGTCACCCTTTCTAAAACCTGTGAATCAGTAATATTTAAATTCGCAATTCTACCGTTCGAAACTCTTGAGATTCGGAAGTTCGGGCCGGTCCCACATTTTTGGATCCAGTGTACAACGCGTCGACACGTCCCGCGACGCGCGAGCGCGAACGAAGTGCTTTAGAGAAAAATGAGAAGGAAGAACCATGAAGCCGGGTTAAAGAAATAGGAAAAAAAATGGAAAAACTAAGACGAAGAGATAAAGACAGGAATCAAGAGAGAACACACGCACGTGTGGAATCCCGTCCCAGCTAATAGTCGCCTAAACGGTCCACACGCCTGCCTGTCGCTATACGTCACTCTGCCCCTAGTACCTCGCGCTCTCAGCATCTTTTACTCTAAGTTAAGCAGCAGGAGCTGCTCTGCAGCGTGCCGACGCGACCATTACTGCACATACCTAATATACGAATAGGAGAAAGTCCTGGTGGACGATTTCTTCACAATATCGTTGAAAAAATTCAACAAGAAAAAAAAACAACAAAAATTTGAAATTTTGGTTTGAAATTTTATGGCAAAATAATGAAAACGAAGATGTCCCGATATTCGAGGATCAAGTTTCAATCAGAAAACTGCTTCGTAGAATCGCAAGTTACTAAGAGGCGTCGATTTTTTATTTATTTTTTATTTTATTTTCAAGAACCCGGAGATATTTTCACATAGAAGAGAAAGTTGCCGAGATTTTTGGAGAAAATCGATGTCTTTCGGAAAATTTTTAACCGTAATGATGATACAATATGAGGTCTTAAGGGGGGCCTATACAGATGCTTCAATCGAAAACGTCAAAAAAGTCGATTTTCGTGTTTTTCTTTTACAAAAAATGATCCGATTTCGAAAATCCCACGTTAATTTCTTCAGATTGTGTTCATGTATAAACCAAAGAAGTCTGAACTGGATAACTCCAGATTTGTAACGCAAGGAGCATTTCGAAATTTGGTATTCTCGGTTCGATAAATATAAATGAACCAGCGTAACTTAGGCATTACTAATTCGAATGATTTCATATTTGGTAAAATATTTTCTCTTTAGATAGTGAACATTCTGTGTCAATTGTAATTCATTTGAATTAGAATTGGAGAAGCTCTCGTTTTGAGTATAGGCCTCCCTTAAGTCTTCGTCATCGATTTTGTTATTGATTGAATTTATACGACGTTTGGTTGATTGCATAGTATACCTATGCCGATGAAAATCGTATGCTAATCTATCAGTGCAGGTCTTGAATAAATTTTTGAGAGTTCGATCTACCCGAAACTCGACGCTATTAGCCGAGAGTGAGGATATAACGTTGGAGACATTCTTCTCACTCAGCTGTCGGCCGTCTTTCAACAGCTTGACTTCGACCCCGCTTCGGCTTCTCTTCCGTTGCTGCAGCGGCGGTAGCGCGGTCCTGTATAGGTACGAAGTGCGGAATTAGTGGACCAAATAAAAGGCGACAAATAATCCCGTGTACAAAAATCGATATCAGAATAAAAAAAAGGCTCAAAATTATGCCATTTGATGACGTTTCTGTATCAAATTTTTAGTCTACTATATGACTATAATTTTTTGCATAAATTATATACAATTTTCTAAAATTGTGCAATGAAATACACGAACACTGCTAATTACGGTGAAACATTAGATTTCAAAGTAAATTTCGATGAAATCTGTCCGACAATTGTTCGAACCGTTCCGAAACGAAATTTCAAACTGTTACGTGTACCCGTCGCACGTTTGGTTTTCAAATTGTTCGATTTTTTGCGAGAAAGTGTCAGTGCCTCGAGCAGAACGGAACAAGTTTGACCGAAAATCTATGAACGATTGTGAAAATATTGATACTATTTTTAAAATCGCATTTTTTCCTCCCTTTTCCAAGCCTCTCGATAGATTTTTCACGAATTCTGTCGGTATATCGGATCTGATAATTATTCAATATATTCCCGTACGCCAATTTGTCGTTAACATCGTAATTATTCGACTGTGGTAATTTTCTTTCGCGGGAAACTTGTAAAAGCTGATTAAGACGTTGTCGCGGCAAATTGGTCATTCATTATAATACTATAGTAAATTATAACCTACAGCTGCCCTGTCTCGCAGGATAAGAATGAATGTCAATATATAAATTGATTAGAAACAGATTTATCATGGAAATGACGAAATAATTTCAGCTTCTGGGAAAGTAGGTATATCGTATACATACGCTTGGAAAAACAATTTTATCAAATCACCCGCGCGGGTATCGTTAATTGAACGTTTGCAACTTATGTGCAAGTATAAAGTATAATGTAACTTTACAAATACACGATTATTTAGCGGGGTACGTTATTATCTGCGATGGATTTTAAAAACTAAAAAAACAAGCAGGTAAGTCGGCTGACCTCGATGGGTCAGCCCTAAAACCTCCCATTCGGATTTTTTAAGCTCCAACAATGATATTTAATGGGTAAAAAGTTCGTTTTTCGGTTTTAACGCGAAAACTACTGGATCGAATAATTCCGAAATTTAGCCAGATTCAAGTTGGAGTAAATCCCATCGATTGAGACCAAAATCATCAAAATCCGTCGATCGGCTCTCGAGATATCGTCAATTGAAATTATTTTTTGCAAAATTCTGTTTTTTTGAATAACTCAAAAAGTAGTAGACCGACAAAATCCAAAGTTCGATCAGTTCTAAGCTAGGAAATACCGCACCGATTGATACATGGAAGGATTAAATCCGTGCATTCGTTCTCGAGATATCGTTGGACAAAAGATTAATGTCCATGTGAAAATGGTCGGAGGTGATTCTCTGGACGTTCAGAACGTAGAGATCTGGTGATATACTTTGAATTTTGATTTGCAAGTAGATTGTAAGAACTTCTCTTCACCTTCATGATAAAAGCGGAAAGATCTGTTTATTTATTCGCGGATCTCACTTACAAATCTTTTATCCGAACGCGATGTGTATATTTGTTCCTTTAATCCGTTAATCGCTTAAGGGTGTTTCCTAAACGAGAGCGTTGATCAGTATAGGATTCAATAACGAGAGACTCTCGAAAAAGTTTACTTATCTTTGTACCGTGGAAAGACGTGAGAAGTCAGCCTCTAGTAGGTACAGTGCAGGCGAGAGCGACGCGTCGCGACGCCGGGTATATTTGTGTAAGCTTGCAGTAAAGCTATCTCGTGTTTATCACATGTTTATGTTCAGAGTGCTGCGTAATTATCAAACAATTGGAGTCGGAAAGTCGGAAATATAATTCCCGGAATCGGGATATGAATTCTTGACCGCGTTCGTTATAACTTATACGCGCCTATATGTATATAGAATATACATATTTTCACATGTATAAGGTATATACCGATCCCATATACACATCGCACATACCTGTATATATATATATATATATATATAAATACTTATAAACACACCAGACATCTACATACACATAAATTATACACACATTCATCCGTCATCCGTATGATCTACTCTCAAGTCACTATATGCAAACCAACTGCAGGCATATGTGTAGCTTAGCTAGATCTGTTCTCAAAAATAGTCACTGTCAGGCAGAGTTTTCGGAAAAACGAGAAACTTTTGGATGGGGATCTTTATCCACGTATTTTACGATATCACGTGTCTGTCTACGCAGTTTATCAATAGCAATTTATCCCAGGTATTCTACTAGTTGATCTTCATATGACGTCCAGTACACATAATCCATGCACCGTTCTTGCCTTATCCAAAAGTTGGATATTTTTTGATAATTCTAGTCCAGGCCAGAATCACATCAGTATTTCGTAAGCTCACGAAGTTGGAGCTAGCTTGGACTAGAATTGACTTCAAAATTGAGGCAACAGATAACTTATGACACTTTTACAAGATACATGATGCAAGATCATACGAGGGCCTTTAACATCAAGATTTGTGGCTGACATTACGTGGAATAAAAACTCGAAACTGGATCTTTTTTCATTGTTATTTACCCCAGTAGCCACAACCACCGAAAGTATGTCGAAATTTTACACCCTGAACGTGTATGCATCCCTCTTAATTGATGCAATGGATCTCTGCGATCATTCTCTCTTCTCGAGCGTATTTTTTTTTTTTTTCACTAATCTGCTGATTCTATACGTACATACAGATCAAGTATTCATTCTCCAATACGTTTTTCTGAAGGAAAGGGCTTTACTGGATATTGCCCAGCCTATTATACCTCCGATTGCTATCTCCTGCGTAAAAGGCTGCTCCAATGGAAACCGCTTACCTGCCGTGACCAGGATCTTTACCTGAGTTGTTCGGCCAATGAGAATCAGTGACCAATCTGCTCAGTGTTTCTGAGGGAATCAGAAATGGAGAGTGTACTCGACCCCTGTGAGATATAAGATGACGATGTTAATTTAGGATTGAAATGAGTGTTGCTTGAACTGACGGCTAATAAAATTATAAGAAAAAAGAAATAAATAAATAAAAGGAACAGGAAGAGGAAGAGGAAACAGAGAAAATTGTCACGATCAACGACGATCGTGATCACATGGGTATAGGTGGGTACTTTTTATGCTCTCGAATCGCGGTATGTGATCGTCAAGGCAAGCGGCTGCAGTGTTGACACAGGAGAACTCCGTGTTGTTCATTTATTGAGGATATAAATTTAACGAGACCAAATGTTTGCTAAACATTGGTTTATAAACACGACCGCCCATTGGTTCCTTCGTCTCCACATCGCGACCCACTCAATTCGCAACCTCATTGCACCCTCGTGCAAGAGCGTGACTTTATGCAACGATCAATCGAGGGCGGAGTCTTACACGTCATTTCAGGCTTCGGTTTACAATCCTTCACCCTCGCTTTTGATTTTTTTTTTAGGCTATTTTTATTCGCTATTTATATTTGACTTGACTATTTTCATGAAAAAAATTATATAAATATTGAAAAAATGACGCAATTGCAATACACCATTCAGCAATGAATATGGATATCGTTTAACGCTCATTTTCAACCCCTACCCCTTCTTTTTACGTTTATTTCCTATGCCGTAGTTCTTTTTATACTATAACTGGTCTTATTCACGACATTGATAAGGACTTATTATTAGGCATATCATCATACTCTGCGTGTTATCCAGTTTCTTTATTTTCTTTGCACATAATTGTCTTAGCTGACAAATGACAGTGAATATCTCGTCGCGATGGTTTTTATAGGGGCAACTGCCCTAGGATACGATAAATCCATTTCTCTCTCTGTATCTCTCGGGGTCACAATATCTGTCGACATATTTCTTAGAATAAACAAGAGACAACGCTTTTTTATTCTTCTTCTTCTTCTTCTTTTTATTCTCGTTCTTCTTTCAGCTTCTTTTTTTGCACCAGAGATGATCGAGAAATTCTAAAAGCGATTGAAAATGAAATCCAAAAATCTCCCTCAATCGGAGATTATTTTTATGAACAAAAAATGATGAAAAAGAAAAGAAATTAATAATCACTCTCACAAAAATCAAACAATTGACAATCCATCAACGCAAACGTGAATGAAAAAAAATGTTGAAACATTGTGCTTATCAATATATAACATATAATGTTGTTTGTGATATTATATTAATAAGCATTGATATAATTATCATCGAATGACGCTGCAGTGTCAGCGAATAGAATCGAGCGAATGAGAACATGATGTATAATTGTCAACATTGTGTTGTGTGTCATACGGAGATTTTCAATACTCTGAATCGCTGCGAAATGTATAGTAATCGATATACACGGTAGGCCATTCTGATCCATCCATGCAAATAACTTCAAAGGCATGGTTCATAGCGAAAATTGACCGGTACAAAAGTTTCAGGGTTCAAAGGGGGGAAGAAGTTGGCATTATTGGATTTTTTAGTGGAGGCGCCGCTCAGGTCAGGGGAAGGTCAACTTTGTTTTTTTAAATGGAAACCCATATTTTTCATTACGCAATTTTGTTTTACTTGGAAAATTAAACGACTTTTGTATGAAACAATTTTTTGTGAGACATCAATTCTTTATGATATTCAGCTAAAGAACTAGAGATTTTTGAACCTTTGAGAACATTTCACCTCTAAACTATCAAGTTTGGAGAAAAATTGCAAGAGATGGAAAGTGCGTAATTTGATGCAAAGATTCTTGAAGAATAATTGCAGAATTATTTACAACAATTTTTGATTTTTTTTCACGGAATTGAAGAAGATGCAATACAAAGTTATTGGATAAAATTCTGCAATTATTCTCCACGAATCTTTGCATGGAATTACGCACTTTTCGTCTCTTGCAATTTTTCTCCAAACCTGATAGTTTAGAGGTGTCATGATCTCAAAAGTTCAAAAATCTCTAGTTGTTCAGCTGAATCTCATAAAAAAAATTGATGTCTCACAAAAAAATGTTTCATACAAAAATCGTTTGATTTTTCAAGTAGAACAAAATTATAAGATGAATTTTCTACCCCTCTGAACCCTGCAACTTTTTTGAGGGTTAATTTTCGCTATGAACCATGCCTATTTGGAGTTATCTGCGTGGATAGATTAAAATGGCCTACCCTGTATATTGTAATAAATTGTTGTAAAAATCAATTCAGAGAATAAGAGCTGATATATCGACTCTGAATAAACACACTATCAGAATATTACTCAACTCATTGTAACTTTGCGTAATATTTTATGTGTACATATGTATATATGTATACCTATATACTGTAAATAGGTATGTACTATAATACATGAATAATCAATACAATGAGTCATTATTTCCCGCAAATTAATACAATCGCGCGTATGTACAAATATCAATAATATACGTATGTATGTACATATTATGAGCACTTCCACGTGAAAACCGAAGCCCTAAAAAGTCGATGTTTAGGATCTTCGCACCGATTCTTGTCCCAAAAAACTATGACTTAAAAAAAAATGAACTTTTTTTTTTACACCCAAATGTCACTTCATCGTGATAGTTCGCTTGTTATGCCTCGTCGAACTTCAACAATTACACACGATTGAATAGGGTAATTGCTGTTAATTGTGCAATTGCCTTGAAAATTACAAAAAAAAAAAAACTGGAAAACACAAAAAAGTGACTTTTTTTTTGCACCTGAGTGTTCCTATTGAAATCGATAAATAAATAAATAAATAAAATAAAAAAACACTCTTCGTCTCATGAAATCGGTAAAACAGCAGCAAGCTGAGTCTAGAATGATGTAAAAAGATGTTTCACTCATGACTGAAAAAGTGAAAATTATCAACAAAAAAAATCATATCTCCCTCAAAAAGTTGAAATTATACAAACTCGATGATTCGAAAATAGCTCTATTCACGTTTACGTATAGCAATATCTTATTTTCGCGGGTAATAATTGCGCGATATATTACTGTATACATATTCTAATTTTTCTAAAAGATAACAAACATCAAGAAACTATCTTTTCCAGAATTATAAACCGAATCCACAGCCATCAGATTACACGAATCGAAAATAAAAAGAATTCTAAAACTAGAACGGAAATGAAAATATGAAAATGGAAATGGAAATGGATATGGGAATGAAACAGGATTCGAAACTAAAAATGTTATGGTACCTATAACTATAAGTCCACGATAAATAAACTCAATTTTATTTTACTCTCATATATAACTATTTTACAAATTATATATATACTTCTATAACAATCATATCATTATACATTTAAATGGAAATAAATGGTATTATTATTTTTTTCTTTTTGTTTTCTCTTCGAATTTCTATGAGCTTCTGTACCTACAGATAGGTAATCACTTGCATATTAGTGATATGCTTATGATAAATGAAGAATAAAAATAAAAACGTAATTTTTTGATGAATTTTTATTGTACGTGTGTATAGCTTCTGCTCTATAAATCGTCCATATAACGATAAAATAATAGACGAAGATAGACGATACAATTATATAATTATATATGCTTGTTCTTTATTTACCTATAATATTAGAAATTATATTAGCTTATATACTAACGATTTTTACCTTATACGATATTATATCATACCCATATACATATATGCGTATATATGTATAGATATAACTACAATATCTCGGATATTACAATATACACGTATAACAACAACATCGATATCTATTATTCTATTAATTCCGACATTTCAGTACCACCTCACACCACATTATCGTACCTATATAAGACGTTATCATTTCAATTTTCAACATAATTAATACGATGCAGATAGATTCGGCAATTCACATTTACATTGACATCTTATACATTTATACTCTTATTATTTTATTTTCCACTAAGAGGGTATAAATATATACGTACACCTTTTCAAAATAATTTTTTTCAAATCACTGGCAAGCTTTTGAAGCATATTCTATCGATTTAGGTATTTTTCATGACTGGTTCACTAGCGTTTCAGGACATTATTAGAAATTATTTGAGAATTTATGCTGCAGCTGTGAAAGAACCCGAGTCAATAGAATATTTCTTCAATGAGCAAGATATACCGGTGATTTGAAAAAATATAAATAAAATATTTCCAAATCGGAAATATATAGTTATACCTCCTTGAACAGTTTTAAAATCGAATTCCATCGACTAAATTTATTCACATCATTTGATATTTCCGGAATTATGTAAGTCTGTAATCAGCAGCAGCACGTTTTCAAACACGTATCCTACATATCGACGATTCAAATATAATCGCGAATCGATCGGATCAGCGATATAATCGGCCACGGGATCACATACGTGCCACTGATTTGACTTTGAAAAGCGATATTTTCATAGCAAAAAAACTGAGCATTAAAATAGCAAAATATGTTCGAAAAAAAAGAAGAAAAATTATTTTACTGTATCGATTTGGAAACAGCATGATATGGAATATTTCGGGAAGACGACGACGAGTATCGCCGAATGGACAAAAAAGAAGAAAAACATGTTCGACGTTGTTTCGTTTCTTCGTATACACTTCTACATATACACTTATAAATCTATACATACTATAGTATTATTATAATATATTATATTATATTATATGTATATTTATTATGTATATAATATGTATATATACCTAAATCAGTTTTATTCACATGAAACACTTTGGACGGGAGGGAAAATCGACACCGGAAAAACCCGATGAAGAAACGCTCGAGGACGTTGACGAACCGACCATGCTTGCACCGAGGCCAATCGTCCCGATGCCGCTAGACGATGTCCCCGTTGTACTGCCAGGCTCCTCCTTGACACTCACTACTGAAATCATCATCACCAAATTTCGAAAATTTTTATGAATTTTAACTCAACAAATTTTTTATACAGAAATCTTTTCTTTTTATTTTTTGGATTTTGGATTTGGATTTGGATTTGGATTTTGTTACAATTTTTACACGACGATACGATGCGGAAACTAAAAAATAGCAACGTATAGGTAGAGCTAATTTAGAGGCCGGATTGAGTTCCGAATTTATTTACTATTACCTAAACCATTCGAAAATGAAAAGGCCCAGTTTTGTTTTCGTTAAAACAGCCAAACGTTCGAATATATGAAACAAAAATTTCTCATAATTTGAATCGTCATTCAAAGTCAATCGTCAATCGTCGAAATTTGTACATTAAGACTATAATCCGTGTAACTGTAACAAGTTAGTAAATTTTAGTGTATAAAAATTCAAAATTGAAATGATAAGTACCTACCATCAGGAGTGGGCCAGTAGGGATACCTGGCTGACATTGGGTCGGAGCTCATCCCTGTGTCATGTTTCCCAGAACATGCGGTAAAACTACTTCCGAAGGAACCGGCGCCAACCGATCCCGGGGAATTTGTACCAGCGCCTGGAACATCGAGGTAATTACCTTTGAGGATTTTTAGTCAAAGTTTTTCTAACTAAAAACGTCCAATCACAACCCGCGATCGGTATCATATTTTAAACTTACTTAAGGACGAGCTGAGCTGACTGTATCCGTTCATCGTCGATATCTGCATCGATTGCACAGGCTGCAGCTGAGGCTGAAGCTGAAAACAAAAGATCCGAGACTTTCGCTATACTGACGGTGAAGAATTAATTCCAGGAAATATAATGAGGATGAGGAAAGTGAAGAGAATGTAGATTCGAATTGCTGGAATTGATAAAAGCGAAAAGAAAAAAACATGATGAAGATAAAGTCTTACTCACCGCCTGACAGGGGGAATACGAAAGCTGCGATTGCTGAAGACTCCAAGGATCGTAGCGCGAGTAAGCAGGTGGATAGGAGGGCGGAGGATGAGCGAATAGATTCCTCGTTGCAGCCCCAAGATGTACATGTGCTGGTGGAAAAGGTTCTCCAAAGAGTGGTTTGTGGTATGGAGCACTTCGGTACGGACGTTTCATCCTCCTACGACGTCTGTAGTTTCCGTTCTCGAACATATCCTCGTACTGAGGATCTGAAACGAACATTAACCGTTCATCGAAGAACCAAAATCTGACTCAAAATGCCATCAAACATGACAAAAAACCGTCAGACATCGAAACATCGATGAAAAGAAAGGAGTCTTACCAAGTGTCCAGTAGTTTCCTTTCCGTTCACCGCCTCCTTCCCTTGGAACCTTGACGAAACATTCGTTGAGGGAAAGATTGTGTCGTATCGAGTTCTGCCATCCCTTCTTGTTCTTTTCAAAGTATGGAAACTTCGCGGTGATATAGGCGTAAATTTCGCTCAACGTAGCCCGTTTATGAGCACTTGATTGAATGGCCATGGCAATTAGAGCAACATAGCTAAACGGGGGTTTGCTGTTCGTCGAAGACGTGGTGCTGTTGGTCCCAGAGACAGCCAAAGAAGCTTCAGATCCTGTCGTCGGCGTTGCAGGAGCACTTGGCGTCGAAGCGTTGCTGTTTGTCGAGCTGTGCAAAGCCCCTGGTGGCGAGGATCCCTTATCATCAAGATGATGATGGTTTGTGAGTGAATTACTCGATGCAGAATGCATCGAAACAGCGGCTGAAGTTGGGCTCGAATGACTCGTATGACTCGAATGATTGTGGTGGTTATGGTGATGGACGTGATGACCGTGGTGGATATTGTGGTGGTTACTGTGATGGTGATTGTGAAGTCCACTCGATAATGATCGGGACAAACCCGAACCCAGTGTGTCCACTTCTTTTACCGATGTTCCCATACAACCGCTCGACAATTCGGATACGAAGTTGCTCACTGCAAGACATTGAACAAAAAAAAAACGACAAGATTCTTTACAAGTTTTTCAAAATTTTTGTGTTTTTTTCGGAGGTTCTTAAAGTTAAGATGGATTTCTCGGGTGCTTTTTGACCCAGTGTGTTTGTCTTAAGCTTCTAAACGTACATTTTAGCAGACCTCGCTGGGGTGTTGATAGAATGTTGAAGTTAATTTAAGATTGAGACACTTCACAGCAAAACTTTGATTCCTATTTACATTTTTGGGCCAAAGGATGTCACATAATCGAACATGATTTGATTCCGATTAGGTGTATAAATTTTGTGAATAAATTTCTATCTTTTTTTCCAACTTGTACTTGTTTTGGTAATTTTTAACCGCTGCAGCAGCTGCACTTATAACGAGTACGAAAAACGCCTGAGCGTCCCGGCGACTGCCGCACGATCGTCGCGGAGTTATATCGCTGAATTCTATAAGGTAATTATGAAGCTAGTTGCTACTCGTTGCTTGTATCACTATATGGACTTTCGGAAAGAGACCGTTCTTCTCGTTATTACCGCATTCAACAGTCCCGAGAACACGACAATGGCATCAGGGTGGCAGGTAACACTCGTGTGTATAATATTACCGTTTCAATATATCTATACATACACCCCACCACGTTATATGTATACCTAGCTCATAATTAATCGCATTACGACAATTCTTTTCAGTATATGAAATACATTTCGACGATAAATTTTCTCGTTCTTTATGCTGGAATGAATTTTAATCGATTAATTGATCATCGAAATCGATAATTCTTAAAATCGAGCCTGCGATTGATATCGAGTTAAATGTTTTTACTCGCACGTATGTGGTGTATGATATAATATGAGATACATACATAATACGTGTATATAAACGCATGTGACTGCGGTGGGTTAAATGATCGATAGCTCGTACGCGTGGTTACGGTTTGGGACCATTTCTAAGAATCTCATGTAGCATAAACAATTGGGGTGCTAACGTAAGACGAAGTCGTATGTACGGTGTATAGATATGTATGTATGTATACGCGTATGCACATATACCTATAATAACGCGGTGTACGCGTCTCGGAAGTCGTTGGCGTTTTGGGCCACCGACGATGTTTGGCGTATAGGTATATCCAAAGAGACTTTTGATACTCTAACGATAGGGAACCAGCTCGCCGCAAGTCAGAGAACTAGGTATAGGTATGTGTGTGTATCTAAGCACAGCTTTCACACATATCACATCTCATCTATATACCTATAATTAATTATTAATTGACTACGATATTGAATGACTACGATAGTCAGATGAAAAAAAAAACAATCTTCAGAATATAAATTGGGCCAGGTTCCGAATTTGAAAAGGTTTGAACGGTCAAAATTACGAATCCATTAGAGATGATTTCGAATTTTTAGATACGGTAGAGTTCTGTACATCGAAATTTGGAAAAATCGGAATGTAGACAGTTCAAAATTTAGATATAGTCCACAACTCCTAAAATTTGATCGAGGGACAGGACGTCCAATGCGCGAATTTTATAGGTTCCAGAGTTTTGGCCTTTCGGATCTTTAGCTTTCAGAATTTTGAGCCTCCGATGTTTTTCGATTTCAAGTATTTTAAATCGACTCTCGCAGACTTTCGGGAAAGTAACTTTTCTGATGAAATTTTTTTCGTTTTTGTTTTTTTTTGTTTTTTTTTTTACCTTCGCAATTTGATAGGAAAAAGAACAATTAAAAGATAAGCACCGATCACTTAAACTCGTCTTAATTTCATCGTGTAAACACATCGGCCAGGCTAATATCACACACCTCCGATATCGCTTTGTCTTGTATACATATTATAACGTATTAAAAGCGACGATCGAAATGAAACGGAAGACATCACCAGAATTAAGAGTAACCGCTTTAACCGACTGTATAGCAACATCATCGATGATTCCTAACATCGTCGCGTAAAAAAAAAAGTGACGTTTTTTTTCGGTTTTACAAACTATATGAACATTTTTGAAACAATTTCAAAACGATTTTTTATTTTTCTTTTTTTAGTATCTTTTATTCATTTATTTTTATGTATATAGATTCTTACAGATAGTCAAACTTATTTTGTTATGCGGAATCGGAAGATTTCTTAATTGACTTTAATTTTGATTATATAATTCTTCGAAAACTATATAATTCCTCAAAAAGAAAGAATTAAATCTTATATTGATCCTGTTAGATCGCGGTCCGTGATCGTTAATGATTATTAGTTTGCTTAACGAACAAACAAATCTTCGCTTAACAATCAATAATGTGTAAAAATGTTGTTGATTACTGTAAATTATATGTATAATATGTATAGTTAAAGTGAGAATTTTGTTGTACATACATATCAATTAATGTGTATATCCATATAGATAAAGTTTAATAATATATCAACGATTATGAATTATATATATATATATATATATATATATGTATGTACATACATACATATACACATAAAATAATTATACGCGCGTGTTGAAAAATAAATTTCAAAGTTTGGTAAATATCTATTAATTTTTATACGTATATATATATATACATTATATAGATAATAAATGATTTCTTCAATAAATTATCTAACATGTATGTACAAAAAATCAAATAAATAAATAAATAAATATACAGATAAAAATTATATACATGTATAACTCTATGAAATTACTTTTACTCGTATAGCTATTATCAAAATCCTGTGATTATAATTCTCACAAACTTAACTCCCAGCGAATTATATTTATATGTATTATACATACATACACATACCTACGAGGCAGTTAATCGTTTACTAATCATCGTTTACTGATTTTATTTCTATATCGATAATAATTTTCAACCAGTTATTGTACTTATATGCAATTACCTCTGTGATTATCGATCTCTATAATAATTATCGTACGGGGCTGTGTGTTGAAGTTCCGAATTTTAAAAGAATTGCGAACGGTATAAAAATTCGGATAATTTTAATATTAACGAGTTATGAGTACACAGTATTTAGAATAATTATTTCCCCGGTAGTCTGCGTAGTCGATTTAACCCTTCGACTGGGTCATTCTGACCCCAACATTTTTCTGTAAATTAGAATTTGCGTAAAAACGGTTTCGACTATTCAAGCACGTTCTTCGATAGCTAAAATTTAGTTTTTCAAAAATCTAACTATGCGACCTCATAGTCGAGTAAATTTGCTCCAAAAAACGTATGAACATTTTTTCTAAAAAATTCCATAGTCTTCGAGGTATCTCAAGCCGAAAATTTCTTGGGGTAAATTTGACGTTCGACCGTTAGGAACTTTCAAAATCCGGGACTTCAACCTACCCCCAACCGTGCCGCTTGCACGATGTTGCATGAGTTTCCGTATAATTGTTATACCTAGTCTATAATAAGCGAGAGCTTTCGTTCCCTATTCATGCTGAGCTTTGCCTGATACGGTTTCTTCGTTTCTTGTCGTTGTTATATACGTAGCTATACGTAGTACATACAGCTGTTATAGTTACAGCTACTACAGTCATAGATGAAACAACGTCGATCAGCGAAACTCGAGCTGCAAACGTGACGTCAGCTGCACTCTCACGTCGCGGAAATTCCAGGTGCAATAATATGGAGAACCGGAATAATAACGGCTTAAAATTCGAGAAATTTCAGTTCACGTCATCGTTATAAGTTACATGAAATTGGCCACAGGAAGGTATAGGTATGTACAGTCGGGCAATAAAGTTCTTGGAGGGTCGAAATTCAGGCTCAAACATTTCAGTGTCTACGCTGTTGAGCAGCCCCCTCGCTCCGCATACCCCGTTCTCTGAGAAGGCTAATCTGGCAGGCTACCTACTCCAAGTAAAGTAAGAAATACTTCCCAAATATACAGGGTGTCCCAGAACTAAATGTCCAAAATGAAAGGTGGCCTAGAGGAGGTCGAACTGAGTAAATTTTCCCGAAGAACATGGGGTCTGCGAAGTCGCGTTCGCGAGATATCACAGGTTAAAAAAAAAGTATCGCTTTGCGCCGCGACGACGCGGCGCAAAGCGATACTTTTTTTTTAACCTGTGATATCTCGCGAACGCGACTTCGCAGACCCCATGTTCTTCGGGAAAATTTACTCAGTTCGACCTCCTCTAGGCCACCTTTCATTTTTGACATTTAGTTCTGGGACACCCTGTATATAATAAATAATGCATCGATGGGCCTGCTCAACAGCGTAGACACTGGAACACCTAAGCCTAAATTTCGACCCTACAAGAACTTTATTGCCTGATTGTACATACATACTAAGAAGTCCGAGAAACGATGCGACTGTATTTCGAAGACCCGAAATCGGTAATCCTATGGCGATAACCGAGCTATACATAAAAAACATATACCTATATTGTATAATAATTCGTATATAATTATGTAATTATAACGACTAAGTTGGTGAAGATCTTTTTTTTTTTGCGTTATTTTTTGACCACGTTTTGCAGCAGCGTTTATATTCGTAACATGTATCGTCTCATCTGCTGCTCTTTCTATACGTATAATACGATCAAAAGATCGATTCAAAACTCCCGACTCCGGGTCTCCGGCGATAAACTCGACCTTGGGTTAAACGGTGGATAATGAGATAAAAGCAGGGCAGCTACGTATACACAATACAATACAATACAATACAATACAACTCGATACAACACAATACAATAATATTCCCAGATGCGGCGGCTCGCCTGGCGCACGTTGGTATCGCATGGCGTCTTATGGCGTCGCATGGCGTCTCCGGTTGCGGTCAGGTGTGCGTTTGCAAACTGCTTAGTATATTTAAATATAGTATGTGTATGGGTGTATATATTCGTTACTCTCGTTACTCGCCTGCTTACTCCGCGGGCTGATCGTGAGTACCTACGCGAGGGGAAAACGAGACGGAGCAGTATATAAGAAGCAGAAGAAAAAGATAAAGCAAGGATCGAAAAGGGAGGAAGAAGATGGTTCTGCCTTAGGGGTCTCAGCCCGCCTAATCAACGAGGATCGGATAGCACCAGGCGATCGCCTAGGGCGACGCCGCGCGTGCGGTCTTGCCTTGCCAGGCACAATTAGCCAACGATATACGTATAACAGTGTCTCGTTTTCTCATTTTCCCTCTCTCTCTAAGTCTGTACCAACGATTATATGTGTGTTTGTGTGTACATGCGTATGTACCAACGACTGAATATCTCGGTAATGTTGACCTCTGCGCATGATGGTCGCTAAAGACAGTCGAGATTTGAGATACTAGATTGCCGTTAGAGGGTATGATGAATGAGCTGTGATAGTGAATATGGACCACGATTTTTCGAACATTTCAGCTCTTTTCGGCATGTTTTCGCTGTTCGAAATCGATAAGAATCTCCGCATCGAATATCTTCGGGGTTTTTTTGTTTTTTTTTTTATTTATTCAAAAGATAATAAAAAATATATACTTCCATTATTCTGCGACGTTTATTTTTTTTTTACATGGTGAGAACGATAAGGAACCGGTTATAAGATAGTGAATATGGACCAATATGTAAAAAAATCATTTATATATTATACAAATTAATCACAACCGGCGATAATTATTGACAAAATATAAATCATCAATCATTCGAATAAAATTATTGGAAAAAAAAAAATTACTTCTTTTTTTTATATCATTCAAAAATAAATATCGATTATATGATATATAAATAGACGGATCGTCGTATGAAGGAACAAAAAAAAAAATTAGTCCAAATTTATCAGCAACGGTGTGTGAAAATGGACTGGGCGTTAATTTACGAACATTTTGACGAACCAATTTTGAGTCCGTCGTCGTTTCGTTACTTACAAAATTTTCGATTTTCTTATACAAGACGTGAATTTAAAGAAACGAAAAATTAACTCCGTCACAGGACTTTCAGGACCCAATACTTGAATTTCGAAAATCGTTCGAATTTGCGAAATACTGTAACTTCGGTTCAAAATATCAGAATCGATTGAATTTTCTTTTCTCTTAGTACGTTTTCCCAAATGCCAATAATCCACGAAGTTTCAAATTTCTTTCGTCAATTACGATTGAAGAAGAAACTCCGCGCGGTTCATCAATCCGCGACGGTTCATCTTCGCTTCCTTTTCCCTATTTAGCTGAATTATTATCGAATATTTCTTGATTTTTAAGCTAATTTTTTGGTTCAATTTTTGAATGAAAAGACGAATTCGTCTCATTGTCAAACAGATGGTACATGCATTTATATGAAAAATCTCAACGATCGGGAATGAGAATAATAATTCGTGAATAATTCAAGGCTGCGCCAGGAATGCGATTTCATTATATACATAGGTATGTATACATAGGTATATAGGTATATAAGCACCGCCGTACATATCGACGAGACCTGAACGCAGTTTTTTTCCTCCTGCCTCCTGCACCTCCTGGCCAACTAGGACCGGAGAGTCTCGTAACGCGACACCGCGTCGGTCACGAAGTGCTTAGAGTTTACTCGAAGCATGAGGTATACTATACTATACGTTGAGCTGCGCAGCTGCAATTATGAGAGACGGTAAGTTTCACTGTTTCGCATGTATAACATATAGGTACACCTATACAGGTATAGCGAACTTTACAAAACTTATGCCTATATAAGTCCTTAATTTGATTATATTTGAATTTTGATACTCTCATGACCCAAAATGTCTCCAAAAATGTAAAATAAAAAGAAAAAAAAAAATGTAGCCGAAGCCCCAGGTTCCGGTCTCAATTCCAATAAGTACCTTCCCAAAGCCTTAAGATTTTAGCATTTAAATAACCCACGATTTTCGTCACTTCGCGGTGAATTTTCGGCGAATTTTCGTTAAAGAAATTAAAATAACAAAAAAAAAAAAAAAGCAAAAAAAAGAAATCTGTAATATTTTTATGGAATACGTCTTCTACTATCGGAGGTAAGAACTGTGACAAGCTTCAGATTTTTTCGAAGCGATATGATACTGCGATAAAGAATAAAAAATTATCCGCGAAGTGTCAAAGATCGTGTCTTTCAAACGGGAAAATTCGACAGCTTTGTAGTATAGTGCATAGAATCAAGACACGAATCTGGGGCTTCGGATGAATTTTGGAGACATTTTGGCCCATCAGGGAGCAGTGAAATTCGACTGTGACCAATCTAAGGGAACCAGTACAGCTTGGTTTTGGAAATTCGGAGTACTCCAAAATGCATTTATTTCTCAGCCGAAGTTTATCTCACATCAAAAAAAAAAAATTTCTTTGAAAACCTTTGTCGTAAGGTTTTAGGGACATCGTTGTTCCGATTAAGGTCGTTGAGGGCTCATTTTGTTCAGAGAAGAAATCCTCATCGCGTGACCGAGGGAATTTTTTGACAAATTCGTGTTGGCCAAGTTATTTGCAAATTAGTGGTCCAAATATTGGAAATTTTGGATAATTGTCCGTAACTTTTCACATGAATTTTTTTTTACCGATCCCTACGTTCATAAGATGTATGATTGCTGTCTGAAGAAAGCAAGACCTTGAGAGGTTGAATTGGACCAACGATGTGCCTGAAACCTTACGACAAAGTTTTTCGAAGAAAATTTTTATTTTGATGTGAAATAAACTTTGGTTGACAAATAAATAAATTTTGGAGTAGTCCAAATTTCCCAAACCAAGCTGTACTGGTCTCCTTAAGGACCATCCTGATGCCGATATATTGTAGTAAGTAAACTCTATGAATCGAACTTCCGTTGACTCGAAAAAGTGTGCTTTTCCCTTGAGATTCGAATTATCGAGGTTTGACTGCATCCAAATAGACGTACAACGCAGACCTATACCCTCGCAATGCGAGAGTGATACGTAATATATTATATACCTATACATACATATATATATATATTTTTTTTCCGCCTCGTAAAAGCACGTACGTGCCACGTGCCATAGGCTTATAATACATTATACGCATATATTATACATATACATATAAGTATGTACAGATGTACATACATATATCACACATATACGTATAAACGTACGTATATACCATATATATGGTTTAAGAAGAGCGTTAAAATACGCGTTTATTATATACGGCTGCAGGCTGGGATGATCTATTTGTCGGCAGGGTGCAAGCGGACGCCCTCAGATTTAGCTTGTATAGGTTATGCATGTACAATAGTATAAGTGTGTATAGAACCCGGGTCATCGGGTGGCGATAGCGTATCGTTTCCTATCTTTAGAGGGAACCAATCAACGCCCGGTATCTCGACCTCAGCGTGACGTCAGTGGCATACCAACGCGTCATCGCAACGGAATCGGTTAAACGCGATCCGCACATTAAACTGGACCGTATAATATACATTTATAGATTATAGATTATATAGATGTGTGCGCGTGTGTAATTTGTTACGGCGAAAAACTTAGTGTCTACAGATATATGCGACTATTACACTAGAGCTAGGTTTTTTTTTTTTTTTTCTTTATTTCTTTTCTTTTGGTCAGCCTGTTTTGTTATCATGTTTGTTATAATTTGTGGGAAATATGAAAGCCTATTTATAACATTATCGCCCACTTGTATATATATGAATAATGATCTAGGTATATAAGCATGATTGGTATATTATATATTTATATGTTATATTTATGTATATATATATATATATATATATATATATATATATATATATATATATATATATATATATATATATATATATATATATATATATATATATATTTATGTATATATATATATATATATATATATATATATATATATATATATATATATATATATATATATATATATATATATATATATATATATATATATACATATATATATATATATATATATATATATGTATATGCGTTTTTGTGTAAGAGGAAAAAGTTTAAGAGCGAGAAGATCAATCGCCGGAGTGATAAATTCATCCCATATTCGTGTTATGCGCAGCTTATATTTATAAGAATGGAAAAACAAAAAAAAGAACATCTAAATAATAATATATAAATATAAATAAACCGGGTATTGGTCGAGCAATAAAAAAAAAAAAAAAAGTAGGTATATAATTGCCTTGGGGGCACGATCGTCCTCGTATAATATCTACATATGTGTATAGTTAGTTTGTTATACGATGAGGAGAGGAGAAATAAATTGTTGTGTGGCAATTAAATATCACCGATCGATAATTATTGTCGTACAAGTGAATATTATATACGTGCAGGGGAATCCCACGTGAACTCGGTAAACGTTTCACCCTGACCCCTGCCGATTCGGGTCATAATTTTTTATGTTATTGTTTGAAGAAACGCTCTGAATTTTTTTCAGATTTTTTCAAAAAGCCACCATTTTTTTTTTCGAAAAATGTACAAAACGCCAAACTTATAGAGCCACGATTCAAAAATCTGAAAAAAATTCTCAAAAATCTTGCGTTAGGTATAAAAACGTTCAAGCACGAGTTTACAGTGGACTGTCATCCGCAAAATTGCAAAGTAATTTTTTTCAATAATTTTATTTGAATAATTGATGATTTACATTTTATTAATAATTATCGCCTGATGTGATTAATTTGTATAATATATAAATGATTTTTTACATTGGTCCATATTCGCTATCTCAGCCGGTTCTTTATCGTCTTCACGACGTAAGAAAAAAAGATCGCAGATTGATGGACCTCCTCGTATAATGAACGGAAAAAATGTTTTTATAAAAATTCTAACATATATTTTTCATTTTGAATATAGAGAAGAAGAAAAAAACGAAGAAATTTCATACGGAGATTTTTCATTCTGGAGCGGTAAAACATCGAGAAAAAACTCAACTGTTCGAAACTCAATAGTCCAAATTCTGCACTGAGATTATTAGCCTATATAAAATTCAAGGTAAAGTTGATAAGCAGAAACGAACGATTTGACCTCGGATTTGAGCAAAAATTAAAAATAAAAAGAAAGACAAATATTCTTATCCGACAAATTGCATCCTTGAACGAAAAGTGGATAAGATACATACAAGAAGAAGAAGAAGAAAAAAAATGTATTCTAATCTTTCGAAGAGTGTATAATTATGTGTCCGATTTATCATAAAATATCTCGTATTTAAATATATCATCAACATTGTTGTATATACTGTATGTATTATACATACACGTATATACGGGTATAATATTATATCCGAGTTTTTATATTCAATCTTGAGAAACTGGCGCAATTATTACGTAAAAAACAAAATTACCAAAAAGAAAAAAAAAAAAACCTTATCAGTTTCGCGTATATCATTATAAAACCGTTTATATAGTAAACAAGAACACAGTTTAAGGGCAGTCAACACGTCACGCCAATTATGATAACTGAATCGTGGATCGTTTGTTTGCGTGAAAGACCTAATCAAGTCATATTTCTCCTTTTTTAAGGGGGCACATTTCATATTGTGCCTTAAGCCTATATGTCTGTATCGTTTTATATCGTAGAACAAAAGCTAAAACAAAAGCGCGGGACGGAGAGAGAGGGGGAAAAAAAGGGAGCCGTATACTCGTAAGTAAAGACGCTCGAGAACTTGCAGCTACCTTATAGTATCGCCCTCATACGCGAGACTGAAAGCCGGCGCGAGACGTGATCCGTCAACGTCGTCGGAAAGTCTAAATACTCGCAAGCGAACTCATAGCTCGCGCAACTCGTTGCAACTGCAGCTCCTCCCAGATTAACCCACCGTACAACGCGGCGGCAGCCCGAAGACGTGCCCTCGCAACTATAAACTGCAGTCGCACGTACGTCACGTGTCTCTGTAAAAAAAAAAAAAAAAAAACCGAAAAAGAAAAAAGAGAAACCAAAGAATTTTTCGCGGGGAAGAAAGATAACTTTCTCTCATATAAAAAATTCGAAACGAATTGGAAAACTTAGTTTATATATAAGTCTATTATCAAAATCATAGACAAAGACTTGAAATTCTTCCAAAATAATTGAATGAATATAATTAGAAGCCGAGGTGGTCTTCTTTTTCAATTTTTTATTCTGTTTGGTTACTTTTTTTTCGACATAGTTGGCAATTCTGGTTCATAAAACGACAAGATTTTTATAGAAAGTTGATCATTCTATATGTCAGCCGGAAACTATCTAACGTATCCTAAAGAAGGAGAAAACTGTGTAGAGAAAACGAGACTACGTTCAGTATAGGTGGGTATAAGTATGCGAGCGCCTGTAACAACACGACAAGCCTTCCTACATTCGAGGTGCATGCATGCATATATAAGATTTGTTTTTACGTTAACTTTTGCCCCGATTTCGCAAGGGTTGTATAAACAAACGATGCTGCACGACTCTCTCTCTCTATACTGCGGTGTTTAAATCTTCGATTTCCTGCACACCCGCCAACGAACGTCAATATCCCCCGGAATCCCTGATGTCTTAGATGTTCAAATATATATATGCGTGTAATTTATCGATGTGTATAATGCAGTTCCACGGAAAGGAGTGATCGTGAATGAAAAAAAAAAAGAAAAACTAACGAAGAAAACAGAAAAAATTCAGTGAACAAGAGTTTTTTGAAATTACCGATGAAAAAATTCGATAAATAAATTTCGAAAAGGTATATATGATATATTATATTTTTGCGGTTGCTGTAGCAGCGCTTGGAGATTGAAAAAATATATTGTCGAAAGCTATGAGCTGCTGCACTGCTGCAGTGCCATAAAGCGACAGTCGTATCTCACTCGGCATTCTCTGGAACGATTAGCGAACAATAACACAGAGCTGAAATCCAACACCGTCTTTAGCCTCTCGCTACTTCGTTCTGACTCCCTTTTTAATCTTATGGTCGTATCTCGTTTAGCTCGTTTTCAATTCGTGCGAGATAACCGCACTGCCTACTTAGAGCTCTCTATACTCTGCGGTCAAATCACCTTTTATTAATACTGACCCCAGGACCATTCCCTACACACCCGGTTAGAAATGCTATTTTTAAAATCTATTAGCACTTGCAATCGGTAAGGAGAAAGAAATGCTTCCATATCTTCGCAAGGGATGTTAATATATTAACCAACTATTTTCTTCCAACGAAATCTCAATCAGCTCGAAGACGCGGATCGGATTTTCCCAGCGAATGAGGAATGTACATTTGCAAAATGTACATTTTTCTATTCACCATATGCAGAATCTGTGAAGACACGTATACCCTCAAAACTCAATTATGTAGCTGGTATATATTCTCGTTTTTCATGAGTTCTGCTCTAGAGAAGAACATTTCCATAGGATGAACAGATTTCCGGTCTTTTCGGTTATTCAGAGGCAAAAACACTTGTCGCTAACACATCTGCAGTCCGATACTTCAGTGACATGCTCTTCGTAGCTCGATGCCTCTTCAGTCGTTAACGGAAATGATATATACCTAATAAGTTTTGATACATATGTGTAGTGTGTGCTCATCATGTGGCCTCTATTTTATCCTTCGTATAGGACCAAAAATTCGATTTTTCAACTATTTTTCAGTTTATGGAACCTTGCTCTAACTGCAAATGAAGAATAAGAACGATTTTCACCGTGAGATGTACAATTCTTTCTGCCAATCGCATGGAACCGTTTTCAAAATCGTTATAAAAAATGGTTTCAATGTTTTAACCGATTTCGGTAACGGTTACACTTTAAAATATTGGAGGAAAACTGCTTCTGGTATATCACTATAACACGGAAAATTGAGTAAGACATAAATGGATCTAGTATAAGGCTTGATCGAGAGCGAGCTGGTGTTCTGGCAGGGAGGCAAAGAGGACCACGTATAAGCGCAGCCTCCGGCTGTTTATCACCCTCACCCCGCCGCAACGGATTCCGTATTATTAGAACAGCTTTTACTCGGCTCTTTAGAGCATTGAGACTTAAGAGGCCGCCTCTCTGCAGTCCTTTTTCCCTTCCTTCCTTCCTCTACTTCTTGTACACGTATATCCACGAAGTAAAGAGCAGTGATATAGCTGCTGGAGTAATGTGAAGGGACTACTTGCTATGTGCTCCTTAAACTTGAGTCTTTATAGTTTAAGGTCAGCTTTGGAAAAGCTTGAGACAATGGAGTGTGGGGTTGGTACTAGAAGAAGTGTTCTTTGGATGGACCTTCAATCCACAAAATGGGATCGAACTGAATCGTATACAGAAAGTTGAAAAGACCAACGTTTCAGAAAGCTTGATTGCAAAAATAATTCTTAGTCGCATAAATCCCAAACTACATATATTCTTCCAAGCATAGCTTTGAAAACCCCTCAATGAAGGGCCACTGATCATCGAGCGCCACTTGAAAGGCGAGAACGGTTCTCTAGTGGCTCTCGATTTATGGTCCAAGACAGATAACCGTTGATGGATAGAAGAACACGTGTAAAGTAAACCGGAAGATGTTCTAGTAGCAATATAACATACCTTGGTGAAGAGACGGGATCGAAGAAGCCTGGGATAGCTGAAAGGGCTCCTGTTTGATCTTAAGAGAGTGCGGAGATCCTTGTCCATGCAGAATACTGGCACTCAGACCAGCCCCTCCAAGGTTCCCACTGCCCTGCTGCAGCTCCTTAAATAGAAATTGCAAAATTTTGCGTTAGTTTGCCGTATTTTTTACTTCCACTGCGGATAGATTTCTCAGGGTTTATGAACTGATGAGAATCGGGTTTTCGTAGTTCATCAAAAACCAAGGGAAATAGAAAAAAAAATAATAATCGTGATTATTGTAGGTATAGGGTAGAACGTACGCCAAACGACGGGACCGAAGTTTGTGGAAACAGTTTTGGCGGAGCTTGCTATGTTTGAAGTTTCGTCTCGGCGAGCTTACAAACAAGAGCTACGTGTTGTGACAGCGCATTATGCCAGCCAAAACTTACGGTCTTGCTAGATCGTTAATTTGCGATCCGTTTTACAACGCCAGAGTTTCTTTACCTCCGAAACCGAAATCGTCACTTGCCACTGAGATTAGTTTTATTCCGCATTTGAATTCCGCACTGCAGATATAACGCGTCGGTATTGGATAAAAGCTCAACAGGCTTCAGTCTCAGTGGAAGAAAAAATGTAAAAAAAACTGTATCAAAAGGCATAGAAAACGAGGAATTCGACTTCAATTACTCCGATCCCTTTTTTCTCTTCTTCAAAAATAAACAGCAAAGTCTACGTTTGTGCTTTTCTTGTGCCTCTCATATCCCGTTTCTCGGATCTTTCATATGAAAATAAGCAAAATCGAAAAGTGTGACGTTCGCTAAATGGCGGCAGTTTACTGCTAGCAAACATGACAAGAGTGAAGAACAGCTGCACCAGACTCTGAAATTGCAGAATTAAAATCGACGCAAAGGCGTTGAAATATCGTGTTAGTAGTCTGGCTAATCTTTGCACGGTAATTTAGGTAATTGTATTCGTTTGGTGAAATCATGGTCAGAATTAGCAGTGATATATATCCACGTTACAAACGTCCTTTTTGACGGTGGTGAAAAGCTTGTAGCTGCAAATTAGCCCATTTAAATTATTCCCATCTTCTAATTTTTACTACGAAATATCAATCTCCGGTTTTATTTACGCGATATACATGTGCTACTCGTTTGTTGAAAGTTTCGAGTAGCTAGCTCCTGGTCTCTGCAGTCAGATTCTCACTTCTGTCGGTGATATTTACTACTTTTAAGTTTCCTTGTTTACTACCACCTTAAGCCTGTTTTACGACCGTTTACAGTTTATACGCTTCACGGGGATACGGAATACATTCCGCAGCAACAAGCCCCGATCCCCTTTCCCTATTTACAAAGAGTCATAATAAACAGAGCGATCACTAAACATCTATAACAATTAACACAGTCGCACTGCGTATAATCTATAGATTATAGATATATAATCTATAGATATATCCATGGTGACAATCACTCTTCATCCCTATGTATATCGAAATCGGTTAATCCCACGGAAAATTTCTCTGAACATAAAAGACGACGATTGATGCAAGCTACAAATTTTGTTTGAGTTGTTTTTTCAAAGACCCAACAGTTGAGGAGATAATCAAGGAAATAATAATTTTTTCGTCATTATTCCATCATCCCTCTGTATATCGAAATCGGCTGAACCCACGGAAAATTTTTCTGAACATAAAAGACGCCGGTTGATGATAGCTACAATTTTTGTTTCAGTTGTTTTTTCAAAAAGTCAACGGTTACAGAGATAATCAAGAAAATAACAATTTTTTCGTCATTATTCCGTCATCCCTCTGTATATCGAAATCGGCTGATTCCACGGAAAATTTCTCTGAACGTAAAAGACGCCGGTTGATGATAGCTACAATTTTTGTTTCAATTATTTTTTCAAAAACCCAACGGTCGAAGAGATAATCAAGAAAATAACAATTTTTTCGTCATTATTCCGTCATCCCTCTGTATATCGAAATCGGCTGATTCCACGGAAAATTTCTCTGAACGTAAAGGACGCCGGTTGATGATAGCTACAATTTTTGTTTAAATTATTTTTCCAAAAAGTCAACGGTTGCAAAGATAATCGCGAGAATAACAATTTTTTCGTCATTATACCGTCATCCCTTTGCAGTATATCGAAATCGGCTAACCCCACGGAAAATTTCTCTGAACATAAAAGACGCCGTTTGATGCTAGCTACAATTTTTGTTTGAATTATTTTTTCAAAAACTGAACGGTTGAGGTGATAATCAAGAGTATAGAATTCTTTTAATAAAATTATTGGTTCAAAAAATACGCTTCTACGGTCGTTTTCGATCGTTTCATCTTTTCAAACACGATTTGTATCGCCGATGTACTGCATCTGCAGTAAAATTTCTTCGAGCTTCTTCGGTGACGTGATTTGATCTGCTCGAAAGCTCGACGCATTAAATAGGCGTTAGATTATGCGGCCCGATCGTTGCGGATCAGTGATAAACGGCCAGTTATATGCGTATATGAATACGAGGTGACACTATTGCTGCTTATCATCAGCTTATCGGCTGTATGGATGGCTCAATTTATACAGTTTCGAAGATATTTATCGCTATTTCGGTACGCCACATCTCATTCATATATACGCATAGAAATACGATATTTAAACACATTACTTAACGAAATATAATAATTTCCTAACAATTAGCTATCCTGGCCTAACTGTATGTATAGATATATTATCAAAAACAACAACAAGGAAAACGTTGACGTTTGATATCTCGTCAGATGTTATTATAGGCACATACGTGTACGAGTATAGGTATATATCTGTGTGTAAAATACCGCAAAACATGAAAAATCAAATATATCGTCGAAAAAGATGATTTTGCACATTTCCACATAGGTATAATATTTTATAATGTATCTGCATACGTCAGATTCTCAAATATAGATACACAATTCCGCAGAAAATATTTTAAAATTAAAGAATTTTATAGAACGATCCTTTGTATGGCTAACAATAAACATTTTCGTATAGAATCAGAGAAAAACACTCGATCCTTACACCCTAGCTGCGACTTGTTTTCTTCACTCGATGAAACATATATATGTATATGTTCATCTTGTTTGCGCTGCAACATAGGTATATTTTGTTACAGAATTTCGCTTCGCGAATTAAAAAAAGAAGCCCCGAATAAACTGATATGGATAAAAGATGGATGCGTTAATTTTTTCAACGACGAAGAATATAATTAAAAACTGAAGATGTGCAGGTTTCTAATCGATATTCGATAATTGATTGCTGCAGTGATATTTTGATGAATTAATATCAATCGAGAACTCTTCAGTTCTGCAGAATCAATTATCGTTCTATCGTTAATCAATGATGTTTCGGATCTTACCATCATGCTGGAGCATAAATCGATTCACTGCTGGAATCGTTTATTATTTTGGATATAATTATGTAATTAATATATAATATGTATTATAATATTATACTTATAAATCGAAACTAGTTCAGGGTTTGTGGTTTTTTTTTTTTTCCAACTCCCTCTTATCTTCAACGAACACCAACGTCACTCCCATCAACTCCGTGACGCTCATGCATCTATGTCAAGGCTTTACAAATCTAATAACTAAACTAAACTAAACTATAAAGTAAACCGAACTAAAATTTATTTAAGAAAAGATATTCAAAATCTGCGACGATCCCGAAAACCGTTGGATATAGAAAAAGAACGATAATATCGCTCAGAGAAAAGTTTGTTTGATTACATAAAAAAATTTTTTTTTTGAATCGAACGAATTCCTTGCATTGGCCAAACGGTCGTGGCGAATGTTTTCTTCATTCGAAGTGTAATAATTCTTTGTTTGTTTGTTTTTGTATTTCAATGAAATGAATTTTTTTTTTTTTTGAACTTAATGTAATCATTTCAAAAAACTATATATTCGGATCTGAATTTTCGCCTTGAAAATATTTCTGCTGATATATAACCGACGAAGAATAATTAACAGAAATTATTTCTAATTAGTTTTTACATGTCTCCAGCTAATTTGCGGATAAAATTTATCAACCAACCCAACATTTGGAAAAAATGTGCTAAAGATTCGTGCTAAACTCACCCCCGAGACTGGAATAAGATGGGAAACCATCCTCGTCCTGTCGGCAGCCGAATGTAATCCGTAGTTCATAAAGATTGCATTGACGCGGTGCTGGTGAACAACGTCGCCCCAGTATGCAGCAGCCAGGCCCTCCACAGCTACGCTATTGGTGTTCACCCCTTATTTTTTTTTTCAACTTTCTTATATTTTTTTTTCCACAATTTTCCCCGCCGCTTTGGGTTTTACTTATCAAGTCTTTCTCCTTTATATTTATTCGTTTTTCTTTAAAACTTTCGGTTTTCGAAATAACAAAAATGATAATAAAAAAAGTAATAAATTTTCACAATTTTTCGCACTTTTTATTTATACATATAAACTGATGGGATGATGTGTGAAATCACTTTCAAGCTTATGTATCGTTTTTCTTTTTTCTTTTTGCACCCGCGTTTGTCTAACAATTCGCAAATCTCCGATTCATTTATTATTGAGGTATAATTTTATTACCGGTCGACAATTTTGGCGATGATATTATTCGACTGTTGGCACTATATTTAATAAACGAGTATAGTTTTATCGGTACCATTATTTATACGATTAAATGAATTATCGTTCCTCAGATGTATTGTATAGCTACAAGTGTTTATAGCTTTGTTTCGATTAAATCGTTGAATAAAAATATTTACACCAAACCCGAAAATTCATTGATTTAATATTCGAAATTATCCCTCAAAACCGATTAAACCCGAACTGATTATCACCTCCGTAAATATTTTTCGCTATAAAACTTCGCCACGATAAAAATTTCCGCTAAAATTATGTTGCTTAGTTTTTTTTTTTTTTTTTTCAATACACGCGCGATTTTTCTTCAATTAGATCCAAGCTTCTATATTCCTCGATCTTAGACTGCGGTTTGTTCCTCGATCTGAAAAACAGATGATAAACAGTTTTTAAAAATTTGTAAAATTTGAGCGAATAGAATCAAAAGGAGCAAAAAAAATGACGTGAAAATGGAAAGGAAAAATATTAAAAATGATACAGGGACTTTGGTTGAATAATACTGTAGAAACTAGGTAACGCGAGTTTAGAAGTTAATCTGCAATAATTCTCCTCTATTCCATAAATTCCCTCTAATTCTGTGGCTAGGAAGTAAAAATAAAAAGACGACTCGATGATTGACTGGGAATTTAGTCGCAAAGACATTTACTCCTGTGTCGAACAGATAGACGTATAGGTATATACTCGCAATAATTAGTATAAGCAACAGGAAGGGATTCCCCAGGGATTCCTGGGAGTCCCCTGCCTTCAGTTTAAAACGTCCCGCATCTTCGCCGTCGAAGAATAAGAAAAAGAAGAAGTGGAAGAAGATCGAGGCGCAGAAACCCTAAGAAAAACGATGACATACGTTAGTCGCGAGTCAAGAGAAGCGGCGGAGTAGTCCCTGCAGTGTTGGGCGGCAATTTAGACAGCGCGTGTATCGAAACGTGGCTTTAATGTGTTTTAAATGACAGTGACACACGGCTATGACGTTCCCCGTTCCTGTCCTCCGTTAGTAACGCTGTAGCGCAACGTAACGCAAAGCAGCGCGGCGCGGCGGTACGGCTGCGTAAAGTTGCTACAGCAGCAGACGTATACGAAGCTACTGCAGCAGAGCGCATAGCAATCCGTACCGCGCGTCTAAAGTACTACCCGCGCCGCTGTCGGCGTCGGCGTCAGCGTCAGCGTCAGCATCGTCGCTGCAACAGTTCTCCCGTGCGTCGGGTGCAGCAATTCAAATGACAAGTCTCGAACAGCTGAGCACTTAGATTTTTCGAAGGGATGGGACGCGATGCGATGAGATGAGACGCGATACCGTGCGGTACTACGAGCCTGCAGACTCTATGCTACTCAGCTCCCTAAGGTCCCTAGGGAGACATCGCGACTTCCGCCGGCCTGTTGCACCGATCTTAGGTCCCGCACGGCGACACTGGACTCGTAAATTTCTCAGGCAACTACCTAGGCGTAATATAGAGGCCAAAAACTCGTAATTCAATCTAAATTGAGTCGCGCCTAATCTGGATCTTGGAGACTCGTTTTAGTCGTGTTGGTAACGATTATAGAAATTAGAAGCAAGTACGAAGACAGAAAATGCTCTGACTTGGATTTTTAGAACCATGCACCTTGGAAGAATATAGTTTCGAGTAATTGATGCCATCGAGAAGTATTTTTCCAATCAATCAATCTAAAACGTCGCGATCTTCTTAACTTCCTATGTACGATTCACGTACATTTCAACGTAAAATCGACAAATTCGCGGATGAAAGGAACTAACAAATAGTTGGATACTATTTTCCACGTTTGTTTTACTTTTCGAAGTTTTAAATAAGTCTGCTTTAAATTTTGTATGGCAACACTATAATACGACGACTCGAAGATGTCTGAAAGAATATTTAATGTCTCGTATATAAGTCTTAATGAAGTGTAAATATATATAGTGTGAAAGTATTTCACGAGGGTGATAAATATTCGTATGTAAAGATTACGTCCTTGCGGCTGAGTCGTAAAATAAAAATTGTCATTAAGTAGAACGTGAATGTCTTAATCATGTCCACCAGGTGTCTTAAGGACATCTAAACAACTTATAAGTTTTTATTACTCTTCACACTCCGGTATAGAGTCCAATACATGCCTCCCTCAAAACAACGTCAAGTGATATGCGTCACAGTTCGTAAAAGATTTATCTTTAGAACGGCTTTTCTTTCACCCTTACATAATATACAACACAACTGACTGGCCAGTAGTTGATGAGAGCTACGACCTTGTCTTGCCTTTCCTTGACGTTCCCTTCCGCTTATACGTGCAGTCTGAAGCCACTATACGTGTGGCTGGTCTCACTTGATTTGCGAGAAACTCTGACCTCTATCGGTCTTCTCTCGATTTTCATCCGACAAAACGTCTCAAACGATCACGGAAATATATGAGAAAGTCGTGGCTACGCGACTAGAATTGTAATAAATTATCACCTTTAGTGGAAAACTTATCGAAGACAATATTGATGGCATAATAATTAGTAAACTTGAAAGTATATAAAAATCAGACGTCAATATATACGCGTCATTTGTCGTAATTGTTGAATATTATACTAAACGCGGATCATTATCATATTTGATTAATCGACGTAAATTTGATATTAGAACGTTACAAGTATGATGATGATGCGGATATACTTTGAGGGGAACCGTGAGTTCATTCATTGATTAGTTACCATCAATATAGCAACGATGTTTAGTTGTTTGGGAATTTGTAGTATAATAATCGCTGATATACATTATATTTTCATTCGCTCTTTTTACTATCAGTATAAGTATATTTACGAAAACATATATGTTTTATATATGTATAGTTTAATAACACCGATTTGTTTCCAAACAAAATACAGTCTAAAATGTTTATTAAATTATTATGTAAAACACATTTTTTTTTCTTTTTTTTTTTTTATTGATGAAATGACATTATATAGTTTATGGTATAAAACTACATGTTAATAAACGCATCGACCCTAAACTGTGACTAATAAAATATTGTAACGATGATGAGATAAAAAGAACGTTAAGTGCTCCTGCTCTTATATTCTATGTATGACAGAAATTAAATCAACATTGATAAACTCCTGCATGTTGACCTTTTTCGTCTCATGTATACAGTTAGACGGTGCGATTGAATAACAATAACTTTTTAACGATTCGAAATACGGTTTTATTGAATCATTTGAATACATGGTATATATAACTGTTTCCAAATAACGAATTGCACATTTTTTATATGTTATATATAGACTTCTAAGTATATATATACTTGAAAATATAGAAATGTCTGGTAATAATTAAACTGTATAAAAAGAACGTCAGACTCAATCTAACGATAATGAATATCTGATTACCCGAAGGAATTAACTGCTGCGTAAGTTTTTAGGGTACTTGATATATCAGTGATCCGCGCCGTTAGTGGTCGGACGCGAATTTTGTTTGAAACTAAACGCCTGCAGTTAGCAATTTGTATCAAATCGTCGTAACATGCGAGATTCTGTAATGTAATCTGCAAGCTTATGGTCAAAAATGGATATACGTACACTTGTCTGCCATTTTTTAATAGCCAGTTTATCGCACCTGTGGAGTTGACTTTTTTTCTACTTTTCTTTGGATTAAAATCAGTAACATATGCGATAAACTATTCGTATATACATAAATCCATCTTTCGATGTCTTCTTTTAATTATTTTCAATCCTCTTCCGAATTCAATGAACCAACAACACGAACGTATTCACTTTTCTGAGCCTCCTTCACTCGCTCATCGCTCGTGCAGCGCGGCGTACGTAGGAATAATGTAACTGTGGTTGTCGAACAAATTCACGACACACCTACAGTGTCTGACTCTTACCGGCGTGAATCACTGCCGCCTGACTACGTACGCTCGAGTGTGTACTGTGATCACTTAAATTCGCGCTGTTTGGAGATTCTCCTGCAATATATCGGATTCAATGTGCAGTTTTGACGATAATAAAAGATGGTATTACGAAGCCCGAACGTTTATGAACAATTAACCAAAATTTTGCTATTCATAATATTGTTCAAAGCAAGAAAATGAAGGGAATTGAAAATATTTTTATGCCCCTCAACACACCGCGGACTGGGGAGACCACTGGAGTTTGAACAAAGCAATGAATGCGTTTCGTGTCGGGTTGCATGGCGCAGGGTCACCATGGCGCTGCAACTGGACAAGTAGTAACAATATTTTGCCGTTTTCAGAGGTTTCTACTTCCCCCTGGTTCAAGAAATTGAAGGATAAGAACCTGCGGCTCTTGTGGGAGTCTGTTTATAATTGTTTTTTGTATACGTACATTTATTATTCAAGTATATTCCTCGGTTAAGAACGTATATGAAGTATACGAAACGTTGACTTAATTAGGGTACTTCCTTCGAGTATAATACTACACGATGTGTCACTATCATCATTGGCTGTAAGTTGAACAGCTCATTATTGTTTTTCACAAATGATCGAGGGATACAGAATTACCAGGAAAATGGCGCGGTGCGGGTTGGGAAATACCCGTTTCGTTTTCTCTTATCCGCGCATTGCGCTATCACGAAAATGTTGTTTCTATTATACTCGATCGTACGTGAAACTTAACAATATTGTAACCTGCTTCACATTGCTGTTTCTCCATAATCGAAAACCTGCAGCCGTCGCAACAAATTCGGAAACAGAATTAAGGATCCTCCGTCGCTAGAAAATCTTGAATGAAATTTCGAAACCCGTCGCACTGCGCTTGATGCACTCGCGAAAGAATCTATAAGTAGCCGATTTTCAAGCAGCTCAGAGATGCTCGCGAATAGTTTTACCACTACAGCGATTATAAATTATTGGATCGGCTCAAAATTGAACTATAAGTCGAATGAAGAGGATAAGACAATAAGAATATTAAATTTACCTGACAAAATAAGGAGCGAGTCATTGGCACAGCCGATCTCCCTGTCCTGCAGACGAAGAACGTAACTTCCGATATATCAAACACTTGATTTTTTGAGTCCTACTGAATCCTGATCGTTATGTCCTGGATAAAGCCTGAACCACTTTTGTAGATCTTTAGAACTTTTTAGGCGTATAACAATTCCAGCAAATCGTAAACTTTGTCACTGATGGTTGTAGGAGTGTAACAGTCACTGGAGTTCTGAGTTTTATATTACGTAAACAATTTTCGGGCACACTATATATTTTTTGTTTTTTATATTTATTTATATTAAAAAAAAAAAAAAAAATCCCGTATAGAGTAACGGATCGAGATCCGTGACACTAGGTGATTATTATTTTAGAAATATTTAAAGAAAACTTAAATTAAAAAAAAACTTCAATAAAAAAAAAGACTTGGAGCGAGAGCACAAACAACCGACATCAATTCTAACTGAACGAAGATTGACTCTGACGCTCTGGGATCCTCAAGTATCGCGGACGGTCGGACCGGGTGGTTCGGGGACGCGTGGGGATTTTACCGACGTCGTAACTTCGTAGCCCGGAGGAGGTGAAGAGAAATATGCTAGAGGAACGGAGGCGGAGTCTTGGACCTCTCGTCCCCACTCGAGAATACAAGGAAAAAATCGAGAACCACGCCGACGCAATGCTATACATACGTTTTAATACGTACCCATATATCCGCATACATATGATATATTTATATTTATATACGCGTGTAATATTATGACGTAGATTCAAACGGACTAAAAATCCCGCCAATTTTCATTGATATTATAATAAAATATAGATTGTAATTTGTCATAAAGTTTTCTAACCGTATAATTACGAAAATAATTGTTTTCTATTCACTTTTCTTCTTTTGAATTTCAATTTAGATTAGTACGTTGCATATAGGGATATAAATGCAGTGTTAAAACATAATAAATACGATAAAATATGCCTTTTAATTTATCACAGTTTACATTTCTGCGTATAATCTATATATCATCGAATACATGATCGACGTGGCCACCATTTTAAATCGATGAATTATTATAGGTTAGTAAATTAGGGAATCTTTAGAATTAATAATGATATACTTTAATACGTATATGTGTGACAGATAATTACGATTACGTTTGCATATTAAAATGGATTCAGATCAGTGGAACAAACCGACATTATATTGCGCAGGCGAGTGATTCGGTATAATTTTATGCATATAAACACAATCGTCGACACATAAAGCATATATACAGGTATTATAAGTATATATAAAGAATTATTAAGAAAGAACAATTACGTCAGTATAATATAATTACCTACACGTGTATAATATGACATATTTGACACTGAGGAGTCAACGTATGATGTAACAATTAATGATTAAGTTGCGATATACCTAAGTAGAGGTAATATTGCAGGCATATAGGTATTGTACGATGTATCAGCGCTTACGCTGCAGTATATTAAGTATAGCTGCGGCAGGTATATAATACGCCAAATTCCGGAATATAAACCATATATAGGTAGGTATATACATATGCTTGTGCAAGGAATGTTTTCTTTTTACTAATTGCACCAGGCAACTACTAAGAACTCTGCTGCTACAGTGCGTGAAATTATATTCAGGTCAAGTACGAATTACGTGATTGTTTCCATATTATACATATATTATACTCTTGCGAATTATTATATACCTATAGGTAATATAACTCCTGCACTTCTCGAGGCTATATGCATATGATGCAGGTTTATGTATATTACAACAATTATAAGCTCATAGGTTTTACCTACATAATTATAAAAAACTTTCTGATATACCAAATAATATAGTCTTCACTCTTTCAAACGTTTTATTACTTTCTTCTCCTTCATTATACACATTACAGTTGTTATAGTCTTGCGTCTCTTTTCAGCGTCGATGTTAGTCTTTTACATCCTTTTCCGCTCTAGCTGCTGTATATTCATGTGTTACACGATCACTGATTAGCAAAAGAATCGTTGAGAATGTGCAAAAGTGGCGGATGGAGGAACTCGTATAATAATCTAAATCATCGTACGTAGTTTATGGTCGATCGAACTTCAACGATCATTAAAATATGCCTAAGTTTTCTCTGAATTTTCTTGAGCACATAATATCTATAAAACCGCAAAACTTATACCGTTGCGTATGGAATGAATCTAATCTAACCGCCCTGCAGGAACTGAAAGTATATAAGACTATGAAAAAGGCACAACGTTTTATGATTCGATTTCTGAAAAAAATCGAAAAGAAACCGTTTAGAAACAAGAAACAATTAAGGACCAAAAAAGAACAAGAGAACGAGAGTTTCGGATGGGGGAAAATGGAGAGACTCGTACAGTCCAGGGGTCGTGATGCTGCGGGTACAGCGCAGGTACAATCGATCTAACTAAAAGTGGGGAACGGAAGCCGTCGCCATGATGGGGCGGCCACGGAACAGCGTCGGTTACCAGGATTGGACGCACCTCCGGCGCCCTCGACGATCACGGATTCAGAGTCGACGCCTGCAGCCGACGCCCCCGACGGTTGTCGACCAGTTTCCCTCTGTTTAGCTGCTTTGTCTTACTCACTCTACTCTTGCTATCAGATATCCATGCAGCAGCCTCCAGGGACCTGCAGTACACATTAAATACGGTCCAACGAATGGAAGGAAGGTAAACAACTGGGGTACTAATCCTTTGAAAAGATACCTCGCTGCAGTCATATTGACCCGCGTTTTTTCACAGTGTAAACTTTTTGCTATAAAAGTATATACCAAAGCGTGAGCGTGACAGAAAAATTATAAGGAAAGGCGATTCAATCTTGTGGAATTAATATTTCAAGTAATTTTCTCCGATTTTCAGTTATTTAAGTCACTATGAATTCTGCGCTTCTTATAAGCTCACTTGAGTTATTTCCTGGGTCACGTTTTCGCGCCAGTCACGCGATTTTTAAGTTTTAGTTTAATCCAGTTGATTGAAAACGGGTAAAAAAAAAACAGTGAATCTTATGTTCTTTTCAAAATCCGTAGTTCACACGATAGCGAAATACATCTCATTTATTATTACATCTCAGTATTTTATTTCGGATTTTTCCCGCGCTCGTAATCGTGTCCACCGTTGACCCTCGTCCATAGGGTTGACTCTACTCCAGCAAGGGATTGCTGCGCCATTTTGAAACATCATGTTACTCTTAAGGGCTGAAAATTCTCGATAAATTGTAAGCTTCGATTAATATGTGTGTAAAAACACAAAGTTTTTATTTTTCTTCGTATCTTTATACTTTGAAATTATCTCTTTTACCGTGCTCCAACGGTTTTCCCCACCCTCAAGCAACTCCAGGAAATAATTAATGCATGTAGTGTTCAGTAGTTATTCGTTTGATTATGGACCTTCGCTTAAATAAATGTGTGTAGACATAGAGACATACATATGAAAATAGGATTGGTCGTAGAAACTAATGCCTTGAAAAAAAAAAAAAAAAAACATTGTTATCACCGTATATATAGAGAACAATAATCGAGATAATGAACAAGAGGAGGTAATTGATATCCTCATATATTCTTGGTATTGTTTTCTAAATATCAACGGAGCACCGTGTCGAGACGCGATCACTACCTTGAACAACGGCGGCGTCTATTATATACTTGCTGCAATAGCGACGGTCGAACTAAGACATCTCTTCCTACTGCAGATGGTCGACACTGGACACCGATATCTCACACCTTGTTTACCTGGAGTCAAATTCCACACGACTACACACCGGACCTCGTTAATCATAAACTTTGGATTAGATCTTTACGATCGCAAACGCGATACTCATTATAAGTATAACAAAGATTATTATTTCGCCTCCACGAAGCTACGTATAGGTGCCCTTGAAGAAACAGTGCAAAGATCAGAAGAAGCTTAACCTTGCCATAGCTTCGCAGTAACTATAATTACTTTGTACAGTGTTCAGTGAGCTTTATTCCGTATCGAAATTCTGTATAGAATTTTTTCTATGAAGAGCTTATTCCAACAGTTGAAATCCAAGAGCCGATCGTTTGATTTTTTGAATTGAAAGAAATGATTCGTTTTATAATTATAGGGAATTCGATTCGTCATTTGATATGAGTGTAATGAGAATTCGTAAACGGAGGTATAAGGTAGTAAGTCAACAGCTCGGCCGGATATTTTTCAACAATATATATAACTCGAGTGTTCGTATAGGATGATTGTTGACCGAAAGCTGCGGTTACTCTCTCAGCAATGTTGCTACCATAACGAAGGCATTGTTAGTCCAGCACAATGACCGTGTTTCCTAACACGGCTACTCGATTGTTCAATTGTTTCTCTTCACTTTATTTAACTTTATTATTCAAGTGTATAGGGTATATATTTATGCTTCTATTATATGTATACGATATCCCTATACCTATATTAGGTATATGTATATCGTGATCGCACTTCGAACTGAACCTAAATTCTTTCTTTTTCATAATTGCCTATAACAGGCGCAATGTTCACTATCATTGCATCCTGCACAGCTTCTCAATTCAAGTTGTTGTGTGAATTATGTCCTCTTCAAAAATCAATTAAATATCATATACATGAATATACCTATACTGTAGTGATGTTTATTGTGATGCATTAGCTTGACATATATAGTTCAAACATACAACTGCATATTTCATAACAACCTCCTGACTTGATAAATCATTTTGTATAAATATTTGCACACAGTTTAAACTCTTATAGTAATCAATATTACAGTTGTTAAAAATACTACCTGGTAGGTATCGTTATCATCGTCGATTAGCAAGGTCAATTAGTGCGCTACTTGGTCATGTAAACCTGTAGTTAGGCTGAATCAATTTTTTGAAAATTTGATATTATATAAAGTGTAAATCAAACATAATATTCATTTCGCATCAGATTCGATCAATGCGTCGGCCGAGTTTTGTCCGAAGTATATTTAAACAGTGAATTTCAGTTTACTGTTCAGTTTGAGCATAATTCTACCTATAATAATCCTTGGCATTTGACACGTCCAGCTACTATAATATGACATTGAAATTTCTATATAAGTATTGAAATAATTCTGTAACGTAATATTATATTGTTTGATGGCTGGTCACTCGAGGCGAACCAAAACCCTAAACCAGACTCTCGATGCAATGGTCAGGGTTTAGTATACAACAAGTGTGGTGACCTAAACGCTGGCGCGCGCCCTAATTTACGAGCGTTTTTAAGAGACGGTCGTGCCGTATTAAGTTTTTGGTTTTAACTGCGCAAGGTATGGATTAGTCTAGCAGCGATAGGCTAGCTTGTATATAAGTCATTCAAAGAAACTTGTCTTAAATAAAAAAGAACTCATTTTTATTTCTATTTCTCGTTCGATTTGTACATTATTTTTTATAAACTATAACTAGATGCAATTTCTCTGTAAATAGTTATCTCTTAAACTCATTTCTAAATACATGTATATAATTATATTTCAAGAATTTGTACGTATGTAATTTAGAGTGATTTTTTTTTTTCGACTATTTTTATTTTTTCACTCCCCACCTAAAATTTTGTTGGACATGTCCAACAAAAGTCCCTGAAAGTTATAGCCCTTGATATTAATATTAAGTACTTTCCCAGAGCGTGAAAATATTTTTCATCTAAAATACACGTAAAGCAAAATTTTTTTTTTTCGAAATTCTATAACTCAGCGGCATTTTATGCTATCACATTGGTCTTGGTCGCAATTTACGCAGAATTAAACGATCTTCAAAAGTGTCTGTAACGGCGTGAGTGCAACTTACACTGGTGAGATGGTACGGGTCACTAAAGTTGTTTTTTACCCAAAATTCTCGTTTTTTCGCTGTCATCTCCGAAATGATTAACTTTACCGGAAAAATGTAAAGGAAAATTTTTTTGGAAATTCAATTTCCTACAAAAAAGGTCTGATAGACCTAAAGGCTCAGATTAATATTTCTTGAGATATTGAACTTTAATTTACTTGTGGTATAAAATTTTTAGGGTTTATTGTTTACATAATTATGATAAATATCATAGATATGATATGATATCATAAATAATGATATGGAATATCAACAATTTAAAATGATTAATGATTCAATAAACCATAAAAATTTTATGCCACAAGTAAGTTAAAGTTCAATATCTCAAGAAATATTAATCTGAGCATTTAGGTTTACTAGACCTTTTTTGTAGGAAATTGAATTTCCAACAAAATTTTCCTTTACATTTTTCCGGTAAAGTTAATCATTTCGGAGATAACAGCGAAAAAACGAGAATTTTGGGTAAAAATCAACTTTAGTGACCCGTACCATCTCACCAGTGTAAGTTGAACTTACGCCGTTGCAGACACTTTTGAAGATCGTTTAATTCTGCGTAAATTGCGACCAAGACCAATGTGATAGCATAAAATGCCGCTGAGTTATAGAATTTTGAAAAAAAAAAATTTTGCTTTACGTGTATTTTAGATGGAAAATCTTTCCACGCTCTGGGAAAGTACTTAATATTAATATTAAGGGCTATAACTTTCAGGGAATTTTTTGTTCGACACGTCCGACAAAATTTTAGGTGGGGACTGAGAAAATAAAAATAGTCAAAAAAAAAATCACCCTAGTATGTATACAGTTTTGAATATAATTCTTGATTATACAGTTTCGTAGCGTCTTGTTAATAATTTCTAAATACAAGAAGCGAGGAATTTCGATTTTTTTCGCCTTCCGTGTCGTTAGCATGCGCAACGTCGAGTCCAGGACCTCGCCCTGTGGGCTGGACGTGACCCTGTGGTATAATCGCGCGGCTTCGCCTCGTCGCGAGAAACGAACAACGATAAAACAGCAATAAAACATATGGGTTAGTGGCGGAGGACGCGGAGAAGCAGAGGGGAGAACATAGGCATGAGGGAAAAAAGTAAAAAGAAAAGAACAAAAAACTAGAGGGCGAAAACAAGAGAGTAAACTGTATAGAATATAGGTATACATATAGGTATAGTAGTAAGAAGAAACATCAAGAAGTCAGGGATCAGGACCGAGGGAGAACTTCAGGAGAGCGAGAATGCTATGACATTCTAAAATCAAAACAACGACCCTTTTGCCGCGTGCGCGAACTCTTGCTTTGTTCTCGACTTCTTTTTCTACTCATATTTTACGTCAGAGCTGTGTTATCTGACATTCGACGAACCTTGCGAGGTGCATTTTTGTTTTTAGAAATTTGAAAATTATCTTCATTCGTTGTAAGGTCAATTTTTTAAAGCATTTGGAATCAAGAAGAATGAAAAAGAATTTAAATCGCAATAAAATCAATTCCTTTCAGCTGATTTTGAATCATGAGAATATCCTTTCCGAAGATACGCTTGAGAGATTATTTGTTTCTGTAAGACAACATTCGTTTAAACTTTAAGTACTCACATCTCATTTATTATTATTGATCCAAGGGCCTCATATCTCATTTGCACGTTTAAAAACGTAGTTTGAATCTCGAGCTACGTAATAGCAGTTGTACTAGATCGAATATTTCCCGTCAGGTGTCAACGTTAATCAGAAAGCTCAATTTATGATCATCAATGTGATTTACCGACGGAGTAACGCGCTGTTGATAACATAGATCACTGAATGATGATGATACATCGAATGATGTGACAGTGTTTAGGCGCCATCTATTTAAAAGTGTCCGCATTCCGTGAACCCAGTAAGTCAAGCCGGTCTAATGAATATGTATTTCGTAACCTAGAAGCAGAAGCATTAGCAGCAGCAGCAGCAGCAGCAGCAGCAGAAGACTCGATATAAGATATCTCGATTAAAAAAATCGGATCAAAATACAACCGAATCAAAATTATAAAAGTATAAATATATCTAATTAAAATGGATGACGACGGCGATCAAGACAACGTTATAGAAGAAGATTTTTACACCTTTCTTAACGTACCCAAAAATGTAAGAAAATTCAACATTTTATTTATTCCCATAAATACATACTCTCACCAAACGAATCAATCTCAGCCCCTAACCCCACGTGATTTTTCATCACGATCGTTTACCGGGCAGAAATTGATCGAATTTTAAAGCCACAATTTGAAAGGATTAGTTGGAAAAACATTTTAAAGACAGCAGTTAACGTGATAAAATAAATAAATCGACAATTTTTTTATATTTAATTATCACATTTTTTTTATAAGAGAAACTTTTTCTTACTTTACATCATCCACTTGTTATAGTCTAGTCTTATTTATAACTTTTAAAAAAAAATTTTTTTTAATTTTGTGCTATGTTTTTTTTCTCTTTTGTTTATCACTCAACATCAATTATTTAATTGAAATCTACTTTTTATAAACGGATAAAAAGAAAAAAGAAAGATTAACGGACTCCATTTCGCTTCGTTTAAATTTTCGATTTATCTATCCATAGGCAACTTCTGACGAAATCAACAATGCTTATCGAAGACAAAGCCGTCTCTATCATCCTGACAAACACGTGGATCCTATTCTTAAAAAAGAAGCAGAAACCCTGTTCAATCGTACGAAAAAAGCTTACGAAGGTAAATTTTGTTTAACAATGTTTGATAATGTTGAAGGGGAAAAATTAAGAGAGAAATGTGTTTAAAATTACTTAAATATTGTTAAATTTGACTGATTCCAACATTCGGAACTAATTTTTATAAATAATTAAAAGATCAACATTTAATTTCCTACTTGAAAACAATCTACTGATTAAAAATCAACAAAACTTACCATTTTTGAATTTTAATCCTTTTATTTTTTAACAGTTCTCAGCGATGCTCATCAAAGAGCTATTTACGATTCACTCGGTACAAGGGGTCTGGAAACAGAGGGATGGGAAATAGTTCAACGTACAAAAACCCCCCAGGAAATAAGGGAGGAGTATGAAAGATTGGCTAGAGAAAGAGAAGAGAGAAGGCTTCAACAACGAACAAATCCAAAAGGCAATGTCACAGTCAACATCAATGCTACAGACATTTTTAACACATATGACGACGAATATAATGATATGTTAGTATTCATATTTACGGTATTCAAAGAGTTTGGATGAAATTCATCATTCTCACGCTGAAACATGTTAATTCTCTTTAAAAAAAAAAAAAAAACTGCTAAGTGACATAATATCTGATTTTCAGTAGCGGAGAGCGAATCTTTCCAATCATAGAGGTCAGTGGGATGTCTTTCAGTCAATCTATCGAAGCTCCTCTGACTCTGAGAGATACTGTGACCATGTCGGGTCAGCTGGGTACCCATAATGGGACAGGGTCAGGGTCTATCAACGTTTCTGCCAGGAGATTAATATCCGCTGAAGGGTGGCTTGAATTAGAAGTAGGCGCCGGTAATGGGCCCAGTTTATCTCTGAATGGATTCAGAACGCTAACGAAAAGACTATTCTGCAACGGAGCTACTATTCTACAGTTTGGAGACCATGGGATCAGGCCTGGGCTTGTGGGAAGTTAGTGAGAAGCTTGTGAAAATTAATTTCTTATTCCTATCAATCTTCCGTTTAATTAAACACGAAAATAATCCATATTCTAAAAGACCTACATACACCTTGACATCAAATTTTTATACCTATCTTTGGTAATGGATTATGAGACGAAATAATCTGGGATCAGTTTGGCTTTGAATTACGGTTTTCATTCATTATTCTTCTATTAATTTCCGTTTCGACGATTAATTGCTTTGTATAGGATTACTCTAGCACCGAACCTGGGAAACAATCCTAATTTTACGTGAATACTGTAGCTAGATATATACTTACTGTCTGAACTACAGAAATTGCATTACATTCATGGCAACAATTTATTTCTCAAAGATTCACTTCATTTTTGATAATTATCACATTCACCAATCTCATTCTTGCATCTATCAAAAAAGTTCCTTGACCGATTTCAATATAAGTAGTTAACACCGAGCGGAAATCTTTACTGAATAAGTACATTGGATCCAAACTCTCCATGTGCAATACGTAATCCTGTACGAAATGCAAGAAAAGTTGATTGGGAAGGAAAATCCAATGTTTGTTACATAATGTTCGGAAAGAAAAGAATGCGCTAACCGAAATGCAAATGACCAAAAGATGAATTTTAAGGTGTATGTAAGTCCTTAAACATACTCACACATACATAAGTTAACTATCGTTTACTTACAGCCTTAGCAATGCAATTGGACAAACACGCGGTTGGATATCTTACTTATAGAGCGGGAATACAAAATTCAATGAATACAATGATCGTAAGAGATACAGCGCATTCCCACACATCATTTTCCATACAAATTGGCCTCAGGCATTCTTACCTCAGCCTTAGTTATACCTATAAAATGGAAGAAAGACAGTTAAAATTACGTGGGTGTATAAAGTAAGCACCTGCTTTGCCATTTATTAATTCCTTATTGCAAACGCCTTATTTTCAGATTAAAAGACTCGTCCGAAACAGATCTACCATGATTTAAATGAATCGGGAATATTAATCCCTCGATAATTACCTACAATATAATTCCCCACTTAATAATTAAATTATAATTCTACAGAGCAGGTACTTTCGGAGCATATCTAGAGTATGGTGCAGAAAAGAAGGTCTCTCAGCACAGTTCTCTCTCTGCGTCAGTATCGGTTGGTGTACCGACTGGAGTAACGTTGAAAATAAAATTGAGTAGAGCGTCACAAACTTACGCATTCCCCATACATTTGTGCGAGGAAGTTATACCGGCACCTATTTTCTACGCTACAGTAGCCCCGCTCATTACGTGGGCTGTTATTAAGAAATTGGTGATCGATCCGGTTGTTAGAGAACAAAAAGAACGCGACAAAGAGAAACAAAAGGAATTAAACAAGACTAGGATGTTAGAGAAACAACGAGAGGCAAAAGCAGCTATTGATCTCATGAAGGCTACTTTCAGCAGAATTAGATCAGAAGAGGAAGCTAAAAGGGGACTCGTTATCACTAAAGCACTTTACGGCAGATTTGTTTATCCTCAAGAACAGGTAACACGGGAAGAAGAAAGCAACGGACACAGAGATGAAGTTATAGACGTTACTATACCTCTCCAGTGTTTGGTCAAAGACTCTAAACTCGTACTGCATAATGCATCGAAGGTAAAACAGGAATAAAGATCTTTCAATAATATGTGACCGATATAAGTCTATGTGATTATTTTAGTCTAGTTTCATACAGCTCTTTGATCAATTTTGTTATCCCCACAGAGTCAGCTACCAGGATTTTATGATCCTTGTGTTGGAGATGATAAACAATTATTGTTGCAGTACTTATTCCATGCTCAGACGCATGAGTGTATTATAAAAGATGCCGAGCCCCTCAGAATACCCAAACAATGTGATTAAGACGAGATGTTTTTTATGTGTTTATTTTATTTATTTTTATTTTTTTTGTAAATATTAATAAATTTGTTTTGTATTTTACAGCTCACAGAGTGAATACCACATGACGCAAAAGACTGCATCAGAAAGTGAGAAGGAGAGATTGCAAACCTCTGGTTGGTAATTTGCGATAGTTTCCTAATGTTTTGTTTACGCTTTCGCAGTTCGATTAATGCGAGCAGTAACGTCGTTGCAAAACTATTTAGTAATTATTGATTAGTTACGCTTTGTATGATAATTCAACGTTCTTTTTTTAAGTAATTCGACGATCTAAACTTATATCTGCAATCTACGAGTCACCTTAAAGTCCTAGAAACCTGGTGGTTAACTGAAAGGTACTTTATAGTAGCTTAATTAAAATACAACTAACGGTAGCAACTGTCTTGATTTGTAGTTAAATGAAAGAAGCAAATAGGTACATGATACAAATTTGTAGTTTCATCTATTGATTGATTTTTCGTTCAAATTTTTATGTACATTTTACATAGTAGTTTCTTCCTAAGTATATTGAAACATTGTTATGAGCAATTAGCTTTAAATTCTCTCCAATCCGCCTTTGTAAAGTTAATGATCGGCATCCCGGTGTGAATATCGAACACAAACTTTACCTCTGATTGGTATATAGGTACCCAAGTCCAAGATTTGTTTGGAACAAGTTATATACACTCGTTGTTAGACTGTCGATAGAATATATCAAAGGAACACTTGTTACTGTACAAAAATGACTGTTTCTTTTAACGATAATAAAAACGTTGTTGAAATATCCAATGATGCTATCTTTGTGCCGCTGCAAAAAGCCAATAGTTTTATCAAAAAACGACTAGTTGTCAGAAAAACTCAATAGTCCATTCAATGTTTAATCTTTACGGTTTCTAAAACTAGGTAATTTGAAGTTTGATTTGCGATTAGAAAAACATTAGATACAAACATATTGTCCAGCAGAAACAAGGATCTAGTTATATTTCGTCTATTATTCCGATCTCTAGTCAGTTACGCAATTATTTCAGGGAGTAAACACCTCTTAAACTCTATAAATGCTGGATATTATTCGAGAGTCTGAGTAACGACTCAGACAAAACGATTTTAGTTGTCATTAAGAGCTTAACATTTTATGGAATGGCAAGGAACGTTGTTACATTTAACAGCCACAGGCTTAAGTATCCTCAAAGACTTCAGGGCCTTTGAATAAATTGATTGAAACTCTTCTTCTTATCTTTTGTATAAAAATGAACAATCTTTGCTATTATCAACTGTAAAATAGTTTCTCCGAGTAGCCTAAGGTATTCTCAATAATTAATATTCTACGTTCATTCTGCTGCTATCATCCATTATTGAAAAAGTTTGATTAGCATCTAGAATCTTGTGAATCAGTCGCATCTCATCATCCTTTTCATCCATCCTAGAAACCGGTGTCCAAGAATGATCGTGTTCCAGCCTGTAAGATCCCTTGTAAATATGCGGAGGTCCTTGATCCCCCCATTCCTGTAAAAACGTGATAAAATATTTGGACAAAACTCAGCTAATTCACTGCAAAAGAAAGGAAAGATTAGAATATCCTCTTCTGCTTACCTCAGGACTCAACATTGAGAAATAAGTCTGTCCAGAATCGCGTAAATAAACATGATATACATGTCCAGGTTGTTTTCTAAAATTACAAGCTGCGTGATGGAGATAGGTGTTCTGTTTTGCCTCGAGTAGAACATTCTCAGCTTGTTTTTGCAGGAATTTCATTTGCTCGGCTATTATTTGAAGCTTGTTGCAAGCGTTTGCTTTCACGAAATTATCCGCCTTTTGATATTAATTAAAACAAACAAAAGAATAGATATTAAAATATTTTATTTAAATCAGTTTCAAGTGAAAATCAAAGCTGTGAATAAACACGAGCATAAATATTATCAAGCATCTTGATCATAATCAATTCAGGTACGCATACGAACCTTCTGTATTTCCATAGCGAGTGCGACCAAATCGTTTGGTGCTTTTTTTGCGATTGCTGATGGATTGACCAAGGCAACACCTTGAGGAACGACATTTCGTTCGACGAGTCTTACTGAGGGTTAAAAAAATATGCGAAAATAGATAAATAATAATAATAATAATAATCAATTAATATTTATAAATTTTATTCACTTTTACGGCATGTGGAAAATTAATTACCTTTTGGCAGTGGAACGTCGCTATATTTCTGTAGCTCGTCCATCGTGATGTAACCGCGTTTCATACGTAACGCATATGTACGTACATATGTTGAATAAAAATAGAAAGAATAAAATAACGGTGTTATTATTAACCAAAGAGATAAGAAGGTTGAATTAGTAGTCTAAATAATCGGGTTGCAAAAATCAGACAAAAATTGATGAAATTTATCCGGATTTCCGGCTAAATATTTGCCATCGGTATTTCGATATCCGACAAAAAATTTGCTGAAAGTAATTAATTAAGCACGACGATAATAGATTGTCGAGATATTAAAAAATCTTGATAATTGTTTTTTATACTATGTTTTTCAGAATTGATTAATGTTTTATATTAAACATTAAATGGCATTCTTGTAGGTTAAGCATGCAATTCGAAAGACGAAAAAATTTCATCGATATTTTACAGCAGACGACAGTCGATTTTCGAACAGTGACATAACCTAAAATCGAACCTTATAAGTGAATCCAAAATCATTGTATAGGGAGATTTAAAATGAATGATTAAAACGATTGTTCGGTAACAATGAAGAAGTTATTTAAAATGATGACTGAACATACGTGAATGGGGTTAATATATTATGATAAAAGCTAAAAAATTAGGATTTTCTGTCGTCTGCTCCGGCTCAAGTTCGATACGAGTTTTGTCTCGTTGCTAACTTCACAACCTGTATAGTCATCAAAACATCGCAAACGTGGGATTGTGCATTTCGAGAGAGTAAATATTATTATTTGGATGTAACAAAGTGGGTGAATATATCGAAATAGAATATCATCCGTGTTTGATAATCGTTTTAAACACTTTTGTAACTTCGTTTATTCAATCTATACCGCATATTGTGAAAATGGCAGAAGGTTATGGAAGAGAAACTCCACCGATGTATGCGGGAAATAACGACGAATCTCGATCCGCGGGGCAACCTCTATCCGATTTTCTTCTGCAACTTGAAGACTACACTCCTACTGTATGCAATTTTGTCCATTTTTCGACAGATAGTAACACGGAATATCAAGTTGTTTAAACTTTGTAAATTATTTATTCATTTCAGGTCCCCGACGCTATCAGTGGACACTACCTTCACACGGCTGGGTTCAACACAACGGATCCAAGGATGTAAGAATAATCAATGAAAAACTTTTCAGCTACTTCGTACAGAATTACATGAAAACTATTGCACTTACACGGTTCAGGTCCAACGTACCGATTCAGCAAACATTTTTGCACGGTGTGAACTACAGATATTGAAATTGATCAAGAACCTTTATTGATAGATGCTAAAAATGAGGTTGAAAAACGTGATACTGATGAAAAATGATGTAAATCTTTGAAAAAACAAATTCTTACCACAAATGTAATGCAATTTCTATAGTTCACACAGTAGGACATATCTGGCTACAGTATTTATGTAAAATTCGGATTGTTTCCAAGGATCGGTGCTAGAGTTCGGGTTTGACTATGAAAACTGTAAAAGCTCACTAGTTTAATTATTTTAATATGTTGACTCGGGATTAGATAGAAAAATAATGAATGAAAAACGTAATTCAAAGCAAATTGATCCCAGCTTACATCTCTCATAATCCATTACCAAAGATAGGTATAAAAATTTAATGTCGAGGTGTATGTAGGGCTTTTATAATATGGATCATTTTCGTGTTTAATTAGACCCAAGATTAGAAAAAATAGGAAATCAATTTTCATAAGCTCCTCACTAACTTCTCACAAGCCCAAGCCTAATCCAATGGGTTGTGAATTGTAAAAGAGTAGCTCCGTTGCGGAATAGCTTCTCGTTAGCGTTCTAAATCCTTTGAGAGATAAACTGGGCCCATTGCCAGAGCCGACATCTAATTCATGTGAAAACGCTGAATTTTATCCAAACTCTCTGAATACCATCATTTTGAAACACGGGTGTGAAAATATGATGTCAAGTTGTATGTAATCCCTTAATTTTATGACTTTGAACTGGTCTATAAATAATTCATATGTTTTCAGAGTGAGGCTTGTGTCTTTAGCAGCGCAGAAATTCATTTCAGAAATAGCTAATGACGCTTTACAGCATTGTAAAACTAGAGGAGCTAATCAGAACACAAAAACGAAAGGAAAAGATCGACGCTATACTCTGACTATGGAAGATTTGACACCTGCAGTTGCGGAATACGGAATAGTTGTTAAGAAGCCCCATTACTTTGTTTAAATCTAAACAGTCGTCGATATTACGATTTTTCTTGTTTCTTATTTATATTTTGTTTATTTCAATGTAATAAAATGTTTTGAAAATATTCTATTCTTCTTTACTTCTCTCTCTCTCTCTCTTTGCTTGGATTTCTAGATTATTTCTACTCTTAAAAACATTAATTAAGAAAAATTATGAAAAAGTAGACTAATTTTTATCTCGATGTATTTCTACGGATTTTTTGACCTTTAAATATAATGGCATTCTTATGCTCTGACAAATTTTGAGACTTGATATTTTTGTATCCTAATTCACGGGTGAGGATAATAAACTGAAGCATCTTAAACAGCTGGGAAGTTACCCATTTTTTTTTTTTTTTTTCATTAGTAAAAATGTTAATCTGAAAATACAAAGAGACTCAGTTGATGATAATAAGTCTTAAAAATTAGCTATTTCCTGTCAAAAACCGGATAAAAATGTTACAGAATATGGGTAAATAAAACAATTTTCATCCTGTTCTAAAAATATTTCGTACATATTCTATAATGTCACATAACATCTGATTAGTGACGTCAGACAGTACGTACTTTAGTATTGCAACGTAATACACGTGCGATACTAACACCGTATTTTGAAATGAACAAATCTTGCCTAGGTCGCAAATGCGGCAAAACGAATTAGCTATATTTGCTTTCCGCAGTTAATCATAATACAATTATCGCATATAATCTAGAGAAAACGGTATAATTAATCGTAGTTGTTGTTTAACGTGGATATTTATAGGTTCGCGCATCAAAATCTGGAATTCGAATAATGGCGCGTTCGCGACTTTCTACCTTTTTTTTGTTGTTTATATTTCTTCTTTTTGAATTGCGTGTTTCAGGAAACAGGAAGTAGTTGGTTGCAGTTGGATGTGTATTGCACAGCTGCTGCCCCCCGCACCTCGACCATTTCATTAGCCTTTAAATTCGCGTCACGTGACAGTGAAATATAGCGCATGCGTATTAGCGTTCTATCTCAAAAAACCCATCGGCCATATTGGTGTGTTGTTTCATTCGCCCAATAATTCCGAACATTAAATAAGGTATTTCTTCTATTTATATTACACACTTGATATTATAAATGAAGAAATTCAATAGCCAAATAATACGCGAACTATTTATCATCAAACTATACATGAACCATTTTACATATCCCGATATCTATCCTCGATGAAAAAAGTTTGGTTAATATTGCCACCTTGGCTGGTGTTGTACGCAGATTGACCCGTTAAAAAAATACATATTTTAATATAAAATCGTTTCAATCTATTTTATACATGAAGATTTTGTTTTTAAACAATAATTTACATCCGTTAAACCTATTGAATAACACGTTATATTTATTGCGATCAGAAAATACACGAAAAACTCGTTTCTAGACATATCCGTTATTCAGTCTGTTGCATCTTTTGTATATTCTATCTCGTACCTACAGACTTAAAAGCGTTCTATTTTGTCTAGGTAATAAACTTAACTTTAGAATTTAATATATCTACAAACCACGTTGTTTTACCAGGAAATATTTCAAGATTTTCATTATCCACTTTAGTCACGATAAACTCGTCGACAATGAGAGAACAAAAAAAAAATCTTATCCTTTTTGTTAAATTTCTTTATTTGTTATTATTATACACAATATCACATCATTTCAACAAAAGATTGATTCAGTGTTATCTGTTGAACGATGCGATTGTTGATATAATCTGTCATTTTTCAATCGTATTATTGTTATTATTACAGCTTACTTGCGAGATGACGGACTCGATGAAATTTGGTCCGGAATGGTAAGTAGTTTCATTAATTTGAACTGCGCTAGAGGGAATAAATTTTTTACCCTTGAAAAAATTTGTTCAAATCCAATCGCTGATCCAATATCTTTTAAGACCCATTTGTGAATGTACCGGTATTTAATAATGTTTGAGTTCTATTTGAAAACCATGTTCTATTTAAAGAGTAAGAAACTTCATTCTTCAAAGAAGATTAATATACAATTGAAAATTTGTTTGTGATATCAAAATCTTGATGATATTTTTAAGTAAACTTTCATAACTGGGGAATCAAAAGTTAGTCTCTACACTACAGTAAAACTACAAATAAACTATAATTCCTTTTGTCGTGTTACTATAATGAAGCAAAAATTCATCAATATTTATAGTTTATTTATTTTCTACGACGATATTTGTCAAACGAGTAACATAATAAAAGTTTATCGAAAGAAAATCATCCCTAAGTTACTGCTTTGAAGCAAAACTTGGGTGCGCAGCATTAGAAATTTTTCGCAGTGCATTGATGACAAATTACAGATTTTCAAGAACTACTGATTCATTAAATTAAAGCAGCAAGACAAAATCCACTTCTGCATATCCTGAATTGAGATAAAGCATCACGTAGTTGAGATATTTAATTATGATAATAGCTGATTTAGATAATTTTAAACTTTTTAGTCAGATTTTTTCAAAAGTTTAATTTTTTAGGTAAGTTCTGTTATAAAGTTTTCATTGAGAGTCGCTAAGTCTGTTGAAACTACACAGCAATAATCTAAATTCAATAAATTACAAAGCTTTTTTAACAAAAAAAAGTCAATTAAAATATCATTCAATACATGAACGTTTGTTCGAACTACGAATGAAAACATATACACTTCATTATCAATACAGAGATATAAATAAATTTATCTGAATTCTGAAGATTGCCAAGTATGTGTAGTCGTGATTGAACGAATTATCGATAGAATAATGATTGATTCTGATCTGAAGCTGGATTGAAGTTCTTGATAAAATTTAGAAAATACTTTTCTTTGTTTATTTATCATCGTTATTTGAAAACAAGAAAAAACCAAAAAAAACATGACTTTATCACGCATAGGTTGCGCAATTTGTCAGGAGACGGTTGCAATACCGGAGGGGGAGGGGGAGGACCTGGTATCCTAACTACTCCCCGTTACCAGCTTGCTGAGCATAGGTACGGTCGAGAAGAGATGCTGGCTCTGTTTGACCGAAATTATAAACCCCCAGAACCCCTAGTCTCTTTTCCTGCCCTCTACATCGTACAAGCTCAACAACCTCTAGCATTAACGCCAATGACAGAAGAGGAAGCGGTAATTATTGAAATTTCTTATTATTATATGATGCCATTTTTTTTTTTTTTTTTCTTGGCTTCCCCAGATTTATCTAAATCTCAAATGGAATATCGATCAAAGATTAGATACGCTAACTCAACCCAACTTGAATGGTTTTTTTTTTTTTTTCTAAGTTGGGAGATAAATATCTGGTTGAGAAAATAGATAATAGAAATTTTTATGTACTACTAAGTTTATCGGATTCTTTTTTGTTTATGTTTTTCTTTAACTTGTTAAATCATTTTTCAACAAACAATTTGGGCTTCTTCAATTCTGTGGAGATTTGTAAATAGCAATGAGAGATATAACTTCCAACATTCTATTAACATGCATGTACATATTTTTTCGATTTTTTTTTATTTTATTTGCAATCTCACGTGAAAATTTTTGAACTATCTGCATTTTAAGAACCCTCTCCAAATTTCAGATTAATTAAAAATTTTCTCAGAGGTCGCTCAAAAATTTCAAAACTTACCTTCAAATATTAATATTCTTACTTGAAATTTTAATACATTCCTCTACGATCTATATAGAAAAGATTGAATTTGTGAGAAACTTAAGAGTAAAAAAAAAAAAACTATTTTTGACCATTTTTAGAATTTTCAAAATTCCCGAACGATCTCTAAAAATTTTTTTAATTGAACCGAAATTAATTTCGAAGAGTGCTTTTTAAATGCATAAAACTAACAAATGTTCATGTGAGCTTTAAGAAGAATAAACAAAACGGAAGAAGTTTAAAAAATATTGCCACCCTAATGCACACATATACGTATACATATACGATGTTAAATATTTTGAAGCCTCTTACAACCTTGAACTTTGCAATATATTTGTATGTGGGTTAAAACGTTTAAGAGTTGAAAAAATTCAAGCGTAATTAGACAAAATTATTTATACAATAATACGAGTATCTATAATATTTTTAGATAATCATTTGTACGGTGAAAGTAAAGAGAGAAAAATATTATGCGATTTAATATAGTATATTTTTGTATCATGTATTAGTGTTGTATCTTATATTGGGATCTGTGTCATTCTTGGTAGGTGTTCTAAAAATAAATTACTCTGGAGCCCTTGCGCCAAACTTCCTGGCTTGTCTTAGTCTCTGCAGTTCAATTGAATTGCTTGACTCTTGTTCACATTTACTTGATAGAATATAATATAAAAACATATATATTTAAAAAAAAAAACATGTCTGCGGCTGAAGTTGACCAATTTTTATTCGGCCTAAACGGAGCCTTTGTAAGTTTATTTTTTTTTTTTTGTTTTTACAGACAGTGATTATAGTGGATGTGATATGCCACTGGCTAACGTTTAACACTTCGGACTGTGGCTATTAAAAAGACAGTATTATTAGACGCTTTTGCAATACGCAGAAAATATCATTTTGTATATTTGACAGTATCTATCTAGAAGCTTTATGCAACATGATATAGTGTAAACCATCTTAGTGCACTGAAATAGCAATACTTGAAAAGTTTTACAGGTTTTAGTCCCTTTAATATCAATCTCAAAACTGAATTCCACTATTTTCCCTTATTTTTATCTAAATCAAACCTTAAGGTTTCCGATATTTCATTGAGTGACGTTGTTATTCACGTTATTCCAGCGCTCCTGGAATAGTGGTTTAACAAACAACGTAGGCCGAGGAAGAGGGGGCAGTGTAGATCGAGGAGGACGAGGCAGGGGCGGGAGAGGTGGCATTTATCCAGCTCATTACTCCCGAGGTGTCCTCTTCGATGAACCAGGCGACGGACCGAGAGCTGAGACACAATCTTTTCAGGTCTGGTTTTTATTTGCACTTAAAATCTCAGTGATTAAATAATACTAGCTTGTGAAAAAAAAGCCTCCCGAATTCCGAAGCAATAATCACTCTAAATCGCTGGTTTTTTCATTTTACAGGGGAGAAGCAGACCTTTCGACAGATCACAGAGCGAACGCGGATGGTCGGAACGAAATGGTGGACCAGAACCTGGGGATTGGAACGGTTCTACTAGTCCTAGAAAGGAGTTGGGCCGTGGTGGTAGTGGCGGGTCGTTTATGGAAGGCAATTGGCGACGACATCGCGCTGGCGAAGACGACGACGGTTGGAGAGTCGCTTCGAGTAGTCGAGGTGAAAAGTGGGGTGAGTTTATATCTGCATTCAGTTTAAATTCTTGTAATTTTAATCTAATTTCCGAAACTGGTGATGGCTAGAAAAAAAATTTATGGCTCAAAGGGGGATTTTGTCTGGGTTTATATGAAGTTTCAATGGATTAAGACACCTCGAGGATATCAAGGTCAACTTTGTTGGTTTAAATGAAAACCTATATTTTTTTTATTACGTAATTTTGTTCTGCTTGACAAAATCGAACGACTTTTGTATGAAACATTTCTTGTGAGACACCAATTTTATATGATATTCAGGTGAACCAGTAGAGATTTTTGAACTTTTAAGCACATTTCACCTCTGAATTATCAAACTTGGAGAAAAATTGTAAGAAACAAAAATTGCGCAATTTTATGCAAAGGATTTTGGTGAATAATTGCAGATTTTTTTTCGATAGCCTCTTATTGCAGTTTCTTTAATTGCTCGAAGAAAAATCGAAAATTGGGTAAAAAAAAGTTCTCAAAGAATATTCTTCAATCTTCTTCGCATGAAATTATGCAATTTTTGTCTCTTGCAATTTTTCTCCAAATTTGTTATCAATAAATATCATACAAAATTGGTGTCTCACGAAAAATGTTTCATACGAAAGTCGTTTGATTTTTCAAGTAGAACAAAATTACGTGATCAAAAATATATGTTTCCATTTGAGAATACAAAGTTGACCTTGATATCCTCGAGGTGCCTTGATCCATTGAACTTTCATATAAACCCAGATAAACTTTCCATTTGTGCCATCAATTTTGTATATATTATTTTTTTCAATATCTCGATCCGTTCTCAAGATATTCGCTTGTAATACTTGAAAAAAAAAACCCACTCAGTAGACAATAATTTCTTTCACTTGCCTTAATCAAGACGATAAATACACCCTGAAAATAATTTTTTACAAATCACTGTTAAGCTATCAAAAAAATGTTCAGTTTCTTTCACACCTGATTGTCTAATTATGTCTCAGAATCCAATTAATCAGTTGTGAAAGAAAACTGAGTCAATAGATTATTTCTTCTAATATAAATAAAAAAATTTCAAGAGTCTGTGAGTATTATTTCCACTATAAGCACTCTACAGACTAAAAAAACCGTTTTATATCATTCAAAAACTGAAAGGAGATGAAAATGTGGTCGAAAAACTTCTTGCGAGAATTTCTACAAGTAAATTTACAACTGATTAATAATTTGTCTGATTTTAATTTTCAGTTAGAAGCAGTTGGCGCGATGGCGGTGGCGCTGAGAGAGGGGATCGATTAGATCGACCTGACGGAGTAGAAGGAGAAGAAGTTAGAAGTGGTACGCGTTGGGAGCACAGAGCAAGTCACAGATCTTCGCATGATTTGTCTCATCATCCTCCAACTCGTACGCTTCGCACTTGGGAACCTAATCATCACGACGCTCATGACAACCTTCCTGAATGGTAATTATCAAGATATTGATTATCATTATTTTTTTTAAAGATTATTCAGCTTTCTGTGATGACTTATTAGCCAAATCTTAACATTCGGTATTTCGGAACGCATTTTTTTTTATTTTATCGATTTGTGAACCGAGTACCTAGAGTGTTGTGACTATACGAATATACGAGAGCGATTTATTCTGTCTGAGATCGCATATCGAGTTGCAGGGTTTATAACAAAACTGTAATAACCCAGAATTGAATTCGAAAATTTACACCAGATTTCAAGATTTCAGAATTACAAATGATGCCAAAGATTTCAAAGGACTCAAAATCAAAAGATTCCAAATTATTTCAAAAGAATTCAAGAGAATTCAATTTTTCAATTTTTTCATACTAAACTGAACAGTCTTCACAATTAATTGTCTGAAAATTTAATAAAAGTTATAAAATCAATTGTTAAATTATAAGTTGTTGTAAACCCTGCAACGAATAATAACTTGACCCAATAAAGTGTTTGAAATGCAGCCTCATTTGGAAATAATGAAGGTCTTATTCTTGTAGGGCAACTGAGAACCCGAGCGAGAGTGGCGGCAGCTTTGATGCATCCGGAGCATTTCACGGAGGGATGTATTCGGACGATGACGAAGATGGGATAATAAGCGCCGGAGGAAATCGTGAGAATCGTATCCGCCTGATGTCTGAAGGAACAATAAGCAACTCTAAACCTTCCTCGAAATCCCAGCCCCATATCCAAGGACAGAATTCAAATCGTCGAAGCAATCCAACGGCTAATAATACCGCGATTAGAGAACGGCCAAAGTCTCTTCAACCTTTTGAGGACAAGGAGAGTCCAGAAGAACAAGAAAAACCCAGCATTTCACCGCCAAAGCAAATATCCACTCCAAATAGTACTCCGATAAAGGGTTGTTCACCTCCTCTGTTAAATTCAATGCCTAGAAAAGTTCAAAGCGCAACTAACTTGGACAAAGTTGGTGATAAAAGTCCAGCCCAAAATACACAAGGTTCTAAATCTCCCGGAGAAACATTGTCTCAAGAAGTTAGAGCCGTTGAAACAAGAAGCGAAACTTCGGTTGTTGTTAATAATGATAAGCCACCGTTACATTCCGAATTAAGAAAGAGTAAAAGTACTTTAGGAATGATGTCCGCCACTAACGTTAGACAAAAGTCTGAAGATGATTTAGACAGGATGAAGGAAGAGGCCGATGCGTTAGTGGCCAAATTAATGGCTGATGAAGAAATTCATAAGGATCAAAGATCCAATTTACAGCAAACTTCAGTGAAGAGTCAAGGTCCCAATATTCAAACTGGACAGGAGAAATGGTTTTATCGCGACCCTCAGGGCGAGGTACAGGGGCCATTTTTGGCCAGTGAAATGTCTGAGTGGTTTAAAGCTGGATATTTCAACGTCAATTTATTGGTCAGAAGAGGGTGCGACGAGAGATTCTCCATGCTTGGGGATCTAATCAAAATGTGGGGTAGGGTTCCTTTCATGCCGGGACCACCCGTACCTCCGTTAAAGGTATTTCAAATTGCCTTTATAATCATACCATCTTAAGGGGGTATACACTTGGGTGGGCCAAATGGATAGACTATTTTTATTTTACTTCTAAAGTTACTCTCAAAATCTTGTTCTTTATGATCAAATAACGAGCCTCAAATACATGAAAAATATTTTTGTAGCACTTTTCGATTTTAATATCTCAAAAACTAAGCTACTTAGAGTAGTAAGTTTCTGCATAGCTACTATTGTTCAAAATTCAACACTCTACAAAAACGGTCTCCTTGGTGTTTTTCAATGAATCTAGCTGTTTCCAAGTTATTCATGGTTAAAGTTATGAATGAAATCATTGATGGTTAAAATTAGGAATAAAAATTATTCATGATCATGGTTAAAGTTATGAATAACTTGGAAACAGTTAGGTTTATCGGAAAAGACCAAGAGACTTTTTGTAGAGCGTTCAATTTTGAACAAAAATAGCTATGCGGAATATTTCTAAGTGGTTAGTTCTTAAGATATTGAAAATCGAAAAGTCCCACAAGAACATTTTCCATGTATTTTAAATGGAAAATAAAAAATAGCGATGAAGGACTTCTAAATGTAATTATTAAAAGCTGAATTCTTTTGAGGCTCGTGATTCGATCATGAACACGTTTTTAAGCGTAACTTTCGGAATATTATTCAGGATGCATATTTCAGGAATTTGTCTTTGTCATTAACAACAGCATCTTTCTCTATGAGACATTGACAAAAACCAGAAATTCTCATAAATATAAATTCAAGATCTTATCTTCCCAATACAAAACTTACAAAACAATATAAATAATCTCGCAGGAACCAGTCCCAATACCAGTACCAGTTGGTATTCCTGGTGCCCTGCCAAAGGGCGGTATGGATGACCCGTTGGTTCTTTACCAGTACCAACAAATGTGTTTGCTACAAAATCAGCTAGTATTTCGTCACGTGAGATCGGCAGTTGTAGCAAAACTATCTCAATCCGAACAATGGGCTTCAATGAATCCAGCTGAACAAAATCAATTAATTTCTCAACACATGCTGCAACAGCCAGAAATGGCAGAGATATCCCCCATCGCTGTGAACCCTTTTGTACCTACCCTGACAGCACAGCCAGCTAATCCAATAATGCAATTATTTACACAAATGCAGCAGGTAATTAATAACAACGAGTTTATAATAGGAGTTGTAGTAAGAAAATCTTTCTATATTATGGGAGAAATCTGAAATAGCCAATTTCTATTTGCCAGGCAAAAACACAAAGTGAAAATCACCTTCCGCCAACTATGCATCCTACCACCCCGACGCACGGTGGTACGATAGATCCGGTCCAACAATTAATCCAACAAATGGGAGGCATACAAAATTTGCACGGAATTCAACAGCCCAATATGACACCTACTCCTAACAACACGCCTGAAGACAATCCCATTAAATCTTTACTACGTCAGCTCAATGTCAACGGACATCCAAATGCCACACAGATTGAGTCTGTTTGGCCTCATCCTCCGCCTCAAATTGCACCGCCTCAATTCGCCACTCAAAATTGGCAATCCCAGGTATAAATATTGCAATTTGGAATGAATTTTTATTGCGAATTTAAACTTTGGGTTAATATAAATTAAACCTTTCTTTTATCAAAGAAAAGGTTTTCTTATTAAATCGACTTGTTTTAGATGGGCTCTATTCCTGCCATGCCTCCTGGTCAATTGCCTAATTCACTATGGGATATACATACTAAAGAAATGAAGACTGAACAACAGATACTAGTGAGTATAAATTGAACTATTTTTTTTTTTTTGTAACTAATTTCACATGATTGCATCCGTATTTTCAAGATTTCTTATTTTCACTTTATTGTGAGTTAGTAGATTTTTTGAGCTTGCGAGAGTATCTTTTCATCGATATTAAAGCATAATGTTTTACATTAATATAATCGAATATTAATAAAACCAAGTTTTTGTCTGTCTAATGGTTTTGACGGCGATTTTAATTACCTAAGTTCTTAAATTTGAAGCTAATAAAATGATTGACATTTTGCAGGAGGAGCAAAAACTTAGGATACAAGAAGAGAAGAAAAAAGAGCAAATTAAAAAACAGGAAGAATTAGAAAGACAGGCAGAGGAGGAAAACGCTAAGAGAAAACAGCAAGAGGAAATCGAAAAAGCAAGATTAGCTGAAGAAGCAGCAGCAGTTAAACAACGTACGGAAGATGAGAGGAAAAAGAAAGACGAAGAGAAGAAAAGGAAGGACGAAGAGAAACGTAAACAGGAAGAAGAGCTGAAGAAAAAAGAGGAAAAGAAGCGCAAAGAAGAAGAAAGAAAACGCGAAGAAAAGAGGAAACAGGACGAGGAAAATAACCGAAAAAAACAAGAGGAGGAAAAGAGAAAGAGAGAGGAGGCTAAAAGGCTAGAAGAAAAACAGAGAAAAGAGGAAGAGAAGAAAAAGAAAGTAGAAGAAGAGCAAAAACGGGAAGAGGAAGAGAGAATCAAGTACGATATTCTAATTATCGATTTTTGTATGATATTTGATCACTGGCTATACAATATACATGTAAAGTCGTTTATTTCCTCATCTAAAGAAAACTGAATAATCTATAAAAAAAAAAAAAAACAATTTGTAAATATCTTAGGAAAGAGGAAGAAGCTCGTAGAAAGGCTGAAGCAGAGGAACAAGCAAAGCGAGCAGAACAACGAAGACGAGAAGCAGAAGCATTGAAGAAACTGCAAGAACGTAGCAAGGCTCCTTGGGCACAGACTCCTCACGTTCCACCTCCTTCATCTCATGCTTCTCTAGCTGAAATCCAAAGGCTCGAACGAGAGAAGAAGGCTGTACGTCAAGTCCCGTAATTTATTCATCGTTTTTATCACAATATCTATAAATTTTTCACATATTTATTTTATTGCAGGAAGAATTACGAGTACAGCAGCTAATGCAACAGCAATTGGCTCAACAACGAGCTGCCGAAGTAGCTCAGGAGGCAGCTGCGGCGGAAATATCAAAGGGTTTGCAACTAAAATGGGCTGAAAAGGCAGCTCCAGCTTCTAAACCGATGGTCAAAAGTCTGGCTCAAATTCAGCAAGAAGAACAGGAGCGGCTCGCCAAGGTAAAGGTAGTTGTTGTGGAAGTTATTTTCGCTCTTCAATCGGCCGAGGACTATCAATGAATGATTTGGATAAAATTTTCTATTTAATATCTGCAACGATCTGGAGTTCGAATTACTGCTCATATTTTAAATATTTTCCACTTCTAAGACAGCTTATTGCGTTTCAGCAGCAAGAACGAGAAAGACAAGAAAAGGCTGCTCAAAAGGAACCGGTTGTTGCTCTGCAAAGTGTTGGAATATGGGGTACAGCCGCACAATCTTTGAATTGGACTAGTGCCACAGGTGCGAATAACCAGGCCTGGTCTAACAGCACTGGTACAGGCGGTTTCTGGGATGATCTAACGCCACCAAAGGCTACTTTGACTCCTAAACAGACCACTAAACAATCAACGACGGTCAAACCCTCCGTCAATCCCGTCCAGCAACAGCAACAACAACAGCAGCAACAACAACAAAACAACAAAGCAACAAAAAGCAAAAACAAGAAGGAAGAAGAACTTGTCAAGAAATTATTTGAACAGAACACTGCCAAGCCGGATGACTTCACTCAGTGGTGCAATAAAGCACTTGGTGGACTCCAGGCATCTGTTGATAGTAAGTTCTAAACTATTTCATGATGTTGTTTTATTGTTTTTTTCCGAAGTTACTGATTAAGTTGGTGGAAAAATTCGAATAGTAAAGGTTTGGTGAGGTTTTTTTTTTCTAACGATAGATCCGCTTTTTTCCTTATTTATTTATTTTTTTTTCAACTTTGTTGTTGGATAATTTGGAAGAAAAAAGGATTATGAATATCATTAACTTCCCCAATTTTGAATCACTAATAGCAATCTGCTGTCCTGGAAATAAGAATCGATAAACTGTGTAAGGTTCCCCCATGCGAATTGAGTCCCTTCGTTATACGTTCTGAAGCAGTAATCGTATCACAGAGGCAATTGGGCTAATCTTAGAAGTCGTTATCACAGGTGAAATACGAACTTCCTAACGAAAATGAATTTGATCATCTGTATTTTACTAAATTGTTATTTCTTTTTGTTCTTACTTTGATTCACATATCGCGATACCAAATAATGTTTTATGATAAGAGACTTCTGTATTCTTCCAAAGTAAGAATTTCTCTTATAGAAGAATTGGACCAACCATCTTTGTAATCGAGGAAAAGGAGCTTTTAATTATCTGCTTATTATCTGTTCACCCGAGGAATCTAAAAATTTGATTTATAACAATGTTACCATTTTTTTATTTTTCAATAACAAACAATATGATTTTTTCTATTTATTTTCAATAGTTCCAACGTTTGTTGGCTTCTTAAGAGACATCGAATCGGCCTACGAGGTCAAGGAATACGTTAGAATGTATCTGGGTGACAATAAACAGTGCAGCGAATTTGCAAAACAATTTCTTGAAAAACGTAGCAAGTGGCGATCTGCTCAACGTCCACATCCTCAGGCGGATGATCTGTGCAAACCTGCTCCTGCAGTGAATCCAAACGCAACAACCACAGAATTTCAGGAAGTCAAGGTATTGATCGATTATTAACGTTCGCTTTACTTTATTTTTAATAAATTTAAACAGCTAAGTTTATAACTAATCGATCTGTTTCATAAATATATACACTGATATGTTTATTATTATTATTAATATTAAAAATTTGTTTTTCACAGGGTAAAGCAAAGAAGCCAAAAAAAGGAAAAATGTTCAAAGTGGACAGCAGGATTCTTGGTTTTAGCGTAACTGCAGCTCCAGATCGTATAAACGTTGGCGATCGCGACTATGGGGAGGGTGTTTGAATACGACATAAAATCTATATAAATAAATCAGTGTAATCCAAGTTGGAGGAAAAACAAAAAAACGAGTGCGAGATTTGAATCGTTTAACATACCGTTATTTATTTATTAAGGCTGTCAGTCAGCTTCTAGAGCGTTCGTTAAAACAAATAACTATGTATTTAAAAAATTTTTTATCCAGATAATTTTCTATGAAAATTATTCATCTGATATTCGTCGGGTCTATAAATCATCTGAAATCTTATATTACATTTTTTTAATGAACGTTTTAGAACAATATATACAAATGTATATCAATCTCGTAGCGATCATTTCCTCCGTAGTGGAACCTACGTTCTACAAAAAAAAAAAAACATGAAAAGGAAAGTTGTACAGAAAGATTATACTGCTTGGATAATATTGAAATGGTAATTGCAAAAAAAAACACAAAAAAAAAAGAATGAAAAAAGAAATTGAATAATAAAAAGAGCATGAATAAATTTATAGTCTTCTTTTGGGAAACACCTGATACTCAAAACAGTTTATTAGGACGTCAGTAGGTAATTGTATTCTACTCATTGTGTATTATTAGACGATTTGGATTTACTCTTGGATGCCATTATGTTTAATAATTATTATATTTATATATCTAAATTTGTTTTTATTTCTTTTCGAATATCCAAATAGGTGGGTCGAAGTTCAGAAAAACAATTACCATATACCATTTTGGTTCGAAAATCTTCTTCTGATCTTTGATACTTTAATATTTGTTTTTTCGTTTTCATAGAGTAGTTTATTTTTTCATCAAATTGACTTCTCTTCGTATTTGTGCATTTTTGCGTCGAATCCAATCTTATAAAAAAACAGAAAAAATTAAAAATAAAAAAATGAATAAAAATACTCAGCTTCTAGAAATTCTTATATCGCACCGCAGTACAGTGGTAAAGCCTTATCATTATTTATTTCTCGAAGAAAATTAGATGGTAATATTCCTTGAAAGAAATATCTTTCAAAAGAATATACCAATATTTGGAATTTTTTTTTTTATTTATTTATTTTTTTTTTTTCAATTTTTTTCCAGAATTTCTATATTGATATGGATATTTTATTTTCAAAATTGAAAGAAAACTGTTTTTATACAAATTGAAAAAAAAAAAACAATAACAAAGGTGTAATAATTATGATCAACATGAAAAATACAGTAAAATATAGTATTGACTACGGTAGATTATATAATATTTTTTTTGTATTATGTTAATACTTGACCTTCTTTTAAATCAGAATAATTATTTCATATAGATTCCCAACAATTCTCTTTACCTTTATCTCTATCTTTTTTTCTCTCTTTATTATTGCATAATCGAATCGTATCCATAACAAAGAAGCAGTATTGTACTATTTAACTTACGTATACCTATTATAATACCTATAAAAAAAAAAGATTTGAAAAATGAAGATTTATACCGGATTTGACCAATATCTTGACAGTACGAAAACATAATCTGACAAGCTTTCATAAATAAGATACCTTGAATTGATTTGTCAGATTTAATATCGTTCATAATAATGTAAAGGTTGTTAACCGAGGGTGACCGGACTTTCGCTAATGTTAGGTATAGAATATAATAACTGCGTTAGAAGAAAGTCCGATGGCTCTTAATTGAAAGATTTATATATAAAATAGGAATTGTACAATAATACAGTGATGATTAAAAAAAAAAAAAACTGATTTATTGATTGATATTGTATTATTATTATTACAATTGTATCTAACGTACAACATAATGAAATAAACATTATTATATTTTCAATTCGGACTTTTTTATTTGGTTTTAAATAAATTTATATTTATTTCGTGAATCAAAATTCAAATTCACTTTATTTGCTTTTCGTTTTAGTTTTATTTTTCTTTTTTTCTTGTCTTTTTCATAATTTAAACAGGAGACAACATCCGCGTCGCTTATACATTATTTTGCAAATGAAAAGAATATTAATATAAATATATTCATTAAAAGTGTATAACGTGATATTATACATAATTATAATTATTGATTGTAGGAATAAATGAAAAAGAGAGAAAAACAAACCAGAAAAATAAATAAATAATAACACATAGATTTACTCTGTTAGAGGTGTGAATATTTTTACTGTGCTTAGAAGTGTTATAGACAATTAATTTTCAACAAAATTTTTCTCTCTTGATCTCAATCTCTCTCTTTCAAAAACCTATACATGGTTTGAAACTTGTAAATAAGTTGTTAAAACATTTCCTTACGGTCAAACACTGTTTAAACTCATTTTAGAGAGGATTTTCATTCTTTTAAATTTTATTTTGGTTTATCAATCTTTAATTTCATTACTAAAACTTGTAACTTGATACTATTTATCAGTTCACCAAGTTCGTAACTGTTATTTGGTATTTAAATAAAAATTGATAAAAAAAAAAAAAAAACTATAAATGTGAGCGAAATTTTCAATGATCTATAGCTTTTTCTTTCACTATCATTTAAAGCAATTAATTATGTTTTGAGTGCCGCAAAAATAATTGGACGAACTTATTATAATCTATGCAATTAATTAAAATAAATATTGATGTAAGTCACAGAATTGTGAGAATTTTTGTAGGAAATAAAAAAAAGAAAAAAAAAAAAAAAAAGAAACAGAAAGAACAAAATATATAAGTAGGTATAAAAAAAAAAAAAAAAAAAAAACTTTTTACAAAAACGTAAATTGGTGCGCGTATTCGTTGAAATGCTGTAACATCTTTCCTGATAAAATAGTAAATTCGTGAATAATGACAACTGCAATAAATTTAACAGTATAATAATATGTGAAACATATTTTGATACGTTATTGAGAATTCCAGAAAAAAAAGGAAAAAACCCACTACTAATATCTTGTAAGAAATATCTTCTCTCCCGAAATCCATTACAATTTTAATCATTTATAATATTCATGTTATTGTTATTGAAAAGAAAAGACAAAAAACAAATTAGTGAATAAATAAGAATATTAATAGCTGAGTAATAGAAAAACTGAAAATCATTAACACTGATTAAAAAATTGGATTTAAAATTTTTTTTATCAATTTAGAAGAAAAAAAAAGAAAATTAAAAATTTTCTAGTGCGTTCGAAAATTAGACGAAAATAATTTGAGATAACAATAATAATAATACTACTAATAATAATAATAATAAACAATGATGATATGTAATGTTGATATTATAATTATGGAGAGGCTATTTCGAAAAGCCGAAGAAAGTAATGTGTATTTGTAATTTCATAAGAATGATTGTAATGTGTAATATGTACTATAATAATTAATTATCCATCGTTATAGAATGTTGTTCAAGCTGTGAGTGTTCATAAGAGGCATAAATGCCGATCGTCGGTTTCGCATATACATACATATACAATATACATACATTATATTTAAAATAAATAAATAAAAGGTGATCTGTTAATCCCAAAGATATAATTATGCGATGCGTAATTATAATAACCGGTTCTCATATATAAAGTGACCAATTAATCATATCCGACGATAAGGGTCTATTATACATACTATACTGTTACATGTTTTTTTTTTTTTTTTTTCTTTTAACAAATTTCATATACGTATACATAACATTCATTGATAAAAAGTAGCTGCGGGATAACTTTCTTTGGTATCAATTGGCTAAGACCATAATAATAATAATAATAATAATAATAATAATAATAATAATAATAATAATAATAATAATAATAATAATAATAATAATAATAATAATAATAATAATAATAATAATAATAATAATAATAATAATAATAATAATAACAACAATAATAATAATAATATAATAATAAAGAACAATTGATGCGAGGGGATTTTTTTTTTTTTATTGCAATTACAAAAGACAGGGAAAAAATACCTTCCATAAATTGGCTAAAAGGTGAATTTAATTACCACAAGTTGTAAAATATTAAGTAATAATAATAATAATAATAAAAATTTATATGCAATAAAATTGCATGCGCGATAAAGCCGCAAGTATCAATTGTACGTTAGTTTATGTGTGAGTCTGCAGTGGATCTTGGACAAGTTATAAATATTTTACATAATTGATAATTCATATGACAATTGTATTATAATAAAAGAAACAAGTAAAAAAGAAGAAAAAACAATCTCTTTTTACCGAAACTATAATACTGTTTTGAAACATCGGTTATACTATAGAATAGATTAACAGAATGGAAAACTCCTATTGATAGAAATTTTTCTGTATTATTTATACAGAGTGGCCGCCACGATTTAATCAATCCAGGCTAATATTTTCGAAACTAACAATAAGCAAGATACAGGAAAATACTGTAGCCTATTAAGTTATACGGTTTCGAGGGGGACATTTGATAATGCTACGGATTTTGAATTTTTATAGAGTTTATGTGGTTTTTATGAGGGAAATTTTGTTTTTTAAACAAGAATCCCATTTTTTTTTGCGCAGATTTGAATCTACAAAAAAAAAATACATTACTTTTGTAGGAAACGGTTTTTTTCAACAGTTCAATTTTTTATCTTTATTTGTAGTTGAAAGCTTTTTTTTATATTAAAAAATAAAAACTCCCATTAAAAATATCAGATCCAAAAAACAAAATATCAAGAGCAAAAAGTTTCTTTATTTTCATTGATGAGTCATGGCAAGTCATTTTTAAAATTCATTGATCACTCTAAAGAATGTTATTAAATTAATATCTTTGCAAAGTTATAATCAACTTCATTATTTCATGATGAGAACTTGAACTTTTAGAAAGAAAATAAGTTTCCTACAAAAAAATAGTACTTTTTTTCTGTAGATTATGAATCTGCTCTAAAAAATAGGGGTTCACATTTAAAAAATAAAAGTAACCCAGTAAAACCCTAACAAAAATTCGAAACCTATAGCATTATCAAATGTCCCCCTTGGACCATACAACTTTTCTCTCAAGTATTTTCCTGTATCTTGCTTAGTTTCAAAAATATTCGTCTGGTCTGATCAGAATAGGCTAACACGCAGGTATGACGAGGAATAACTACGAGGCATAAAATTTGATTAAAATATTGCTTTTAATTAAAATTACACTATATCTTTATGGCTTTGTACCTTAGAATCTGACAAATTTCCAATATTCACAGATAAATCATTGGATTTGTCAACCAATAAACAATTCTGTTCATCTTTTATTATAGGTAGAGTGGCGGGTTACTGATAGTTTAGGTATGTATATATACATCCATATCGACTATACATTATAAAAATCACACTTTCTGTTCAACAATAATATACATATTAATATACCATTACATGAATATTTAAATTCTAGATCTTTGGTTGCTTACTCAATTGGTCTCAATCATGTAATGGGTTATTATACCTTTCTCATATAATGTACACAACATACATTTACTAAATACCTGCGCCACAAGATCAGAGGCATGTAACTCATTTTTTCATTAATTTTATTCCATTGTTAGACGCTTTTGATGTTGTGGACTGTAACTATTCAGAAGCTATGTTATTATGTTGTTTTAATAAAATTTAAACACATTTTAACGAGCACATATATTAATATTCATATATGTATAATACAAAAACGTGCGTACGTCCGTACATACATAACTTGTTAACAATACAACAGTTAAGATTCTGATGTAGGAATTTGTTATAGTATATATATAGTATATATTATTTCCGCGTAAAACTTTTGTTTCATTTTCAATTCCGTAATATCTAAAGCTTCTATAATTCTTAGATACGTAATAATCGAAAGATTGTATTTCTATTAATTTTGTATCATTTTTTACAATCAATCGCATAAACAAAGGTGTAATAGAAAAATACTTCACAATTATTTTCTAAATCAAATGTAGCGTTTAAATGACTTACAAAATACGAAAACATCTGCTTATAGGTGTATATATATATAGTATAGCACAATAGTTAGAGCACAATAATTTTTGATTATTTAATAATATTTTAATTTAATAGATATATATAAAAAAAATTATGGCAAAAAGAAAAAATAATAGTGATTTGGGCAAACGTTGGACCAGTTTGTCATTTGAGAAAAAAAAAAACGTAAAATAAACTGTGTGATATATTCCTGAAATTATCTCTCAGATTTTAATTACAGTATGGAATCTGTACGATGAAATTAATTTAATAAAGAAATTAGTCTTCTGGTTTACCTGAGGAAAACGTGAAATCTGAAAGACAATTTTAGAACTTAATATAGTATAATACGTCTAGTGTGTAATTTCTTCAAATTCTCTCACTGGATTATTTTTGGATATTACATTATCTTTGTTTGAAAGTTATACAAAAAAAAACCATTTTTTTGTTTTTTTCCAAATTAATACTGAACGATTAATTTCTTACAGTGTATATTAATAATGTCATGTAAAAAAATTAATTTTTTTAAGTTAAACAAGCTGCATGTTTCAGGCAAGATGGTTCTTTCCTCATTTCTAATATTAACATGGCGTAGAAATATTTTTTGGACATCAAATTACACTTGTTTAAGGCAAGACTTTATAAATAGAGAAATTCGTAATTTCCGTTCCTTTTCTTTTCGTTTTTTTTCTTCTCTTTCTCTTCTTTCCTTTTTGGTAATTCTTGAATACAGTTTTGGCGTAATAATCATGCAACGAAAAGAAAAAAAAAACGATACAAACGACAAAATAAAAGATCTACTAACGTCATGAATTGTTGGCTCTTTTCTTTCTGGGCACTTTGGTTTGTACATTCGGCTCTGTTTGTGGTTGTCTATAGTCTCCTGCCAAGTCGATGTACTGAAAAATTGAACCTTTTTTATAAACGATGCATTTATCAACAACATTTGTAGCGTATACCACCCACCTTTCTAGGAACGAGGTATTCAAGTATTTGTAGAATAATATAGCACAATGAAACGACCAACAAATAAGGTAGTACTCCGCTAGGTATATAGCTGGCCAATTGTTGTCCCAAATTTTTTCTCTCCTCTTTATTAACCAATCCGTAAACAATCTCGGTCCGTTTTGTAACGTTAAACCAGTTGTAAAACGATGCTACTCTCTTGTGTGCCTCGGTAGGACACATTTGTTTACCTTTAATATAATCTTCTATTGCAGAATCTACCCCTTGTACTAATGCAGATACCGTCGGTTCTACCAAATAGATTAAATCCGGCGGTAACACTTCAGGTATTCCGCCAACTCTCGTTGAAACAACTTGTAATCTAAAATGAATTCAGGCTTCCTAAATTATCGAACCGATTGCTCAAGGTGTGGATGAACTTGTGACCCAAAAGTTGGTCTTCTACGCATTTATTTTGAAAGTATTTGCGGTAACGGGTAGTGGAGTCAATACCAAGGCAATCATGATCATGCAAATGTTTGAAAATTTGTAATATGATGTTGAATGTGAGAAATTTTCTTTAATTATTATTTGCTAAAACCGCAACACCGTGTATTCGTTGGAATTGCTTCCACTACCTGGTCAATTTACTTTACCCACAAGAAGCTGCCTCTACAATCGCCATACAATAGGCTTCCGTTAGGCTGGTGTTCAAGAATATGTGACCCTTATTCAGAACGTATCTAACTTGTGAATGTTCCAAACTGCCGAGTAGTTTGACACGATCTTGCAGTAAATTTCGTTCTCTAATCTCCTCTATCAGCCAACGTTTTGGCCCATCACCTCCGATCAGAAATTGTACATTTTTATACTTTGCACATACTTCAGGAATTATGTGGGCCAGAAGGTCAACACCTTTTCGATAGACTAGCCGAGACACTATAACTATTGTAACTGCAAGAAAAAGCCTCGTTTATATACAATAAAAAAAAGTCTATTAGATTTTTAACGATCCAACCTGATATAGACTGTTCTGAGATGTTTCAAAAGCAGAATAAAAAATCTGACTAGGATTTTCATCTTTTAAATACATATATATTTACTAAATTCATTGTTCCTCTTGGTTACATCAGGCGTAAATAGCGCGGTGTCTACTGCATTTGGAATCACAGACACTCTTTCTTTTTCTACTTTAGCTCTTAAGACAGTGTTTTCTTTACCGGTGTGCGAAACGCATATGCAATGATTACAATCTGACAAAGACATCTGTATGAATTTGTTAGTAAATATTGCAGAAGCATCAGCAAAACCAAATAATGAATGGTCGGTAAATACCGTCTGGAATAAGAGAGATTTAATGTGATTTTAAAATATTGACAAGAAAAATGGTATCTTTAATTTGAATTGGCCTTTTTGGCTCACCTTCAATCCCATTAGTCTTGCTATCAGCATACCTTCATGGGCAAGAGCTGAGAAGGCAGAATGCCCGTGTATTATTTGGATCTGTTCTCTTATAAAAATGTATCTAATCAATGGTAGAGAACAGATCATTGTGGGAAGCACACATTGATTGTAAAAGACTTTTATCGGTAAATAGTAAACCTGAAATTCATGAAATATCGTTTGTTTAATTGTGATGGTGGATGATAAATAAGAGAGTTCATTTTGCGATTAAGTAGCAAGTTACTAGTTGAATTTAGTGCGTTCATTAACTGATTGTTATTCAGAGTTTTTCATAAGAATGAGGGTCAAAGCAAGTATGTTAGCTTATAAACAGGGAGATTTGTCAAAGAGAAAATAGAAAAATATACTTTTAAGCCATTCGTCATGTATCGTATCCCTACCCTGTCACCGTACGAGTGAGTTAGGACTACGACTTTGTGCCCACGGCCCAAGAGGCATTGAGACAAGTTGAATATGTGTTCTTCTACCCCGCCCATGTTCGGGTAAAAGAAATCTGAAACCATGCTGAAAGAAAACAGCAAATATTATACAACTGCAATTGTGTATAGTTCAAACTGTTTAAAAACAGGGTTGGAAAAAAAATCATCATGGTTTTATTTTCATTCAAGTTAGATTCTTTTGCTTTTTTCCCACATATGAAACTTGTCGTCATCATTATGGAAGCCCTCGAACAATTTCCACAAGATTTTTGAAGCTCTAAATCAATCTACTTTTGAATACCGGCCAAATGCACATTTTTATGCAGTTTATTTCTACTGCTAATGGATCTTCAGCTGGTATATTTTTATACCTTGGGTTCTACATTCAAAACTCGGAAACTAAATAGGGAAAAAAAGCTAGCAAGCTTGTGTTTCTTTTTGTAATATCGACTAATATCGACTAATTAGTACTATAAATCTTAAATGCGAATGCATATTTGAAGATCCTTGAACAGCTTTGTTCAATAAAGCTGTATCAGCGTACTGAAATCTCTTCATATCCTTGATCATATCTTAATTTTCTGTTCATAATGCTGATTTCAAGTCACATGCAAGAAACCGAATGTCAAGCATCAGAAGACATGATTAGATACGAGTAATCAAAGTTAACTGAAACCCACGATTTGAATAAAAATGAAAACAAATACCAACGATTTAAGCCACGATTTAAACCAGTGATCAAATCACTCGGTTCAAAAAGTGCCAACCCTAGTAGAACACAATGAACTTAAGCAAGATTTTTAGAAATAGTCACATTCTTATGATAAATAAATTTTCGAAGATTTGGCTAAAGTTATTTTTATATTTTGTGGCCCATGAGATAGTAATCAGAGAATGACCACTCTAACAACTCATAATTACAAAGTATTGCGAGAGAAAATAATACAATCAAGAGAGAGTCCACCGATTATCAACAAATTAAGAGGACGTAAAGCTCAAAATTTCTGAAAAATCCAATTTTTTTTACATTGTGTTAATTTGTTGATTATTGGTGGACTTGCCCATAATATATTGTATAAGATCTACAAGATGCATTAGTTGATCAATTTCCCTCATCGGTCATGACCCCATTGTAATGTATATTTAAAGAATCTCCATAGAAAGAAGTGTAGAAAATTAAAAAGCGTATCATCATTGCCATGAATATAATATGATAGCAAAGAATTCCTGCTAATCTGATCTGCTTCAGCTTTAGATAAACAAAATCTATTTCATAAAATTTTATATATATTACTAGGATGACACTCTAATAACATTTTCTATAAACATATTTCATCTGATATGGGGTCACAAGTTAACAACTTATAAAGACCTATTTAACAAAAGAGTCAATCGCTTGACTCTTCGACTTAAGCGGACAATCATTTTGATCATATTAGTCAATTGACTATTAAATTTAATGAACAGTTTGATCTATTCTCTTACAATCTATTTACTATGCGATATGTTGCATGGTATATTCTTTTAATCGCTTGGAATAAACATAAGTGGAAAGGAGCTCTGAATTTTGCAGGGAAAAAAGAACACAAAAAAATGGAACACATGCGATCAAAAAAAAGAAAACATTTGGAATAATTTCTCCCTCCAAAAATAGTGACTAAAATTTGTGATAAATAGTAGACCATTTTTTGTTAAATATTTTTTGCGCATGGTTGATTTCAAATGAATAACAGAGAGTTAATAGAGCTCAAAAAATTTTGTAAAAAATCGTACTGATAGTCAAAACCGTGATCTTTTTAACCGTGTAGAAATAATTGACAAGTAATTAAAATTCGGATTTTTATAGACAGTTGAATAGAAGCGTGTAGTATTAATTATCTAATAAGATAACGGGGAGTTTTGTGTTTTTTTTTTCAGACCGAAAGTAAAAGGATATTGGTTCATAATACGCAGTAGTGAGTCATAATGAAAAGTCTATCATAGTGGCATTTTGTAACAAGTTTTTATTTATCTCGATAATTTCTAGGTTAGAACTATCGAGCGACAACAATCGAATAAAACGTGTATATCATTGAGGTTAAATTATACTAACCATATTTTGTGCCGAGTTTGTCCCATTTTAACATTAGAGAATATAATTTATCTTTAAGATATCTGTCATACGCCTCGCCACTCCTGAAACCCGTGTTTGTCAACCGGCGCCATTTTGGTTTGATAACAGGAGCAGACGACGCACAAGTGGCGGCGCAACGCGCACGATGCGTCCTGATTGGTTTAAAAAATAGCGAGAAAAACAAACGACTATTCTTTTCTATACACATCGTGTATGTATAGGTATGTATATCGTATATCGTATATCGTTATCTCGCATATCGTCAGCGGTGTGTAAGAGAGAGAGAGAGAGACCTGCGTGTGTGTAAAACAGTCTGTGCATGTATATGTTGTACACAAATGGCCGAAATGTTTCACCAAAGATGTGGGGATCGCGTAAATTTAATAAATGATAATTCTACGGCCGTAAGGAATTTCTCTGTCTATAATTACGGGCTCGTTTTAAGCTCCGAACCCCTCAAAGATGATCAACTCTTCGAAGTTCGTATCGACAAAAAGGTAAGGGAATAAATATACCAACATCCACACGTTATCATTCTCTGTATCTACCTACCTGCTCCACCTGCAGTTAAAACTAATTTCTGTCAAAATAAAATAAGCAGGCTTTTTATCATTGTTTATTTACACACTTATTAACGTAATTAAAACAACATAATTTTATTATACTCTCAATAATTAATTAATATACGCTTTCCCCACTTATATAATACACATCCTCATTATATCATTTTATAATTATTCTAATTAGTTCCAAAATTTTCCTCTCAATATTTCTACTAATTTTTTAATGGATCTTTTGCTTCGATTATTCGATTTATTTAGATGGTATCGTGGAGCGGGAGTGTTGAAATCGGAGTAACATCATGCGATCCAGAGAGTATGGAGTTACCAGCATGTGCAAACAAACTAAGACTTGGATCCTGGATAATGTCAGGATCTGGAATAATACGCGACGGACAACCCATCATTGAACTTTATGGTACAGACCTTGATACTTTACAGGAAGGAGATACTCTTGGTGTGATGAGAACGTCTAATGTGAGTATTTTTGTAATTTTTCTTTCAATTCTTTGTCTAACAATAATTGATTCTTCAAAGTTACGAATATTGTACTCTTAGGAAGCATAATCAAACCCAACTAAAGACTTACTACCTGTCTTGAATTGTAGTTATATGAAGGAAACTGATAGATATATGAAATAAACGCGGTTTCATCTATCGATTGATTTTTTGTTCAAATTTTATCCATATTTTATATAGTCGTTTCTTCCTAAGTATATTGAAACATTGTTACGAGCAATTAGCTTTAAATTCTCTCCAATCTGTCCTTGTAAAGTTAATGATCGGCATCCCAGTGTGAATATTGAACACAAACTTTACCTCTGATTGGTATATCGGTACCCAAGTCCAAAATATGTTTGGAACAAGTTATATACATTCGTTTTTAGACTGCCAATAGAATGTGATATTACAGGAATAATTTTTACTGTACAAAAATGACCGTTAGTTTCAACTATAATAAAAACGTTGTTGAAACATCCAATGATTTTATCTTTGTGCCGGTGCAACAAGCCAATAGTTTTATCAAAAAATGACTAGTTGTTAGAAAAACTTGATAGTCCATTCAATGTTCAATGTTGACGGATTCTAAAACCAGTCTAAAGTTTGATTTGGGATTGGAAAAACATTAGATACAAACAAACTGTCCAGCAGAAACATAAATCTAGTTATATTTCATCTATTATTCCGATCTCTAGTCAGATACATTATTTCAAGGAGTAAACACCTTTTAAACTCTATAAATTGTGGATATCATTCTAGACATATAACAACTCAGACAGAATAATTTTAGTCGTCATTAAAAACTTAACATTTTATGGAATGGCAAAGAACGTTGTTACATTCAATAGCCACAGTATCCTCAAAGACTTTAGGGCCTTTGAATAAATTGATTGAAACTCTTTTTCTTATATTTTGTATAAAATTAAACACTTCTTGCTATTATCAACTGTAAAATAGTTTCTCCTCGAAGCCAAAGGTAATTCTTAATCATTAATATTCTATATTCATTCTGCTAAGATGATCCATCATTGAAAAAGTTTGAATGTCTCAATTATCACGGTTGTATTTACTGGAACATAAAAACTACATGTTCTTGCTTTCATGGCATCCCATGAAATATTTATCATCATATATTTCATCCTACTTTCAGGCCGAGCTTGTATTCTACATAAATGGTACATCGCAAGGCGTAGCAGCAACAAATATTCCTTCACGAGTATTTGCTGTCATTGATATGTACGGCAATTGCGTTCAAGTGACGGTATTACGTCCTAGGCCAGCGCTAGCAATATCAGAGATATCAAATGAGACAGAAATAAACAATGATATTGCGCTTGGAGAGACATCAAATTCATCAACAACGAACTTGGTTACCAATCTGAACGTTAACGTCAATGTAAATGTCAATCTACCTAAGAATCCAAGCGCCGCTGCTATTAGAGAAGACAGATTAAGGTTCCACGAACGAGTCGGAACACTTGTTAAACTTTCTAACAATGCAAGAACCGCAGAGAGACGGAGACCGTTTGATGAATTTAATAATGGAGTTGTCATGACCCATAGAGCTCTCAGAGATAACGAACTATTTGAGGTAAAATTTCCGTCCTATCTTTTCACACTTGAAAAAATTTCGTAGCTTCAAATTTGTTTTGGAAACAGAATGGACTTAATTATTTCAACTTTTATAGCAGAGTTGAACTTGTGTTTATCTTTAAATCAGATTCGGATAGACAGACTTGTCGACAAATGGTCTGGAAGTATCGAAGTTGGTGTAACAACTCACAGCCCAACGGCGTTAGAGTTTCCTGCGACAATGACGAACATGCGATCAGGAACAACTATGATGTCTGGCTGCGGGATTTTGACTAATGGCAAAGGCACTCAGCGCGAATATGGGGAATTCAACTTAGATGAATTAAGAGTGAGTATAAACGAAGAAAAATGCGCAAAAACCGAAACGCAAGCAGAATACCATTTTAAATATCAAGAAAGTATCATTATCTTGAATAATTATTATCTCGTCCAACTTCTTAGCTCAGTTTTTCTCGTTTTATTATATAAACAATCCTCATCTAGTCTATATTTCATGATTACAACAGGAAGGGGATAGAGTAGGAATGATAAGACGTGGAAACGGGAATCTTCATTACCTGATAAATGGCTTGGATCAAGGAATCGCGGCAAAGGTTCCTACCGGAATTTGGGGAGTCATAGACCTCTACGGAATGACTGTAAAAGTAACTATCGTCGATCGCGACGAAAGAGAAGAACAAAATTTAGTTACGAGAAGAAATACTCTGCATTTACAGGGACTGATCGGCGAAGGTGAAACGATCTCTTTGATCTATCAGCACGACATTTTTTTATTCGCAAATCCTCTACGTTAATCAAAATGATCAAACCTTTATCCATTTTTGTTTATTTATTTTTTTTCTTGTTCTTTAGAAGTGATGGATGACGAACCCAATGATAGACTGATGTTTCACGTATGTTGTGGTACACATGCGGACGTAATTAACAACGGGAGAACTGCTCATAGACCTAAGTAGGCATATAAAATAATGATTAGCAAGTTTTATCAACATTTTAGAAGAGTCTTACGGTTTCTTAATGATTTTTAAAGTAAAAGTAGCAGCAAATTGATAATTAGTACATTTTTTTCAACCTTTCAAAAGAGTTTTAATAATCTATTGATAAGTTTTGAATGAAAACAATTATATTTCAATTAAATAAAGTTATGTTTTCAGTGCTCTAGACGATTTCAACAACGGTGTAGTATTGACTTCACGACCGTTGCGTCCAAACGAATTATTCGAAGTTAAATTAGATAAAATAGTAACAAAATGGGCAGGATCAATTGAAATCGGTGTCACTACTCATGCTCCGACTGAATTAGAATTTCCCTTTACAATGACTAATGTAAGGTATGTTTTAAATAACGAGGATCACTATGTATCCCAAAGACTAAATATGTTGTCAAGAATCATATTTCTTGATCAATTTCTATTCACATTTAACACCAGACAATAAAAATCCTTTTCTTTCAGATCTGGAACATGGATGATGACTGGTAACGGCGTAATGCACAACGGCACAACCATTATAGACAAATACGGTCAAAATCTTGACCAATTACAAGTTGGAGATCGCGTCGGTGTTATGCGAAACGACGACGCTATGTTACACTTTTACGTTAACGGAGCTGATCTCGGCGCAGCGGCCACAGGAGTTCCCGAAAAAGTTTACGGAGTTATAGACTTGTACGGGCAAGCAGCTCAGGCAACTATTGTTGATGCGACAGATTTTTACAGCCCAACAACCAATAACTCTAGTTTTAGTAACACAACGTTGTACAGGTTTGTCTTTTAATTTGAGAGAATTTTTAACTCTTTTGAAAAACATTCATAGTCTTCGGATTCTAACTTCTGTGTGTGGTATTTATCAACAGCGATTTACGCTTTCATCATGTACATGGAAAGAATGCCCGCATTATGAACAATGGACTAACAGCTTCCAGGCCTCGTGCTTTGGGAGAATTTAATGAGGCGATTGTCATTGCTAATAGAGCCTTAAGAGATGGAGAAATGTTCGAAGTTTCTATTGATAAAATGGTCGATAGATGGTCTGGAGCTATTGAGGCAGGTGCGTAAGACTGGTTGCAGACTCTAACTCTGGAAAATAACAAAATGAAATAGTATAAACCAATGCGCAGACCTTGTTGCAGCATTTCTTGAAACTATTCGCCAATTTTTCACCTCTCATTAGCAATTTTTTTTTTTTTCAACAGAAACACTCGACTGATCTCTTGATTCTGGTCTTACACTCAGGGAAAACATTAACGGTGCATTCGGTATCCAGCGGAAAAATGGCCATCTTCAAAATACCGTAACTCCATGAAAAAATGTTGAAACAAATTATTTCAATAAGCATTTTGGAAGATGGGCATTTTATTCGCGGAGTACTGAGTACGCCGTTAATTTTCTTCCTGAGTGTAATTATAAATGAATAAATTTTCAGGTGTAACAGCCATAAGGCCAGATGAACTAGAATTCCCTTCAACAATGACCGATATTGATCACGATACATGGATGTTGTCCGGTTCGACTGTAATGCGTGACGGTGTAACTCTGCGTAATAATTATGCCTGCGATTTGGACAAACTTGTTGAAAGCAATCGTATCGGTATAATGAAACATGCAGACACTAGTTTACACTATTATTTAGATGGAATAGACCAGGGAATCGCATGCACTGGATTACCGCCACATGTTTATCCTGTTATTGATTTGTACGGTCGATGTGCTCAAGTGAGTAACGCTGGGAATCTTATTTCAAATCACTGGGTATCCAAATTGTAATTTTTGGCAACCAAATTCTATGACTGCCCGACTTTTTTATTGAAAAATGGATATTTACAGGTGACGATTGTTTTACCTGAGCGGAGAGATACTGCTACACAGCAGTATCTGCCTTCTGAAAATAGTACGAGCCAGCAGCCTACTTCTGTAATTCAGCCGCAAGCTCAAGTCGAGATAACTCACAAATTTCACGAGTCTGTTGGGGCTAATATTCAACTTAATTCTGATCGAACAGTCGCCGCTCGATGCAGAGAGTATAGTAACGCGATATTGCTCAGCGAATGTCCTTTGGAAAGTAACGAAGTGTTTGAAATTGCTATTCAAGAAGTTGCTCCTGAGTGGTGCGGGTCTTTGAGGATCGGTGTCATGACCAATAACAATGGAAATTGGTTCACTTCAATGAATTTAGTTCCTAGTATGACTTCAATACCCGAAGATTCTTGGTATCTTATTGGTAAGCTGAAATTTTCTACCGGGAATGAAGTACGAACGAAGAATTGAAGCTGTATCTTCGATATTTTTCCAAAGATTTTGCCGTATTCTAACATGACGAGTAAAATTTATCTTTAATTATTTTTAAAAGGAAATGAAGTGAGACACAAGGGGTACGTCTTATGCCTGAATTACTGTCCGAATCTCGACTGGCTTAGGGCGAGTGATAAAATTGGTGTCAAACGAACCCATGATGGAAATTTAAAGTTTTATATCAACGGAGAAGACATGGGCGTTGCTGCTACCAATATCCCTGAACTTGTTTACGTTGTCATAGAATTATTCGGTAGCACTTTGGCTGTTTGCGCAACGAGTAGCAAACAACAGAATATTGTTATCTCACCAAACGCTAGTCTCAGACTTCAAGATTCTTTGGAATTACTTCTGGACGCGATGCCTCCGATGATGAGAAAGTGAGTGAGGAAAAGATTCGAATTAAAACTTTTAAGTTTCTTTGCAGTAAACCAGAATCAACTTACTTCTAACTGGCAAAAGAACTACTAATCTCGCGACATCAATACACATCATTATTAATTATTTTGTTCGTATTTTCATAGCGATGCTGGTATGGATACATCGATCGATGTTTCTGAGGCTAAACTGTTGAATGAAATGGTACTAACACCAACGCAGCCAATAGTTACATCAACACTTGATATAGATTGGAATTATGAGTTTCATGAAAATCGTGGAAGAAATATTGAACTTGAGAAAAAGACTACTGCTAGACGAGTCGCTAGCTATAATCAAGGTATAAAATATCAGATAAATGATCTTCTCTATTGCAGAGACGTTTTATACGTCTGTTTGAAGAAATTATGGGTGGTAGAAACAGATAAAGACCTCGTTTATCAATATTTGATGATGTTAGTGGTATAAATCCTGAAAATTAAAGAAATTATGTTAATTTTCAGGGGTAGTAATGTCCCAGCGTCCTCTAGTCAAAGGAAAACCATTCCAAGTAAGGGTTGAGAAGTTAAACGATCGCTGGGTGTCTGGGATGTTGTGCGGTGTGACATGCATTTCTCCAGACAAAGCTAGCTTTCCGTTGACTGCTCTTGGCTTCAAAAAACACTCGTGGATTATTTGCGGGGATTGGATATCACACAACGGCGTTAAAGTAAGTTTTTTTTTTTTTTTTTTTTTTTTTAAGAGGAATAGGCTTGTTGAAAATCGATTACACCAGAAAAACCACAACTTTAATTTAATATGCTATTTTATATGATAATTTTATACCTTTTTTCCATTCAAATATTAATTACCTTTAATTATTTCAGGTGATAACGAGGTACGGAATGAATTTAGAAAGCCTACAAGTAGGAAGTATAGTGAGTTTATTGATAGACGAAGATTCAAGACTGCATTTATACATAAATGGATCCGACCAAGGGATCGCAGCGACAGATTTACCTCCTTACATATACGCGGTGATAGATTTGTACGGTCAATGCGAACAAGTATCGATAGTAGGTCACGTATCAGAATCGGTACCGTACGCTAACAACAATTCTAATAACATGACAATTTTAACGTCCATTGAAAGATCCGAAACAGAGATAGAAGACATAGAAAATTCACGAGAAAAAGCCGACTTGGAATGCCACGAGAAAGAAAACGCCATTCCAGCAACTCTCTCGAATTTATCATTAAACATTCCAACACAGAGTAATTTTCATTCGGCTGAAATATCGAACGTAGATAATATACTCAGCCCTGTTCCTTGCCAGAGTAATAACAGTTCTAATTTTTCGAACAATGTGATTCAAAGTAAAGCTGCGATGTCTAGCAGCGTTAATTCCGAGAGTAATAACTCAGAGTCTAGTTCAGAAATAAGCAACGACGCGAGGACCAATTTCATAGAAAATTTAAAAGTTAAAAATCAAACGACTAATCCGAATAATTCGAACGAAAATATACCATCGACAAATCATTGCGTTCAAAATATTGATAATCATACAACAAACGATGAAAATAATGACGCAGTTGATAATACCATGAGTATTAGTCGAAACGAATGTACGAACGTAGAAATAAACAATGCAACGAATATTAATATAAAAAATGGCTGTGCGGCAAATTGTAGTCACATTTCTAATCTGAGTACAGCCATTAGTTCGACGAATGCGAATAATGCGATAAATGAAAGCATAGCTTCAAACAGTTCGAACCAAAACAATCTGTCCAATAATGCTTTGAGCACTTCTCAGAACAGCGTTACTTCTCCTTCACAAAACCACCTGTTATCTAGCTCGCAGATTAACGTGTCGACCAGTTCACAGGACAGCAACACTAACCAGAATCGTAATAATCAAGTTCATAATAATTGTGTAACAAATTCGTCATTGGTTAATCAACACAACGATAATCATCACGCGGTTCATAATTCTTCTTCATTTTCGTCCGTACCTGTTACATCTTTGCCGTCCACTCCGCTAGCGCTACACATCACTTCAACACAGGCAAAGAAATGCGAGTATTTGAAGGCCTGTCTTAGGTTCAAAAAGTCGCTTGTATTACCTGAGGAATTTTTTTCTGGGGACGATACTTCCTGCTATTGTAACTCCTGCTTTAAAGCTGAAGGCGACGGAGCTGTATGTAGAAAGGGAGAACCGCCTTCAGAATTTGCTCTTCCTGTCGGATGGGTCAGATTTTCTCTCAAACAGAATATTAACGCTATTCAAATACCACAAAACACCATTGATAAGTGGCACGTTGCGTTTTATGGAACAAGATTGGACGCTATCAGGTAACTGGTTGAGATGATACTGTGGTGATGAAATTGTTTGTCGAGTTAAATCTCTTAAATATTTTCGAAACTAAGCAAGATACAGGAAAAGACTTCGGACGAAAGTTTTATCAGTTCCGAGGGGGACATTTGTTAATGCTATGGGTTCTGAATTATTATAGGGTTTTATGGGGTTTTTATGAGGTAACTTTTGTTTTTTGAATGGGAATTCCTAGTTTTTAATGCAGGTTCATAATCTACAGAACAACATACATTGCTTTTGTTTCACAGCAAAAAAAAAAAAAAAACTTATCCATTAAAAATATCAGAGCAAAGAAAAAAATATCAAGAGTAAAAAGTTTTTGATTTTTATTGATTAATCATGGCAAGTCATTCTTAAAATTCAACAATTACTTCAAAGAATGTTATTAAATTATTAGCTCTGTGCCGTTATAATTAAATTCGTTATTTCATGATGAAAAATTGAACTTTTAGAACCAGAAAAAGTTTCCTGCAAAAGTAATGTATTTTTTTCTGTAGATTACTAATCTGTATTAAAAAATGAGGGTTCCCATTTAAAGAACAAAAGTTACCACATAAAAACCTGATAAGACCGTATAAAAATTCAAAATCCATTAGGCATTAGCAAATGTCCTCCTCGGAACCATACAACTTTTGTCTGTAGTATTTCCTGTATCTTGTTTAGTTTCCAAAATATTTGACTGGTTCGTTTAAAAATATGGGCCACCCTGTATAAGAATGATCGAAATTTCATATTTTTAGGTGGATATTGGACAGAGGGGAGTTACTCACCAAAGAACAATTGGATACGAGCAATTTAACGACGAGCATAAATAGCGACGACCAAAATCCTCAAGTTGTATTTTCACCGAACATAAAATACGCCGCTTCTGAGGAATTCACGAGCAAATATCCGTGAGTACATGATAGTCACAGTTTTCTAAAAAGAAACTGAGAATAACGTGTTGTTTATTTTTCTTGTAGATACATCGACACTCAATCTAGCAAAAAACTGAACGCATCGACTGCCTTTCAACTCCTCGTGAGGCCTGGATCGTACACAATGAGTCCAGGAAAAGATAGTTCTGAACCACAGTTGGAATCAACAGAGTGGGCAACAAAGGAAGGAGGTGCTACGGTGATCGTAGCATTTCTAGTTCATCTTGATGGCTTTTAAAAAAAAAACGTTTTCAACGATACAAAGCTCGTAAATTTTATAAGTACAATACATACACAGGTTTACTTTTATTTTTTTTTTGTGCGACATAAAACCATCGTATACTCTTCTGCATCTCATGGCTTTACAATAACTGGGTTGTGAGAATAAACTCGATATGTTACCTATTTATAATTTGAAATCTTAAATAATATAATAAACTCTAGGGATGAAATTGGTTTACTCTTGCATGCCTTATTAGAACTAAATGTTGTTTTTTCATTTAACAACACTAGCAATATTGATATACTCGAAATGCAGAAAGTTTACATTCGGTTTAATTGATTAGAAGTATCAAATCTTATGGTACGTAAATAATAAGAAAATAATACCGTTAGGATATTTTCACCTTATTATACCGCGTAACAAAAGCAAAATTTAATAATCCTGGATCTGAATGGCTATTAAAATGTTATTTTAATATCTTCATAGACTGCTGCTGAAGGAAGCTTATCATTATTTAAGAATTTTTTTTTTTTTTTTTCCTTACCAATATTTCGCGCTGTATGATATAGTCATTTTTGCTGCTATTGAGCTATCGACGCTTGAGCTACATTGTACATACATACATAATATAATATTATATAATATACCTAATATAATATGTCTTTCAAAAGTTTTGAGAAGCCTACTCTTATCTGTTAACATTTACGCATTTTCTGTGATACGTTATTTACAGTATACCTACATATTAAATTTTACCATATTTTAAGTATATGTACGTTGGCGAACTTTTTATTATCATATACACACATACAAGTATAAAGTGTTATTTAAACACTGATTTAACATCATTTCATAAATTGATCTTGAAAGATTGCTAAAATAACAAACAAAACAAGGAAAAAGAAACTCATACCCATATTACAATTATGGCTTTTTAATTTGAAACAAAAAAAATATATAAAAATTTGTAGATATGAATGATTTAAAATCGAACACACAAGCTAAGCATTTTAGAACCGTTATAATTCATTATTATTATTATTATTATTATTATTATTATTATTATTTTCGTAGAACGATATAGAGGGGAAAGAATGTAGAATAGCTTGTATCTAGTCATTACACAATTACCTATTAGAAATGATAAAATCCAGTCGAGCCTCGACAATCGCGTGTTATACTTAATTTATTCAAAAAATCATAAAATGAAATTATGCAAATGTAAAAGAAGAAGAGCAAAAAAACTTTTCTCCTTATTATACACTATGTTCTGAAATATTTTTTTTTATTTACGTACAATAGAGAGCGATTGTCTTGGCTTTACTTCACTCCCTTAACTCATTTGCAATTCTTGTGAAATAGGTAGTTTGATTAAAGCTTAAGGGACTTAATTGTGAAGGAAGTGTATAACATGTTTAGAAATTGAATAATCGATTGCAATTGAGTTAAATAAATTAAATAAACATACGTCTAGGTTTTAGATTCAGATATGTAATTGGATATAAAATAATATTAGCGATATACTTCATAGAGATGAAATTATTATTATTATTTTTATTTTCTTTTTTCTTCTGAGTTTAAGTTTAATACTTGCAGAGGATTACATAACTACATATTACTGCGATTATATACATAAGTATATGAATAAATAAATTTTCGAACGAATGATCGGGTAATGATCACGAGCCATTATAAGGTCCAAAAAAAAAAAAAAAATATACCAGAGTAATATTTTTCAAAATCATAATATAGAGTATAATTGTCGTAGCTATAAAATTAGGCTGATAGAATAACTAGAGGCAGCTCTATTAATAATTAATTAATCGACGTAAAAATTTCAATATTAGCACATATAGTTAATTGACAGTATGAAGTACGTTAAATTATTATTATTATTATTATTATTATTCTTTTAAATAAGTCTTCTTCGTCTATACCGCGACTCAGCCATGAATTAATTAATATAACTATTTGAACATCCATAGGTATACTTACCGCACGTGAACGTGTTTACTCAAGAGTTCTCATTTTCGAGAATTACAATATTATTCGACGTTATTTCTATATTAATTATGATGTAATGAATACATATTTATATTAAAATAATATAGTAATATTTCACGAATATTACCTATACATATATACAACACGGAATGTACATCATCTACATTATACTAACTTAAGCTGTGAGTATAATGGTAAATTTTAGTAGTCTATTTCTTTGACAAACGAAAAATGAAAGAAAATAAGGCCGGGGATATTTCTAAAAAAAAACAAAAAATATTTGGTATAAAGACAGAGAGAGAAAGAGAGAGAGAGAGAGAGAGAGAAAGAGATAAAGTTCTATAATATGTGTCACTAAAAATAAATGGAATAACTTATATACTGTAAAAGATATACATTATATGATAATTATTATCGTTTAAGCTATATAATTCTCAAATAGTAATATACAGTTTTATAAATGATCGTGATATGTAAAAAGATGTTCGGAATGACGTATACATCCTCGGAATTTATACATACATGTATACTCGAGTGTTAAAATTTAATAATGCGCTGAAAAACTATTCCCAATAGTAACGATCGGAATATTTAATTCTTGATTCGTCGTTGTTACGATGTTGTTATAATGAATTGTGATCATTATTAATATATGTAAATTAAAACTATTATTATTATTATTATTATTATTATTATCATTATTATTATTTAAATTACAAGTCTATAAAGTAAAACGTCGCGGCGTTATTGATATATTATAAATAAAATATATCGACCTATATGGATCGTCGTATAAGTATGTATACCTAGATGTACAGGTAGGTATACTATATTGATTCACATGCGTTTATACATACATAGTATATCGTTATAATTCGTTATAATATAAGGCACTTATACAACACAATATCGCAAAACAACAACAACAGTATAGAATTATTATCAATATAATACTGTATAATAAAAGTTATTATTTAAAATGATAAATATTATATAATAACATACATATCCCATTATTTAAATTCGTCTTTAAAAAAGATTAGAGATTATACAGATCTGCAGATATAAAGGATATATTCAACTACAGGGATTAAGGATTAAAGAAGCGCTAGATGTATGTAAACAACATTATACTTAATATGGGATACTGGGGATAGAGATTATCTAATTTAAATACGTAAATTCGTTAGCTAGACCTATATTATATTAGATATTTTATATTCTACATTCTACATTTACGTTTCTACGGGGTGGGTTTTTTTTAAGTGTTACAAGCTAATATGTCTCAAGACCGGTTTGAAGTATTCAAAAAAATGATATATGAAAAATTGACGGCAACAAGGGGGACTTTATCTAGGTTTATATGAAATTTCAATGGAGCAACGCATCTCGAGGATATCAACGTCAACTTTGTTGGTTTAAATGGAAACCTATATTTTTTATTACACAATTTTGTTCTATTTGACAAAATCAGACGAATTTCGTATGAAAGATCTTTTTGTGAAACCAATTTTTTTTTATGAGATTCAGCTGAACAACCAGAGATTTTTGAATTTTTAAGCACATTTCACCTCTATACTATCAAGTTTGGAGAGAAATTGCAAGAAACGAAAATACGCAATTTTATGCAAAGAATTTTGGTAAATAATTACAGATTTTTTTCCAATAGCTTTTTATTGCAGTTTCTTTAATTGCGTAAAGAAAAAAAAATCAAAAATTGTTACAAAAAAGCTCTCAAAGAGTATTCTTCAATTTTTCTCCAAATTTGATAGTTTAGAGATGAAATGTTCTTAGATGTTCAAAAATCCCTAGTTGTTCAGCTGAATGTCATAAAAAATTGGTGTCTCACAAGAAAATTTGTTTCATACGAAAGTCGTTTGATTTTTCAAGTAGAACAAAATTACGTGATAAAAAATATAGGTTTCCACATGTAAAAACAAAGTTGACCTTGATATCCTAGAGGTGCCTTGATCTATTGAAATTTCATAGAAAACCCAGTTAAAGTCCCCCTTCTTACCATCAATTTTTCGTATATTAGTTTTTTCAATACCACGAACCGTTCTCGAGATATTTACTTGTAACACTTTATAAAAAATCACCCTGTATATTATATTAGATATTTTATATTCTACCTTTACGTTTCTATACTTATAGTTATATTCATCAAGTAAGGTGAAATAACAAGGTATTTATATTGAATCGAAAAAAAAACATTTTAATTTCATATATCTATTATATGTATAGTATAATAAGCGAAACACAATTTCGACGTTCTTTTATGTTTTTAATATGTTACGAATCACATAATACTTTGCTAAATGAATACCTTGAAAACTATCGAAGATATAGATAAACGATTTTTGAATGGTTTCTAAACGGACAGAATATTTCCAGGGGCATTACGCGATATTGTCGTGGCAGAAGCTGACTATGAGATAAGATTAACGATCTACGATGAAGCTCTCTTTGACTGATGAATTGAAGTCAGATATTTTCCTCAAAAATATATGATTTCATGATTTTTCGATTAAAATCTTCTCCGAAAACTTATTCAGCAATAAAAACGCGTAACAAATATGCAGGACTGTTTAATTTCATTTTTTAAACTACGTACACTGCAACGTTGCTTATTGATATTTCTGAAAGCATATAATTTCACCCTGAAAATAAAATCTGCACGGTGTATAATCATCTGAACCTTTAGAAGCCATGGGTTTATTTGAAGCCTTTTTATATTTATATCTTTTCAGATATAGTTTTCGAGATATTGAATTGTAAATATTAATGCGTTTTATTCGGTAAAGGAATATTTTCATTTTTTTATTTTTTATTCTTTTCAATCACGCTGCATTATATTGGCTCGATAATATCCTTGCAAGTTGAAGATTTAATGCGGCAATATTGGTCAGTGGTCTTGAATTCATCGTTGTAAACTGGTGGTGGAATTTTCATTATACCCAAACCCTAACGTGCTGATCCCAGGAGCAGCTTGCTATGGCCATTCCACTTCCGGCAACGCTTAATGAAGTCACTCTGTTATCGTGGCCGGCTAATATACCTTCGAATGGAAAGAAAAAAATTAAAACAATATGATTGCATGACTTATGTATGTACCTAAATAAGTAAAAAAAATTATTTTGACGTTCAACGATGCACGACAAAGAATTATTTTCGGGGAGGATTACACTCTCTTGAACGTTTGACACTCTTTAAATTTTTGAACTTTGAATGCTAGCATCACGGATTTCTCCGTAGTTTGAGCGAAAAGCACACATGTACCCGTCATTTAAACATTTGTATCTTATTTTTTAGTCTTTCCGTTCGGGTTCTGGAATTTTCACCGACCGGAATTGCGATAATTCCGGCTGCACTATAAACTCAGCCAATTTTTCTCCGAAGTAATTTTTGGATTTTTAAATAAACTACATCTATCAAAATGGTTCAAACTCCGCTCAGGAGTGTTGTACCCTCGCCACCTTAAAAACATCGTTTATTTTACCATTATGTTGAACCTTCAGCGTGTCCCATATGTGAATCGAGTTATCATCACTTCCGCAAAAAATGAATCTACCGCTTAGCGATAATCCGCAAGATGTAAATCCAGGATTAGAATTCGGGGGTTTAAAAGTAGCTAATTGTTGATCTGAACGGAAGTCCCAAAGACGGGCAGTTTTGTCCTCTGATGCCGTTGCAAAAGCCTGGCCAGATGGGTGGTACTAAAAATTTGATTATATTAGATATTTTTTTTTTTTTATATTTTATTCGTCGATCTATTTATGATTGTGAATGTACAGTTGGACAAACGTTTTCTTGTCTTACAAAGCGGTATATAAACATATGATCAATATTTGATAATGTTTTACTTACACAGACGGAATTAACGTCAGCCTCATGACCGAAGAACGTTTGTTTAGATTTTTCTTCTCGCATATCCCAAAGCTTACAAGTTTTGTCCACTGATCCGGTCACGTACGTGTTTCCATCGGGAGACAAGCTGATACTGACGACATCCCCATTATGTGCATTAAAATCTGTCGTCTTTTTTCCTGCCTCTAAATCCCACATACAACTATATAAAAAAAAAAAAAGAAAGAAAGAAATTGATCAAATGTAGGAAAAATTGGAACGTATGAGTATATAAGTTTTGCATCGTTAATCGCTATGCGTGTATTACATTTTCATATCACCAGATCCAGTGATGATAGTTTTGTCGTCAAGGAATCTGCAGGATGATAAGAAACCCTCGTATCCAAGAAGTTCGCGAACTATTTTTGCGGCACCGGTAGCGTCACGATTGTTAACATCGTAAACGGTGCACATATTGTCCATTCCTCCACATGCGACGTAATTACCGGAGGGTGCAAATGCCACGGACATTACCCACGCTGAACGCAACGGAATTACTTGTACCTTATTTCCGGTCCAGGTATCCCATATTATCAATTTACCATCCAAAGATCCCGTCACGCAATGTCTGTGCAGTAAAAAAAATGATATTAGAAAATATTCGAGCGGACAGATTTTACGATTATCTTATCGAAAACCGACCTGCTGTCTCCGCTGAAATGGACTGAATTGACCTTGTTGATGTGACCTTTTAGCAACTTCTTCGTTGACAATTTTACCTTCGGGGCATCGCTAACCCCGCTGCAACTCTCCGCGAGGGTTGCGTCTTGTTGTTTTTTTTGGTCTTCCTGGTAATAATAAGCCGAAATATGATGCAAAACGAATGGTGTAAACGGTTTTTAGATAATCGTACGCTTTTACTACGACTTACTTTGCATTTGTTGATCAGCTCCTCAAGCTCTTGTTTCAGTTTTGTCGTCTCAGCGTCATCCTTGCCCATTTTTGGCCCTTATGTTTCACAAATTATTGGAACGAGTTCTTGTTCTTTTTTTGGTTTATTTTTCAAGGCACTTGAAAACCCAACACGTACGTATATCTGTGATAGTTTTACGATGATAATACGAAATTGAGTAAATATCAACTATAATGACTACCAGAGACTGACCGACGGTTTTCGTCGGAATGCGAAAGAAACCTCTGTAGAACTGCTGCCACAGTAATCACATTAAACCTCAGGCTTAATCTTGTTTGCTTGGTATTAGCTGGGTACCTACCCCCTCTTAACTTAATTATTTTCTTATTATAAAAAATTCTATAACGTGAAACCGCGATCCGGGCAAACGACCCGCGTCGAAGTCTCCGTACGCCACAACCCCAATTCGAATAGAAAATTCCTAGTCCGGTTTGACCCATTTTTACTTGACCTTCGGGATTAGATGTATATACAGGGCAAACGGAAGCCTTGTAGAATTTTTGTCGCAACCTTGACTGTCACTCTTCGGGCGGAGCTGCTTCCGGGTTTCTTAATTACACCATATTCCTGTATATAATAGTACGTATTGCATCTTTTCTAAAAGAATTGATGCAGCGCAGTTTTTACGAAAACTATAACAAGACGGTCAGGCAATCCGTTGAGTAAATTCAACGAAGATCATTATAATGTTTCTACAATCTTTCAGCTGAACTAAAATGTTCGATGTATGAAAACAGGTATAGAAAATCCAGTTCACACAATTTTTTCTTTCTTTTAAATTAATTTTTTTATTCAAAGTAGAGTTACAATTGTTTATTATTCAACATTTCAAAATATGCAGCAGTATCATAAGGAAATGACTTGCTTCTTGTAAAATTTGCAAGAAAATCGACGACTCCACTTGTTTTGCAAATATCATTGCGATACTTGAAATTCATTGAGATTAATCGTGGACTTTACTTCGATAAAAACGTTTAGAAATTCGCAATTTTTAATGCCGGTGAAAGTGGGAAGAATTTTTTTTTATTGCCAAATCGAATTTATCGCGGTCTGATTGATCGCGTCGTAGACTACCGCGCATTGATCCGTAAAATCCTCTCTATTCAACGTTTGGTTTTGCTTTAGAGCATTGAGAATTTTTCGGAGGTATGAACTGTTACAACAGTAGAGGAAACGTTTTCTTTTGTCTGTATTGCTTTAACTTTCACGTTATTATTATAGCAATGTGTTTATACGAACAAATTCATCCGGACAACTTTTAGTGTTATTTCGTGTCTCAAACGGTCAACTATACAACTGCGCAAATATATATAGATATTTTAACCAGTTGCATGATGTGTTTATGGAAAAACATCCCGCACTATATATATCGTTAAAATATCAAAGCCCTTTTTTGCAGTCTACATATACGCGTCGCGGATGGTGAATCATTACTTTTAAGCGTTTTTTTCTTAATTCTCGAATATCCAAGTGATAAATTAACTAATTGATATCGATTAATGCAGTTTATCATTGTCCGGTTTTCTATTGGGTATATAAAATGAATGTAGTAATAAGAAAAATGTTAAAACCTCGAAAATGTGGATATAATATTATCGCTAGCTATTTAGCCGTTTGTTTCATTCTCCTGGGATTTTCGTTTCAATCGGTTTATTCCGACAATACCATTGGTGATGATGACGATGAAGATTTGTCTGCAGAACTGCCACGTACGCATAACATATACCTTCCTGAATATTTGGAACAAAATACTTGCCGTTCGGTCGACAGAAGCTGCTCACACAAGTGCGAATCAGGATCGGCGGAAATCGAACGACTTTTCAAAGGTATGTAGTGATCCGTTTCATATCAATAATTCATAGCCCTTACTCTTTACATGTATAGCTATGCACATAGAAATCACAATGAAATGGAGCGGTATAGAACGAAATCATCATTTGAACGTTAAATCGATATAATTGGCATCAATTTTGATTGCATGTAATACGATAATCGTTCATTTGTTCGTTGTTTTTTAAATTGTTGATTTTTCATTAGTGCTAATACAAGTGCTAGTATTTTGAATACGCCTACAGAACGGCAACTATGATCCCATGCGCAGATTTACGGCCGCGCATCTCAGGCACAAAACCTTCAAGTAGTATATCCTCGTGTTGGTCGTCCAGCGTGGGCAGCACCTCGCTGACGCAAACCAATATAACAACACCCTAAAATATTCTCCGGTAACAAAGTGGAGAGTGCGAAAAGCCAATTTGATTAATTTCCAAAATAAGCTATCTAAGTCCACGTTAATCGGGTAAAGGTAAAACGTATTTATTACGTCTCATAAAGCGATTATTTTGTCACGCACATGGAGACAGCGATTTGTTGATATCCGAGGCGATGTTTTCAGCTCGGATATCCTCGCAAGCTATGGAGTTGGTTGAACTATCTTTTACTGTGTTAATATGTTACACATATAATGTCAAGAATGTGTTGAATAAATGCATATAAAATATCAAAATATTGAACGTTTATTTGTACGTAGCCGATATCAAATGGCAACATTATTTTGAGGCTTGATCCTTTCACCCTGTGGGGGTTTGTGGTAAATGTTTGTCGCCATGGTTGTAGTTTTAGTGAGAGATGCGTGCTTCGCAACGTAAACACGATATTCCACACACTTCCAGAAGCAAAGATGAATCTGAGCGTAGGGAGTAGTAGTTGTTGTTCTTGGTACGTGAATCTCAGTCGGAGCTACATGTCGGTGGAGATCGTGACGGTCCCGCATTAATTTGTTAATGATTTAAAGTTTCTCGACTAAAAGCTAAGAGTACAATGAAAAGGACAACATTGTTTCTGCAGTTTACGTTACTCTCTTGTTTCGTCCTGGGTGCGGTCAAATCTACCGAAAATATCAACGATGGTAAATGTTCATTTAATTAATTGTTTCATCTATTGTTCATCACTTCATTCAGTTTAATCGGACTACAAGTGATACACTGAATCTCATTCTTTAAAATTGCCGGAAGAGTGTAGGTTCGAATTTTGACGCAGTGATAAACATCAGTTTATCAACCGTTCCGCAAAATCAGACTCAGGTATCGTAGTCAGTGTGTTCAGGTTTACCTGTTTCATTCATCTACCCCCCGCATCCCTGAATCGACTTTTAAGAGACTTTTGAATTTTTTTTATTTTTTTATTTTTTCTGTGAGGCATTTATTATATTTATTTTATTTTCAATTTGATGACAAACTGGGTCCTTATCCGTATATTTTTGATAAAAATTCCCCGTATAATCTCGACACAGTCGACTGTAAAACGTTTCTAATGTTATATTTCGCGGTTTTTGTACGTGCGGAGAAATTATTCGTAACATGATCATTATGATCATTTGTTACGATTTTTTCCCTTCCAAAAGTAAAGTAAGGAAGTGAAAACGAAAGCGATAGCGATTGCGGGACAAAAACAACCGTGAAATTCGATATGATTGAATAATAAAACAAACAAGATTTGTGTTATAGTCTTTACGGCTGACTATTGTTCCCTCTGTGTCGTTGTAAAAATTTCTACTTTTACGAATTTCGACTAATTTTTAGGAAATTTGAAACATTTTGTAGTTTTTCATAATAAAAATAGTAGATTTTCGTAGTTATTAAGACGAAATCGTTATTTTTGTCGGTTAAACTACAAAAAAATCTACAATTTCTTACAATAAAAAAAACAAAAAGAGTAAAAAATTTTCCTAAAAAAAAAAAAAATTGTAAGAATTTGTAGAATTATTTTCAGTAGGGTGATCCTATAATTTTGAACATCTGGATCGTGAAACCCGATTTCCCGTCTTTTATTTCTGTTGCGTGCAATCTGCTTCGTTTTCCATTATCGCAAAGAGGCCAATTTTTGGTTCTACGGATGGAGTATCTTCATTTTCTTTGATCTTATTATAATAGTTCCTGTAATTTATTCACCATTAATCGGTTAGATGGAAAATATTAATTTATAGTTCAACGTCGCAGCTGGCATGAGTTAAACCTTTGCATGGGCTTTGTTTAGCTTGTTACGATCAACTCTATTAAAATTGCATGTAATTGCCTTTCAAGGTGGTTGCATTGCACCGCATCTCTATGATGGAGGCCGTGCATAATTATAATAGTCAGACGGATTTTGAATTAAGGAAAAGTTTTTTAAAGAGATTTATTCAAGTCTGAGCATCGGTATAATAATTTATTTATACGGTTGAATTTCTCCTCTATTAGTTTGCGTTTATAAATCTGCGGTTGGATTACTGCCGCATTACAGTTTCGTTCCATTCCGTGTTTATAGATTATATTATTTAAGAAAATGCATCGTTGCTTTATTTGTTTATTTATATTTCTTGCGGTCTGTTCGACTCATAGACCCATATTTCGCTTTACATAAACTCGTGTTGTTATAGGGATACCGTTGCAAATTAATTTCGTGATTCTCGAATCATACGATTCATTATAATAAATCATTATATTTGCAGTTTCATTTAAAAAGAGTCTCTCTATCTGATCTACGCAAAGATTTCTAATATTCTATACGGTGAATAAGTTTCTGACGACCGCGACGTGGTAAAGTCATTACTACATCATAAAGGGCATATCTTTGAGCTTCCGGTGATGCGATGCCCGCCAGTGCATCACGAGATATTACATACATATCTGAAAACCACGCGTATAGATAAATATTTTTTCGAAGAAGATCAACGTTTTATTTCTCAGAATATGGTAAGGCACGCGTTTCATTATAATAATTAAACCTTTTACGTACTACATACTATAAAATGATATATCATTGTTGGGCTGTTTTTAAAAAATATACGTTACAATATAATTATTAGTAAAATTAATCATTGTTACTGAAAAACGTTAACTTCAGCTCATAGAATATCTCCGTATGTAATTGTTACAATCGAATTGAATTGAATTTTTTTTTTCTATACACATTTTCTTTACGACGAATCTGACTGATTCATGATCTATAATTTGATGTCAACGTACGCGGAGACGATGCGCGTTGATTGAGTAATGATAAGACGGCGCCGTGCCGCAGAACGGTACAGCGACGCGCGGTGTCCATCCGCGTGTCTCTTTTGCGGATGACGTAACACTAGCCACGTTCACAAATCCTCCGCGGCTACGTGTATGACGTCACCTTTAAGCATACATATCGGAGCGTTTGAACTTAATTATTTTTAATTTTTTAGAAATAACTGTTATTAAAGCTATACGGTTAATTATAGTATTTAGAAATTCCTGGGAATCTTGTCCCATCGTATTTTAGTTTGACGATTAGATCGAGAACTCAAATTATCTGAAAAATATTTTATCACGATCAGTCGACCAGAATGAATTTTTGAAAATTCTTCAATCAAAGAGAATTATAAAGAACTCATATCGCGCCAGAACGAAGTATCAATGTTTAGTTTATTTCTATTGGAAGTATTTAAAAAATGGTATTATTGTAAAATATTCAGTTTGCGGTTTACTGGCCGGTTAACTTGAGTCATTTTTAATAAGATACACTTTACATCATTGCCGACGATAAACTTTCGCTGTGTGAGAAGACATGCGCTAACAAAGTTATTAAAATAGTAATAAATAATTATTATCTGAATTAGTGAAATATAAATATATAATGTACTATTTATCAGCCATCCCGAATCCCAAACTCAATTCTTAATTATTGCTATGCGATAAGATGGGATTATATTTCCGTGGATATATAAAGTCCGTTTTGGTACAATCCCGCCTACAGCTATACGTGGCGATATGCACGTGGGCTTCGCTCACTACGCAATTATCATTTGAAATTCTTTATGTTATACATATACCTACGTATAGATTTGCTGATTATTACGATTTGCGGAGTAACTGCAGCAGTTTTGCACATCTGAGAAAGCAATTAAGGAAATAGGAGTACTGTATATCCATCTAGTCCATATACCTACATATATTCTATAAATACATATATACCGTTAAATGAATGTTAATAACATGTATGATTTAGTCCACGATGTATATGAGAAAAATGAATCGATATAAGTAATTCAAGTTCTCGCACTCCTTATCCCGCTCATTCCCCTAAAATCGAAAAATTCTTGTTTTCGACACTGTACACTATATAAAGTCGAGAGAGGATCTTCTGAGAGCCGATTGCTTATATTCAGCAGTTTGTTGATGAAGAATATCAAATTTTTCTAGAATCTCAGATTCAAAAGAATGTTCCCTTGAGAAACTGGATTCAAGCTTTTCTGTGTTTATTTACGCATCTCATACAGTAAAGAAGACGATTCCAAATTTTTTTTTGAAAATAATATATTCTATAATTGTGTAACGGTCGACTTTTAAAACATTTTTATTATCTAAATTGATTATTCAAAAAAAAACATTTTTCATCCCACCCCAGATTTGAAAAACTTAATTTCTAGGTGAAAAATAAGAATATTGTATACTCAAAACAAAAATTAAACAAGTAATAATAGTGCCTTTTAATTCACTATTAGCTTGTAATTCATTTCCCCTAGATCGTTCCTCTTATCTTTATTTTATCTATTACTTCTAAATTTAACTATATCTTCAGCGCTGTGAATCCTAAAAAATTATCCGATATCTAGCATTATATTATAATATAATTCACCAATTTTTTCGAATTTTTAAATTTCTTCATGAAAGTATTGATACATCCATTTGAAACTCAATATGCTATACTTTTACTATAATAGCAATATGCTCCAGTCCTCTTCTTCTCATTATTTAAGTTCTATAATTGCCCATTACAGATGTGCTTGTACTATTCACGGTGGCAACAAACGAGACTGATGGCTATAAGAGATACATTCGTTCGGCGACGGTGAATGGTTTTGAAGACAAAATCCGGGTGCTTGGATTAGGGGAAACATGGAAAGGAGGCGATGTCCAACACTATGCAGGCGGAGGCCACAAGATTAATTTACTTAAGAAGAAACTGTTGCCGTACAAAGACGATGTACATAGACTTATATTATTTACAGACAGGTAAAAAAAAATAAGATGGGCAAATATGCAGCAATTACCTATATAATTTACCTCCTTATTTTGACAATTTTTTTCATAAGACGAGAAAAGAATCAATTAAATAGCAAACACTTGAAGTAATATATCTGATTTATTCGTTACAGCTACGACGTACTCTTCCTTGGCAATCTTCGTGAGATAATAGAAAGGTTCCTGACTTTTGATGCTAGAGTTTTATTCTCTGCGGAGGGTTTTTGCTGGCCTGATAAATCGGCTGAGTCTAAATACCCGATTGTAGCTCGTGGCAAACGTTACTTAAATTCTGGTGGCTTTATTGGCTACGCGTCTGACATTTACGCCATTGTAACAAGCTCCGAAGTCAAAGATGAGGACGATGATCAATGGTTTTATACCAACTTATACCTAGACTCTGAATTTAGAGAGAAACATGCAATAAAATTAGATCACAGATCGGAAATATTCCAGAATCTTAACGGTGCTGTTGGTAAGAATTTAAAAGAGAGTTAAAATGGTCCCAAAAATTCGAAGAGATGTGGGAAATTTTTAATGAGGGAACAAATGTAGTTGAATCAGGTTTTACTAGAGTTTTGTGAACTAAAACTTTGAAATTAGGATGTTCAAGGCTTTAGTACTTGATTAATGTCTATCATAGAGTATTTCGATCATCAAATGCCCCAAAAAATTGTCGAAAGACTAGAAATGATTGTAAATTTCATGTACATTTTGAAAAACAATCACAGTTACCTAAACTAGATTGAAAGCATTCAAGTTAAAAAATGAAACGTCAACGTGTTTGGCAGTCACAACATTCTTCTGTCACACTTCTCCCTTACTTATATCAATTTCTTTACTTTCTAAAGGTTTTTGTTGAAAAAAAATCCTGAATGAATTCCGATAAGTTAAAAAAACGTTGGATCCCAACTTGTGGTTCTAAAAACTAAGTCGCACTGAGTGTTAAGCTCCAATACTGCTTATGGTCCTTTTCATCCACACCTTGAATCACGGTAAAAACATGTTTCAGCGGACATTGAGTTGAGATTCAAAGGCAACGATGCATATCTTCAAAACATTGCTTACAACACTGCGCCTCTTATTCTGCACGGTAACGGAGGGAGTAAATTGGCGTTGAATGCGCTTGGTAATTACCTAGCGAATGCATGGAGTCCAGAAGAAGGCTGCTTGAATTGTTGGGACGACACGATCGAATTGGATAAAAATAACGTTAAAAGTTACCCAGTAATTCTGGTCGCGGTATTCCTGGTCAGACCAACGCCTTTTCTCGAAGAGTTCTTTGAGAAAATCTATCGCCAGGTCTATCCCAAGTCCAGACTCCATTTGTTCATTTATAACAACGTACCTTATCATGCTGATATTGTTCACGAATTTGTTGAATTATACGGAGACGAATATAAATCCGTGAAACAAATTCTGCCTGAAGATAGCATATCTGAAGTCGCGGCCAGAGATCTCGCCTTGTGAGTGTTATTCGAGTAATCTTATAAGACTAATAGACATAATTTATATAAAATAATACAGTAATATCTGATTAGACTCCGTATAAGATCTCTGAAATTCCTAAAATCGGGATATTTTTTTTTTATGTCTTGCGTATTGATAACTAAATGAACAAGTTTCAAATTGGCCTTCTTTTAATGACGAATGTTATTGATTGATCATTTTATATTAAACCAGAGATCATTGCCAGTCGAAGAAATGTTCTGGCTATTTTTCAATCGACTCCGAAGCCCATTTGGAAAATGAGAATACATTGAAATTGTTGGTAGAACAACAGCGAGGTATAGTAGCCCCTCTACTTGTAAGGCCTTACAAAGCATGGAGTAATTTTTGGGGCGCTCTTACGGACGATGGTTTTTATGCACGGAGTTCGGATTACATGCAAATTATCCACAACGATCGGAGGTGAGATATTTATTGCTTTTTCATTTATCTATTTCTTTGAGAGGGATTTTATGCACAGAGGGAACATATCTGGAGAACAGAAAGAAATTTTTCAATATGATAAAATTTATCGAATACAGGGGGGAAAAAAAGGCAATTTTTTAGTCTTATGTATTAATTGCTAACAATTACCGATACATTAGTTTATTTTCCAAGGATTTATCGAATGAGAATCTTCAAGAAATTTTATTACTTCATCATAACGCGCTTGTTTTTCAATATATCTCATTAATGGATATTTTATATTCAATTTGAAACATTTTAGTCAAATGCAATGGAGAAGTCAGTCTTGAAAGACCGTCTATCAATACTGTACATGTTATCTGCTGTACATTCATAAACTCCAGCGTCCATTTGTGTTGCTGGATCAATTTCCAGTTTTGATTTTACTTTGTCAGTTCCCATTCGCCATTCGTGTATCTGAGACAAAATGATCAATTACAGTACATATATACATATAGCGCAGAGTCTGAACAATCATAGAAGAATATAAAGTGGACATTATAAATTGCAGTAGCCCTTGATAGATAATTCTCCGCTCTGTATGTGCGATGTATGTATATGAATTGTTCGACTCTATGCTATGAATAATTTTTTACTAACATTGAGGTAAAGATGGGTGTAGATCTCTGTACCGTCCTTAAACCATGTGATGTGGGGACGCGGAGTGCCTCTTGCAGAACATACAAATGCTATTTTATGTCCCAATACGTATTCATAGTCAAAATGCGAAGATGATAAGATTTTTGCACCCTGAAACAGCGATATCGGGACTAATTTTAACACGCAGGTGAACAAAGATCATGCTTAATTTTCATATCAATGCATTTCTTGTTCCTGTTCACATCGAGTCTAAGTTTATCAATGTCATTTTTTTTATTCTTACGTTATTGTTGTTGTAATATTGATCGCTCTCCGGGTCTCTGTACTTTCCAGTTATTGGCAGTCCGATTTGGACCTTTGATTTACTTCTTCCTCTTGCTCGTCCTCTTCTCGCAGTTACATCATGATTATTTATGAAAATTATCACGAGCAGAATAAAAACTCTATAGTAATTCATTCTGAGTATTCTAAAAATGAGATAATCGTAGATTAACTATAATTCTGTGTTTATTTAGAAGCTAAAATTTCTTTCTTTTGTAGTAAAATCATTAGAAGTTACAAATGAACTACTATGATAAAGGAAATTAGAAATTCCTATATACATAGTTAACTAATTGTGGTAATAAGTTATTCACATTTTTCGTTTATTTATTTTTTTTTCTGTTTGTTCAAATATATTTTCTGATAGAAAAATAATTTACAGTTTTAAAAGTAGTGTAAAAATTTTTTTTTTCTATTACGTAACAGTTAGTGGATTGAAATAGCTACTCACTGCGCACAAGAAACGTTTAGCGCGAAGGTACGGAACGATAATGTAACTGACAGCCACTCACCTACTCATTACTCCCCTATGTGTCCTGTCCTATCTATTACAGACTTATTGCAGATACTATCTGACTATATAATACCTAGAATCTGAACTTGCATATCTGGTCTTGCATAAATTTTCCATCGGCAAAGAATTTTTTGCAAAAAAAAAAAAAAAAAAACCTTTGCTCCTGGTAATTTTATCATAATATATTGCAACCTTTCTTCTTCTTTCAATCATGTTTTAATATTGCTTATAAGAATCTATAATTATCATATGATCTTTGTATCTAATTCATTCCGAAAATCAATCATTGATTCTTCGTTATATTATAAATGAGGTAAACTCATATCTAGATTTTTTTTTGCACTCTGCTGGAAAACTAACTTAGCTGAATAGAGCGAGAGACAGAAAGAAAAAGACGCTATTAGAAAAAAAAATTTCGTTTTTAATCTACCAGACGTGAGACTCTACCGAGTACTCGTGACAAAATAGCTAGAATAAACTTTCAGCTCCTACATACGCTTGGCTGTTTAAATTATAGCGATATCACCCTCATCTAGGCCAATTGTTTGTTAATAATAGCGGGATAGGGGACTTGTAGAATAACAGGAGTTGCTGCTTGTGTATAGGATTAAACATTGAGATAGAATAAATCTGTACAAATTTTTTTTTACACATAACTGTTTAATCTCACGTCGTGGCGATTAAGGGAAAGGGGAGTAATGAAACAATTAGAATATTATTAATTATTCCAGTTTTTAATTATTTAATAGTAAGTAAATGCAGCTGGTTTGTAATATTCATATTTTCATATCCTTAAAACGGTTTAAAATATGTATTTATATTATAAATATTATCATTATCATTATTATTATATCTGAATTTGAACAGAGTAAAAGTTGATTAATCATAATTAATTATCCGTAGAAATAACATTGGCCCATAGAATAAAAAAATTGCGACAGTCTAAATACAGTTACCATAGTACATTGAGTAATTGTGTGCTTGTAGATATTATATACGGTGAAAATCAGTCTTTACAAAATTCGAATGATTAAAATTCAGCAAATACCATATTTATCTCTGGAATGGATAATTATTTTCGTGTATTCTCCCTTAGGCCAAATTATTTTTTTGTTCTCAAGTCAGCGAATTTTGTAAACAATATATGTAGTAGGTATTTTGGCATCGGGTCACTGAAATACAGAAATAATTTATTGTTTGTTCTTATTTCGTTCTGTCTGTATATATTATTGCTTTTTTTTGATTTCTTATTCATTCTTTGAATATAAGCCAAAATATATCTGTAGATATATAGATTGAAAACAAACAAAAATTCGTTCTCATCAATATTGCGTAATTAAATAATAAGTAAAGCTTTTTTTCAAGAAGACAAAGGATTTTGAATTAGCTCGTTATATTTTCAGAGTTCAAACCCTTCTGCAATTAATATTGTCATGCATTTTTCATATAAACTGGCTTATACTCAATAAATATATATGTGTATATATTTAGTATGTGATCATAACATAGTCTGTTCTGAATCCACGCCTATCAACAGCATACTGATTGTCCGCTTGGCACTCATAGTAACCGGCATCCTTCTGTGTCGTTGGATCGATTTCCATTTTTGATTTCATCGTATCATTTCCCATCGGCCATTCGTGGACCTTGAACAGTTCAAAAATGACATTGACTAGAAGCGTTGACGATTAAAATCGAGAATTCAGCTGGCTAATCAGTTACTTTACATTGCAATCGGAGAAACGTGGATTTTGAAGTTATCTTAGGAATCCTTGAGTAGCTGTAAGATATCGAACAGGTTTTCTTATCGAAGAAAGCAAAATACCTGAAAGAATTTATGGTGGTATAGTTCGATCCCATCTTTGAACCAAGTTATTTCGGGCCTTGGATATCCTCGTGCCATGCAAAAGAATGTTATCTTCCTTCCCAGCATATAGTCAAGTTCGAAATGCGAGGCCTTAACGATTTTTGCACCCTTAAAGAAAAAAACAAGAATAAATTAACTTTGTTTTGCGTTTAACTTTTAGCTCTAATGAAAACACCCACGTCCTTATTCTCGTAATATTTAGTACTGGCAGGGTTCTGGTGCGGAATTAGAATTGGCATGCGGGAACCATACAGTCTCCCTCGTCCCCTGGCACCGCGTCCTCTGCCACCACCTTTGGCCGCATTTGAGCCTGAAGTACAGATGACCATTAATAGGCAAAAATGGACAAACCAGCATTTCCTCATTTTATTGCTGCAATTTTAAATAACAACGAACTAAACAATGCACTATGCGAGTTAGATTATGCCTAAAAATTTTTGCTTTTTTTAGTTAGCTTTTAACAACTAGCTTCAAGGATTAATGCGCACTGATATTATAGATTCTGATCTTTCTTCCTTTTGTTGATTAGCTTACTCGGATACTTTTAAAATGGATAAAATCATGGATTAACTATTTCTTACCGCAATGTTTTGCGTACTTTCGTCTCTTGTATTAGTCAAGGCGAAGAAAGAAAGGTTCTCTCCGTCCCTCAAGCCAAAAATATGAATGGATAACGCTCGATAGACTCAGAGTCTCGAGTGACAGAGTTATGAATCTCAATTGGATAATTATATATTAGTTATTCCCAGTACGTCCATCGGCCAATCACAGTATCAGGGCTGGTGCCCGCCAAAACATTAAATGACGTCCTGTGAAAAATAGTGTGATAATATGCCCTTCTATACGTCAAACTTAACACGGGCCGCTACGTCGTAAATTATTTATCACTTTTTCTATTTTAAAGCCATTCGACATGTCAAATGTTTCGACATTAATTTTGACCTTAAAGAACCCCCTCTGCGGCCTAAGCCCAGTATCTATCAATTACAAGCTTTACAAATCCCCAAAAAATTTCAACAAAATCCTACGAAATTTGTTTAAAAAATTCCAGAGGTCTATGGAATGTACCGTTCATCAGCGATTGTTATCTAGTCAACGCTTCAATAATAAACAACAAAGCAACTCGGCCTTCTTATGCTGTAGGCGAATTAGACCCAAGCATGTCCTTCGCTTATAGTAATAGAGCCAAAAATATATTCATGTACGTCAGCAACAGACTTGAATTCGGACATTTGGTCAGCGCTGATCAATTTGATATTGGATTAACTAATCCAGACATGTATCAGATATTTGAGAACAAATTTGACTGGCAGAAGAGATACATTCATGAAAATTACTCGGAGAATCTGAATCTCGATAAAGTTCCGTTGCAGGTAAATGCAGTATTTAAAAAACGGCAGATAAGTTGTTTGCTATTCTTAACTACTAAATATTAAGCTAATTTATTCTCTTTATCTCTTCATCTTACAGCCTTGCACAGATGTATTTTGGTTTCCTATTGTTACCCCAAGATTTACAAAAGACTTGATTGAAATAATGGAAACATTTGGCCAGTGGTCCGATGGCACAAGTAGCGTAAGTCTATAGATTATTATTTTTGTTTAGGAGATTTCTTCTCTGTAATTTGTGATTTATTTACCATTAAAAAAGGTGATGGCATACTTTTTTCTTGTATAATTTTATCGTATTTAGGATCCGAGAATAGCAGGTGGTTATGAGAATGTGCCAACGAGGGACATTCATATGAAACAAGTCAACATGGAACCACATTGGCTTGAATTTCTTAGAGAATATGTCAAGCCTGTGCAAGAACGGGTGTTTTCAGGATACTTTCACGATGTAAGAATATAATTAACTTATATTAAATATTTTTAGGATCCAAGAATTAAGGGGGGCTATGAAAACGTCCCAACTCGTGATATTCACGCTAATCAAGTCGGTCTTCACGATACCTGGCTTGAGTTTCTTAAGGATTACGTCAGTCCCCTACAGAAACGTGTTTATACAGGATATTCGGATTACGTAAGCGATAGGATGATTTTAGGGAATTTTTTTCTGATGGTTTTATTGGTGGAAAGAATATTGGGCTTTGGGTAGAATGGGATTTAGATAATGGTCACGCTTAGAATAGGAAGTGTTTTCACCCCCTTGCCTCGCACTTGCGCACATATCAGCTAAGGCTTGAGTGTTTGTTTGATTAAAGAATTTTTACAATAATTTTAGTTAACATTTGCTTTGTGATACACAGCCGCCGAGGTCCCTATTAAATTTCGTGGTTCGTTATCGTCCCGACGAGCAACCATCACTGCGTCCTCATCACGATTCATCAACTTACACAATCAACATTGCTCTAAATCGACCTGGTATCGATTATGAAGGAGGTGGTTGCAGATTCATTCGTTACAACTGCTCGGTAACTGCCACAAGACTTGGATGGATGCTTATGCATCCAGGAAGACTAACTCATTATCACGAAGGATTGAGAGTTACCAAAGGTACAAGGTATATCATGATTTCATTTGTGGATCCTTGAACGAGATAGAAAATTAATTGATGAATCTAAACGGAAGAAAGAAACCGAAGAAAACAGAAGTAATGATTTTGCAAGTGAATTTTTTTTCCATGATTTAGACCAAATTGAACTCACCGATTTTTGAAATATATTATTATCGTAGGGAATAATAATAATAATAATAATAATGAATAATAATAATAATAATAATCAATGTTATAAAAGAAATGCGACTAACTTTTTTGATAGCTGAAAAGATTTTTAAAATAGTAGGTAATGATAAACGTACTTTATTTTAGAAAATAAAGAACAAAGAAAAAAAAAAAACTGCTAAGATAAATGAGAAATAATCCGCAATATATTATTTTTATATTTATATACGATACCGATGCTGTTTTATATTAAAAAAATCAACAAATATTTCCATGTATGTAACTTACAAAGATATGTGTAAGTATATGTGTGTACGATCGGTAGTTCAGAAACTGTTGTAAATATTAAATTACAGAAATAAAGCTACCGAAGAATACAAGTTATCAATAATATTCATCGGATTGAAAGAGTAATACTTTTTTGACCTAGTTAGGATAATATATTTTTGGTTTCCGGTAACAGGAATAATAGAAAGAACAAAACAAAAAATAGTGTTCATTTAGTATAAATAATTGTTTATATTTTTTTTTTTTTTTTCGGAAATCCTAATATGATACAGTTTATCGCTATAGATATTCAACGTATAAATTACGACACATCAAGGCAATACCAACGTCAACGTTAAGCACCTACCAGAATTCATATTCGATAGCTAAAGATGACGAAAATTAAAAAAAAAAAACAGACAGTTAACTGGCGTTTTTTTTTTTTTTTCGAATGAACATAATTTATATTTATAAAAATAACATCAGTTAATTGACTCTTAGTAATTCCACGAGGTATTTAATCGCAGCATAAATCCTCAGTTGTGATGCTATTCATAGCTATGGTATGCCCGGTACTGTTATAATATCCCAATGAAATAGGTACATACCTAATTAAAATCCATTAGAATTTCGAGACACAATAGTTTCAATTGATAGAAAATATTATACAGAATGATTAAGTAGGTTGCTTAAAATTTTCTTAATATCATCTAATCTCACTCGACAGACTAGAAATGAGGACGGATTTAATGCTGCGTAAAAAGCCTCGCTTCTTTTTTTTTTGCTTCCAGTTAATAATTCGATTCTTGACGCTTTGGAAAATTTGATAATACACACGGTTGCATTAGCTAATATTTTACAATATTAGGAACCTTCACAAGACGAACGAAACAGGCTTGTAATGTAATAATATTGACAAAGACTAATATCTCGTGGTATTTACATAGTAAAAAAAGTACATGGCAAGCACCGTCTTCACAGATGATAATCCACCCACTTTTAAACGACGGTGGACTATGTATGTCACAGAAATTTGCCTTTATTTTTTATTTATTTATTTTTATTTTATTATCAAACAACGCCATCCACGTTCCAAATTAATTCGATCTTTGAAAATTCATCGCTACATGCAATTAAATTCCAGGAGTAAATACAGAGTTGAAAAACGAAAATAAATATCGTTGAACTTTTGTTTACGTTTTCTCTTATGTGAATAATTCATTCTGCAGATATTAAAAATAAAGATAAGCATAGGAAAAGCATCAAGTGGACGAAACTGTTGAGTTAAAAAATAGTTTTAAATAACAGATATACAAATTAAAAAACCTTCAGTGATAAATTTTTATGAAGTACGTGCTTAGGGAATATGAAAGCTGCCGCAGTTAAGCAATCGTGTCCGATGCAGGAAATAAAAATAGTAATTTCTAAATTATTATTACAATGAAAAATTTACACGTTTCTCAAAGGATTGATGAAACGCGACTCACAATAAATTATGAATGCTTTCTTCGACGAGGTAAATACTCTTTGCAGTAGAAATACTAAAAAAAGGTATATACACTTCGAAATTTATTATTTTCAAATCAATGGTACTCTATGGTTATACTACAATGGTCATACTTTAAAATTATTTCACATTTTACGAACTTCGTATTGCATAGATTGATTGCACCGAAGAAAAAGCAGGTGTCGTAGGGTACAGCTCGCATCATTCATCAAAATTTCTTCAAATTTTAAGGGAATATTCTACATCGATGTAATTTCGAGGCTGACCAATGTTTTTTCTGTAAACGTTGAGGAAAAAAGTGTGATACTCATCACAACAATAGAAGTCTGACCTTTCAGAACGTTTTGATGAACGATGAGATCTGTACACTCCGACAACCACTTTTTGTTAGATAGATTAATCCTTTTTAAGACGCAGTACATAAAATTTCAAATAATTTCTAGTTAATTATGTCTTGAAACAAAAGTAATCAGTTGTGTAAAAACTGAGTGGGATAGAATATTTTTTCAAAGCGTACCATATATTTGAAAAAAATAATTTGCCCTTTGAAGTTTGATATTCTCAGATCATTGTATCAAATTAATTTGAAACTTATACACATGTAGCGTGGTAAACGTTCTTTCCATAGCCCATAGTGTGTTTGAATATTGGAGAAGTATTTAGCTTCTTTTTAATAGCAGGACTGGCTTATATGCAATACGTAAATGCAGTGCAGTCAATTTAAAAAGTCGCAATATCATTTAATTTAACTAAATATTATTTACAGTTTGTTCGCGATAAGTTTCATAGAAAACTGATTTCACACCTTATCTCAGTAGCCAGCTCGTTTCAATTCGTTTAATTGATGCGCTAATTTTTCTTCCTTCGTTCTCCTCGCCTGACCAAGCTTTCGGCACTCAACATAAGTGCTTAAAAAACGTTCTACGTCTATTTTTCGGTTCAAAAAATCTTCTGCAATTTTTTCACTCTTTTCATGACTCACGTCCGCCGCATGTTTTAAGCAGTTCTTTATATTATCGGGAGTAAACACCTCGGATAGTTTATTGTACTGCTGATTAAGCTGGTCGTATCTAGTTTTCAAAATCGTAACTCTCTCCGCCTTTTCCGCTACTTGATTTCTGAGCTCTTCAAGCTCTGATTCCTTCTGCAAATTACCCTCTGCAAATAAATAAAAATATATATATATATATAGGTATTTTTTTTTCAATTCTTTGATGTATACCGAGTACGTTTTTATTTTCTTTCCAACTTACTCGCTGTTTTTTCAACCCAATCTATGGCGTCTTCTATCGCGGTATTGAGATCCTTAATTTGGGAATGTTTATACAACAACTGGTCTAATCTGTCCTCGTCATCTCCAAGTTTTTCCAATTCCTCTTTAGTCAGATCATTGAGTTCTGGAAATTCTAAACTCTGTTGTGTCTTAGACCCAATATTTGTCTGTGTTGTTCTTGTTTGCCCATAATTTGTACTCCCGTAATGAGAGTTCATATAGGCCGTGGTAGCGTATTGATTAGAAGAATAACAGGGGGCTTTAGTACTGTGTAAAGAATTACTCGTCGAACTTGGTGAGTAAGTTGAATGATGAGACGTAGAAGCAAAAGACTTTGGTTGATTCTCCATAGCATAAGTCGTGCCCGGGCTTGTATAGTTATAGTTATATATTGAGGTATTTGTGTTTGTATTAGAGGATGAATATTGTGGGTAATGGGGATTGTAGTAAGAATTATAAGAAGTTGATGGAATATCTGGATACTGTTGCATGGTGTAGGAGGGTGATCCTCTGCCCTGTAAATCTGAAACAAAGCGTTATTCAAAGCGTTATTATTTCAGGCTGCAAAATGGTATGAACAGAACGTGTTATCTTGATATTTTGTTGTATAATCTAATCAGTGGTTTACTTCTCTTGTTTGTAAATGCCTCGGAGTCTAATTTCGGAGTCATGCTTTGCCTCTGGATTGTCGATGCCTAAATTTATCCCACAATTTCCAATGGCAAAAAAAAATATGAGAAATAGATACAAACCTCTATGGCTTATGGAGGAAGCTGGCGGACTATCCTCTAAAAATTGCGGTGGGTTTTTGCTGAATTCTCTGATGATCGCTTGGACTACTCGGCCGAGATCGCTGTGTACCGTGAACTATATTGGATAAAGAATTCATGTTTATTCATGTTTTGATCAGATGGAAGGAGAGGGATAGAATGAATCCTTTTTCACGAAGTATGAGAAAGAATTTCACTGTTAAATTCGTATTATAAACGAGGCGTACTGGATACGCACGATATTAGAAATTGGTACATAAAATAATGAAATGGTTTATACAAAAGGAATACAAATACATAAACACGATTGGACGTCATTTACGTTTAGTAGGCCTGGAGCGCTGACTATTTCATTGTGTTCGTTGCACCAGGGATGATTTATGGGAGGTGATACTCTGAGTACAGGTTTTTCTAATGGAAATTCAGGCGATAGGGAGACCATGATAGCCATTCGCTTATCTCCGGCGTCAAACTGCACCTGATATTCCACATCTTCTCTGAGCTCGACTACGCTGAAATTTTTACAGTCGAAACGTTAAGCGTTGAAGAAGGAAAGAAAAATAACTTAAACATTATTTTATTGATCAATCAGAGTGATTGAATCCATTATTGCTCCAGATTCACAAATTTCTTTTAGGATGATCAGAAAAATAAGCATTTTGTTTTACAAATGGGGGAGAAGCGGCGATAAAGATGATTGAGCATAGATTAAAATTAAAAAAAAAATTCTGTTGTATGCGATTAGACAATTTGCATGTGTGTATTGAACAGACAAATTTTTTTCTTGTCTTTGATGTGAAACTTTATAGCGCGGTCGGCGTAAAATGACACTCAGATGTAACGAAAATGCGACAGGACAATATACATATGTATAGGACATTCCTTGCCAATGACAAAAAAAAAAATAAAAAAATTTCTAAATATACCCAGATTGAATTGGGATGAACCGTACTGTATAAAATTATTGTTTGTCAATATATAGGGCGGTCTTTGCCAGTGACAAAAAGTTGTAAATATACCCAGATCAACTTGGGATGCAATGCACTGTATAAAATTGTTTTTTCTAAATATATAGGGCGTTCCTTGCCAATGCCAAAAAAAAAAAAAAAATTGTAAATATACCCAGATCGAATTAAAGTTTTACTTCTGCCGCGCGGGCTCGTGCCAAGCAACTGATTTTTTTTTGTATCTAAGAATCCGTGAAATTGGAGAGTTATTAATAAATTCTATAAATACACTGTATGACAGTTTTATTATTATGATTGTTTTTTTTTTGTTTTTTTTTCATGATTCTTTTAGGGTTAAAGACCGACTGTTAGGTTTGATGATATAATTTTCAGCTTATTTGAAATTAGTGTAATGAGAATGAGGCAGTAATCGATTTGTAGATAATTAAGAAGTAAAAGGATAAAAATTCTGAACGTCATGGTGAAAATTATGAATAAGATGCAATTAAATTACGTCTAATTGACAGATCGAGAATTCTCGGTAATGCATGACATGCATTTAATCCTAGGTGAGTGATGTATGATCGAGGATATTAGCGTGTAACGTCATGAAGACAGCGATCTTTGAATAATGCTGTATAATAATAAGACGACGTTGCTTTGTAAAGTTAAGTTGTGGATAGACAGTGTTATAAGAAGAAAAAAAATACTAGGTGAGGTTAACTTTCTTGAGCTAAATGGTGTAGTATTTTTATCTGTTTCTTACTTATCGTTAAAGATTTTTAGAGTGTCAATTTGACGCCTTCTTTTAACTGCGGCATTCTCATTTTCTCCACGGAATATTCGCGATAACATTTAAATGCCTTAATTTCGGATAAATCATTCGCTTATCCGTCAAACCCACTGTCAAACCAACCATCCAGAACATCTGTTTTAACAATCGCAATTTACAAGATTAACAACCAACTTCAGGTAGGTATCGAGTACCGATATCGAATATCGCTGTTACCTCGGTTTTGGTGACGTCACTATCAACGTTCTCAATCAACGTCACGTGTCACAGTGTCTATGAAAATCTTCGATCCTGATTGGCCGAAACTATCGACATTCTGATCCCTTCGCCAATCACAGTCGACAGTTTACTACACTCAGGGACAAAATTAACGGCGCATTCGGTACTCGGTGAAAAAATACTCATCTTCAGAATGCTGTAATTTGATTTAAAAAAAAGGCGAATAAAATCATTTCAAAAAGCATTTCGAAGCTTGAGTCTTCATATTCAAGATGGTTTTTTCTAAATTTTTCTACGGTTATTTCTGACGTTGTGGTGTAGGTTCGAGCGTAGAATTGCGGAACGCAGAGAAAATCAAATCTTTTAAGGTTCTCTGTGGAACGTTAGAAAAATCGCAGAGAATTTTCGAGATAGGAATTTTGTAGTCTGAAATCTCCTCTTTGAAATTTTTTTCTGAAACTTATTTACGTGATTTTTTTCCACCGAGTTATTCGACTTTGAGTTAAATCATGCGTATAGGCGCCATGCATTCCCTGTGTACACACACATGACTTGACTTAAAGTTGAATTACTCCGTAAAAGAGAATCGTCTAAAAAAGTTAAGAAAATCCATTTTCAAAACGAGATTTCAGGCTATAAAATGGTTATCTCGAAAATTCTCTGCGATTCATTCAACGGTCCATACTATGAAAACCTTGGTTTTCTCTACGTTTCGCAACTCTGCCCTCAAACTCACGCCACGAGGTCAGAAATAACCGCAGTAGAAGAAATTTAAGAAAACTATCTTGAAGATGAAGATTCAACCATCAAAATGCTTTTCGAAATGATTTTTTTCGCTTTTTTTAATCAATTTACAGCATTTTGAAGATTGTCATTTTTTCGCGGAGGACCGAATGCGCCGTTAATTTTGTCCCTGAGTGTATCACGTCACGCACCTGTCACAATGTATTTTATAAACGTAAACTTATAGTAAAAATCAAGCGTTGTGATTGGTGCTTGTTTTTGAATGACCTTGTCTTCGCCAATAAGGGCTCTGAATCATTCGATACATCGAAGATACGTCACCGTTCATTGAAAACTGGCCTTTAAAGATTAAGTGATGTGACAAAGACAACAACAAAACAATTTAGCGTGTCACTAAACATAACCTATACAACAGCGGTGGTTTGAAACGATGATTTGAAGTGTAGAAAAATTGTAAAATACAGATACTATCGAGTACAGAAAATATCGCGGGATATTAAAACCGCGATCATGCCGGTTTTTCAGGAGTCTTGTGCGGAGGTGATTAAATTTTTTTTATACAGCACAATAATATATCAACGTTTTTTGTTGTTTACTTTTTTCTTTTCTCCTTTTTTTAAAGCCTATTTTTACGTTACAGCAAATACAGGCACAGACAATAATCATCATACATCCAGGATCTATGAATCTGAGAATAGGTCGAGCGTCTGATCTCAATCCTAACTCGATGCTAAATGCAATAGCAAGAAAAAGACTCCAAGGTGGATCAGAATACAAAGATCCTTTTCTGCCTCCTCTCGTACCTCGAGTAAGTTGGACAAACATTTTCATCAACAATTTAAATACTTTCTATCTTTATCCATAAATATAATTTCTAATATTTTTTGCCTTCCCATTTTCGTTTCACAAAGACAAAAGACTTGACTCAAGCGATGGAAGAGTCCCGTCTTCAAGTTTCCCACACTCTTCAATCTTGTTTACAATCCGATGGAAGAAGGAGGTACGCTACGCCTCCTCAACAGATAGCTGCATTCAATCGCCGATCAAATCCAGAGACTTTATCTCCTTCAGGTGGTGAATGGATAAAAACAGATGAAGAAGTACTCGTCGGGGATGAAATATTGTCTTTAAACCCAGACGCAGATTTCAATATTCACTTTCCCTACAAAAGAGGAGAATTAAACGTTCATTCAGGACCTGGCGGAAGCCTGAGAGCTGTCTTAGCAGACCTTAAAACTATCTGGGAGTTTGTTTTGACAAAAAAAATGGACATTCCGTTAAAAGATTTGCGTCATTACAGAGCAGTACTTGTTGTGCCGGATATATACAACAGGCATTATTTGAAAGAGTTAACCAGCCTTCTCTTATGCGAGATGGGCTTCGGGGGATGCTTTCTTTTGCAGGTTTAAGCCTTTCGGATAAAATTATCAACTGGATGAGATATTAGGGTGGTTGTTAAAACAGCGACGTACGAATTTCAATGATTCGACCCCTGATTTGATAGGAAATATAAAAAAAACAATTTTTAATCAAACTTAGACCCTCTATTTCGATTTTGTGTTCCGGCTAGGTGGCAATTTATGGTTTTGGGACGAAGTTTAGGGGTCTCATGGTTATTTTTCATGCACTTATATCGATATATAAAATGTTTTTTCGGATGTGCGATTTTCAAACCATTCATCAGACGCTGTAAAAAATTATCAATGGAACAGTAGACAAATCCAGTGTTTTGTAAATGAGAAAATGTTCGTCTTTACAAGCACCTCTTTTAATTGAGATCGAGGGTTCAAGTTTGGCTCAACATTTTTTGCTTCTTTATTTCCCACCAAATCGAGGGTTGGAATCATTGAAATTTCCAGATTGCTATTTTAACGACCACTCTAATGAGATTTTCCTCACTTAAGGAGAAGTTTCTCAGGCTCATAGTCCTTCGAAATCGATTTTAGGACCATGTTGCTGCAACTTTTGGTGCTGGACTGGGATTTGCTTGTGTTGTAGACGTGGGGGATCAGAAGACTTCCGTCTCCTGTGTAGAGGACGGTATTTCTCATAGGAATACACGTGTGCGGATGGATTTTGGAGGCGCTGATATTACACAGACGTTTTATTGGCTGCTTCAAAAATGCGCATTTCCTTACAAGACTTGCAACTTATCTAACAGACTGGATTCTCTGCTTTTGGATCAACTTAAGAGAGACTTTTGTCACGTTGATTTAAACGTATGCGGTTCTCAGGAGAAAACTTTCATCGTTCGTCAGCCCAAAATACCAACAGAGAAATACACTCTGCAGGTATAATATTAGGGGATCACGCGAAATAAAAATCTGCAACAATTATCCTCACAGATATCCTAACTGTTCATTATTCGGCGACAGGTTGGCGACGAGTGCCTCGTGGCTCCGCTGAGCTTGTTTCAACCAGAGTTATTCAAAGTCACTGGTACACACAGTGTTCATATACAAAAGCGTTCAATGGGAGACCCGGAGGATCCTCACGACGAGAATTACCTAAGAGAAACAAGCGTAAGGAAGTTATATCCCCTTAATTTTCATCATTTTTTTGTATATTTATGCTGAAAATCGGATTGCTTTCAGAGACGAGGAGCCAAGGAGAATTTAGAACAGACTTTGGAAATGCCTGAAGAAGTTGCCACCCCAGCTGTAGCTGGCGAAGAAGAGGTAGTAGTCGATGCTGTTGATTCAGCACCTATCAGTATGGGAATTAGAGACTTAGACACTCCCAGAGATTTTGTTGTTGGTCCTCAGCAGCTACTCGGTCTAGATCACGCTGTGTTACAAAGCATAGATCGATGCCGTGAGTTCGCCATCATATTTTTTCCACGCAGAATTTTTTGCGGACTTAAATATGCAGAGAATGTTCTTACATTACCCAAACTTTTTTTTTTCACAGCGACTGATGATCTGAAACGGAAAATGTACAGTTGTATTCTGGTCGTTGGTTCTGGGATGAAATTTCAGGGTATAGGAATGTGGCTGCACAACAGAATCTCATTGCAAATTCCATACATGTACAGAGCTGGTGAGTTAGTCGTGTTATTTGTTGAATTGATGGAACAGTTTGAATATTTTATTAATGAAATTTTTGTTGATAATTATATTTTTATAGAGCAACTAGACATCATAACACATCCGAAAGAAATGGACCCAGGAATGACGGCGTGGAAAGGTGCGGCGATATTGAGTTGTTTAGAATCAGCTCAAGAATTGTGGATCGGTAGACAAGAGTGGGAGCAAATTGGAGTGAGAGTATTGCGCGAGAGAGCTCCTTTCATGTGGTGAAAACTAAACACTGTTGTCTTGAATTGTTACACACAGATTTATCGCCAGATAAAAATCGGTCTATGATTTGAGATCGTTTTTGTTCAATGATCGGAGAGTGCGATCTGAGTTTCAGATGAATCAGACTCTCAAGATTTAGAGATAGGTGAAAAATAACGCCGATAGAATTATTCTGCATCATAGAATTCGATAATTTTTTATTTTAACACAGATCAGAGGCGTGAATCTTTTCAATATCTTAGATTTCTAATTTCTTCATGTGCTGAAACTTGGGTAATTAACTTTTGCATAAAATGTTGCATTTATTGTAAACTTGATAAGTTTTATAGCTTTTATTGGATTTGAAAACATATTGAGGAAATTCATTTAATTGAGGTATGTACCAAAGAATGTGAAAACTAAATAATGCAGTATTGTATTACAACAGGTCAACTAGTCTAACTTTATTTTCATCATATTTATGACACACGATGAGTCCTGCTTCCAAGAGAAAATTTGCAACATCTGTAAATTCAGGTTCCAAATCAATGTAGACGTCGTCGTCGTTGGTGAAATATGTGTGGCATAAAATCTATGAAAATAACATATGGGAAAAGTTTATTATTAACGTATAAAAAAAAAGTAGGCAATTATTATTGATTGGTAAAGAAAAGACGTTAATTACTGCTAAGAAATCCTTCATGTGATCGTCGTTCGGAAATAGCTCAGCAACAACTTGTTGCTAGAAAGAAAACAAGTTAAGTCTTTGTATTAAAAAATAATTCTCATCTTAAAGGAAAACAAAAAAAAAAGAGGAAAAAAAAGAGATTCAAACTTTTATTTTTTATACTACTTTAAAGTTTAATTTTCTTTTTACCAGTTATTTGTACTAATACAATACGGATTTCAAATAATCCAAAAATTTACAAAAAATAAAATATAAATAAAGAAATTGAAATATTTCTTAGAATAAACATTTAATCAAGTCTAATTTCTTAAATTTATTACTCATTCTTTATCTTCAATGCTAAAAAAATTCGAAACCCCTAGCATCATCAAATGTCTCCCTCTAGAACCATACAACTTTTCTCTGAAGCTTTTTTTTTTCTTTTTTTGTTTAAAAGTTACAATGAAAAACTTAAGCAGTCTGGTCCAGTATACTCACCGTGTCGTTTCTAACTTCCTTAAATATTTGGTTGGTTATTTGAATTTCCTGCTTATACGTTTTACTCGCTATGTTTTCATTGGCCGCTAAACAAGCTTCCTTCATTTTTTCAAAACCCTTTTTTCTTTCCTCCAGCCTAAAATTCAATGAAAAGTTTAATATCACATCAATTCACAAATCTGGTCATAACTATCATCTACACATCTTGGAACAATATTTCAACAGTTTTTAATCATTATAAATAGTATAAAAAATCATCAATTACATTCAATAAAGTAATCGAGGAATGAAATTTGACCTTTTTTCGCAGGCGGAAAAACAAGAAATCATATACATATTCAAATCTCAAATAATATCTCATCATGACTCAAACTGCTGGTAATCAGTTGCAAAAGAATTTGTCGACTAGAATATTTTTTCACAGCGTGAGTGATTTGAGAAAAAAAAATCTGAGAACCACTAGCGACATTAATTTTCTTGAATTTCTTTCTGGTATAAAAAGTAAGGAATATACCGCTTATTGTTTTCCTTATGGTGTTTTAACTCCTGAGTTGCGGTGTCGATGCGTTCTTGAACGTCGTCTATCTCCTTAACCAACTCACTAACTAGGTTTGTGAATGTATCGATACTGTTTGGTATTGGATAATCGTCCGGTTTCTCTTTAGATATTTCATTCAAAAAGCTCAATGTGAGTTGATGTTGTTTATCCAATATATTCACAGATTGGTTAAGCGGAGTAAAGCGCTGATTATTTATGTGCACATCGTATGTACGCTCCAACACTTCGTCCCTTTCTAATTTCAGCTCTTTTAACAACCCCAATGTATCTTCTAGAGTGAATTCCATTGTCTCCATGCCGACATGCAGAGATAACTCTGAAGAATCACTTGAATCTGACTGTAAAATAAAATACGAATTCGTATTTTTTTTTTTCTTAGAATACAGGTTTTCCTCTGTTTTCAGTTAGTTTATTCGTTAATTAATTATTTGAGTTCGGTCATTAAAAGCTTATCTGGATAATAATGGAGAGGACAGAAACAAAGAGAGCTGCTAATACCGGTTTTCGGATTTTGTTTGCAATTCTTTGAAAAAGGTTAGCAAGTTATGTCTATCCATTTGTAGAGTTAAGGGGATGGTACGATCGAAATATCGAGCGGAAAAGAGAGACCGTGCAATTATGTAGTGTTCTGTTTTTTTTTTTTATCGATTTTTACCATTGTTCAGCCAGTTATTCAGCCAGGTATATTAAAATATCAAAGCATGCACGTTGGTCAACGGATGATTCCCGCCAAATCTACATGAAATTGACATTTCGATGGATAAGGTGGCGCCGCTAGTTGCAATTTTGTCAACTTATTTTGCCGCAAAACTTGGCGGGAAGCAATTTGAATTGTTACATACAAAGATTTTCGTTCTAGATGGTATAGGCATAGGCATAGGTATAGGCGTTGGTATAGAATACGTCTTCTAAGAAGTATTAAAACTAATGTTATTTCGAGTTGAATCCAACAGTATTCAGTACGTTTCGGAATTAAAAAATATTTTTTATCGACTCGCAGAATCCATAAATCTAAATTTGCCGAATGATCTCAAAAACGGCTGGATAAAAAAATCTTCAATTCACAGGATTTTGAATTAAGATAGTGGACATAGATAATTGTCATGACTAGTTTTTAATTTGGTGCAAGTTTTCAAGCTCATTGATAGGTCAACTTTGTTTTTTTTTTCTTTTTAAATGGAAACCCACATTTTTTTTTATTACGAAATCTTATGCTACACGAGCTTGTGGCACGATAACAAGTACAGTAAAAACTGTCTTTTGTTTTTACATTTTACTTTAAACTTGTTTTTTGTCGGATCGTGAGATCTTTATGGATACTACATGAATTATCATTCTTCATTTTTTCACATCATTCCTAAGAACATGTTGATCATATCAAGCTGCGATCTCAATTGAACGTTAGTATAGGTAGAATATCGATTGTGAAATTGACGAACTGAATAACCGAGTATTGAGAATTAACTGAAATATTTTTGCTTCAATAAAAAGAGATAACGAATATAAAATTAGGTAAAATCAATTAACTCTGGAAAAGGCTAATAATGAATAGAAATGGAAATGATCTGAGCGGTAATACGCCTTGTCATATGCAACCTGTAGCTCATATCGATATACATACCTACGACCACGTCGTGTTGAATGACATCGACAAAGAAGATTCCGCCGGTATCCACGACGCGGCACGACATACCAATAAAAATAAGATACGGAAAACGTACAAACTTTTCTACTGTCAATCCAAATGTAAAAATGTCTGTCAACAATGCGGTATTATTAACGTTCATAATATTATTCTCAATAAATATCAGAAATACATTTGGAGAATGTGTTTCGGATACGCCGTGCTCTTGCGTAATGTCAAACGGCGATCGTTACGATTTGACGAAAATCGGAAATAAAGACGAGTGAGTAATCATGCATCCCTCATCTTATTTTCTTTCCCTACTATATGTGCGCAATTTTACTTATCGTCTAAAATATTGCAATGATCTACATATCGCATTCCCAACATCTCAACACCAGTAAAAAAAAATAATGTATTCATTCTCATGCGCAGTAAATACGACTACTAATCCGCCGAGTTTTTAATGTATAACCTTAAACATTGAGTGGACGGCCAATTTGCTCATAAAATATCGTTAACTTTTTTAAAATCTACATATAGATATACAGGTATATAGGTATATCTTTCCTGACACGTAGTTAGTGAATAAACGTTTTGCTTATTTCATCAAATTTGTAGGCCAATGTAACGATTTGAAATTGAAAAACAACCGTATTTTTCATTATGTTGTTGTCGTTGTTGTTTTAGTTTACGTTTTATTCATGTTACAGATTCATTAAATCGACTACAGTCTCTAATCGGACCTTTTACTTTCATCCATGTAGCGATAAAGTTTTTTCTATTAATGATTCAAAGATAAACACGGCTGGCTGTTCTTCGTCTTCTGGAATTTCGGTAAGGGTTTGGTACAGTATTTTCATTCATTTAGATTCCATTTTCGTTTTTTCTATTGAAAAAATTTACACCTTTAAACATTTGTCTTTCTTATTTAATAATCACATGATTTTTTGTTGTTTTTTCAGCTCTGCATGTACAATGCGACGAGTAATAATGCAACCACTTTAGGTATTACAAAAAACAGCCATTTGATATTAAAATCTCCCGATCCGCTGCGCATAATCTTCGATGATAAATCGAGTCCTGAAAAAATAGTTATTGATATATTCTGTGATCCGAGAGAAAACTTGCCAATCGTATTTTCGGAGTTTGATATTGGACCAGACCCGAAAGTCCATGTGAGTATGCCGGCGATAAACATTAGGCAATAATGATATTTATATCATCTAAGTATTGGAATTCATTGAGAGATATGTTTTCTCCTATTTCAGTGGCTATGAAAACATAATAACATATTTAACTATGTATGTAGTCAATGATGATACATATTCTTCACTCATTTGTGTATTAGGGTGGGCTGAATAAGCCGAACATGTTTTCTTCTTCAAAGGGCACTCTCAAAAACTTGTTCTTTATGATCAAATAATGAGCCTCGAAAGATCTCAGCTCTTGAAATTAATATTCAGAGGGCTGCTCATCGCTATTTCTTATTTCCTATTTAAAACAAAAAATGTTCTTGTGGCACTTTCCGATTTTTATATTTCAAGAACTAATCTACTTAAAAAGATTGCCTAGCTGCTTTTGTTCAAGATTCAACGTCCTCCAAAAAAGGTCTCTTGGGCCTTTTAGATTGAGCTAACTGTTTCCAAGTTATTTTTATGAATAACTTGGAAACAGTTAGATTAATCGGCGAAGATTGAGAGACCTTTTTTTCAGAGCGCTTAGTTTTGAACAAAGCAGCTATGCAGAATTTTTCTGAGTAGATTAGTTATCGAGATATAAAAATCGGAAAGTGTTACCAGAATATTTCCCATGTATTTTAAATTGAAAATGAAAAATAGCGATATGTAGCAACGGCATTTGATAGAGAAATGATGAATGAAAAACATAATTCAGAACCAAATCGAGCGCACCCTTTATAATTTCACAATCCATTGGTAATATTCCCAATTTCGAGTGATAATGAAACGTAGCCACCTGGGAGGGAGACAAGTTTGTTAATTACTGGAAAAAGTCTTGAAACAATTACTTTTTACGATTTTTTTACTTTCAGAATTTGTATCTGATATCTCCTCACGCTTGTAAATTACTGGCGAGTGTCAGCGGTTTGTCGACAGGGTCAGTTCTAGTGATAATACTATTTGTATTCAGTGGAGTATACTTTGGCGGTGGAGCGTTGGCGTTAAAATTACTCCGAGGAGCAACCGGCTGGGAAATGTTACCTAATCATAAATTCTGGTTTGATTTACCAGCACTAGTCAGAGTAAGTGATTAAAGCAGTTATTCTGATAGTCGATATAATTTGACTAGAGCACGTCGGTAATATTCAAGGATTTTTAACATTTCAGGATGGTGTTGCCTTCACATTCAACGGCTGTAAGGTTGTTAGCTACGACCAAATATGAAAGTCCATATCAATTTATCGCTATCTTACTGTTACGAACTAAGAACGCGAGATTTTTCGTTATCTTATATTTGTTTTTTTTTTTTCTTTTTCCCATGTAAGTAAAGCTTATAACGAATTTCGGATGACTAAGTGGCCGAGAAGTTTATTTTTAAATATAGAGCACTATAAAATGATTGATTACGTTAATTCTCAATTAGACAAGCTTTAGATAATCGTTACAATTAACATAGCGTATACATATATTATGCTGTAAAAAATACTTGAATATCAACTGTTATATCGTACTAGACATTATTTTCAGGTTTTTCTTATCTGATATTCGTGGGGAAAAATATTGTAATATGTTTCAAAATGCTGCGATTCTTTTAGTTTTGTTTTTTGCCAAGTTTTCAATTTATTTCTCTTTCTTTTTCTTTCATCACGATACAGGCTATACCATTAGCTAATTAATATTATGGCAACGAGTCTCAAGAGCTATATTGAAATGTTAATTAAAAAACAAAGACCAACGGGTTTTATAATAACAGTATTAGAAAAAGATTGAAGTTTAATCTTTTTTTTATTGTTGAAACTTGATGTTCTGTCGTTAGCAGCTTAATTGTTATGTAGCCACTCTTCGTAAGGCTGATCTATCTCTATCCTACTTTAGGTATTTTCGCTTTTCATAGTACAGCATCGATCGCAGTTATAAATTTCGACTTTTAAACGAGCCTTTGTTGTCGCGATATAGAGCTGCTGCCAAATTAATTGGTGTCTAGATTTTGATATACACACCTTACTTTATATTATACACTTATAATTTTGTAATTAAAGCAGGTGATATCTAAACACAAAATACTTCATATGTATTATAATTGTAACTATAATATGCAGTGAATAAATTAGAGGTAAAATTTTGGGTCTTGAAAAAAGAAACTTGCCGAGGCCTTGTTCTGACGATTTGGTGTTCTATTTTTTATACGAATAATCTAGACACCTTAGTTTTTAAGGTTTTTCTTACAACACAAAAATATTTGTATATTGCAATAAATATTCTATTGTCAGTATGAAGAGTTTAAAAATTTTCTTTATCGAACAAATCATGCAACATGTTTACGTCAAATAAGACCTAGTTAAAAATTATCACATTTTTTTTCTGATTCCAAGCAAAAAACAAGTCGTTTCGTAATATCGTCTAAAATCTAAGGTCAGATTTGGTCTGCCGATGATAACCTAGGGCGATTTACATTAACTCTTTTGTGGATTTTGTTCAACGGAGGGTCTTTAGCTTATCTTTTCAAGAGTTCATGGATAAGCACTATTCCTCAATAGTCAGATTCTTGTTAGTCGTTATTTTCGACACGTCGCTATCAGTTCGAACCTTCATATTCTAATTGGGCTTCTTTCACTTAATAGTTTGACTGCTAACATACCAAAATGAGGGTCCTGGATAGTCTCGTAACAATTTTGATTTTTGGTAAGTCAGCATAGTAGTACAGTGTAACTAAATATTTGATTCAGCTAAACCGCAGTCGTTTTTCTTCGGATTGATGCCTGAGCTTCGGTAGTAGCAAGTTTCATCAGATCAATTCGGAGATACGACAGAGAATTCACTGTGTACCAATACCAGAATCAATCGGTTGGTCATTCAGGGTTTCTTTCATCAAACTAGTATAGAGAATTCTGATCTGTGAGAGTATATAGTGTGTCCAATTTTAATGGACCAGGCCGCTTAACTTTTTTATTTCATATGGTTCTGAGGGGGACATTTGAGGATGCTATTGGGAGGTTTTGAATTTTGATAATGAGGTTTTGAATTTTTATAATGTTTTATGGGGAGTTTATGAGGTAAGTTTTGTCTTTCAAATGGAAATTACTATTTTTTTAGTGCAGATTCGTGATCTACAGAAAAAAATACATTACTTATGTAGGAAACTTTTTTTTTTTTTTTTAAAGTTGAAATGAAAAAGTTGAGCGGCCTGGTCCATCAAAATTGGACACCCACTAGAGTACTAAGACTTTATTCTTTCGAAGAAATCCATTAAAATCTTTTAAACAAGTAATATCCATTTGTTATTTTACGGAGATTTGAAAACCCAGATGGAAACTGATAATACATATAGAATATTGGAATACATATAAAATTCCAGCTAGGATCATTATGCATTGAATGTTTATATTTTTTATATTCTATAGCAGGAGTCTTGAGCTCTGTCAATGCCCAAGATGATAACCCATGGTGCCAAATGTTATCAGGACAACAGGCTCCAGGGTTTCCTCATCCGGAGGCTTTGAATTGTCCGTCTGACCTTCAGAAATTCCTTAGAAAAAAGTGTGAGGATAACGGTTTCGAGTCATCGTATGACAACGCCAAAGAGGGCTTGACATTTTTTGGAAGCTGTCTTCAGTTCGTGCTGAACGAAAAGCAGATTGAATCTGACGTTGACCATGCTTCCAGTAGCGGCAAAGTGGACTCTGTCGCTAAGAAGTATTGTCCCAGGGTTCCGGTTCTCAACGAGTGTATCAAGTATGCGCTTGACCACAGCAGGTCTTGTCTGTCGCAATTTGATGAATCCGAAAGCCTCGACGTCGTCAACAACATTACGAGTTCATTTTTGGAATTCCTTTGCGAAAACGATGGAGATCGGATAACAAGTAAGTACATACATCATTCAGTCCTAAGCTATTGGTATTTATGGATTCCTGTTCATTTTCCAATACATTTGATCCAGTTATTAAATTCATTCACCATTTATCCTTCCTAATTTTTTTTCATAGCATTCTGGACCACTGGTGGCTTACAGTGTTTAGCTTCCAAAGCAGAAGGCTTGAGGAATTGTGCCAGAAATATTTTCGGTAGTTATATTCCAGCTAACAGCTATGTCGGAGCTGGTGCTTCGGCAATGGGAAGACTAGCAAATCCGCTCATTTTAAACGCTGAAGATTGCAAGTCAGTAACATTCAAGTTAATTCAGAAATTGTGGCTTATATTTAAAGCACTTATTTTGATGTGTAAAATCTTGGGGGCTTAAATATTTGGTTTTGTAATACTCGTTTCATTTTTTGTTTTTTTTTTAACAGCAATTTCAACAAGTTTCAAAGATGCGCCAGTAATGTATTGGTAGATTGTAGGAATTCGAAAGTTTCAAATATTTTCAATTCTGCGCTTGATTCGATCAAAAATGCATCAACTTGCGAGAACTTTCCGGAAATAGAGGCACCGTCGTCATCAGGTAACTGTGCAAGGGGTTTCAAATTCAAAAAATGAAATTCCAATATTATTCGAATGAATTTCATTGAAGAATACAGATGTTTTATGTTTTTTGTGTTAGAGATACTACTTTATGACAATGAGACAGAAATCTTCAACTCCACCTCCGCTCCAGAATATATTGTGTACGGAGAACAGGACTTCCAAGATATGAATCTTTTTGACAATGATACAGAAATATTAAACTCCACCTCTGCTCCGGAATATACTGTGGACACAGAATCACTGAGAAATTTTATTAGAGAAAAGTGTGACTGGAATGGGGGATCTGGAGCATGGGATAATCTAATTGGAACGATAAAACAGTCTTCAAGTTGTTTGGAGAAGCTAGAGAAAACCCTAAAAACTGAAGTACGCATTGCAGAATCCCAAGGCGATTTGAGTGGCATATTTAGTACGTATTGTCGCAAGGTCCGTAGCGTGAAAAAGTGTATCAAGAAAGTCAAGAAACCAATTAGATCCTGTTTGGAAAAGAAGGAACGAAAAACTGTCGGCGTACTCAATAACGTGACAAATTCATTTCTGGAATTTGCTTGCCAGGACAATGCAGAACGGCTCGAAAGTTGGTATATCATTTCTTCCCAAGTTATCATACTCTGCTTAATTCTCATCATCTAAAATATTTTATAAATATATAATATTTTCTTTTAGAATTTGTTACTTTTGGTGGCATGGAGTGTTTGCAATCGGAAGCAGAAGCTTTGCTAGACTGTGGAAAACAGAGTTTTGATAGTTATCTTAGGCCCAGCGCCTCAGGTATAGGGCGGAGATTTGAAAACCCGCTCATCATAGGCATAGAAGATTGCGGGTGAGTAACTGCATTCATGGTATTAAAATTCGTGGACAATTAATTCTTGTTTCACGTGGTACAATATGTGCTCGAATAAAACTGTGACTTTTTGTATATATTTTTTATTATTTGTACAAAAGGAACGTGAGGAAGTATCAAAGATGCATTGTCAAAGTTATGAAGAACGAGTGTCAGGATGTGAGGCCTGCTTATATAGTGGAAGCTCTGATTGATCAACTCGTTCAACTTACAAGCTGCAGTCGCTATATCGAAGGATATTAGGCATATTCAGTGTACATGTATACTCATATCATACCCGTAAACATATCGAATGATATGACATCTCCACTGTTGTAATACTTTTCAAAAAACACAGATCCTGTTGATCTTGTTACAAATCGATGTACCGGCTATATTCACTCATAATATAAAATTGAGAATATCATATATAAAAATGTTTTTGATTATTTCTAATTATAGTCTTGGCAGGCGATTCCTGAGTCATCACGAATCCGTGACTGCAATCACGTAAATTTACCATTTATAAAATACAATTTTGCCAGCAATTATCGCGTTGCAAAAAATAACAAGGTCGTATATATATTTATAATGAAACGGGATACATATTAAATAGATAATTGAATATATATGTTTTTTTTTCATTAATCTTTATTTCAAAAGTCATGACTTTGAAAACATCACGATATTGGGTAAAGTAATAGACAATTTTTGAAAATCCATTTATCAGGATCTATTATATCAGGAATATTAACAGAATAATTCTGGTTAGATACGGTTTTTCCGTTCCTCCATGGAATTTCCTGCATTGCAATCTAGGTATATAAGTAAGCAGCTTTTTTTTTTTACTTTTCGTCACTTTAATGAAAGATAAGTACATAGGCGGCGAGAATCTTGATTGAAAAATATTTTCTAATCGTTTTATGTATTTTGTAAGTCCGATGATACATAAAATGATGGAGAAAATCGGAAGGCACAGAAGCGATAAATTGTAATTGGAAAATTTCTCATTCCGAACTTCTGAAATCTTCCTCAAAGTTCCTCCCCCAAAATCCAAAAGTAATCAGGTCCTTGGTGGGCGTTGATAAAGACATCGACGTGTAGATACGATCTTTAAGCTCATACTGGTTCCAGGTCCAGTTTTTAAATGGCAACATGTTTGTTATCAAAGTATTTGGCATCATTATCGTTCTGCCATTGTCGACATGGATTGCCGTGATATCGATGGAATTTAAGGTCGCCGAGGTATCCCAGACGTGTCCGCAGGATTCGATGGTTTCATTTCCGCACAAAACAATCGCGCAAATTCTTTTGCCAATTACGAGCACATTACTAACACGATGAACGCCGTCGAAAGCGAATAAACGATATGTCACACCCATTGGACTCAAGTTAGTAATGTTCACTCGAAATTCACACTCGATTCCAACGTGACTCAACTTTTCTACTGTATAACCGTTTTCAGCTATCAATTTCGACTCAAAACCGTCAAAATTCTCGTATCTCCAATTGAAACCTCCGGAATTACCATCTCGGCGACTTGTGTTGTACGAATGATGATTCTGATCTATATTCACAAGTCTGGGGTCACGTTCTTGGATGTATCGGGCTATCGGGGTGGCGGCCACAATGTTCTTGTTCTTTTTCGGTACGTCAGCTACCAGCAATTCTTCGTGATCAGTTAACGGCAGTACGGCGGTAAGGAGACCTTGGCGTCCTGTGTAGGGTACGGTTTTTAAACCAATTAATTTTCAGTTAGTATACACGATTCAATTTGCTTCTGAATTGGTAATTACCTGCGTAGATACCACTTCCAGAATCCCCACGCTCGATGCTGTTGTATCCACTAGACAGTAAATTAACATCCTCGACATAGGTCCAGCCTGCTTCCATTTGAATAGCTAGGAGGCAAGCGGAAAGACGAAGAATAGTTTATAAATATCGTATCAACGAGTGTAGCACATTTTGGCATAGATCGGTTATCGAAACTACATTCAGCAAGAAAATTAACGGCGCACTCGGTATACTCCGGGAAAGAATGCCCATCTTCAAAATGCTGTAACTCGATGAAAAAAAAATCGAATCAAATCATTTCAAAAAGCATTTCGATCAGGTTGAAATTTCATCATAAAATGGCTATCTCGAAAATTCTCTGCTATTTTTTTAACGCTCTACAGAGAACTTTGAAAAATTTGGTCTTCTCTGCGTTCGAATCTACGCTGCACGAGGTCAGAAATGACCGTAGAAAAGATTTCAAAAAACCGTATTGAATTAGAACCGTACTTCAATCTTCGGAATGCTTTTTGAAATGATTTTTTCGACTTCTTCATCGAGTTACAGCATTTCGAAGATGGGTATTTCTTCCGCGGAGTGCCGAGTGTGCCTCGTTGATTTTGTTGCTGACAATGAGTGTGTAATACAGGTATGAGCGTACATAAAGTAACTCACTAGTCAGAAATGGCATCGTCGAGTACCAGCCTGATACATGAACGATATCAGTTACGTTGAGCTTTCTTTTTAATTTCAGCAAAGCATCTTCGAACATAATGTCGAAGCAGACGATACTGCCAAATTTAACTCCAAAGTCTGTATCGAAGGTCGATGATTCTGGTATTTCCATTGTGTTGATTAGGGCAGAATTGTCGACCATGTGATTTTTCCGGGACCTGGCTCATGGAATAGAAAAGCTTGTGGGTGAACGTAATGAGTAAATAATTATTCCAAGATAAGTTTTGACTAGTTAAAAAAAAAAAAAACAAATACACGAATTTGAGCATTTTCATCGCAGTATATCCCGGGGTTGAATCGAAGTTCCGAATTTCAAATAAAAAGTTCTGCATGGTCAAAATTCCTGACTCACAGTTTTTAGAAAGAGTATTAGTTCAAAATTCGGAAAGCTAAAGATTCGAAAGGCCAAAACTCCGGAACTTGAAATTCGAGCATGGAGCATCGTGCTCTTTCATTAAATTTTCGGATTCTTGCACTTCCGGAGTTTTAGAGATTCAGAGTTATCAGCTGTCCCCATTCCGATCTTTCGGAATTTTATTATTCTCAACCTCAACGATTTTCAAAATTTGAAATCGTTTCAAATGAATTCGTAATGTTGACCGTTCGGAAGTTTTAAAATTCGGAACTTCAACCCGGTCCCAAATATTTGGTACACCTTCTAAGACGTACCTGGCGATTATTCTTCCTTGCCGATCAAATGTCACGCTTGTAAGGTATATGAATAATCCATCGCTGGGGCAATTTTTCAACGAGCATAATTCTCTTTCGACAAGGTTGACTACTACGTAGATACCGTTTTTTTCCACGGCACAAGCGATGCTCCTGAGAGCCTCGAATAATTATTGAATGAACCTTACCGTTTGAACGCAAGTGGTCGGTCTTAACAATAAATCTCGAGTAGGTACTTCGATTCGGACAAAGCTCGTTAAATTTGATAATCTTGTCTCACCTTAATAACGGGAATGCTCGAATTGGTACACGGCGTATAATTCTGAGAAGGGTCAGGAATCAGGGTAGACCTCGAAACCATATCGGGCCTTTCCCCAAGAGTTAACGATGTCAGACCCAATTCCGGAAATACTACGATGTCCACTTCCTGTGTACGATATATTAAACAATTTGACAGTGAGACCGTTGCTAAAATGTATCTACAGTGGTTCTTAAGGTTCAGGAAAAGTCCTTCCTGTGCTCTGTAACACTGCACTACCGTGAATTCTCTCGATTTCAAAATTTTCATACTAAATCAGCTTAACAGTCGATAGATATTCGGTGTGCTTTAAGAAGGATTTGTCCTGATTTTGATTTACTGTAGCTTACCTTTTGTGCAGCTTGTTCGATGAAGCTCACTATTTTCTCAGCGTTATCATTCAGCGTCTTCACAGAGTCATTCGTGTACTTGAATGGCTTGAGTTCTACAACAGCGGCTCTGTACGTCGGACTTGCTGGATTAGATTTCTGGTGAGAAAATTTAACAAAATTTAATTCAAGTCGATTCGCAATCACGTAGAGGTATCGTGTATTTCAACTCATTGTCAATGGTATTCTTACCTGAATCGACCCGTTGATGGTCAGCAGCAGTATAAGCAACAAGGTGAAAATCGAAGTCGCCATCGCAATTATAGTTTATGGCTTGAAAATATTTCAAAAGCATTTGTATAAATTGATACTGGGAACTTGTTTAGAAGAGATTTTTTCAAGACCCAATTCTTAACGATTAAAATGGGGTCCCTAAATCTATGCCTATGTTCAGGATTTAAAATTTCGACACATTTTCCGGGGATTATGGCAACTAAGGTACATAATAATACACAGATATCGTGTTTCAGGCCGTGAATCTACGTAATGTTACCTACAAATCCTGATGTTAAAGACCCTTGCATCTTACATCACGTGGCCACTAGCATTGATTGAAGTAAGCTCTGTAAAAATGACATAGGTTAACTGTTGACTCAATAACTAATTAACCATTAGTCCAATTGATCTAAAATTTCTTTCACTTGTAGTCCTAACACTCAGATCTAGCGTAGACTAGAGATTCTTCAAAATATTCGTTCGTTTGGCTGTAAGAAATTCGAGATAATTCACATTTTTTTATTTTTCATTGTACGGATCTTAGACATCTGAAAATGTAGGAAAAACTGAATATTTTTTGATAATCCTAGTACACGCTAGAATTATATCAGTATTGAGTGAGTTTACAGAGTTGAAAACAGTTTGGACTAAAATTGACTTTGAAATTGAGTCAACAGTTGATACCTATATCATTTTTATTCAATCTATGCCGGTGATCATATGAGATAAGATACGAACATCAAAACATTGAACATCAAAATTTGTGAGTGACATTGCGTAGAATAAACGCCTAAATCAGGATATCTGTGAGTTATTTACGTTAGTCGCCACAATTATTCCTGAAGATATGTCTAATTTTTACATCCTGAGGATTTGTATAGGTAGGTATGTACCCCCTTAAGTCCAGGTTCTTTTTTATCAATGTAGTATTAGACGCGGGGTGCACATTTTGATTAATTATTTTACGGGTATCTAATCACTATATCGCATAGTGACAAATGTATATAATTCTATTCGGACTTTGTTTTGTAGGAAATCCCTTCGAAATCCAAGCTTAAAAACTGATTACGTAAAATCACAGAATTCGGTGATTTGATCTATTTTTATCCGCAGGGCTCTCTAATTTAAATACCTACACGCTTATCGCTACTAATAACCCGAAGGTTGCGATATCCAAGAGTAGAGTCGACTGATTTTTAGTATAATATTATATAACAGATTTAGACAATTACGTATTCGTTCGACGCGGTTAGTAAAATCAAAAGGTCAAAATCGGCCTCTCGAATGTTAATCAACACGACCATTATGAAAATATTAGAAAATCGCATACTATCAATTTTTGCTGATCGTATCAAGTAGTTTTCATTTGCCAATGTGCCCAAGCATAAATTTTTAAGCATACTGTTCCAACTAAGCAATCGCTTATAGTTATGTTAACGTATTCTATATTAATAATCACAGGGATATACTGTTCGCTAATTAACAAAAAATTTTGCCAGTATCGATTCTGGTATGCAAAGAAAATGTCGTTGAAATGACTGCGAATGCGTGTTTATCGAAAGTACATAATGTGAATTATAATATATGATAAACTCTGAATTCATGGTTTTTGAGTTAAAATATTGTGAATGAGTTATACAGCGTTAATCTATGGTCAAAAAATACTCCTGCAAAAATATTTCGCAGGACCACGATACTGTAACTTTACGGTATCGTTCCAGATTTTCCAGAACTTTGACTTATATTTTCATCAATGGTTCAGTTAAAAGAATACAACTTACGTTACATTTCGGACAATTAGGCGTATTTCTTAAGATTACTAGTTTGTGCCACGGATGAAGTTCTGAGTGAAATTATCGGATTCAGAATTATCCATATATCTGATTTCATCATATACTTATAGGTATAAATTTCAAAGCAAAAATGCATCAATATATTGACGCTGCTCTTCTCGCCGCTAATTTGAGTGGACTCACCTGACCTTGCAGACTGGACACGATGGACTGCCATTCACAAAATATATATTCAACCCAGGATGATTTTTGATTATATAATCTCCGAATGCGTAGTCGTCCACGTGGCTCTGATATAAAACTGGTATTCGCGAATGTCGCAAGAATTGAATTGGATATTTCAGGAATATTCGATTAATATATCGATTTACTTGAGTCATCCAACGATCTGCAACTTTATCTAAAATCTTGACAGCGTTCATCACTGCAGTCGAATGGTTTAGGTACTTTTCAATCTCAGAAGTGTCATATGTCCAAATTCAACGATTTCACACAACATTATCGTATAATACTTTTCACGATAAAAAGAAACGTCATTCTGCTCTCTTGCTAAGCTTGTACAGATCGTGAGATCGCTATAGGTATAATCGTCTATCGCTTCCAATGAAATTGTAATGGACTCAGAAAATTTACACAGGAATATTCGTTTGGTAAAAATCAGCTTATCAGTTTTGTATTTGAAAATAGGAATACAGAATTTGGATTCAGTTGATTTTGTTAACAGAGTAGATTGCAGAGTGATAGTTCAGTTATCGTACATAAATTTCTAAGCAGGATTCTGAAAATGGAAAATATAAATGGTAGGAGTCTGCAGAGGGTTTGAAAGAATATAAGTCGGATTCAAATGACGCACAATTGACATAGAGTGCCCCACAGCTGGTGATAATGTTTTTCCCAAATTATAGCATCGATGTCCAAATATACCATTCCGACAGATTATCGCTCTGAAAAAATAATCGGGCGGCAATGAAAGAGCTAAGAGAATAGTATCTTGAAAATTTATTTATCAGATTGAGCCCATGTATGCGAGATAATTGAAATTCTAAAGAATAGTGAACACGTTCCCCAGAAGGACCCAAAGAAGTGGAAGATACGAAAGCTGAGTGAAGATTTTGGATGCCGAGCTTCTTAGATCTTTCTCAAAGTTTCTTCCCCAAATTCCGAAAGTGACTAGGTCCTGGGTGGGCCTTGTCCAAACTATCGACGTGTGAATATGATCCTTATGCTCGTACTCGTTCCAGATCCAATTCTTGAATGGCATCATATCAGTTTCCAGAGTACTTGGCATCATAATCGTTTTCCCGTTGTCAACGTAGATCGCAGTGATTTCTATAGAATTTAAGGTCGCGGAGGAATTCGCGATGTGACCACAAGAGTCGAGCGTGTCATTGGCACACAGAACAATCGCACAAACTCTAGTGCCAAGTGCAAGTGAATCTCCAAAATGACGGGAGTCATCAAAAGCGAGTAAACGATACGTTTCCCCGTATGGACTCAAGTTGGTAATGTTCACTCGAAATTCACAATCGATTCCAACGTGACTCAACATTTCTACTGTATAACCGTTTTCAGCTATCAATTTTGACTCAAAGCTGTCCAATTTGTCGTACCTCCATCTGAAACCTTCGGAATCAAATGCCGCGATAAATTCGGTGGGCACATGAGGTTCCCGATACGAATCTACAAGTCTGACGTCATGATCGAGGATAAGTTGAACCGACGGGCCGACCACGGTATTCTGGTTCTTTTTCAGCACGTCGGCTATCAGCATTTCTTCGTGATGATGCAACGGTAGTATGGCGGTAAGGACTCCTTGGCGTCCTGTAATACCGTTTTAACAATAATTAGTCTTCGGCGAGGGGTGTGAGTGTTGAGGAACGTGGAGCAGGACGGACCTCTCAAAAATTTGTCGAAAAAAAAAAATCAGAAACTTCAAACTAGATCTACAAAAATCTGTGTCAGCGTTTGAAAGAACATCGCGTCCTTGACGCGTAATAATTACCTGCGTAGATACCACTTCCAGAATCCCCCCATCCGATATTGTTGTATCCACTAGACAGCAAATTAACATCCTCGGCGTAGGCCCAGCCTGCTTGCATTTGAATAGCTGTAAGATGAGCCGAAAAATGATCGACGTTAGTACATATTAAAAAAAATTTTCTGATAAGTACACCGAAAAATTACTTCGTCAATTGACTCGAATAATTTTTGTCACGTCTCCAAAACTCGGTAGAGTATGTCTCGCCTGTGTGAGAGAGAATTTTTTCTTATTTTCAAAAATACGTCAGACGTTGTAATTTTTTCGCAGAATGAAGGCGCAATTTGATTTGATTTGATTCGATTAATCAAAAGTTAAGAGAATAGTGCAGGCCTAATTGTCTATTATTGCAACTGTGTGTGCGTGTATAAAGTGACTCACTTGTTAGAAACGGCATCTCAGAGTACCATCCTGATGAGAGAACGATATCAGTTACGTTCAGCTTTCTTGTTAATGTCAGAAAAGTTTCTTCGAACATAATGTCAAAGCAGACGATACTGCCAAATCTAACTCCGAAGTCTGTATCGAAGATCGACGGTTCCGGTGTTTCCATCACGTTAAGTAAGCCATATTCGTCGATCAGGTTTGCCTTTCGGGATCTGGCATGCAGAACAGAAATTTTCGTGTACTTGAGTAATTTTTTATTCCTCATTCAGTTCGTACTTTTGCGTAAAAATTCTTCGATTAGGCATTCGTTACATCGATGAAGCATACTTGGCAGTTTATTGCGAGATTTTATGCAACGTACTTTCATTGTGGTACTCCAAGTCTTTTTTGGAAAATACATAAATGTACGTCTCACCCAGCTTCTCAGCTTTCGATATTGTAATGTGAACGGCCTACCTGGCGATTATTTTTCCTTCCCGATCGAATACTGCGCTCGAGATGTACACGAAGAGTCCGTCGCTGGGGCAGTTCTTCAACGAACATATTTCCTTCTCTGAGAGGTTGACTACTACGTAGATATTGTTCCGCTCGGCAGCGCAGGCGACCCTCTTCAGAGCCTTAAATAATAATCGATTGAAATTTACCGTCCGAACGCAAGTGGTCAGTCTCGACCATACATCTTGAGTAACTCGATTGGACACAGCTCGTTTAATTAGAGAACCATGTCTCACCTCGATAACGGGGATGCTCGAGTTGGTACATGGCGTATAATTCTGAGAAGGGTGAGGAACTAGGGTAGATCTAGCAACTAAATCAGCTCTTGTTCCAAGCGTTAAGGAGGTCAGACCCATTTCTGGAAAGACGACGATGTCCACTTTCTGTGAACAATATATCGACGGCTGAGCAGAACAACATCGTATCTCAAAATTTGGTTCAACAACATCGTATCTCGAAATTTGCTTCAAAAACATCGTATCTCCTATGTCTTATACACAGAGATACGATGTTGTTGAACCAAATTTTGAGATACGATGGTCTTGAATCAAATTTTGAGATACGATGTTGTTCTGCTCAGCCGTCGAGTTGAACTCGTTGCCGAAATGTGTTTCCACTAATCCTGAAGGTTCAAGAAGAGTTCATGTTTCTTTCCACTTTCAGCAATCGATCGAAATTTCATGTGCAATAACTAGGATTTGTCTTGCACGTGATTAATTGTAGCTCACCTTTTTTGCTGCTTGCTCTATAAAGCTCACAATTTTAGTGGCACAGTGATCCAGCGTCTCCACAGCATTATTCGTGTACTCGATTGGTCTGAGCTCTACAACCGCGGCTCTGTAAGTCAAACTCGTCGGACCGGATTTCTGATGAAAAAATACCAAAAATTTTAATTCAATAGGAATCGTACGTATAAGCAGATGCTTCGTGTATTTGCTCGTGTACCTGAACCGACTCCTGAATAGCTAGTAGCAGCAGCAACAAGGTGCAACTCAGAATCCCCATGGTACTCCTCGTTCAAATTCTGAAAATATTTTCAAGTCTTTTTGCTACGCGATGCTTGGAACTCGTGACTATTATAATTGCTTCGTAAAATGAGCAAAATTTAATGTACTTACATGTAGCTGAACAATTAGCGTCGAATCATGCGGCTGGTATGACAATAGATGATATTTAGAATCACGATGTGATGAGCAGGTAGTAGTCTGTTTACCGCGAACACATCCGATAGTACCGAGTTTACTCCGGGATTATACATACTTATGTGTCAAATTATCCCCTCGTCTTTACGGCTAATGTCGCCCGTTGTAAACTTCTGAGATAAAAACCAGATGCAAGGACATTACATCTAGGTAAAATTATGTTTGTTCATAAGTATGAAAAAACCAGGCTTTATTACTCCTAATAAAACGATCAGCTGAATAAATACGTTACAAGGTATTGTGATGTGGTATTAGAAAAATATCAGTCACAAGACACAAACTATTATATTCCAGGATATTCCAGGCTTTGATTTAAGAATTTGGGGAAATATTATAGTTAACTAATTCTTGTTATTTTTGTCATTTCTATGTAATTCATGTAACTACGAGACGAGCAATTAATGACGAGAATCAAAACCAACGATTCTACACTATCGTTACGTGACCTAGCTCGCTAGCCGGAATGTTCCGGAAACCAGGAATTCACCTATATCAGGGGGTGACACAAGCTACTCGGCCTACTTCTTCGTTTGTGCCACAGCTCATCGCCTATCGTTACGACTATCGTATCGAGTATTTCTATTAAATTTGTGTTAGTGAAAATTTTGTGTTATATCGCTGAATTTCGACAAAACATAAGGGGTTGATCTTTTGCGAAGACACGGAGTTGCTTCAGTTATCTTTTGGTTTATTAATTTGTTTGTGAGCTAAGAAGCTCGTTTATCGTTAATTAACAAGGCAGACTAACGTGGTCTGCCAAGTACGAAAAATATTTTTCTCGAGCGGTTATACCAATCAAACAAAACTTCTGTAATCATCTATAAGGTCACGTCTAAGCTGCTCTTCCAAGGTAATAACCCACGTCTAATAATGCAACATTTTTACTCAGATATTCAGATCTTACCTAGATTGTGGCAACAGTACAAAGGGCAGCCTATCTTTATGAAGATACGTTGTAATAAATTGAAATGTTTACCGATCTTTCCAATATTGTGTTTCCATGAATTAACACAATTACCTGTTTCTTTTAGCTGTATAACTACTCGAATTGTTGTTTCTAATTAGTAGAAGTAAAGAACAAATACACTTTAGCGATGAGTATGGCTTGTTATGTCATGCCTTATTCGCGATTCGAATCGAGAGCCCAGAAATAGCTGATATTTGAACAACTTGAGTTTATTGGATTTTATGTAATAAGTCAGCAAGCCAGCACTTTATATCAAGTCTCAAGCGCGTCAACAAGTGTTAGAAAAGTTTTGACAACACGAAAACGTGTCAGTCGTTTTCAATTATGAAATCTTTTTGAAGGTAGCGAGTTCATTAGGTGAAGTTCATTAGGACCATTTATTTGAGAATCGCTTGAAATCGACTAATTCAATACAAAATCGGGATGAAATTTCGAATTTTTAAAGTTCCGAACAGATGAAATTCCCAATTTTGATACTACCGAGAGACAGTTTTTAGAAAGGCCTCCTCCCCCCGAAAGTCTGCATAGTCAATTTGAGAAGTCACAAATCGAAACACACCGGAGGTTCTAAATTCCAAAAGCTATAAAGATCCGAACGGCAAAAATTCCGGAACTTGAAATTTGCGCATGGAACGTTCGTGCCCGTCCATTAAGTTTTCGAATTCTTGGACTTTTGGAGTTTTTAGCCGTCTTTTCTCCGATCTTTCCCATTTTTAATATCCTGAACTTCAACTTTTCTGAAATTTTGAAATCGACTCAAATGAATTCGTAATTATGACCGTTGGGAATTTCAAAAATTCGGAACTCCAACCCGACTCCATAGTTAATCGATAAAAAACTTACTTCAGTTGTTAAGGCATTATCTTCATTAGGTAAGACATCGCACCCCAACATGTTCGTGGCATCTAACCGACAGCCCTGGGTTACCTTGGCTCAAAGTTTTTGGTATTTCCCTGGTACAACGAGGATGTAACCACTTCAGGAATAAAAGAAGAAGAAAAACCCACATCCCTCGGGAGAGATGACCAAAACAATGTATTAGAAATCCACGTTTTCGACAAAGATTAAGGCAGATATCAGGATTTGCTCTCAACTCAAAAAGTGAGCAATTCTTTTTGCGATCATTTTGTACAGTAAAAACTAATTTCATTCAACAGATAATAATTTGTTATCAAAGTTTCCGATTAGGTGGGTTCAAACGACGTTGATTTTCACACCACATTATCCACAACCTGCTACCTTGGCAATATCTCGTTCGAAGCCACCAGCGTTTCTGAATTTGTTGTCACAGCTTGTGGTAAATTAATAAACTCATTAGGTTTAACGGGTTGAATAGTCTAGGCAGGCTTCTGGGACTGGAGAGTCGTCGCTAATTGAATAATTCGTCGAACTAAGCAGAAGTGGATATATTCAAATAAACTAATTTCTCCAGATTATTTTCTTGCCTTAGTGAGTTTGAAAAATTAGAGCGTTGATCATCTCACTCTTTCTTTTTTTTACAAATTTAAAAATACAGGTCAATTTTTGTCTTTTCGTATCAGCGATCATTGCAGGGGTCGAAGTTTCGTCGAAAAAGTTAAAGTTTCCAAAGATAAAGTGAATAAATTTTATTTTTTCTTCAGTCGCAGTTGAATATTCATGTTGAATTTCTTCTCCAATAAGGAATTGTAAGTACAGACATATCCTCATGAAACTCATCCGTTTTACAACCTCTGAAATGTTTATCAACATCCAAAAATTTATGGGGGATTTTTTCCCAAATCTATAAGCTGAGTCCAAAGGACTCAGACTAGCTCTACAAGTTTTTTGATGATTTTTCTTTTATCGTCAGCAAATCGGAAGAAACTCATTTGATTTATTGAAATTTTTTCATCGTCGAATACTTTTAGAGATAGAAATGTACTTTTCAGTTAAAATATTCTTGAAAATTTCATGACGTGTCTTGTATCATAATTTTGGAGTTTAAAATCTAAAAGTTCGATTTCCGTCGACACCTAAATTGTTGAATACGAAAATTATAAGCGCTCTCTCATCGTGGTAAGATTTTTCTGTCTATTTTTTTTCTTTCTTCATTTCTTCCAAATTTATTGGAACTTTTGCGATTTTTTTTTGTCATTTGTAAAAAAGTGGAACGGAAAATTTTACCACGACGAGGGACGGTTTAAAATTTTCCTATTAAAATGCTCTATAATAATCGATAATTTTTTCAAAAATATCAAAAGTTGCATATCAAAAATGAAACTTTTAGACTTTAAACGTCAAAGGAAAAAAATAGATAAAAAATTTACATCAACGATGAAATTTCCACAGTATATTTTCTTTATGAAGTAAATCTTCTGACGATCATTTCCACGTAAGGGAAAACTGGAGAAAAATATAATGCATTTACCCGAAAAGCATAAGATATGAAATTTGGCATACTTTATGAGGACATTAAAAGAAATGTTTTAAGCATTTTTTTCAACTTTTTCTCTTCATGCTGGAATTCGATTCGATATGTGTTTGTTTTTGGCATAATTATAGGTGATTCGAGTTGTCCAGATTAGGAATCGGCATAGATCGTGGTCTGAACTGATTGCGAATGGCCAATTTTATGATCGAGAATCCAAATTGAAATTGTTGAAAGAAAAAAAAAAAGGAGGACCGATTTTTGGGAAATCGGAAAAAAATGAGGATGGAAAAAGATATCGAGGAGCCGGTTAGAAGACGGGGACGATTCTTCATCTTGGGACCTTCTATAACGTTATTAAGTTTTTCACATGCTTTGACAGGTCGAAAAATTATTCTGTTCATTATTTATTTCAATTGAGGGTCCATCCGATCTCATCCAATTAGTGAGAGTCACCAAGTCCGATTTATTTCGTGACTTTTTCCTCAAAAATACGACCGAAAAAAAGTAAAACTGGTACTTCGTCGATTACGGATTAGATTTATCAAAGCGGGATTATAGATCGTCGTAATATTTCCGGATTTTCAAAAACAGGCATTATTCAGATTACCGAGATCGTTGAATTTTTTTCAAAAATCGATCCAGAGAAAAATTTTGGAATAAGTCTAAATGTTGATAAAATAACAGTTCCAAAATTATCGTATGTAATTCAAAAACTCGAGATTTATACAGTTTTGAATAAAAAAAAAAAAAAAAAATACGGTGAAATAGGTAATAGTTTTTTTTTTTTTCTTGGTAGCACTTCCGAGAAGAAAATTGTGGGCAAAAATAGGAGTCAGTGTTCTCCACTGATTGGGTGAAATGAGATGGAAATCCATTTGTCAGGGTGACAGCGAAAATGGCATTTCGTATTCATAATATTTTCGAAAACCCCCAATTTGATCTTTCCGAAATTTCGAACACTTATTTAAGAGAACCAGTACAGCTTGGTTTTGGAAATTCGGAGTACTCCAAAATGCATTTATTTGTCAGCCAAAGTTTATTTCATATCAAAAAAAAATTTTCTTTGAAAACCTTTGTCGTAAGGTTTCAGGCACATCGTTGTTCCGATTAAGGTCGTTGAGGGCTCATTTCGTTCAGAAAAGAAATCCTCATCACGTGAACGAAGGAATTTTTATACAATTTTGAGTTGGCCAAGTTATTTGCAAATTAGTGGCCTAAATATTGGAAATTTTGGATAATTGACCGTAACTTTTCACACGAATTTTTTTTTACCGATCCCCACGTTCATAAGATGTAGAATTGCTGTCTGAAGAAAGCAAGACCTTGAGAGGTTGAATTTGACCAACGATGTGCCTGAAACCTTACGACAAAGTTTTTCGAAGAAAAATTTTTTTTGATGTGAAATAAAGTTTGGTTGACAAATAAATACATTTTGGAGTACTCCAAGTTTCCCAAACCAAGCTGTACTGGTTCCCTTAAAGTCCTTTAACGAAATAATTATACCAATAATCAAAATTACAGGCATTGTCCTCACGGATTTGATCGTCTATCGCACATGTCTAGTTCTACTAAATATAAACGACACGGAGTGTCTCATGCTCCGCACGAATGCCAGCAGCACAGAAGCTGTACATTTGGAGGCCAAGGTGGAACCAGACGCGAGTGTAATTGTGATGACTAAGTCATTGCTGGAAAGTATACTTCCAGCAATACTTTCCGTATTCTTAGGATCTTGGAGTGACAGAGGTGGTCGGAGGCCTCTTTTCTTGGCAGGTTTTGCTGGTGAGATATCTCGTGGACCCTCAAGGTGGTTCATTCAGCTCGGAAATAATTATTGTCAAATTAGTGTCATGCTGTGACGGAATATTCTATTGCATTTCGAGACATGATTAAGAATTTTTCCAAACATTTTATAGACCTCGCTTGACGTTGAAACGAAATGTCATGTGTAGCATTCCAATGTTTACGCATCCTGTAATTTCAGGATTTACCATAATGTTCATTGCACTCGCCTTGATGTGCGGTTCGAATATCAGTCCTTGGTATCTTCTAGTTCCTTCGATTCCCTCATGTCTCATGGGTGGATTATGTACAATAATATTAGCCGCGATTTGTCACGTTTCTGACACAACGACAGAAAAAGACAGAATGGTGCTCATGGCTTGGCTAGAGGCATCAGTCTTCGGCGGAGAAGTCCTCGGTGGATTTATCGGCCCTTTTATTCATCAGAATTATGGCTACATCGTGGTATTTAGAACAGCAGCGGTCTGCTCTACTGCGGCATTAGTTTACGTCTACTTTTGTGTTCCGGAAACAGTGAAAGACATCTCAGAGGTAATCCCGCATCAATTAAACTGTTAGTTAGTCATTTCCTGATTTTTCTCTCCCTATACATCCGCAAGTAGTAATTAAAATTTCTTCTTTTACCGCAATCTTCAACGAAAGACGATTAAAGTTCGAAAATTTACACCATTGCATTACATCCACGGATTTCCTTTTCAATACAGAACTCGATACGTGGGCATTTCAAATTATCGTTAGTAAAAGAGCTTATCACCCGCTCTTCGGCGAAACGAGAAGGTTTTGCCCCATCTATAGTCTGGCTTGCAGTTTCTACGATTACTCTGAATGCAATGATAGACAAAGGGCACGCAACGATTGAATTTTTATTCACAAGAACACGTTTGAGCTGGGCTGTTGAGCGCTATTTTTATTTCAATACTGCAGGCGTTGTGCTACGTATCGTCGGTTTATGTGGAGTCCTCCTGCGTGGCCGTGTTTCAGGTAAGGAACCGGATTCATTAAAGTATAATTACCTCGACAATCTTCTTACGAAGTTCATAATTTTTTTTTCTGCAAAATTTTGTGTTCGACTGCAGGCATTAAATCGAATTTGCATTAGCTGCATGGCATCTGATTTTCTAATAGCATTCAACGAAAAAATTTGCATTAGCTGCATTCCATCTAATTTTCTAATAGCATCCAACGAAAAATAGAACAGAAAATGTGGATAGAAAATTCTTTATTATATCTAAGAGACATAGTTTCATTTTCTACATGATTACAACGCAGTTTTATATTAATTGCTTATGCTACTCCATCGACGCATTCGTCCATTAAACAGCGTGGCCTGTTTTTTTAAAGTCGAAGCCCTTTTTTCTTAATTCTACAGTAGAGAAACTTAATTGTATTTGGAACATAAAATGACAGAATCATTCGAGATGAAAATCGTTAAACAGTTAATAAGATATTCTGAATTCTATAGTTTCCGAGCTGGTTCCTTCCCTGTTAAATAATTTACAGTCTGACATCAAATTTGATCCAACAAAATCATTTTAAACATTTCATAAATAAGTTTATCAATATTCTCTTCTCACAAATGACGTTATGATAATATGTCTCGATTTTTAGATACATTCCTAGCCGGTGTAGGTTTCGTATCAGCTCTTGGTGCTGCAATTACGAAATCCCTATCATGGCAAGACTGGCACATGTATCTCGCAGTCTGTATCGGTATGTTCAGCGGAATCATGCCATCCGTTATGCGATCTGTGATATCGAAATTTGTACCTCCTGAAGATATCGGTGAGTTTTTTCGATTCTCTTCTTTCTCTAATCCCTTCGTTCATCGAGTTTGTCAATCCAAAAATAAAACTTTTGATTTACAGGTAAAGTTTTTTCGCTGGCAACGTTACTCGAGGTGCTGAGTCCGTTGGGTGGTGCTCCCCTGTACACATTAATTTATTCCCATTATTTACCACCGATTTATCCGTCCCCTGTTTACCTAGTTTCCACCAGTTTTTTCATAATATTAATACTATCCGTAATGCGGATAGATTCGATGGTTAGAAACTTTCGGGAGTCGCCTATTTATGTGGCTGCAGCTCAAGACGATTTGTGATCGTATATTTGCAATAAATTAATGTCAATAGTTACATGGGGCGTTTTGTTTTCGAATAGACCGGAACGGTGTGATCTTATCCCGCACGTTTTCAGATTTTCTCACATCCAGAAGAGTAAGCCCTCTGGGTCTGCTTACGCAATATCTGCACGTGATGTAATTGCAATTGTTCAAAAAATAGAAGTTAGCACATTTTTCAAAAGGATCAAAAATACCGGAAGATGCAAAAGTTGATTGGAGACATTGGACACCGAGCTTCTCAGATCTTTCTCAAAGTTTCTCCCCCAAATTCCAAAAGTTACAAGGTCCTGGGTGGGTGTTGTTAAAACCATCGACGTGTGGATGTGATCCTGATGTTTGAACTCGTCCCAGATCCAATTCTTGAATGGCATCATGTCACTCCTCAGAGTATTCGGCATCATTGTCGTTCTCGCGTTGTCAACATAAATCGCCGTGATCCTGATGGAATTCAGGGTCCCCCAAGTATCCCAGATTCGACCGCAGGATTCGATCGTGTCATTGGCGCACAGAACAATCGCGCAAATTCTGGTGCCAAGTACGAGTGAAGTACCGATAGGAAGGAGCCCGTTAAAAGCGAGTAAACGATACGTTTCCCCGTTTGTACTCAAGTTCGTAATGTTCACTAGAAACTCGCAGTGCATACCAGCATGGCTCAACCTTTCTACTGTAAAACCGTTCTCAGAAATTAATTTACTCTCAAAACCGGTAAAGTTGTCAAATCTCCACATAAAACTTTGGGTATCACGTTTCCGGTGTGAATGTCCATCGTTCTCCATATGATGTTGGTGATGTTTGTGATGGCTGTGATCTGTGTCTGCAAGTCCCATGTCATGTTCGAGGACATGTTCAAACGTTGGAGTGGCCACGGTATTCCTGTTCTTTTTCGGCACGTCGGCTATCAGCATTTCTTCGTGATGATGCAACGGTAGTATGGCGGTAAGGACTCCTTGGCGTCCTGTAATACCGTTTTAAAAATAATTAGTCTACGGCAAGGGATGTAAGTGTTGAGGAACGTGGAGCAGGTCAGACCTCCCAAAAATTTGTCGAAAAAAAAAAATCAGAAACTTCAAACTAGATCTACAAAAATCTGTGTCAGCGTTTCAAAGAACATCGCGTCCTTGACGCGTAATGATTACCTGCGTAGATACCACTTCCAGAATCCCCCCATCCGATATTGTTGTATCCACTAGACAGCAAATTAACATCCTCGGCATAGGCCCATCCTGCTTCCATTTGAATAGCTGTAAGGAAAGTAGAAAAATAATTATGACGTGTGTGTCTAGTTTTTGATTGTCGATTCAGGTTGGGTTTGATTTTGGGATTCACTGGGATTTGATTTTGAGAAAAAAAAAAACGATTCTCTGTTCTATCCTGTCAAACGTGTCAATCCATTTTTCTGAGAGTCTGGTATGGACAACAGGGTAAGCAGCCTGGGTCTATGACATTGCAACTGTCTGTGGATGTGTACAAAGTGACTTACTGGTTAAAAATGGCATCGAGGAGAACCATCCCGAGGCATGAACGATGTCAGTTACATTGAGCTTTCTTAATTCCTGCCACGTTTTTTCGAACATAATGTCAAAGCATACGACACTACCAAATGTGACGCCAAAGTCTGTGTCGAAGATCGATGGTTCCGGTGTTTCCATCACATCGATCAAGTTGTACTCGTCGACCAGGTTATACTTCCGGGATCTGGATTACAGAATAGATATGCATTCAAGTAAATCTAACGAGCAATTGTCATCTTACGAAAAGAATTCATGCTATGTACTTTCATAGCAAAATCCCTGAAGTCTTTCATGAAGTATCCATGTCTCACTGCCTCTTAGTTTTTCAGCGATATTATAATATATAGTATAACGTGTGACACATACCTGGCGACTATCCTCCCTTTCCGATCGAATGCCACGTTGGTGAGGTGTACAAAGAATCCATCGCTGGGGCAATTCTTCAACGAGCATAATTCTTTCTCAATGAGGTTGAGTACTACGTAGATATCGTTTCGTTTGGCAGTGCAAGCTATCTTTTTGAGAGCCTTAAACAATCACATTATTGATTGAACTTTACTGCTTGAACGCAACTGGTAAGTTTTATGGTTAATTAGATCGAAGAATTTTGTCTCACCTCGTTCACAGGGATGTTCGAATCGGTGCATGGCGCGTACTTCAGAGAAGGGTCAGGAACGAGGGTTGATCTAGCAACCAAATCGGATCTTCTTCCAAGAGTTAAAGAGGTCAGACTCATCTCCGGAAAGACTACTATGTCAACTTCCTGTGAATAATGTATCGAATTATTAAATTAAACGTTAACAAAATTACTCTACATTATGGTCCCAAAGATTTAAGCAAATTTTGGTTTCACAATTTTTCTTTCAAGCTCAGTAGTCGATATTAATTCACTGTGAGTAATTAGCCAGGATTTATCCTGATCGTGATCAACCGTCGCTTACTTCTTCTGCGGCCTGCTCGATGAATTTCACAATTTTTTTGGCACAGTGATCCAGCGTCTGCGTAGCATTATTAGTATACTCGATTGGTTTGAGTTCTACAACCGCGGCTCTGTACGTCGAACTTGCCGGATTGGATTTCTGTTGAAAGTGTAACGGCAATTTTTTTTATTGAAACCGAATTATAGTTATACAGATGTTTCATGTGGATGGTGTAATTCGTACCTGAATCGATCGGTGGACGGCTAGCAGCAGTAGCAACAAGATGCAACCCGAAGTTGTCATCGTATTCCTAGTTTGACTTCTGAAAATATATTCAATTCTCTATGTAACTTAATTCTGGAAACTTGTATAAAGAGAGAATTTGAGTAATGCGATAAATTATTTCCTAAATCCCTGGTACCTTAAGTAAGGGTGTGGGAAAGATGTGGGTGTTCAACAATTCAGACATCAAGTTCTACAGCACAGGGTGATTACAAGTTTGATTAGATCACGATCTATGTTAAAATTAGCAACTATACGTAGGTAAATCTTGACAGCGGACGCAATATTCAGGCTAAATGCTTTCAATGCGTTAAATCCTTAATCAATTGCGGTTTCATAATATCCCTGGTTCGATATGACGTCAGGTTTCGGCTGTCTGGAACTAGAGCGGGATTTCGGGAACGCCATCCATCAATCAGGATCTGTTAGTACTTGTTTACTCTTACTGAAATTATTCTTCAGAAAATTGGAATTGAAGTTTTTCTATCGAATTCATTTTATCTATTTCGATGCGAAGGTCTACCTATCACGAATATCTGCAAGTTTGTCTCTGTATAAATTGGTCGCAAGTTCCAAAACTAGAGCAGGGTGATTTTGAGCAGGTATCACGACCGTAGGTATATCCAATTAAGTATTCTTTCGTTTTATGGTTCGACTATAATAACGAATATGCAATACTCTCATTATCAGTCTTATGATTTGGTACAATATCGTCCAATACCGTAACGCCGAACGGTGATGAAATCCAGTTTCAAAAGTGATTGAGTATTTTATCAAATTTCGGAAAACAACGAGCTCACTCCACGTCTAAAGTTTGAACACGTTTTGAACGATTTTCAGTAATTGAATTCACAATCAGACTTATCGTCGAGGGTACTCTATTGTACCTATACCTAAAGGTATACCTTGCCTTATCGTGAAGGTATATACATATATTGAACAATCGCCCATTATCAAGTTTCTTTTTCATGACGATTAATCGTTCTGCTCTGTCAGCCGAAAGTGAGATTTATAAGTGAAATTCACCGTGACTAAGGGATTTCTTCACTACTTGAAAAAAAAAAAAAAAAATCAAATCACGCTATATCTCAATAGGATAATCGCGATCTTCATTGAAACATTTGCAGGAGTCTCAGGCTTTGCCCATGCGCGATTGTGACATTTTAAAAATTCTTCAGAAGTCAAATCAAAATCGAATGGACATGAAAAATCGCCTTATGTCGATCAAATTTGACGGCTGCTTCTTCGAGTAAAAAAATTGACTTTTGATTTGTGATCGTCGATCTATATTATATTCCGATCATACTAAATACTTCAATTTAGTAATTTTGGTAATTATATGGGTTTGTAGGGTGATGAAAACTACCCGTGGAAGAACGTCTGCAGCTTCCGTAAAAATCTTTCTGCATTCTGATCTGTCAAAATTTTGATATTCTCTATTCAGCAAAAAAATAATCGTCAAAAATACCTTAATTTTTGGATTTTGCTTGCCGAAATATCCTTCCTTAAGTTTCTGCCCAGATGAAGTCCGGAATCACGTTGTTAGACACAAAATCCAACTGTTTCTTTGATAAATATATTTCACAGTTGATAGAATGTTTTATAAACTGATGGGAAATTTTTGATTTAGGTGTAAACGATATTTAAATTGGAATAATATTAAACACTCTGTATAACCGTAACACAGTGTCTCAGACCGTAACCAAGAGACCTCACTAGTGCACATCGCTCACTGACAGTTGCCCCTTTGCCAAAAATGTCTTATAAGCCCTAATTTATACCCATGCCCGTCGCATGATAACGAAACTTTGTGAGTCGATATGATCTTCGGATTGAAATCTATATTCGAGTCGTTAATAGACGGGGTGATTTTTTTCACCTGGCTATCACGAGGGTGGGGGGGCTTAATATCATAGAGTATGTGTGCGTTGACCTGAACTCTGCGATTAGGTATATCCTTCAGAATATACATATATCGTTGTAACAAAGCCATGTGTGATCTAAGGTTATGATTGGGCATTGGTGATTGTTAGTGATAATTGGTAACAATCGACGTCGAACCACATACAATATTTGGTTTGTAATTCAGTTTCTTACCCTATCGTGGCTATCGCAGAACCGGTAGCCTATATCTTGAGACTAATAGGCTACATATTGAAGTAAAATGTGGTCTGTATTTCGATGTTTAAAATTTTGATGAGAGTAAATAATTTTACAGATAATCATATACAAGTACTATAGCCTCGCGCACAAGACTGTGCTTCTTTAAAGTATTTCTATCTTTTTTCACGCACTATCTCCGCTATTGCTTTTTCTGTCTATCGGCTATAGTTCTTTCTTTTCAACGCAATTGATCCATGTCTTTCAAGACAGGGTAGTAAGAGGGCTCTCGCACCGGCTTGGAAGTTTTCCAAATTTTGCAATCAGAATTTCCGCAGAATTTCCTGAAAATCTTTTAGGCATCGGCGACTCATCAAAGCCCTGAGTGCAGCTATGACTGATAACAAAGAGCAGATACCAGATACTTGCGTATCGGACGCCCTACGTGTATAGGATAATGATCAGTCACATAGATGAGAGTAATGCTGCGATATCGAAAGATCCCAATCACATACGCTTGTGTTTGCCCTCCGTGAGACCTTGGTGTGATCATGTTATCCCGTATTGCGGATTGGACAATCATCAGCAACACGTGATCCTGTAAACTTCCGCATTATCACTGCGTATATACTAGCATCGATAACTTGAGAAGTTTGAAGGTTTTACAATCGGTCTATTATGCGTATCAGCAAAAGTTGATGGAGCTAAATTGTGCTGAAAATATTGAACATTAATTGTGAAAAATCTTATCAGGAATGAATCAGCCTGACGAGTTTGACGAAGCGGTTCACACAAATGTGTGTTTCGTCCACAATCGATAGAAATTATTTCATTTTTTTCACGCCCAACGCTACGCTTCAAATATTTGCGCAATCACTTGTTGTTCTGGATAAAGAATCACGCTCATTTTCAAGTTCACGCTCACGATGAGGTAACTCAGTATCATACGGCTCGTATCACGACCGTGGAAGGAATCGAGCGACAGCTGAAGGGCTAATTATTTTAAGATCGCGATAGCACTGGGTTGCTGTGGCGTTTAATTTTTTTTTCCCATGCATTTACCCGGAAAACCTGAAAATATTTAAAAAAAATACGTTGAAATTGTAAATTGGCCGAATGAAAGCAGAACGTCGTAAGTCCTTGCGCATATACGATCCTGAACGAAAATGAAACTACTTATAGCCAATTTCACAAGATCGTAATAAGCTACATTGTACGACTTTTTGTCATTTGTAAAAGTGAGATCATGAAAATTATTGAGAAACTTGAGAAACGACTGATTCAACAATTGGAAGCAGAATTAGGTCGTTAGTACTGGCGGATACGACTTTCTGATTCTAACTCGAAAAAAAAAATTTCCTGACCTAATTCCATAAGGTTGTATGCGCCAAATTGTTGGTTGCAGACTAATCCTGTTGCCTGATTGTCTCGCTATGAAAATTGAAAAAAAAAAAAAGAAGTTATCGTCGTATTGGTATTTATCGTATGATATCTTTAGAACGAATCGACCATTTGGAATGGTTCTTGCGGCGATCGAAAGGGTTCATCAAGACTTAGATCTGATTAGATTTTGGATTCGATCGGTCGAGTAGTTTCGAAGTTATTCGTTGAATAAAAATTGAAAAAAAAAATTTTCATGTTTTTAGCGCATAACTTCTAAACTGTTCGTGCGATTGGTCACAAAACTTGATCAGATTTAAGTTTCGGATAGCCCTTTCGATTGCCGCAAGATTCATCAAAATCGAACTATTAGTTTAAAAGATATTGCACGACAAAAATTTCTGTTTTTTTTTTGATAGACGACTTATCTTAAAAATAAAAGCAAACCGCGTAAAATTTTCCATAGATATGCCTATCGAGCCATCCATTGCCAAATTTATTCGATCTGATTTTCTCAAACATCATTGAATTTTTCAAAATGCATCAAAATTTCGAACATATTTATTTTTTATCTAGCGATTGAAGAATCGGATTAACTTGTCTGTGGATGGCTAAATACTTAGTAAAACATATGCTAAGAAAAATCCCTGAAAATTTCAAGATTCTAGTCTGTTTTCGATTTGTCCTTTTCTCGACTTCGAGCCACATGAGCACTCCTTGATTCTACATACACTCCGATTTATGTAATATGCTTCTGAAGTCCCATGTTTGTGAATTTCTTAGCTCTCGATGGCTTGAAATGATCGCAATGAATGGACATCGGTGCAGCCTGTGTTAATTTGAATAGAGCTGTAATGCAAGCAGAAGAACGATTAATGTTGATCAACCATTATCCAAATGTACTTCAAAAACTGGACAAAATCTTAGTCAAGCATTTCAAAGATCTTTTTATTTTGCATTTTCCAGGTCAAATTCACAGTAGGACAGACATTCGGGAAACTTTACTACGACATTATACTGTACAAAGTGACTTACTAGTCAGAAATGGCATTGAAGAGAACCATGCTGAGGCATGAACGATGTCATGTTTCTTCGAACATAATGTCAAGGCATACGACACTGCCAAACGTGACTTCGAAGTCTGCATCGAAGGTCTATGGTTCCGTTGTTTCCATTACGTTGATCAAGTCATATTCGTCGACATAGGTTAGCAATGTGATGCCACTCGAAGTCATCGTCGTACTCTTTGTTTGGCTTCTGAAAATATATTTAAACGTTCATGTAACTTGATTCTGGAAACTTGTGAAGAAAGATCTTGAGTATTTCGATGAATCTCCCAAATCCCTGGTACCTTAAGTAGGGGTGTGGGATAGATCCGAGTGTTCAACAATTCAGACATCAAGTTTTACAGCACAGGGTGATTACAAGTTTGATCATATCACGATCTATGTTAAAATTAGCAACTATACGTAGGCAAATCTTGACGGCGGACGGAATATTCAGGCTAAATGCTTTCAATGCGTTAAATTTCCTAATCAATTGCGGTTTTATAATATCCCTGGTTTGATATGACGTCAGGTTTCGGTCGTCTAGAACCAGAGCGGGATTTCGGGAACGCCATCCATCAATCAGGATCTGTTAGTACTTGTTTGCTCTTACTGAAATTATTCTTCAGAAAATTGGAATTGAAGTTTTTCTATCGAATTCATTTTATCTATTTCGATGCGAAGGTCTACCTATCACGAATATCTGCAAGTTTGTCTCTGTATAAATTGGTCGCAAGTTCCAAAACTAGAGCTGGGCTATTTCGAGTATATCTATCACAGCTGTATACTCAATATTAGGTATTCTTTCGCCGCACACTCCGCACTTGGTCGGATTTAAAGGGAATAAGGGTTCGCCCACACACACTGGACAAAAAATTGATTATCATATGATATATCTAGACGATCACTGTCGCTGCCACTGCCCCTCCCCCCGCTATCTTGACCGCTCTACACGATCTGGAAGATTGGGATATTGATCAATACTAGCATATAATCGTGATATTGATCAATTGCCAATAATAGTCACCTGTGTTTTCATGACAAGCAATTTTTATGCTTCGTCAGGATGATATTCGATTGACAATCGAGGGTTTACGATAATTGAGAAATTTTTACGTCATACTTGAATCTCATGCAAGCATATCTACCTATAAGTTCTATTTTCGAAGCGTGTTATGATTTGAGATAGTAGAAACCGTAATGCAAAGTTGATTACATTAAAGCCGGTTCTTACACCTTACGGTAAAATTTTATTCATTTACTATCAACTTCGTTTTCAATAGAAATCAGTTTTCGTGATCTAAAAGCCACCTCCTGAGATTTCTTTAATTATTTTTTTTCAACTGATACAGCTGAAGCTCATCGATTTTTCCTTGTCAACCGGAAATTTTCATTTCCGTTTCCCAATTATTCAACCGTTACGGAACTTCTTCAGAGTCCTTTAATAACTCGTCAGCGTTGATTTTCTTCTATGATTCCGATTTTGTCGAGAATATTCATCACAACCCCGAGTTTTGTTGATCATTGATGAAATTAGAATAGGTTTTTGAATTATACTGACCCTTTTTCTTTTGATATATATATTTAAATTTTTTACAGCTTGAAGCCTATCTCAATGGCTAATCTTGATGTTTATTTTGATTTTTGAATTTATACCGATACGTCTCGCCTTTGATAGGTCACGACCCTCCCCCCCGGCCCCATCACTATCCACACGGTATTGCTCGATCGTTAACTCAAGTTCTATATTCTTATATTATAACTTATAACTCGATTTCGAATAAGTTTTGCCATAAAAGTGTTTTTTTATCATATTCAAATCATCTTTCAACGGAACAGATAATCATTCTTCAAATATTCTTGACTCTGTACAAATCATACTGCTGAGGAACAAATTAGCTTGTCGAGAAAACTCATGGTGGGGTAAATGTCCAAGTCATGATTCATGTCATGAACAGCCTTTTCGAAAATCCATAACATCAGGTGAAAGGTGACTATAATGTAAATATGATAGAAGTGCGGCGTCAGTGAGCATCAATCTTATCAGTGACACTCATAGAATAGACACGTCGTATAGGTTCGTCGATTTCTAATCGTTCATACCCGCATAACTGTAAAGTCAAATTTCAGTTCGGTTTTTAATCATTCCTTGTCGAATTTCGAGTTAGAATGGGACGGTGTAATCCATCGTGTAAGAGCAAGGCTCGTTTGGACGGAAGAACGGTTGTCATAACCGGTGCTAATACTGGTATTGGTAAGGAAACGGCAAGGGATCTTTACAGCAGAGGTAAGCCAGGTTTTTCTACTTCAATTTTTACTCACGGAAACAGCATTTTTGAAAAAAAAAAAAAAAATACTCGGGCCTGTTGGTCAACGCTTTTTGTTTGAAAGTGACGTGCTTTCGATTTTCAGTTCATCATTCCTTTGGTTTTTTTTTTTTTTTTAATATCGTGAATCTCGGTTACCAAATGTCATCCCTATCCGCATGAGATTCCAAAACCCAGTAAAATGGAATGGAATTATTTCGTCACGGGGATAATTCTGTTGCCGCGAACGTTGCCGCTCTGGAGGCTCACAATTAGTTACCAAAATTTCTATTATATTTCACCTGCAGTACGGAGAAACCCGGGGCAAAATGAGACACCATGTTTTCCGTAATTAGTGTCCAAAAAATGTGTGTCGGAATGTCAAAGTGTAAAATTTTTTCATTTTGTCTCAAAAATGGTGTCTCGTCTTGCCTCGGGTTTCTTTACTGCTCAATTAGAACCGAAAATCGGCTACTTTGAGTGATTATTTTTCTTTCTTGCAGGAGCCAGAGTGATTCTAGCGTGTAGAGATCTTGTCAAGGCCAACGCCGCAGCGGAGGATATAAAAAGCGTCGCACCATCAAAGTATGACGTTAGATACATATATTCCATATACTGTGTGCTCCATTCAAATTTCCCCTGCAGCCCAATATCTCGAAAACTCAGCAAGATGCTGAAAAATGTTTCAGACAAAAGTTGTAAGATTTCGTAGAGATCAAATAAAAGGTCGAGGAGTATTATTTGAACCCTTTAAAATCTTACAACTTTTGTCTGAAACATTTTTCACCATCTTACTTAGTTCTCGAGATATTGGCCTGCAGGGGAAATTGAAATGGAGTACACTGTATATTGCTTACAGAGTCATGCCATGTATAATATACCTATACTGAAGTTTTGTGTGTGGATATTTTCAGGTCCCACAAAGAACAGTTCGTCGGAGGACCTGGCGAAGTAATCGTTTGCAAATTGGATCTGAACAGCTTAGCGAGCGTGAGAGAATGTGCAAAGCAAATATCCACAACGGAATCGGCTGTTCATGTTCTGATAAACAATGCTGGAATAATGATGTGTCCAAAAGGAGTGACAGAGGATGGCTTTGAGACACAATTAGGCATCAATCACCTCGCCCATTTTCTATTCACGATGCTACTATTGCCGAAGATTATTCAAAGTCGAAATGACTCTGAACCGTGCTGTAGAATTGTCAACGTTGCATCCGCGGCTCATTCGCGTAAGGACTTCAACTGTATAAAATACTCTTTGTCAAGTGAACCCAGCTTCTGGTATATAGCGTGTAGAAAGATTTTGTGCACAGTTAGCCATTTGATAATTTTGAATTTCGATCTGATTCTCAATTGGTCTCCGAGCCATATCTCGAAAGTGGTGCGAAAACGGATACTACGCATGTTATAGCAGAGCAGGTTTTTTGCCAAACAGTTCATTGTACGTAAAAAATGAATGAGACCTTTTTTGTGGGAAATTTTATAATCTTTCTTTTTGATAATTACTTCAATTTGTCTCCGAGCTACAGGCAGTGAGATATTCGTAAAAATATGTAAAAAGTGGTGCGGCAACGGATACTACACACGTCATAGACATTCTCCGCCCTATATTTCGTAAATCGTCCATTGCACATAAAAAATGAATGAAACTTTTTTTGTGGGAAATTTTGTTATCTTCAATTTTGATAACTACCTCGATTAGTCTCCGAGCTATATGAAGCGAGATATTCGCAAAAAACCGAATTTATTGACCTTTAACTTTGAATATTTATTAACGCGAACGCGATCTCGTTCTCGATTTTCAATATGTTTTTCAGAACGTCAAAATAAAGCGATCAAATAAAATGAAATTGAAGCTCCGACTTTTTTGGTACAGAAGCCATATTTATGACTAAAATGACTGTATTGATGAGCCATGACCTTGATATAAACTTCGTTCTAGTTCCAGGATCGAATATCGATTTCGAAGATCTGATGATGGAGAGATCCTACAGCCCTTTATCTGCCTACAACCGGAGCAAGTTGGCCAACGTCTTGTTCACCCGTGAATTGGCTAGCCGCTTGAAAGGTAAAAATGATTTCTGTCTTGCATTGACGATGAGACGTCAGCTACAGCTTATATACTCCTCAATACCCATCAAATTTTAGATGCAAATATCGCCGGTGTAAACGCCTACTCGCTTCACCCGGGGGTCGTACGGACTGAAATAAACCGTCATTGGGACAATACTTGGTTTCGAGGTGCTCAAAGGGTATTCGGAATGCTACCCTTTACTAGGAATGCGGAGCAGGGAGCCCAGACAACGATTTACTGCGCTGTCGACGAAAAAGCAGCCAATGAGACCGGTCTTTATTACGGGTAAGTAAATATGTTTTACTGTATATTCGATATCGTCAGAAGCGAGTACTTTAGACTCGCGTTTTAGTACGAGCACGCGCTCAGGTCACGTTCGCAAGGTTCTGTACATTTTTTTTTACTGTAACTTCGTAAATTTCCGGAATTTCGAGTTCCAACCAGGCTCAAAATATGCAGAAAAGGCTGACGAAATATGCAAACATCCAAAAATCGATTTTCTGAACATTCAGAGGGTAGCTTACCCCCTCAACTTGGCTACTAAATATCTGTCTCAGGTTATTATGTACAAAGAATGATGCTCTGTAAATACATTTTTAGGGACTGTACTGTACTTACTCCTTCTAACGCAGCACGCGACGATGTTAAGGCTGCCAGACTTTGGGATGAGAGCGTAAGGCTCGTGGGTCTTCCGGCGACCAATTTGACTGAGATTATCGATCATATTTCCAAAGATTACTTCAAGTGATTGTTCGAACGAGATAGCGAGAGTGATCATTGCGAAGTCAGGAAATTGAGATTCCGAATGATAACTAAAAATAAGAAAATCAACAATCACATTGTATTATATGTTAAGCTAGTGCCATTAACTTTTGTAATGCCTATTTTCTAATTTTTTATTAAGTATTTATTATATCCTACTATATAAGGCGATTCTATTTTCATCCTTGCCTGATCCTCTTCCCGTAATAAGCTAATTTTAAATTCAATGATAGACACGTTAAGTCATAACTCATGAAATATGCCCGAAATAATTCAAAATCAGCCGGAAACAGCGAACGCGAAGTTTGACACATGCGAATGGGATATCTAATTCATTTTATCCGTTACAATTGCTTATTACTATGATCAAGACGGTCACTCACTGGATAACGAATTTTTATATATTTGAGCGAATGACCGCCTGTTAAACTGCCGACAACTTGAATGAATGAGCACAAGCTGTGCAAAAGTTAAGAGAATTAAGGCGTTGCAATGGTGCTTCTTTACCGACGGACACCGCGGTCCCTCATTCTCATATTTTGTTTCATTAATAAGATAATTAGGGAAATCGATTCGAATCTTCACAGTAAATTGCTTCAGCATTATAGAATGATGGAAAGCTCTATTTTCACCCCCAAAACCCAGTCGGTGGATTTCGTAAACTCGTTCGCTTTTTCGATCCAGCAATTAGAATGCATTTTTATTGATTTTTTTACACCTGCGTGTCCAATGGCTTTCGTCCACTAAAGATGACTACTGAAATAGTTATAGTAACGTATCCTACTGTCTACCGATACCAGATAACGTACAAAATGCTTTTGTATTTCGGAATGAATCGAATACTGGACTGTTGAAATATTTATCATTCAATTTTCAAAACGTTATGTGTGATTCATAGAACCGTCACATTTCGAAACATCATTTTCCAAAAGGCACATTTCAAGACGATTGGGTCTAGGTCTAATTATTCGTTTCGATTTGATGAAAACAGACAAAATTATCAGAGTTTGAATATGTATCGGAATTGAAGAATGTTTAAATCTTTGAATAAAATATAGTCGTAAAAGATTGAAAAAATTCATGCATGAATTAGCGACGAGATTTAAACAGTCTCAAGTTTGGGGTGGTTGAATTTACACGAAATGCCTCGAATATGATAAGTTCATAACGGCCCATGTACTCTATTTGTATCTATCAGGTATAGGCGTCGTTTTCTTGTTTTTTTAAACTTCTTTTTGTTGAAAAGTTTATGGCAGTCGACGACTCGCGCGCTGACCTATTGCTACATCACTGAACTGGCAAGATAGACATGTTATCAGTCAAACTTGTGAAAATATCTACTGCTCCTATTGAAAAGGTCATCCGATAAATCGCAAAACGTCAAGAAAGAATCCCGAATATAATTTGATCATCCAATTTGGCTTCTAATATGATCTTTATGTAACAAATTACATCGAACCACTTTTCACTGCAAATTCAGGAATTGATGTGGATTCGAATACAACTTTGCATCAAAAGATCGTTTGGAATGTCAATTTGTATCACACTTTATAAATCACACTATAATTGACCATTTGTGACCTTTTTCGGTATGGGGTCGGTTTAGGTTATTCAACCCGAGATGCGATGGGATCCAAGCTACGAATCCTCCTCAAACCATAATTGGATATTGTTGTTTGACGAATATATACCGGGTCTTCTCGTGGATGAGACCCATAGGGCCTCAAATTATATGCAACTCGTTAGAACTTCGCTTTATGCCGAGAATCGCATATAATTGGGGGCCCTATGGGTCTCATCCACGAAAAAACCCGTCTTATATTCGTCAAACAACAATATCCAGTTATAATTTGAGGAGATTTTGTAGCTTGGACCTCATCGCATCTCGGGTCGGATAATCTAGCCAGACATATCATCTGCGTCACATGAAGAAAAAAACATTAATTAGGAATGACCGAGCTCGTACGTGCCAATATTCGCAGTAATTCGCAATCTGGTAGTGGATGTTGACCCATGCCAAATCGACGACTGATATCTGCCGAAAGTTACATCGACATATACCGTGGTATTCACTCCGTTTCGGAGACAGACGGTTTCCTTGTTAGTAGGACCTAGCAACTCGCCGCCGACAGTTCAAACCTTTGAATCCAGCCGTGCTTTGGCAGCTGCAGAGAGTTTTACGGATATTCGCCAAGATGAGGGTCCATCATATTCTCGTGGTCATTCTGATTGCCCGTAAGTCGATTATTATTCACCGACCTGCTTAGCTTTGAGCTTATCCCTTATGGATCAAAAAAGCCACTACTCGTGAATGAGATATCATTTCTTGAACGAGAAGTACGTTTGTATAGTGTACTGCCATATACAGGGTGTTCAAGACCATGCGTCTAGGGGTCTCACCTTCTAAGATGAGCATTTTCAGTAAAAATGTTTTAGTTAAAAGTTGCAGGGATTAATCATGGGGGACATGAGTTCGTGATCTTGTATTTGACCCAGCGATCTATATTCAAGGTTATTTCACGGTCAATACGTGAATTTTAAATGGAAACCCCGATTTTTATTGCAGATTCGTATTCTACGAAAAATAATCCGTTAATTTTGTAGAAAACATTTTTTTGTGATACACCAATTTTTTTATAACATGTTCAGCTGAACAATTAGAGATTTTTGAACCATTGAGAACAATTTAACCTTTAAACTATCAAGTTTGGGAAAAAAAATTGTATGAGACAAAAAGTGTGTAACTTTATGCAAAGATTCTCGGTGAATAATTGCAGATTTTTTTTTTCAACAATTTTTTCATGTTTTTCACGCATTTGAAGAAGTTGCAATAAAAAGTTATTGAAAAACAAAAGAATTTTTGCATGGAATTACGCACTTTTTGTCTCCAGCAATTTTTTTCCAAACTTGATAGTTTAAAGATGAGATGTTCTTAAAATTTCAGAAATCTCTAGTTGTTCAGCTGAAATATATCGCGTTACTAATGCCATAAGGTCGTAAGCGACACTATACTACACTTAATAGTATAGAAAGATATGTTTCTTATTGCAGGAGAAATCTCGGGCTTCAGGCCTGGTTCAGATGCGTATACGAGTATCATGAGCATGCTCACGAGAATACCAAAACTCCATCTGGTTTTTAATCGAAACATTTTCGAACGGATGGAATCGATAGTCAACGACGTCCGGATGACCAACAAGGGCCTCTGCGATGATATCCGCGGGCCTGTGGGACCACGCGTGCAAACCTTGTTGGATGACATTCATTCCCTGGTGAACATAACGCAGCTTGAAGCCGACACTACAGCTGCCGTATCACAGGGCGAATGGGATACGTACTTCAATCATTACTGTCAAAAGGTCCCGACGTTTATCGAAATTATCGAAAACGCCACGATCTTGATGAAGCCTTGTCTGCCATCATGGCTACAGCCATCATGGTTGCAGTTACAATACAACAGTACAAGTCTATTTTCACGTATCCTGTGCCACAACGATGGAACCAACACCGCATGTTAGTATGAAATTTAGTCCTGAGTCATTCCTTGAATTCTTGTCCATATACCCGAACTGAATGATTCACCACTGTTTGGAACCATTTCCTTATGTTTTATTACTTTTGACTTGTAACGTTATTCACTACAGCATTCATGAATAATGGTGGCGTAGAGTGTTTGGCTTCAAATCAGGAAGCTATAAGAGTCTGTGACCTTGAGTCTATATTTCCTTATTATACTGCGTTTAAAAACGGACAGTTGGTTCTGCTGTTTAACTTGGGCTTGGAAAAGTGCAGGTGAGTTAAACTCGAACCCGTTATTTTTCTAACTTTTGCCTCTCATTGAATAAGAAAATGAATCTTGTAGTACTTGACCGTTATTTCAACAGAGATGTCGAGAAGTACCGAAACTGCATCGTCACAGCGTTGCGAACATGTCAACATCCGGAACCCGCGACGGCGCTAGATTCTCTGTTCGATCTTTACAAGAGCTGGACGGACTGCCAAAGTTATATTCTTGAATCAGAGGCATCGAACACTACAGAGGATGTGGCTGGTGGTTCAGTGATGACAATTAGCGTCGTAAATGTCTAATTTTTCATTACTATACAAAACCACAAATCAGATTATTGCGATTCGATGCATTGATCTCGAGTGTTTTATAACATACAATCAGAATTCTTATTGAACACATAGGTATACTAGCTTACTAACGTTAAAATGTATAATTGTAACAAATTGTCGTTATAAGTCTATGAATATTATTGTAATAATTATGTATATTAGGGTGTGTCATTTTAGGGGAAAATTTTTTTTTCAACTCACAAACAGGTTGTATACTTGCAGGAAGGTAAAATAAGAAGCCTGTTAAAATTTGAGATCTTAATATTAATATTCAGAGGTGCCTCATCGCGAATTTCTATTTCCCATTCAAATAACACGGGAAATGTTCTCGTGGCACACTTCAATTTTTATATCTCAAGTACTAATCTACTCAGAATAATTCTGCATAGCTACTTTTGTTCGAAATTGAACGCTCTACAAAAAAGGTCTCTTGGTATTTTTCGATAAATCTAGCTGTTTCCAAGTTGGTTATTGGCTATCAATGGTAATTAACCAATAACCAACTTGGAAATAGTTAGATTTATCGAAAAATACCAAGAGACCTTTTTTGTAGATCGTTCGATTTCGAACAAAAGTAGCTATGCAGAATTATTCTGAGTAGATTAGTACTTGAGATATAAAAATCGAAGTGTGCCACTAGAACATTTCTCGTGTTATTTTAATGGGAAATAGAAATTTGCGATAAAGCACCTCTTGATATTAATATTAAGATCTCAAATTTTAACAGGCTTCTTATTTTACCTTCCCGAAAGTATACAACCTGTTTGTAAGTTGAGAAAAAAAAGTTGCCCCAAATGACACACCCTAATGTATATCATAAAATGAATCAGAAATAAATGTAGCAGACGTACAATCTTCACACGTCAGAATCAAGACGTCGCTGTGCCGTTTCAAGAGCAATTTTTTTCTTTTTCTTATAACTTAAAACTATAAGAAAAAAAAACATCGCTTGTTAAATGGTACCTCTTCCACCTCGAAGACGAAACGGCACCTTCTTCCTTCTAACCGACGAAGAGATATCCACGCCACAACAGCTGGAAAGGAACATTGATTGGGAATAACCGAGGTCGTATACGCGACAATATTTGAATTTATTTTCAATCTCGTAATGGATATCGACTAATGTCAAAATGGTATATCTTCTCCGTTAAGGAAACGGATGCCTTGTTAGTAGTGCCTACTAATAAATCGCTGATAGCACGATTCTTCGAATCCCGTAATTTTTAGCCAGTAAATATAGTTTTACTGAATACTGCTAATCGTCAAGATGAGGGTCTACCATATTCTCATGGTCATTCTGATTTGTAGTAAGTCGATTGTCCGACGATTCCCTTAACTTTGAGCTCATCCCACAAAGTAGTCTGGCGCATTTCCCAAATAACTCAATCCAGAATTAATGGTCGTAGATCTGCAAAGAAATGTGATTTGTTTTGAAAATGTTTTTACTTGTTTTGAAAAAAATATATTTATATATTTCTGAAGTGCTCTTAGTCTAAGAAAAATTTCAAATCTAAGAATTCTATCCATGGGATGTAAGCCCTGGTTGGAAATTGCGAATAAATTCTAAAAAATTCCTGCTCCAAAAATATTTGAATAAATAAATAATATTAAGCAACGTTATTCCTTCTGATTTTATACTGCGTTTTCACCTTATACGTTTCGTACGGCTTCGATGTCGTTGTCGCATGAATGCTTAGATATGAGTATCTGCAGAAAAGTGATCTGGAAAGATGTTTCTTGCTATTGCATAGAGATCTTCGTGCTTTTCTGTCTCGTCCTCGACGTTGAAGATCAGGATATTTTTGGCCTCCGTTTTCTTCGTCGGAGGTCTTCAACGTCGGAGACGAAAGCTTCCCCATTCCGCATTCTACTATATATAAATAAATATTTGTCAAAGTTTTGAAAGTGTTTCAGGCAGGTTGCTCCACATGGAAATGGGATGGGAGAATTTAGGTTTCTGTAATGAACGAAACCATGGTCACCCCATGAATGATATGAATTAGCGATCAGATTTAAACAGTCTAAAGTTTGGGGTGGCTGAATTTACGTGAAATCTAACGAATGAAAAAAATTCATAACGGCCCCTGCACCCTATTTATAAGTATATGTATAGTTATGCGTGTGGTTTTTTTTTAACTTTTGTTTGTTCGAAAAGTTTATCGCAGACGGCGTCCCGCTTGCTGAGCCATTGCTAAAGCACTAAGCTGGCAAGATAAACGTGTTATCAGTCAAACTTGTGAAAATATTTACTGCTCGTATTGAAAAGGTCATCCGATAAATCGCAAAACGTCAAAAAAGAATCCCGCACGTGATTTGATTATCCAATTTGGTTTCTAATAAGATCTTTGTATAATAAATTACGTCGAACCACTTTTCACTGCAAATTCAGGAATTGATGTGGATTCGAATACAACTTTGCATCAAAAGATCGTTTGGAATGTCAATTTGTATCACATTTTATATATCACAGTATAATTGACCGTCTACACCTATTTCGGTATGGGGATGGCTTAGGTTATCCAACTCGAGACATGATGAAGTCCAAGCTACAAAACCTCCGCAGACCATAGCTGGAAATTGTTATTTGACAAATACATATACAGCCAGACGTATAATCTGCTTCACATGAAGAAAAAATAATTGATTATAAATAACTGAGCTCGTACGTGGCAGCATTGGCATAAATTTGCAATCTCGTAGTGGATGTCGACCAATGGCAAAACGACGAATGAATATATCTCTCGAAAGTTACATCGCCATAATCCGTGGTACTTACTCCGTTTCGGAGACGGTTTCCTTGTCAGTAGCGCCTAACAACTCGCCACTGACAGTCCAATCCTTCGAATCCTGTGTTCAGGCAGTTGAGAGTTTTACCGATATTCGCCGAGATGAGGGTCCATCATATTCTCGTGGTCATTCTGATCGCCCGTAAGTCTATTATTCATCTATCTGCTCAACTTTGAGCTTATCCCTTGTGGATAATCTTCCAGCATAAGTATGACAGTAGGATTCAGATATTAACACTTGTTTATCTTCACATCACTGTCGTTTCGCTCAAGTACTTCCTCATCGAATGACTAAATAAATTAATTCGCAGTTGTTTTTGATTCACAATTAGCGTGCCTCGGTATACGCGAAGATATTCCTCGCTGTTAAAAACAGATCTCCGTTGTTGTCCGCGTCTCATTCCCGAGATTGAAAATGAGGATATTTTTTTCTTTTTCTTTTCTTCGTCGGAGGTCAACTTCGGAGCAGAGAGTTTCCGCATTATCTCCATATAAATAAATATTTCTCATCGCAGGAGGAATCTCGAGCTTCAGGACCGGGTCAGACGCGTATCCAAGTATCGTTAGTCTGATTCAGAGAGCGCCGGAACTCAGCCTGATTTTTGATCCAACAATTTTCACCACGTTGAGACTCATAGTTGAAGACTCTCGGATAGTAACCAGAGAAGGTTGTGACGAAAACGGTGGACCGGGGAGGTACGAGGCTGTAAAAGAACGTTTGCGATACTTGTTCAACCAAATCCATTCCGTGGTGAACACAACGCAGGTTGAACCCGACACTTTAGCTGCCCTGTCGCAGGGCAACTGGGATTCGTACTTTAATCATTACTGTCAAAAGATCCCGACCCTTATGGGGATTGCTGCTCATGCCACTGACTTGATTAAGTCTTGTCTGTCAGGAATGGAACGGGACGACATCGACTTGCGATACAACAGCACAAGTTTATCTCTTAAATTACTCTGCTACAACGATGGAAACAACACTGCATGTCAGTAAAACATTTAGTCCTGAGAAAATTATTCCTTACGAATTCTTGCTCATTTTTCAAAAAATTTGAACGTTAAATCAATGATTTATCACTGTTTGAAATACTTTCCCTATGTCGTATCATTTCTGATCATTTAACGTTGATTATCGCAGCTTTCATGAATAATCGTGGCGTAGAGTGTTTGACTTCCGAGCACGAAGCAATGAGAGTCTGTGTTCGTAATAATACTTATACGTTGGAGGACGTACGGAAACTTGTGTCGTTTGACCTGGGCTTGAGAGAGTGCAGGTAAGTTAAACTCGAACTTATTTCTTCTAACTTCTGTCTCTTATTGGATAAAAAACGAGTCTTGTAGTGCTTGAACATTATTTCAACAGACATGTCGAGAATTTGCGAAACTGCACCGTCACAGCGTTGAGAAAATGTCAACACCCGGAACCTGCGACTGCGGTAGAGTCTTTGTACGATTTTTACAAAAGTTCTACACAATGCCAAAGTATTCTCGAATCACAGGCGTCGACCACTGGAGGTGATGTGGCGGTGGTAAAAAAAAGGAATAAACAACAAAATGATCAGTGAATTTTGAGTAGAATTTGATTCAAATTGAGACACGTATTGTTGAATGCACAATTTTTGTCTAAAAATACACAGACATGCACAAAAATGCATAAAAATGCAAAAATATCGAAATTATTTCAGTTGCTTTTTAACAGAGTCTTCTGTGACATTGTAACAAATCCTCGATATAAGTTTATGAATTATTCTAATAATCAAGTATATTATAAAATGTATCAGAAATAAATGTAACAGTCGTAGAAAACAATCTTCGAAATCCCGAATTATACGAATAAAAATATAAAATGTGTAACGATTTATCGGCTGATCAATTGGGAAAGGGGATACGACTAGCTCGGTCGGTATAACGCCAGAAAATCAAAAGCTGACCATGAAATGGTAGAATGGAATGGATATGAGTAGATTCATTTGGGTTTGGGAACAGAACTGGAACAGATTATAGCATGATATCGATGAGTATAAGCATTGTGCAGTGAAGCAATTAGTGGAAATTATACCAGAGGATTAATTACCCATAGACAGTCATTAACCCTCCGTCGGCAACGAGTGACTTTGTTACCTCTGCCGGTAAACTGGGTCTTTGAGGGCCAGTCGAGGTTTTAAAGCTGTAAAAATGCTATAAAAAATCTGAAAAAATTACAGCACACTTCAGAAAGCCTCAAGAACCTATCTATGCCATTGCATCCTGTCCAAAAGCTATTTGGACCGAATATTTGTAACCAAAATATCGACTGTGTCTCAAAGACCCAGATTACCGACGGAGGATTAAGATCATCGACCGCAATTACCCGACAGCGCCTAAGAATATTCAAATTGCAATGCACTGCTATGCTGTAAAGGAAAAACATTATATTTGATCAGTTTTTACACACAACTTTTTACTAGAATTTTCAGACATAATTAATACAATTATCAGCTGTGACTAATGATTTGAAAAAAAAGAAAAAAAAAAAATTATTTCCAAACTGTTAAGGGGACCAGTAGGTACAGTTTGGCTTGGGAAATTTGGAGTACTCCGAAATTTATTTATTTGTCAACCAAAGTTTATTTCGCATCAAAAAAAATTTTCTTCGAAAAACTTTGTCGTAAGGTTTCAGGCAGATCGTTGGTCAAATTCAACCTCTCAAGGTCTTGCTTTCTTCAGACAGCAATTCTACATCTTACGAACGTAGGGATCGGTAAAAAAAATTCATGTGAAAAGTTACGGTCAATTATCCAAAATTTCCAATATTTAGGCCACTAATTTGAAAATAACTTGGCCAACACGAAATTGTAAAAAAATTCCCTCGTTCACATGACGAGGATTTCTTTTCTGAACAAAATGAACCCTCAATGACCTTAATCGGAACAACGATGTGCCTAAAATCTTACGACAGAGGTTTTCGAAGAATATTTTTTTGATGTGAAATAAACGTTGGCTGATAAATAAATGCATTTTGGAGTACTCCGAATTTCCAAAACCAAGCTGTACTGGCTTTTTATAATATTTGAAGACAGGAATAATCAAAGTTTCCAATATTTCGATGATTTTTGATTATACAGGAATAAAATGGAGTCCTTAGTACGTGTAGATTTACATATACAATTTATTTATTATTTTTAAAACTAATCAAGTTATATAAAACAGTGTATAAAATCATTCATTGATCATAGATCAATTGATATACTTAATATCTAGGAAAACAAAAGAAAACACACATTAAAGTATTTTACATCAAAGATTCAAACAGCTGTATAATTTCTCTACTGCTAAAACCGTAAAATATGAAAATCGATAACACTAAGAAAATTTCTAATTTGGCACTGCCAAAAAAAAAAAAAAAAAACAAAATCAAATAAAATAAAATAAATACGATTAAATGTGAAACGACTTATATGATCAATGAGGAAAAAAATCCGTCTCCTTATCTTGAACGTATTGTATTTACCTATGTACTCTTGCTATGCCTATATAAACACGTATAATCTTATTACTTTTATATCGTGTGTATATATAAACCGCAGTAATTATGCTCTGAAATACTGAATCAACATAATATAAATTCTCAAGCTTTCTGCCGTGTGAATTATCTGCCTTGCGATTATACTGTAATCATAATCCTGCCTTTTTCTCTCTTTCTTCTTTTCGTCCAACAAAATCCAATAATCCCTGCAATGATGCGATTCGATATGATCCTAAAAGCTCTCGATGCCTTCGACTGGTACCGTGAGTTCCTGATTCGTCTGAACCGCGAACCATTCTCCGGCCGAATTTAAGCTCTGAATTTGAACCCCTTTCGTTGACAAAGCTGCGACTATATTGGCTAAAGAATTTTGCCCCTTTCCGCGATAAAGGGAAAGATTCTCGTCAAGAATAACGCCGTTTGGAAAAACTGCGTCGTCGATCGAAACTAGCAACGGCTCGTTCGCTCCTCGAACGGTTCCTGCAGAGAGAGAACAAGATAAAAAAAAAAGAAAACGTTAATCGATTATCAAAAATCAGGAATTCCTCGACTTCCGATCGATCACTCTTACCTTTGACTCTGTGCTCGCCAACTTTGACGACAACCGCGTTTTCCCCGTCCGCATGACTCTCTGTAATACTAATGCCGATGTCTTTGGCGAGAATTGGCGCGTTCACTAAGTTCAGTCCATTTTTTGTCTGTCCGGCTAAAATTCCGACCAAAACAGCGGTGTGGACGAATTTCTTCTTCTCCATATCGTTGCCGACGGTCTGACTCTCGATTTTGATACCGTCGTTTCGTTTCAGGAATTTACCACCCAGTTGTCCAAGCTTCTTGGCCAAATTTATCCACGGCGCGTTTACGTCCGATAACGCGGCCACCAGGACCGGAGCGTTGACTATACCCGTAACCGAAAACGCCGTTGATTTACCTGAAAGAGCTAAGAACTGCTCTGCTATTTCTACCGCGACTCGTTGTTGGGCTTCCGCGGTACTGGCGCCTGTTTAGAATAACAAGAAAATGCAATTATAGTTCAGCATTCAGAAGCTAAAGCGTCACAAAAGCCGGAAGTCTTTCGAAGTGGGAACAGTCGGACCAGTTTGGAAGACGTTTCTGGTCCCAAAACTAATTTTCTCCAATGTAATTTTGCTTTTTTTGCTTTGGCTTTTGTGTTGTAAGCTCGTGGGTTTAGGCAACCGATAATTTCTCACCCAAGTGTGGAGTGGCGATGACTTTCGGATGTTGAATAAGTTCCAAGGTTATCGGATTCTTGGGTGGTTCTTCGACGAACACGTCGAGGGCTGCTCCCCCGCAATGTCCGGCCTTCAACGATTCGAGGAGAGCTTCCTCGTCGACGATTCCACCTCGCGCGACGTTTATAATACGAACACCCTTTTTGCTTTTTGCCAAGCTCGTGGCGTTTATCAGATCTGAAAAGTATCGCGTATAAGTAAGACCTGAGGTTCGGGTATAAAAGAAAATACACGATGCACGAATTCACGATTGCCAAAACGATTCAACTTACTTCTAGTTTGTGGAATTAGGGGAGTGTGGACCGTGATGTAGTCAGCTATCGGCCAAATTTGTTCCAACTCGAGTTTATCGACGCCAAACTCTTTGGCAGCCTCGACAGAGGTCATTGGGTCAAAACCGACTACTTTCATTCCGTACGACTGCATCCTTGTGGCAACTTCACGACCGATACGTCCAAGTCCCAAGACCGCTAATGTCTTACCGGACAATTCAAATCCAGAATATAATTTACGATCCCAACGACCTTCTCTGAGCGATTGAGCAGCTTGAGCCACGTTTCGTGCCAAAGATGTGATCAGCGCACACGTCAGCTCGCAAGCGCTTATGCTGTTTCCGCCAGGGGTGCTGTTTGTAAAAAAAAGAAATAAAATATAAGAACTGGGTTAAATTTTTACTCCGGTAAATTTTTTTTTCATTTTCAAAGCTCGATTAAAATTTCTTTGCAAATATTTTTGTAATTTTTTGTTTTTTTATTAAATTTCGAAACTGTTGAGACTTTGATAATTATTTGATTGTACCTTATCTCGTAAATTCAACACACTCTCTTATCATTATCATTACTCACTTGAGCACAACGACTCCCTTGCGAGTTGCTGCCTGGAGATCGATGTTGTCAACTCCGGTACCGGCACGACCGACAACTCTGAGTCCCGATGAAGCGGCCAATACCTCAGCGGTTACTTTGGTATCTGATCTAACTATCAGTCCATCGTGTTTCTTAAAAAAAAACAGACATATTACCGCATCGATTAGTTTCACGTTATAGTTAAATACCTTCATCACATCATCATATATGCGGACGAGGGCTCTTTTATATATGTATTCATAAGTTAATTGTTTTTATTATCTAATCCTGTATGTCGTGGCTTGTATATTATTATTATTAATATTATTAATATTATTCATCGTTGGTTCGATTCGCTGTTTCAATTTATTGAAGTTATAAATAACCTGTTAAAAGAGGCGTTTTGCATTTGATTATACAGTTTGTTAAACAGATGTGCTGCAACGGCAGCTGTCTTTTAAGCTCTTTTCATTCCATTTATATACGTTTTTTATTATTTTTGTTTTTCCTTACATTTTTGGTCTGACTGCACCCCAGAGAGAGAGAGAGAGAGAGGAAAACGCAGTATGGGGCCTCGTTTAAAGAGACCTGCACTGTTAGTTTCTGATCTCTTCTATTTTTGAAAGAATTAGTTTAAATTTCTAATGTCTCGTCGTCGAGAAGATTCGATTTATAGAATTTTTATCACGTCCTCTATACAGTCGCGAATACGTATGTACATTAAATCGCAATGCAAAACGCCTTCGCCAGGCTAGAGTACGCGTCTATTTGTATCCCAGATTAACTGGTATGAATAAAGCTGCGCGAAGGAACTTGAAACCGAAAGTAAAAACTAAAAAAAAAAACCAAAAAAAAAAAAAAACCTGTTCAAGAGTCGGTTATTTTTGGAATAGAGTAACATTCCTATGGATATATAGCTGCACAGTCTATGAAAGCAAACAATATTCTTGTCTTCGCCTATACTCGACCCACGTAGTCGGAATCAGGTAATTATGAATCGTTTAGCTACAAATCCAGTTGAAATTCTCGTCGCATTGAATCGAATTTTAACAATAATAATGATAATGGTTGCAGTTTGAGTTTAATAACCGAATTATCGCAAGCTATGATGGTAATTCGATTTGGTAGTGCAAGCAATTCGAATTTTTGTAAAAAAAAAAAAGAAAAATTTGGTAAACGTAGATTTTGTTTCCTTTTTTTTTCATTCTTTATCACAGACGGAAGAGAAGAGAGAGGCGAAACGGTGCAACGACCCATATAGTGTATATGTATTAACTGGTTATCGCAGAGAACATTAACTGGTTATAACCAGACACAGAGAGTGCCAGTACAAGACAGCGAATGCTGTCTCTAAGTCTTCAACACGGTTGTCCGCATACATCTCATGCATTATGCATATTATAGAGGTGCCTGAGTGATTCTATTCGACTCGGTATATAAGACGTATACATATTATAATCGCGTGCATAACTTATAGACACGTTTCTGGTCGGAGGCAAAATACCGCGACACGATTTTCATATGTATACTCAAACAAGATGAAAATAATAACACGTCTTACATAGATGAAAATTATTCTTTAAAAATGAATTATCTGACGATTAAGAGATAAGAACTTGATAGATATTCGTCTCGGATTCTTCTGGCTCCTGGATCATATTTTTTTTTTTTTTTTTTACGGATGTGAAACGAAAATTGGGATACACGGTTTGTATGGATAATTTTAATCTGTTTACCTTGATCTCTTGGAGAAGTTCGTCTTTCGACATTTTGTACTTCGTCGTAACAGGGACTCCATGACTTGTAAGAAGAGCTACGCAAGCGTCGTCGACCGCGTCGCTGATTAAAACACTCCTCAATGCGATGGGCATAGTTGTATATCTAAATTTGAACAAACGAACAAAAAGAAAAGAATATAATGTCAGGAACTTGAGAGTATAAGATGGTATTTCAAAAAAGAGACAGAGTCACACTGAAATTACATAAATTCCGATTTCATGATCCTGATCCTTTGCAACGATCCTCGAACTTCAAGATAGCAAAAAAAAAAAAGAAACTGGGTAAAAATCGAAAAGAAAAATCGGAGAAAACTTTCAGCTGTACGTTATAGTCGCTAAAATCGTATTACGATAAATTTACAAACTTCTAAATTCAAAGTTGTCAATCTGCTCTGTGCAGTGTTGTACGTCTCTAAAGAAATCTGCATACATATCCAGAGACCCCGTTAATGCATTGCGAAACTTTTCAGTTCTACTCGATTTAATAATAATGATAACAACGACTCTGGAAATCGTATGCAATCTTGTCGCTGCACTCGGTATGCAAGGTTGAATATAAATTCTTTTCAAACTGTTAACCGATCTTCAATAGACTGTGATAAAGTTCTCCGTACTCCGTCTATATGGATTATTGCCGATCGATAATCAATCAATTTTCAGTTCTTCTTTTTTTTTTTTTTTTTTTTGTTATATAATTTTGACCAAGGTCGAACGAGTGAGATAAAAAGAACGAAAATAAGTCTCACCTGTTGTTTTATCTCTTCTATTCGATTCCGCTAACACAGAAGAACTCGAGGACGTTGATGTACGGGTTTGAGGTGATGGATAGGAGTTTCAGTAGACAGATAATTTTAACTGTTATCACCTTGTTACTATTCTTATTATATATATATTTTTTTTTTCTTCTTAGAGATTCGTATCTGTTATCGAACTTCGAAGTCTCGATACTGTATCCAATACGGCGGTGACCACTATACTGACTAAACTCAGCGCCGAGTGTTCGTTTTATAAAGAGAAACTGCCTCTTCGCTCCTCTTTTCCCTCTCCTCTATATTGACATGTGTGCATCTGTGTATGTAGTTACAGTAGCAGCAGCTGATCGCATTTATTATATATTATGTACCGCAAAACGGAGGATTATTCTGCTAATATACGTACATACATATGTTTATATATTTTTCGATTTATCGCAATGGCGCAATTATTCTGACGTATTGATTTACTTCTTTTTTTTTTCTATTACGATCCCCCGCACGCACATGCATCATCGTAGTATCATTACTGTATCGAATCGGAGTTCAAAATTTCGTCAGTAATTATTTACAATAATTTGTATTTATATTATTTGCTGTTATGTGCGTGCGTTAGTATATATAGCCGTATATAATACGTCATATGGATCGTTCTTTTTCAAATCGAGACATTCCTAGACTTCGTCATGGTCTCCGATCGGATTGTATAAAGCCAGGATATTTCAATGGATAGTATCCTGGGACTTGTGATTTTTTTATCCTCAGATTTTTGAGGATAATCTTAATACCTGATTTTTTTTTTTTGTCTTAAATCGTTCTCGAAGAATAATTTTGAACTTTTTTTATTTTGTTTTTTTGTCTCGTGTAAAAAATTCCGAAAATTGGAAAAATTTACAGTTCGATGTCGAAAGGTCTCAGCTTTTTGATAAAAACTATCCCCATTCGATCCATATTCGAGAAAGTCATTGTAATTTGAAATAAGTAATAAAAAAATTTAACGAAAAATTTGTTAATTTTTTCCATGTTCTCATGTGTGTGAAAATTTTTGAAAATATCTTCGTTCGTTTTAGTGAACATTTTTACGTGGTTTTTTTTCAGACCGGGATTCTCTTCGGGTCATAATTACGTACCATCGTATTTTGTATTCTTGTTTTTTTTTTTTTTTTGATTTAGCGTTGAAGCAGTGGAAAAAGAAACAAAATTTATTTTCTTTCATTTCCATCGCAATCCCAAAGAGATCCCCAGTCTGAAAAAACCGTAACCAACGTAAAAATGTGCGATAAGACAAATGAAGCTATTTTCGAAAATTTTCATGCATAGGTACATAGATTAAAAAAAAAAAAACAGTTTTTGGTAATTTTTTTTTTTTTTCAACTTTTTTCAGATTTTCATGCCCTTCTCGAAGTTGGATCCATTCGAAAAAAATGTTTATATTAGAAAGCTGAGACTCTTCTGCACAAGAATGTAAATTTTGCTAATTTTTGTAATTTTCTTTGAACGTGAACGAAACAAATTTTTTTTTTTTTTTTTCCATTATTCTTCGAGAATTTAACTTGAAAAATCTGCAAAAATTTCACAAATCTCAGGATACCGTATATACCCTAACATATCCTGAAATTACGATCCGATCGAAGACGAATATGAGGTCCGCTCGAGTGTGTCGCGATTATTATTAGGATAACTCATACGTAAGTTTCACAGTTTTTTGCCGGTACAAAAAATATCGTACATAAGATATATGTTGTTGAAAATCATATCTACGCGCGAATGTTGATTAATAAAAAGAAAAAAAAAAAATTTATTTTGCATGATGCAATTACCGCGTGGACCTCGTGGTTAGAACTGGTATGAAAACTGATACACATTATACTATACGCGATTGATATATTTGTTTATTAAGAATCGTAATCACACACGTAAGTTATTATCTATACCCTGCAGTTGCGTGAAATTATAATAGAATAACAATTCATTCAAACATCGAATTAGCTTTACGTTATGCGTTATACAGCCGCAATATCAATTATTCATAATTTTATTATAGCTTCGGGGGAAATTATATGAGGAATCGATAAGCCATCGAACTTTTTGGTCAAGGTTGAATTTCTGATTTTGTTATTGTTTCACATAATAGAAAAGTTGATTCATGATCAATCGTTATTGATACTATTTATAGTATTTGTGGTAAATTGATTATTTTCTTTTTTCTTTTTTCTTTCGAACGATAGAAGCAACAGTTCGAATACTTTATCGATACTTCGTATAATTATACTTCAGTCGTTCGATGAAAAAAAAAAATCACGAAGCATTTATCAACGCAGCTGGTATATTTGGTCACTCAAATGAAGCATGCTATATGAGAGCATTGACTCGTTGTTATATCTCCGAAACTAAAAATTTTAACTAAAAAAAAAAAAAAAAAATCAAAATACCAGAAAAAAAAGGAAACAGAGGAAATTTTCTGTGTTAATTTTTTTGAAACTTTAAACCGTAAAATCTGTTACTATACGAGCTTGCAAGTTGCCCGATATAAGGACCTAATACGTGAAGCCAGGCGTTTTAAAGGGGATATTATACAATCCTTGAAATTCCTCGTTTCAAATATATAAATTTTTTTTTTGCGATTTTTTTATCCCACGCTAATCCGATTTTCAAAAAGCAATTTTTGCCGTCCGAATGCTGATCAGTTTTCTCGGTCAAATCGTCAGCAGTTTTTTTTTTCTCTCCAATATCTCACTCGCAGAGGTCATCGGTTATTCTCGCCTGACGCAACGTCGAAGATAGTTGCTGGGGGTCCATCTCGATGGTATACATATATTTGTTTATAATAAAATGGTTATTGCTTATTGCTAGCAAATACCCTTAGTATTTGCTATAATCAACTCTCTCGCTTCGATGAACCGCGGGTTAAAACGGCAAACAAACATCTTCGTCAATTCGCAGCTGCGGTACGCGCGTCACAATTGTCTTTAGCACAGCTTGCTTAACGTATTTTATAATTGCGGGGGGTCTTCGAGATCACGGGTTCGTGACGCGCGTGGAGCCCCCAGCGAAGAGTTATCTTATCAATTCGCAGCGATTTATTATTTACGATGGAAAATAACGGAGCTTTCTGCTCTTGACGGATTTGAAAAATGAAGCGACGTTTTAACGAGCATTTAAACCTTGAAATAAAAAAAAAGCCCCCAAATGTTGAAAGAAGATGGACATAAATAATTTGGAAAAGAAATAAGGACCGCAAAGAATATCCAAAATTTTTTTTGTACAGTTTATTGCCTGTATTTTATTATCGGATTATACTTTTATCTCAGTGCAGTAGTTTCTCTGTTGAACGCGAGACCCCTGCAGATCGTTCAGAGTTCAGAGTTCAAATCCGTGATAAAATCTCGCTGAAGCTCGGGAGATAAAGTGACAATGAAAAAATCAATAACGATACGATGATGTTAAACGTTCTAAAGTTTTCATACTAAAGGCTAAGAGAATTTGATCCTAGATTCAGAGTTATGAAAACCGTTGGCAGAACTCAGAAAACTTCGAAAAGATTTATTTTTTTTGGGGTTTTTTTTTTGTTTTCTGTTTCAAATTACTGCTATACGCTTGTTGGAGAAACATTTCATTCACTCAGTCTTTCCACAACTCGTAACTCCCATTTTCAGACAATATTAGAAATTATTTGAGACTTTATATGGACCTCGATGCGATTCACGTAGCTTCGGTTTATCGAATAAATTTAAGCGAGTCTCGTAGGGCCACAGGTCGTATCGTTGATCAAAAGTTTTTCAAATTTCGTGAAAATATTGTATAAGATATTTTCATTTCAGGGAAAACTAATAATCTGAAGAGAAAAGATCAGTCTTCTAGTTTTTTTTCTCGTCTAATCTTGTGCGAAAATCTGGATTAAATTACAAGAAAAAAATTGCGTATCCAAAAATTAACTTCTGAAAAAAAAACTGAGTCAACAGAAAAATCCTTCAGACTTGAAAAAAAATTATTTTATCCCTCCTGAACGACCGGATCTTTAAATCATTCGAAAGAGATCGTCTCGGCGTTATATTCTGGACCAGAATCGGATGGATCGGACTACCTGCTCTGGGAACCGGTTCAAGTTCAAGTTCCTGCATCTACCTGATTATCGGCGTATACTCAGTGGCCGATTCGAACCGTAAAAATGACTGAAATGAAAATAATAATGGACTGCATCTATTGCGAATGGTAATTTCTAGGCAAATCGAACGACAGAATAAAATTGGACTGTCATAGGTATAATCGAATATATAAGAAGTTAAGGAAAAAAACTTGCAATCGGTATAAAAACGGCTCGACATTACTTCTACTTATTGTTATTCTCGCTGAAGTACGTACGTACTCTTAAGTTGCAAAACGAGAGATAAACAGCCCCACTCACTGTTTTCGACGTCTCTGATATCGAGCATGCGGCCCCCAGCAGTTCTTAATCTATACGTACAGGTCAGCGATAAGGGAAACGATACTACAGCGTATGATATAATTATTAGCAGCGTAAAGAAGAGATTTTAGTTTAAAAAAAACGCGATTTTTTTCTCGCTGAAGTGAAAAATCGGTTTCAAAAAATTGCGAAAATTTTGAAAATAGCGAAAGAGGCTCGATTATTCTGCGACAAATCGGAGTATAACGAATTCACGGTTTCAAATCTGTACATACAAGTTTGAGATAAAAAAAAAAAAATTGAAAAATAAAAGATCGGATGTCTATCTGAGGGGGAATCCGCGCGGGGAATTCGGCTGTTGATTAATTATTGTTTTGACCAAATTTGGAACAAACAATTGTGAAAAAATTGACGTTATGGAGATAGGGACCGCGCGGTTAAGATATCCAGGGAATACGCTGGTTGATACGTGATTTATGTTTAGGTATAGAAGACGATTGCGTATACTGCAAGTAATTGCTCTGGTTGAATCTGGTTCGCAGACTCTGACCCCGGGACCCGGGAACGATAGCGTTAAGAACCAATACGATAACGTACGATATTACAGTATGGATACGGTCATATGATTCAGATTTTATTTCGCAAGAGTTATTCTTCAGCTGGTGCTAAAGTTTTTCAACCTGGATTTCTTTATTTCTTATTTTATTATTTTTTTTTACAGACGATCGCCCAATTCCTTGGCTTATATTTTATATACCTTATATATATATGTATATATGTATCTCGCTACGATTATGAAAACATTTTTGTTTTTTTTTTTTTTTTCTCGGTTTTCATTTTCTCGATTTTTCATATTTTATCGAAAATTTTTCGGGTAAAAAGTTGTTAAAACCGCAAAGCTAAGGGAGTAGGATTCGTAAAATATTTCTTCACAGTTTTATGATATACCTAAGTCGGGAAAGTACCTATTTACGGATTCATTTTTTTATTTTTTATTTTTTTTTTTTAGGAAAAAAAGCACAAATTCACATACGTTCACGGAGTTGGCTTACGGTTGTAAAAAAAGTCGTAGATTCGGTCGAAAAATAACTTTTCCGGGCTTGTAATATCCGAAGAAACAGGTCTCAAGAAAAAAAAATTAAAAAAAAAAATTTAATTTAACCCAAGACGGTCACACCTCATGAGAATCCCCTGGTGGTCACATGGAGTGTTACACACCCCAAGTACTTTGAAGCGCTGTAGAATTTCGTAGAATTATTCTGGGGGCCCAAAAAAAATTGAGGACATATTTCAACCGTTTCTCTATCAACCTATCCAAAAATGTAACGAAAATTTTAGTTTTAAGTATGTTTAAAAAATTCGTGAAAAAAAATTCCCCATAAATACTCTTTTTTTTACAAAAAATGCTGTATGTTTTTTGTTTTTTGACATATCGACAAAATTCAAGCAGGGTCTGATTCCTGAAAGGATTATCTTTCTGGTGGCTATATTAGTTTTTATGGGTTTTCCAAATAGTATATTTATTTTGCACTATGAACATGCAGGTTTCAGTGGCAAAATGATGTACAAGATGTCGATGATTTTTTATGTAAAATGATAATTTTTTCATTCAAAACTCTTCAAAAAGTAGCTCGAAAATGTCCTGGGGTGTGGCACACCCCATGTGATCGTATTGGATTACAGAAAACTCGATCTCAGAAATCGTGGGCCTAAACGAAATCTGGGGAAAATGACTATTTTAACAAAAAAAAAAAAAATCATAACTTTTTCAATTTTCAATTTAAAAATCTGAAATTTGAACTGAATACACTCGAGATATGATACTTTAAGTAGTAAAATTGTTTGATAGTGGTTCTTGAAAAGAGTTATTTATTTTGACATGTAAAGAGGCAAGTTTTGGTAAAAAAAAAAAAAAAACATCCATCTAACCAACGACCGGTGTCGCCACAAGGACCATTTTTGGAATCCTTATTAGCTTAAATTAAAAATGAGCAAGAGTGGGGCGTTTGGTACCCCGCAGTGGCAGCTAAGGGTTAAATAAATCTCCCACCGAAATATGGATAAGCAAAAACGATGAAATAACGAAACTTGTTGTGTGGCCGATGATTAACAGCTACGGATGCGGTAATCACCGCGACTATTCCGTTCTGGCTGCACAATCAGCTGGACGGTTATTGGTTAACCTGATTGCTCGTTTATCACCATCAAGAAAGATATTGGGTCTCTGACTGGTCTTAATGCCTAGCTAAAATTTATCTTCACCTGCTAAGCAAGAAAAGCTAACAAAGTGATCGATGAGACGATCAATGCGATCACGTCGAGAAAAATTCGAGTGATCCGCAACCCCACGTCTCATAAAAATCGTTATATCATCATAAAATAACTTTGATTTGTTTCTTTGTCAAGGAATAACAAAATGAGAAGAAAAAAAACTAGAAATCAGAAGAAGAATTGAAAGAATCTCTTCCACTTCGATGCATTTCATATAAACTGCATTACCGACCGATTCAGCGATCTATACAAAATATTGCATACCGACTGATCGAGGCATGATTTAGAGGAGAATTTATTGAATAAATTTACTACGAATCCTATCATCTCGTTTGTTACCGAATTTAATGAAGTAATTGGGTTGAAAAATGACTGGAGGTAGTTGAGAACATGTTATCAAGGTCATAAAATCGTAAAACTCGCAGATCATTTAGTCTAAATTATTTAGAGTATTTTGTTTTGATTCTCGTGTCATGTACGTGATATGGAATTCGACAGCTCATCGAAACCTGTATATTCGATAACTCTGTTTGCAGACACATAATCCCCGAGCTTGGGGCCAGATATAACTGGCTGTCAGATAATCCGGCTGGTCACTAAAGCGAGTGGCTATATCATGGCAGTAATTATCAATGAACTGACGATAATGAAAAATAGAAATAAGGAAAAAAATTAGAATTTGATGAAAGCCTGTAGTCATTTAGGTGACGTTTTTTCATCGAAAGATAATCTGTATGCTCATGGTCAATAAATGTTGCATAATTCATATCCCACTGAAAATATTTACTGGATAACAATTGCAAATAAAAAATCGTACAGATGTCAATGAAAAACTGATTCCAAAGCTAAAATTTTGAACTTCAATTTGGTTATTTTTTAATTCGAAAAACAAAAAGAAGAATCTCGTTCACTTTCTTTCTTTACTTTAGAAGGACATAACTCGAATAGAAAATTATCTGGAGCAATTCTTCAAAAAGAATTTCAAAGCAGACATTCGAACCTTCAAACTGATTCTAATCTCAAGTCTGTGACATTATTCTTGGCGAAGATATGACGCTTTGAATTTGGATATTTTTCCAAGCAAAATTTATATTTATTTCTTAGGAAATTTTGTTTAGGAAGTTTATATGAAAATAATAGTCTGAAGATAGCAGGGAAAGTTTTTTTTTCATCTACATAAATTTGCCTATAATGTATATCGTGAAAAATATTATACCACAGCTTTGATCTGCATCGAGTGTCAGATATTCTGATAAGCAATGACTCCTCGCACGAATTCCCTCTCCGCTTGACTTCTTACTTTTATTTTTTTATCATCGGATTACAGCTGGCTCCTCTTTATACGACGTAGTCAAAAATCACCTGTCATAAGTATCACATATATCGTATCTAATGCCGGAAGTCAGCAAGGTCGAGAATTTCCGTATAACAAAGTTCACATGCATAAAGAACGATGTCAACGTAGGTATACTCACATGAATAATTCCTATAAACGACTTTCCGAGCCCATCTGTTGTTGTTTTTATACTCTATCCAAACCTTCATCGCTGCAAGGTTTTTTACTGACTAAGGGGGCCACTCTGCTGAGAGGTAGATTTATACAAATTTCAAAAAACGAAAATAAAACCACAAACAAGAAGAATAAACAAATTTTTGAAACGGATTTTTCATCGGAATCAATTTTAGTTCAAGCTTATCCCGGCTCCGTGAGCTTACTCAATAATGATGTGCTTTTGGCGTGGACTAGGATTATCGAAAAATATTCAATTTTGCATAAATTTTCAGATGTCTAAAGTCAGTGTACTGAAAAATATTAAAATTTCAATTTTCTAGAATTTTTTTTACAGCAAAACGTACAAACATTTCTGAGAACTTTTTCTAATCTACGCTAGACCTAAGTGCAGTAAAGACTGTAGCGGACTAATGGGTAATTAGTTATTGAATGATAACGAGGTACTATACATACTTTAAATTTTTTTAACAATTTTCAAGTTTTAGAGTAGCCTATTTCATGTAATATAATAGCTCTGCTTATTTTACGCCCTCGATGCTGTTAGATCGCAAATATCCTCAACTTCAGTAATATATTGCAGACGGGGAAAACGCCTTTTTGAAATAGCGATACGTTATCATAATATTTCCACATAAAGTTGCTTCAACTCACGATCTATCTCACTTATATGGATGAAAAATTCTATGCTCTGTATAACCGGAAATTTTATATAACTCATTCAAAAATGCATCATATACCAGTGCTTTTGCCTGCAAGGTTTGTGTTAATTCATAAGAAGCTTAGAGGTATCATATCTGTTTCTTACTGCAGTAAGTCAGAAAATTACTGATACGATCATCCAATGGAAATGAACAATAACAATGATAAGAAGACCAAACTAATTCAAAGATCGATGAAGATATTATCTCCAGATGCGTTGGTCGACAGCAGCAAGAAATATTGCGGGTACGTGGCCAATTACAAGATAAAATAATGCATAAATTTCGGATAACATCAGCGTCTGAAATCCGTAGATAATATGAAAAGACAGTGCAAAAAAAGAAGGACATTAATTGAAAAAGATTCTCAATTGCTGTGATCTATTTGAACCGCGTGACCAGATTATCTGAAAGCGATAGTCTACAGTTTTTACCGCACCGACCGTAAGACAGTTTTCGAATTTTCGTTTCAAAACGAGTTTGAAACGAAACGGTGTAGAATATTCTGAGATTGAGGAGCTTATTCAATACCGTTACTTTGAACTTGGGAAAATACAATTTTTCGGTTGGAATGAAGAGAAGAGAAACGTTTTCAGTAAAAAATGAAAATCGATATTTTTTCGACTAAGACCAAAAACGTGAAGATTCGTTGAAATGACCAAAAGTAATTCTCCACCGAAAGCGATAATTTTTTTTCTACATCATCACAGAGCTTTGTCACATTTCAAACTGGACGGTACAAATGTGCGAATGAATTCGCACAAACTGATGTAATAATTAATTTGGCTATCATCAAAACGGCGATGTAATAAGCTGTGCAATAAACTGCCGACTAATACTGATCGGTATATCGCCGGAGATAACAGATTGGATCATACACTGGATATAACTGGTTAAAAGACACTTCTATTCGCCCGTATACAAGCTTCGAGTAATAACTGGTTACTTGTCGGTAGTGAAAGTTCAGATAAGTGCGCGTGGCATAACACGTGGATGTCTTATCTTCTGCAGACGTTTGGTAATCCGAAGGCCTGGTTAGAGGTCGAATGGGCATCGCGGGGGCCACACCAATGTCGATACCAAATCCAGCTTGATACGATGTGGGTGCGAAGCTTCGGACTTACGGCCTCGGATTCGGCTCCCTGGCTGATTGAGGTTTTTCAATAAAATCTTGGCTCTCAAAAAGGCAATCAAAAATATACATGTGATGAAAATTTACTCCATAATTTTTAGAATCAAGGAGATGCAATGGATTCGGATATTTTGAGCACCAGAAATCCAGGATTCGAGATGATTTTCATTCAGAGATTACATTCAACTTGTATTTTGCTTTTTTTTTGCTTTTGTCACATCTTTTTTCTTCATTTTCTTCATTTTTTTGATATGCTGCAGTAAGTTTTGCATTTTGCTGTATTGCAATTGAATTTTCAGCTGACAGCTTGTGCATGATGACACGAAAACTGTTATACTTACAGAGTTTAAATTCAACTCACTCGTTTGCCACACATTTCCGCAGAGAGTGAACTACAGATTTCAAAACCGGTCAAGAAACTTTTGTTATAATGCAAAAATTGGATCAGTAAACGTGATAATTGTGAAAAATGAAGTAAATCTTCGAGAATCAGATACTATTCATGAATGTAATGCAATTTACGTAGTTCACACGATACACATACTTGGCCAAAATATTCATGCAAAATTTGGATAATTTTTGATGATCGAATGCAGAGTAATCTTGTACGAATCAATCAATAATGGGGTCCGCTTATGAAAGCTGTAAAAGCTCACAAGTTTGATTATTTCAAGATATGAAAAAGGCTTCTGGTGTGAAAAACATGACCCAACGTTCACCATTTAATAATCCATTCCTAAACGTATAGGGATAAAAATTTCGAGTGAAGGTTTATGTGATAGCCGTTAAAGCTCAGGTTTTTATCTACAGGAAGTATGTGAAAGAGTTTCCCATCGACGTTTTACCGATTTTCTATTATATGAACGGGAACAGTCTGGCTAGCTACCGTGTACCGGATATAAAGCATCTTAGAACTTTGAGTAAACTTCTGCTCTGAGCCTTAAGTACACTCTTTTTCCACCCTGCACCCAAAAACTTTATACTTCTTACCGCTTTATCTCCTCCAGCTTCTAGATACGTCAACAAAACCATCTTTCTGACCTAGTTTCCTGCAGAAGTCTATCCATGAGTTTTTTGAGTCTACATTCTCTGAAAAACTGTGAGAAATTCTTAGCCAAAATAATCGTATTTCCTATATTCGAGATTTTATGGGCTTCGAATTTCTCTATAATTTTTTTTATCACGTCCCAAAATCGGAGTAATCAGCAGATATTCAACCGATTCAAAGATCGATAGAATATTTCTCAGCTCCTTAATTCATCCTTGGAGCGGATTGGTCTGACTTGCATTGAAATTTGTTGGCTTTCGCTAATCCACCGAAGGTGTTTCGTATTCCACACCAGAATGGGTAAGCCTCGGCTTGTTATCGTCAAGTTTACGTCTATGGTGATACGAAATTTATGATTGAAGAAGCGTTGGCTCGCTATAAGAGGGAGACTTAAGCTCCAAACTTCCAAAGGCATAGAATATCAACCCAAAGAGCCACTTCTGTCAATTGAATGTGACCTACTCACGTTAGGGTAAGTTCAGATTTAGGTAATGACTGTCGCCTGATGGGATTAGCTGGCTCCCTTATGTATTGAAAATACACTTTCAATTTCCGTATATTATCTGTGGTATGAATTACTCCGAAGTTTTGTTGAGGGGACGCACTGTACATCCGGCAGAGTAAAAGAAAGGGAATTTCTATGGGATTTTGGTAATGGGAAACTATCGGAGTTATCAGATCGGGGTCTGTTGTTGTTGAAGACATAAAACTGGGGTGAAAAAATCAAGAAAACTTTTCGTTTTTCCAGAAAAAATACCTGTTCTTGACATTTGCATAGTATACATCGTGTATCTACTTATACGGAGGCTTTGTACCATACAGTTAATAAACTTCCTACTCCACTCCACTGTGCGTATAATCTCTTTAATACCCGCCCTTCAGGTGCGATAAATTACCTACGGAACAGTAATAAAGGTAACCAGCATCTTACGAGGTTGTAAATCCGAAATATATTATATCGGACTTTAATTTTGATAGATTCAAGCAATTTCATCCCGTTGCCCCTTAATTTGACCGTAAATATATCCGGAAGGCTACCCCAATGCGAAACTTTTTCTCGTTTCCAGAAAAGGATTCATTCCAGTTGCGAATTGATAGAAACAGTAGCAGAAAAACAAGACAAGAAAAAATATTGGAGCTAATTTAGCACTTTTCCTCCTTTTCATTTTTCTCATTTTCCGCGTGAAACCCAAGTCTCGACATTTCCAGATGATACACGATACTCAGATTTACGGTCTGAATTTTTTTTTTTCCATTACAATTAGGAATAGTACCTTTAAATTTCGTAGGTAGTGAAGAAGAGTTAATCAAAGAGAAGAACGAAAATAATTTGGTCCCTTTTTTCATCCTTCGAACGTGGTGGAAGTTATCCCTTTGTCTATCGGCCATTAATTTGCGAATTCCAACGCCCAGTCTCGACCGTACTTCTAATTCCTATTGTACCGTAATTTTTGTCTAACTCATTTTTTGTTCTTACTTATATAGCTTTTCCACCCGGTTGCTTTTCTTTCAGCAAATTTACCGTCCCCCAGATTCATTCAATTATATACCAGGATCAAAACGTGGGACGAGACTTCGGATAAAAGTTCCTCAAATTACTTTCCAACAGGTTTTCTATCTCCCGGACGAATGGACTGTACACCGCTAACTTCTTGATTCATTGTGAAAAGATAATGAAGAGTGACTTTCATCGTATATCCATATCGATGGGTATAATAATCACAATCCTGTAACAATCCTGTTCCTTCGTCTTAAAGCCAACTTATTTCAGGCTGATATTTTTGGGAATAAAACCGGAAGACGGGGTTCTCACATGATTCACAATTTTTGGGGGCACATCGTGCCCATTCAGGATGATGAGTGAATGAATGAATGAATGATTGAATGATTAAAATCCAGAGGAATTAGAGTTTGAAAATTTTTTAATTTTTTCATATATCAGCTTCTTTCCTTATATTATCTGATCTTACAGCATAAATTATAACACCTATACCTATTTTACATTTACAGCGATAAAAAGTCTTATTACAAGTAACAAAAAAAAAAAGAAGGAAACTGCAACGTTACGAGATTCAACACATAGACAAGTTTCATTATATATATACACAGTCTCATCGTCATGGTGTAATCCCATCATTAACCATCGAGAAATTCCGAAATGTTATCCAAATGATTCGCACACATCGATGATGAATCGATTTCCGGCCTTTGCTCTTTCCTTTGAAACGATTTGTACAAAACCTCGTGCCTTTAGGTAGCCATATTATTTGGAATAGATTTGAGAGGAGAAAAAAAACTCTCTTTTTACTTCTTAAAGATATAATATCTTTCGGTCAAGTAGGACTGCAGCTTTGCCTAAAGTTTGCGAAAATTAAGCTACCATTACACCCGCATGCATTAGGCTCAACGTTGGAAGTGATCGACAAGAGATAAAATGGGTGAACATTGCACAGTTACCACCTCGTAACAAAAACCACCCTTTCTTCATATACTTACATATCTACACTCTCGAATTTGACACATATTTAACGTTTCTTACGCCGAGGATGTCCTTCCGAGTGTATTTTGCCTCGTGATGGCTGTATGGGTCGTGTGTGTTGTGTACGGACTGTCATGTGCAGAGCTTAGTCTGACCACAGAACTGTGAGGTACGTTTGTATTGTGGCCGTTTTCCTTGCGTCCGGTTATTCCCAGTCTGCCACCCTGTCCTCTCGGGTTACATACAACGAGCTCTCGCATCCCTTTGCGGAAATTTCGAGACAAGAATGCGTAGAGGAGAGGATTTAAGCAGGAATTTGCATACGAGATAAGAAATGTCGAAACTGTAAGAATGGTACTGAAATCCGAAGTCCGGTCGTAGTCCGGGTCCCAGTGCAGCCAGACTATCCGAGCGTGTTGGGGAAGATTGCAAACGGCGAACATCACCACGACGGCTATCAGCATTCTGAAATTTGATGGAGAAATATTTCTGTCGTTAATTTCACCATAGTTATTAGGGGAACCGGTACAGCTTGGTTTTGGAACTTCGGAGTACTCCAAAATGCATTTATTTCTCAGCCAAAGTTTATTTCACATCACAAAAAAATTTTTCTTCGAAAACTTTTGTCGTAAGGTTTTAGGCACATCGTTGTTCCGATTAAGGTCGTTGAGGGCTCATTTTGTTCAGAAAAGAAATCCTCATCATGTGAACGAGGGAATTTTTTTACAATTTCGTGTTGGCCAAGTTATTTGCAAATTAGTCGCCTAAATATTGGAAATTTTGGATAATTGACCGTAACTTTTGACATGAATTTTTTTTTACCGATCCCTACGTTCGTGAGATGTAGAATTGCTGTCTGAAGAAAGCAAGACCTTGAGAGATTGAATCGGACCAACGATGTGCCTGAAACCTTACGACAAAGTTTTTCGAAGGAAATTTTTTTTTGATGTGAAATAAGCTTTGGTTGACGAATAAATGAATTTTGTAGTACTCCAAATTTCCCAGACCAGGCTGTACTGGTCCCCTTAATATATTATTCAAGTTTTACAGAAATAAATGGCAATTATAAAAGGCCATTTTGAACTCTTTCGAAAAACTCAATTGCTTCGCTTGTGTGGGAATCTAAGTCCTCGAAACTTCACTTGAAAGCTTAATCTAGCCCCGTAAAATGAGACTGCCATGGCTTAAGGATCATCTCGTTGATATCACGTGAACCAATTTAGAGTTAGGAGCGATATTCGACTGAATTCAGAGCTTGGGGCATACGAGTATCTAGCTCAAGTTTCATGCTCGATTATTTCACCGCTGTATAGTTTCCATTTGACTTTCCCTAATGTAACCTGTACACATACGTGTAGATTATCCTTACATACGTGGTATAGGATACTGTGCAGTACATATGGGGCATTTCATTCCGTTCTCGATCAGCAAAAAAAGGGTACTTTTCCCCCTAGCCATGCTCAGAATTGATTGAACCTCAGAGAACTGTCTCCTACGATGAACCAGGGTGTTCTGAATTTTTTGCTAATTTTTGTAAGCAGCCGTGCTTCTGTTAACGTCAATTTGAAATATCGATCTTGACACGATTTAGCATTTTTTTTGGTCGATTAATTTTTTATGGGTTCTTCAATGCGATTTCTTAGAAGTCATGTAAAGGTCAAGATAAAATTTGAGATTCATTAGACTTGGGAGCTCTGGTAAGGTTCGAAAAACACAAAAATTTTCGACAATAATAAACCTCGTACATGTTTCATGGATTTTAAGATATCAGAAGTTATGGGAGTGTGAGGGAAACGGTTTATAGTCGTGGCGATCGTGCTCAAAATGCTCCTGTAGGTATGCATTGATTTGTATGCTACAAGTGTTCCACGTAGTTGAGTTATTTCACTTCTAAACTCACCCTAACTCACTCTATCTAGTCTCCAATCTCGTTACAGCATATCGTTAAAGTTTAACGCGACAGAAGTCCCTCGTGATCCACATTAATTATTAACCAATCATAATAGTGCTTTCATGCATCCAGGTTTCGAGAATTCACGGTTTCCTAAGATTTCGTGAGATTTCGAAGACTTTTTATACACTTTAAACGATTTCATGGGATTTCGAAAGATTTCATAATTGTTCGTTGAAAATTTGATGGAATTTCACGTAATTTTTTGGGATTTCAAAAAATTTGAAGCGACTTTAGGGTTACAAAAAAAAAAAATCCGAAATATTTCACATGATTTCAGAAGTTTTCAAAGATTTATTCATGATTTTTCACGATTTCCAGAAATTTCATGGTGCTTAGGACGTTTCAAAATATTTCAAAAAGTCTCAAAGAATTTTAGAAGGTTTCGTAATTAGATTTCACGAGATTTTGCACAGATTTTCTAAAATTTAAAAAATTTTCCGTTAGATTTCACAAAATTTTAAGGACTGATCATATGATTCCAAAGAATTCGTAAGGAACCGAATAAATGATTTCAAAAGATGCGAAGGCTTGAAAAAAATTTGAAACAATAAAAAATTTCGAAAAAATTTTACAACATTTCAACACTGCAGACCAACCCTCGTTTGAAATCATACAGATTTGTGACAACAATAACTTGTAGTTTTTTACCATAGTTTCCGACCCTCTCGGTAAAAACAAAACAAAGCAAAACCAAAAACAAAAAAAAAGAACCTTTGAAACGACCTCCCGCAAACGCGTATACCGGCCGGGCCGTTAAAGACGCCAGACAAATCCCTTGATGTGTGAAAAAATTTTCTTAATCACCTTATGACTCCTCGTCTCGCTCGTAAAACGTTTCTGCTCGACGTATGGACGTGATTTACGCGTCCGTTTCTCGCCCTTGTTACAAGTCCCGGTCCTCCAAGGGCGGCGCCGCTCCTCCAGAGGCCAACACCGATCCTGGTGTACAGGCAGCACATAACAATTAGCGGCAGAATATAAAGAAAAATGACGTTCACTGCATCCAAAACGTTTTTGTTATGCTTTTTCATGTTTGCTATACAGATGACGTCCACTCCTCCGCTGTGAAGCTGATTTCGTATTGTCTCAACGTATATGAACCTTGGCGATGCGTAAATTGCTGCCAATAGCCAAACCACCCCGATGACAATCCTCAGCCTCCCTCTGGTCAGCATTGCTCTGCATTTTATCGGATGAACAATCGCCAAGTATCGCTCCGAGCAAACTACGACCAGAATCATTATGCTAGCCGTGTACGAAAGCGCGTGAACGAACATGTAGACTTTGCAAAGAAAATCACCGAGTAGCCAACTGTTGACTAGGTAATTGGTAAGCGTTTGATACACGCAGAATATACCAACGCACAAATCGGCTACGGCCAAATTTGCGAGGAAAAAATTCGTTATGCTTCGCAATCGGCGGGAAAATGACACGACCAATATCACCAGCAAGTTTCCTGAAACAGAAATAAAAAATTTCCACATCATCATTCGATCCGGAGTTTTTTTTTTTTTTTTTTTTTTTTTATAATTTGGACAGTGTTTTTCACGGTACCTTTTTACGTCACCGAAAACGGTATCAGGTATGTGAATAATGTAGATTACAAGTCAAAAATTAAAACCCCTGCATATGCTGACAGTTATTTTTCATTAATTCTATCATTTGAATGTAAAATTCTGTAAATTTTAGATTTTTGTGTTTCACCTTTCGTGATGTTCCGGATGGTCAAAATGACGAATTCATTTTTCAGAAACGTGAAAGTTCAGAATATTAAAATTTGGAAACCGTGAAGGAAATTCGTTGGAACTATAAGAGAAACTCGTTAAAGTCTTTGGTGACCATCGAACATCGGATTCGCCGTTGATCCCTACTATACAATGTGCATATTATATGACAATTGGCCAGGGATTAGGGGGTCTCCAAAATTACAGTCGATTATTCGATGTTTGATTTATGATTCGCAATCAGAGTTAAACCTTTGTCCATTATTTGCAAACAACTGTATCCGTTATCCGTAATATGCTATTAACCATCCAAATTTTTTTTTAACTTCGAGTAGTAGTTTCAAAGTTATTCAAAGAATAAAAATTGAAAATAACATATTTTAACTTGAAAGGTTTGGGCGGGAAGTTTTAGGTCTGGCCCATCGCCGTCAGTCGTATTTTTTTTTTTTTTTTAAGTTACAAAAACATATCAACAACGTCATGATCTGACGGATGAGTGTCATATCTGCAAGGATTACGTACTAATGCAGATTTTTTATTCATCTAACTAGAGGAGCGACTACTGAAGGGATTTTCGGCCGGGAATTTAATCCACTTAATTTGTTGGTCGACAGTTTTTCGGAAAATTTTTCACAGGCATAAACCTACACCGACATGGTTTTCATCGGGGGTTAAAAATCCGGGATTGAGAGGTTTAGAGGCTAGTTGTTATTCCTCGATGTGATTTTCCACCATCCTGCTGCAATTTGCTAAAAAATTCACTGCAGAAAATATTTTTAGGGTGCAGCATAGAACATCATAGGTACTTTGAGAAATTATAAGTACACTTTTTATTCTCATATGCATGATCGATTCATCTGTAAAATAGAAAAGGGAAAATAGGTAGACGACATCAAGGGTGAAAATTTACGGTTAATCTTTGTTAAAAATGTTACGACAGAGTTTCCTTTTTTTTATACAACTTTTTTTTCCTGCTTCTGTTTGTCTGCAGATTGCAGTGACTCTAAAGAATTTTATCACAGTTTATTTCTTTATCTTTTGTGACGAAATGCGGGATGTCATTAGCTTCCGAGCTGCAGATATAGCTTATTTTATAAATCTAGCTTCTTTCCGGGTGAATAAAAGCTGAGATAAGTCCTTCACTTCTCTAGATACATACTATACCGTCTTACAAATCCGCGCTTCACCTCTTACGAATTGTACGTGGAATAAAATACTTCAATTTGTGAAAAGATAAACTTTGGCGTTAATGAGCGACAAACGTAACGAGAGTTAATGAGCTAAAGAGATTCTCACCCAGGGAATAAATTTCTTCAGATCTCTGGTAGGTATACGCTTTAAAATAATAAAAGAAAAAATTTGTTGACTAACGGTTTTTGTCTCAAAATAAATGTAATCAGCTGCGAAAGAATTTTCTGAATAGAATATTCCTTTACGTGGTACTAGCAGTGGTTTGATCAGAAGAAAAAATAAAAAAAAAAAAATTATTTGTAACTTGAAAATCACTGATTCACGCTTTTTCCGAAAGAAAGTTTCTTCGATAAATCAAAAAGCTCGCTATTTTGATCAGAATAGAAATATTAAACGTGCTTTGAAATTTTCTTATCGAGCTTGATCGTTTCGTTATTCGAATAGCAAAATTGAAGTCCTGAATTTTGGAAGTTTCGAACAGTCAAAAAAACGACGAATTCATTTTGGACGATTTAGAATTTTCAGAAACGTTGAGTTCGGATTATTAAAATTGGGAAAGTTCGGAGAGCAGACAGACAGCTCAAAACTCGGAAAGCCCAAAACTCTGAAAATCCAGAATCCGAAAATTTAATGAAGGGACACGACGCTCCGTGCGGGAATTTCAAGTTCAGAGTTTTGGCCTTTCGGATCTTTAGCTTTCGAAATTTTGAACCTCTAGTATTTTTCGATTTGAAGTTGTCTTAAATCGACTTTCGGGGAAATATCGTTTTCTAAAAACTGCAACTCGGTAATATTAAAATTCTGAATTTCTACCATCTACGGAACTTATTAAGCATCCGCAAATTCAACCCATTATTCCGGACATTCAATATTAGAAAACTTATTCCACCGTCGTTTTTAAAATTATTGCAATATCCTGAAAAGCTGAAAGCTAAGAGCAGAAAGCTCTTCTCGACGAGGTTTGATTATACTGAATTAGACTTGCGAGTGATTCGCGGATAGGCAATTAGCTTTTTGCGACCCTGATATAGCAACGGATTGTATTAGTTAATCCGAATTTAACAATATACAATTATCCCCGTCTTTGCGTAGATATTATTCCCCGATAGGCCTCAAAGCCCATGGATTGATGCATATAATTCTGGTTATATATCCTCTTGCTCGAATTGTCCGCTACCAAATATCGCGCATATTTCATAGTTATAGACGAATTTACCTCTCGTAATGTTTCATGCAAAGCTAACGGGACCGGGTAATAACTGGACTCTGGGGTTTGCCTTGTATTTATTGTTGTCACAACCAAAAACCGAGTTCTGGGTAATATTGGATGAAGTTTGAAACTCGGGAGGGAGCTGCAGACATCATTTTGACCTTTGGTGTATTAGATATTATATAACGTTGCCAATGATCAAGTTGAATATAATTTTCATTTATTTTTTTTCAGTTTATTCATGGGAATTCGATAGTCTATCACTTATTCAAATCGAACTGATGAATATAGTTATTCAAAACCCTGAATAATGCACCGAATAAAATATTATAATTCAGCTGTAGACTCGCTGTAGAATCAAAAAGCTGCAAAGAATCGATTTCCCATTGGAGTATGTATAATGATCATATAACCACGAATTTAACATAAAGCATCCAGGGATTTAGCTGGATGATGTGAAATGTTGGGAATTTTTGAATTTTTTAGATCGTCGTTTTTGAGATAATTCGTCGAGTTTGTTGGACAGACCTTTCAGCTTCATTTCGACCTGTTTCTCGGATTCTGGGGAGCCGAAAACATGAGAATTCATTGAAATTGTCAATAATCAATTTTTTAACTCAAATCAATCAAATTTAATGCATTTAAATCAAATCAAATCACTTACGCCGAGGGGTTAATCATTTGTGAAACTTGGCGAACATCCCTCCGTGAATTTTGTGAAATCTTTGAAATTTTTCTGTAATCTTTTGAAAATCATTGGAAATCTTTTCGAACTTTCTTACAGATTTTTTAATTGTTAGAAATCTTTAAAATCTTGTAAAATCATTTGAAATTTTGTGAAATTTTCGAAAATTATTGGAAATCACCCGAAATCTCTTGAATATATCTTAAAATCGCGTGAAATTTTTTGAAATCTGTTTGAAATTTGTTGAAATTTCGTTGAATCACTGAAATGTTTGGCAGTCTTTGAAAATTCTTTCCAATCTTTTTAGATTCTTGAAGCTTTTGAAATTTCGTTGAATCACTGAAATCTTTTGCAATCTTTGAAAATTGTTTCCGATCTTTTTGAATTTTTGAAGTCTTCGAAATTATTTGGAATCTCGTGATATCTTTTAAAATCATTCCAAATTTTCTGGAATCAATGAAATCGTTTGAACTTTCGTGAAATATTTTCGAATTCATTTCAAATCTCTGAAATCTCATAAAATCATCTGAAATCTCGTGAGATCTTTCGAAATCATTATTTACATCTCGCGAATTATTTGAAATCTTTGGAAACCTCGTGAAAGCTCTGAAATTTTTTCAAATCTCATGAAATCCGTGAATTTTTTTTTGAAATCTTAAAAATCTTGAACTCTACTATGCGTTAAAATCGACGAGTGATTAGCCCCTCGACCAACACCGATATACATGATCCCGTGTAATCTCTTCGGACAAGGGCGCTTCGTGATATCCTCGGTTCCTAGATGCTTACAACAGTATTGCTAAGCCATTAATCTACATACGGATAAGTATCAACCCCGTTTGCACAGTTTCACGTTAACCTATCACTGCAGCATCTGGTAACAAACATTCCGGACCGATTGAGTTCATAGACTGGATATCAAAGCCTGACTTTGATTGTTTGTTTGAAACCTCAAAAGCTCTGATTAATTTAGATAATAAATGGAAGAATTAATTTCCAAAGATTTTCGCTAAATTTATCAATTGAATAATGAATGCATCTTCACCTAGACTATCTTCATCCGTCGACTCGGAAATTAATACTGAAAGAATAATTACCGTCTATAGCAACGTCTCATGCGGATTTTCGATTTACCTGTTAAATTATTTATAATATCACTTAGGGTGGATTGGTTTCAGCCCGGAATATCGCAGGATCTTCCGAAAGCCCGTTTTCGCCTTCGGATAATTATTCAATTAAGAATTCCGCACGGTTTATACGTAATCCGACTGCATGGCTACGCGGCGAAAGTTATCAGCTACAATTTCATTCCTGATTACATATGTAGGTATTGTGGTTAAATTTTCCTGATTGTTAGGTCAAACGGTTTAAGGGGATCAGTACAGCTTGGTTTGGGAAATTTGGAGCACTCCAAAATTTATTTATCTGTCAACCAGAGTCTATTTCACATCAAAAAAAAATTTTCTTCGAAAAACTTTGTCGTAAGGTTTCAGGCAGATCGTTGGTCCAATTCAACTTCTCAAGGTCTTGATTTCTTCAGACAGCAATTCTACATCTTATGAACGTAGGGATCGGTAAAAAAAATTCATGTGGAAAGTTACGGTCAATTATCCAAAATTTCGAATATTTAGGCCACTAATTTGCAAATAACTTGGCCAATACGAAATTGTAAAAACATTCCCTCGTTCACATGATGAGGATTTCTTTACTGAACAAAATGAGCCCTCAACGACCTTAATCGGAACAACGATGTGCCTAAAACCTTACGACAAAGGTTTTCAAAGAAATTTTTTTTTTTTTTGATTTGAAATAAACTTTGGCTGATGAATAAATGCATTTTGGAGTACTCCGAATTTCCAAAACCAAGCTGTACTGGTACTACCCTTAAGGGTATTGGAATCGATTCATTATATATCTTTATTAGATCAAGAATAAATAATTTTCTATCAGACAGAGTTATTTCCAATTCACTTTGTCAGAGATATAGGCACTCGTGTATCAATCATGCATGTTACACTTATTAGAATATGCTTTGAAGTGTTAAGCACGCTCATAGTACACGTAATGAGTTGAAAAAGAATCTGTCGACTACTTAATTATACCGTAATTAAATTTGTATATAATTTACAGGATAATTTTGAGAAAGTTAAATTCTACTTAGGGATATATAACAGGACAGCTGAATATATATATGTATACATATATGCTTGTACAGATATTATATACTTTCCTCTTGAACAAAACCGTGAGTTATTAACTCGTTACAGAACGAATGTGGGTATATTCAACGGGGGCCAAAAGTTTCTGAGAACTTGCTGAAAACTTATGCTACGTTATACCTTATAGTCTGCAATTTCATTTACCTAAACTCTCATAAGCGAGGGACCGGAGATTTGAGACCATATACTTGTATAATTATATGTTGACGTTGCTGGGAATTCAAGGAGAGAAGAGAACACCTAAAATCACGTCATTTCAGTCACAGGCATTCATACCAATCCGACGTTTTTCAGCGATGACGAATCTACGAGGCACTCCGGTCCCTATCGATCGTGTCCAAAAAAAAACGGGATCAAATCTGATAGTAAAAAGCAATTTCGAGTAAACTTAAATCTTGTTTTTTCCATCCAACTGACGCCGACTGCATTCTAAGTTCACTAAATCTGGTCGAGATGGAAGTAATTAGCGTCATCACCGATGCTGCGCCGATCTATATTAGTTTCCTCTCTTGCACGACGTGCTTTAAATGCTAATTACACTAAAGCAGCAGCAGCGGCAGCAGCAGCAGCAGCGGTGTGCCTGCTTTGAGACAGGATCTTTGAACGAGGGTTTTATGTGTACCTATATTTGAGCGTTCGGGACACGAGTTGGTTTCCTCTTGCAGTGCGGTTCGTGTAGCGAACGTGACTTTATTAGGATTCCTGCACGCATCCTTCCGGCTCCAGGCTCTTTACTCACGACGTCGAACGTTCTAGGATATGTAGGTTTTCAGCGATGAATATGTAATCATGTTTATCGTCTATAACTAAGTACGAGCATACCACTATGTATGTACATATATTATATAGGTATTATGTAGGTAAATTTCTAAAAATGTGAGTGTGAAAAAGACTGGATCGATAGTCCGTAGTCACCATGGGTCAAATTGACCTAGCTTCAACTTTGGGGCTAAATATCTGTATTTGGATGGAATAAATATGTGAGCTATATTTTTTTTATCGAAGTACCATATCTCGTGAGTATCACTCTGAAATTTTTCGAAAAAAAATTGAAAAATGAAAAAGTTATGAATATTTTACTGAACAAGTACATTTTTTCCACATTCACGTCATCACGATTTTTTTTAGACACGTTAATGTTTGATTTTTTGCAAATTGACTATGGCTACTTATTCTACAATGTTCGAAGTATGTTCTATAATTTTTTTGAAAAAAATCGGACGGATACTTTTTGTACGGCAGCCGTTTGAAAATAACGTTGGATTAATTTGACCCCCAGTGTGACTACTACGTGATTCTACAGAAGTCTGACTATACGGAGGGTTAATTCAAAAATTTTGTCAGATGTATGAATAAAAAATAATCGAAATCCGATGATCTGCTCTCGTTTCGTTCGAATCTTTCCCAATTTTGATATTCCTAACTCTAACATTTTTCAAAATTTGGAATCGTCTCAAATGAATTCGTAATAATTCGACCATTCGGAAGTTCAATTCGGTTTCCAAAGTCCGAAAGTTCTAACGGTTATATAAGTTATTCAAAACAGATGAAAGAACTATTTTCAAACTTCTCTGAATTTTTGTTTCAGAATTTTTTTTCAATACCGAAATTTACTTACGTCTACTCCTGCAAAGATAGAATAATTTTAGCAATTAAACTCGGAAAGCGATTAGTTGATGAGAAAAGTCAAAAAAACATAATGAGACTCGTGCACTGTTTAAGTAAGACGTCAGTTACAGAGTTACAAATTGTAATAACAATAATCTGATCTTTTGTCCCGGGGAAAACGGATAGCAATTTCATTCTGAGAAAATGCCGGAGGTTAATATAGACTATAGCTAAAGTTAACCGTCTTTGTATATATGGGACATTCTATGCCAACTCGACCTGAAACCAGACATTTTGAATATTGGGTTAAGAATTTTCAACCTGGACACAGAATTTTTGAGAATTTTTTCAGATTTTTCGATCACGGCCATCGAGGTGTTGAAAAAAAAAACCTAAAAAATTCACGAAATCAATCGAAGGACTGAGAATTGACGGATCATGGGGATGAATTTGCTATTAGAAAATGAAAAAAATAAAAAAAAAAAGGGAAAAGATAATATCTTTATTTAAACGGTTCAATTACCGAGAACCAGGACCACATCGCTTATTCGATTCGATAAGGCAAAGTATATTATACGTGTCTATATAAGATTTATATATAAAGTACCTAATCTCGACCCGAATCTGTGGAGGAAATGGTGGCGGTGGGTATTCGAAATCTAATTTATTATTTGACAGGTACGGAAATTGCGACGATTAGTCAGCTTTCGTAGATCCGTTTAAGAATTGGTGAATTTAACCTTGGAACTGAAATTTTTCAAATTATTGCATAATGCTGTGGGAAAAATATATATTATAGACCCGGGGTTTTTTTTCCTGTGATAAATTGAAACAACGGGTTGTGAATACTTTACGGTATATTACCAAAAAAAACCGCTGTAAAATTCTCGAAACTTTATTATTTCAGCTTCCATTATTGCCTCGATTAATTATAAACGAGGTTTCGAATTGCGGTTTATCAACTAATATTAATCAATTTTTTTATTCGCTCTTCTGGGATAAACATGCAATTTATTAATGAATATTCTGCGATGGTTTGGGCTACCGCATATACCAGTTGATTATTTCAAATCGATCAAAACCCTCGAGGCTATGTGAGCCTAAAAATATAATTGTAGAAAAAACGGTAAGAATAAATTATTTTTTCCATTTATTTCCCCGGATAACAAAATTCTGATTAATATCCCAACCTGCAGGCTAAAATTTTTGAATAAATATAAGCCGGATGATTTTTTTTCTGCCCGCACAGTGTTTTTTTGCCCAATTTTTTCTCTGACGATGGTATAGCTCGAACAACGAAGTTAGCAACTACCGTTTTGAAACCGCAAGTGGGATTGGGCTCGAAAGCTTATTGGCACATCCTCGCGACGGAAACAGTATCCTGTGAAAATTTCATCCAAATCGGTTCAGCGGTTCGACCGGAATCCTGTTCACAAGAGATCGATGGTCTCACTGCATAAATCCGCTTTCGAAATTACGTGCAAAATTTTTTTTTTCGAGTGCATAAACGTGCTTCCCGAATGGCCTAAGGCATTTTTTTGTTAACCCAACATTTTTTGCGATTACGAATGTGTAAGGCGATCCGTTTACCGACGATCGTGCCTAAAAAGCGTGAGGATCATGAGGTGAAATTTTTCACACCATTCATTACGCAATTGGGATTTAGTAACCTAAATACTCTTTTATTCGAATTAAAGACCCATTTTTCTCTCGTTGAACTCTCACTCGGAATTATCTGGCTAAAGCACTCTCCCCTAACCCTTTTTATTCTCAGTTAGCCATACACGCAGGATATGAGCAAACGAGAGAGGATACTGGAAACGAGTATGCTAACAGAAGAGGCGAATCGTGGTATCAGAATATTAAAAAAAACAAAAAAAATTCTGACGGGATACCAAACGCGTTTTTACAGGCGTTTCGTTCGACCCCAGAAATGGGGTGAAATCCTATTTGCTTGGGTTTAATCATGATACCCTATAGTAGGTGTTTACTGTGTGAAGCACGAAGGCCTGAGGCAACGGTTGTAACAATATTGTTACTGTCTTGGGGGATTGCATGATGTGGTGCTAAAGTCTGAGCATGTAAGTGGAATGGGATGGGATGGGATGGGATGCGTGGGCTGTCTGCTACGATGTTCGAAATTTCTTGGACTTGTAGATTCCATCACTCTCCAGTTTTCTGTGTATACAGAGAACGGCGGTAAGTACATAGATCCGAGTAGATCAAGAGACTCGGTAGAGTCTCGCGGCAAGTACATTAAAATATCCCTATACTACACACTTCTTGAACAATTTGAATTATTACTCTTCTCATATGAACTATGTAGGTATGTAAAACCCAGTACGTGGGCGACGAACACGAGTTGACGTCAAAAAAGGGGTTCTGACATATTCTGTATTCAAAGGAATCTTGGAGATGGAATGTAAATGCGAAGGACGAAAGTTTTGCCCGTTGAAAAAAGGTGCTGACATATTTTTGATTCGCAAAAAATAGAAAAAAAAAACGCCTTGGTGTTTTCTATGGCACGATATCGATATCCTCAGGATATTAAATATTTATTCAATATCGTAGCTATGGAACATCTTTATCTCAGACTGAAATGCCGATTATTCGGGTAAAAAATGCGGCAGAGAAATAAAACTAGGGTAAAGTTGTACCTACCCGGTCTCACCCCGCAAGCTTTGATTCAGAGGATTATGGAAAGCAATAATGATATCCACGATGCACCAAAAACTCGAAATATCACTCAGGTGAATTGGCTGATCTCGTTGGACCAGCCATAGAACTCAAAAAACGCTATTTTTGAGTCCTGGAAATGAGAAAAGTGAAGTTTTAAGCTACACGAGTTCAAAAAAAAAAACGAGAGCTTCTTTTAACTCAAAAACTGCGGAATCAATCAATTTCAAACTTTGATCAGATTTAAGATGGATCAAACCCTGTCGATTGAAAAAAAATTTAATCAAAATTTGATGAACCGTTCTCGAGATATGATTGATTGAAGAAACAATATTTCCAAATTTTATTTTGTCAATACCTCAAAAACTACTGTCCCGATAAAATTGAAAAACTGATAAGTTCTAAGACACGTAAAAGCGGATCGATCGATCTATAGAAAGTCAAAATCCGTTTATTCGTTCTCAAGATATCGTCGGTCAAAAAAATGACCACATCGATACGCGCACAGACGTTGATATAAAAATGATCAGAGTTGACTCTCCGTAAACTAAAAACGTGGAGACCTGGCAAAAAGTGGATTTCCCATTTCTGGGTTGATTACAAAAACTTCCCTCCGTCGCAATGTCTCAACGATTTGGGACAATGTATCACGAAATTATCGCACAACTCACGCGGTTAGTTTTTTGTTGTAATATTGCCATGTGCCAACACCGTGTCAGATGTTGGGAACAAACTTATTACACCAGCTGTAGAAGGAAATACGAACACGAGTACCCGGCTTGACCCTTATACCCTGGTCACCCTGATCATCCCTTGAAGTTAGTTCAAAACTACGGTCGTCGTATGTTCTAAGCTTGTTTCAGTTCCGTTATTGTACTCTGATTTTATCCACGAACGATCATAACCCGAATTTCTATGTTTCGAGTGATCGTTTGGTATATTCGGTCTGCATCAGATCGTGATCACTGTTATGTGGTTCGAACTGTTCTTCTCTACTTCGATACCGTATCTATGAAGTTCGATTTGGGATATGGGTCTGTGAGCTTCTATGGCTCCAGAATCATTTCTGGAAATAACCTCGCATAGCTATTTTCCGCAAAATCAGTACAGCTTGGCTTGGGAAATCTGGAGTACTCCAAAATTTATTTATTTGTCAACCAAAGCTTATTTCGCACCAAAAAAAATTTTGTTCGGAAAACTTTGTCGTAAGGTTTCAGGCACATCGTTGGTCCAATTCAATCTCTCAAGGTCTTGCTTTCTTCAGACAGCAATTCTACATCTTATGAACGTAGGGATCGGTAAAAAAAAAATCATGTCAAAAGTTACGGTCAATTATCCAAAATTTACAATATTTAGGCCACTAATTTGCAAATAACTTGGCCAACACGAAATTGTAAAAAAATTCCCTCGTTCACACGATGAGGATTTCTTTTCTGAACAAAATGAGCCCTCAACGACCTTAATCGGAACAACGATGTGCCTAAAATCTTACGACAGAGGTTTTCGAAGAATATTTTTTTGATGTGAAATAAACTTTGGCTGAGAAATAAATACATTTTGGAGTACTTCGAATTTCCAAAACCAAGCTGTACTGGTTCTCTTCCGTTGCTGCCGCGAAACATGCGGAATGAACTTTGCTGTGACGATAAATCGACGTATAAAGAGGAACGATGAGTTCCGAGTGGGTTTTCCAGTTTTCCAGAAAATAGGGAGACTTTTTATTATTTACTTTCTTACTAAAAGCATATTCTGGTAATGTTGTGTGTCGGTAATCCCATGACCCCGTGCATTCTCCGATGTCATGTTGTAGCGTTAACGCACTCTGGTATCTCTCAGCCACCGTCATCCCGTTTAGTTGGGGAAGGATATTAGGACCCGGGAATTTGGTGGGATCTGGGCGAGAACATTCCCAGCTCGAAATTCACACGGATACCGCGATCCCTCGGCATCCGTCGATCTCTAACTCCCACGTCCTGTCCGGCAGACTTTGCACATAACTGAACCATGAAATTCCATGAAAATTTGACACTAATCCTTCCTCAAAATCGCCCCGTGATCATAACCGTACCCTGAAACTTTGGAATCAGCTTCCATAACACGTTTTCAATTCGAGCTTTAAGCACAGAGGGAATTAAAATCAGTCAAATGGAACTTCCGAAGCTAAAGACAATCGCACTTCATTTTGAGGGGCAAAATTATACTGTGTACGTTTATTCGAGTGGATAGATCAGCTTAGTCTGGTCGAATGAGAGCTTTTATCGATCAGCACAAGTGACATCGCGATACGGTATGCTCTCTGCTTATTATAGTGATTGTTCAGTATTACTCAAGGCTTACCTACCTTTGCTTGTTATATCTACTGTTACCTTTTGACAAATGTGTTCTTTGTACTGAAAGTAGACGGTTGACGGATGAATACAATCCAATCTTCCTGCCTCTCAACAATTGGTATGTAAGTGAAGGAAACATGAGTTTGGAAAAGGTCTTTCGAGTACCACAACGAAAGCACTCGGTTCAAGTTGGACTGTATTTAATTTTTTTTTTTATCGAGCTTTTTGACCGAAAGCCATGATAAAAGATGCAGAAGGACGATGATCATCATGGGAAAGATCCATCGAATTAGTCTCATAAAAAAGACCCAGCGATCAGTGGCAAAAAATCGATACTACAAATCACTCCAAAACTTGGAAATGTAATGAAGATGTAAATACGGGAGAGCTTTTTTTTGGCGCTTTGAGAAGGTCATGAATAAAACCGAACCAAAAAAGAAAACCGTGTGAACAAATGGGAAAAGTAGAAAAAAATTTATCCTTGTCCAAAAAAAAAACAGGGGTCGCGGTTCATTTCAGCACGTATAATTGAGACTAAAGTTATAAGGCTCGTGGGAGCATGCCATGGCCTCCGCGGTTTTAGGTAAAAGTCAAACGTGAGAAAAAAAGACGTTATAATATTTTTTATTTATCATGGGACGAAGCGTGTCCGGAATTATAGTCAGTCCGAAAATTTGTGTGAAAACATATACCGTGATCCACCTAACGCAATATTTTAGACAAAAAGAAAAAGAAATGCGGAAATGAAACCCATGCATGGATATTTTTTAATCTCGGACGTCACAGGCGTGGCGGCATGCCGTGATAACAAGCCGGAGTTAACCCGGAATCCCTGGCTGCTCTCGAAAGCTCCTTTACTCAATTGCAAGTCCTGTATATATATGGTGTGTGTAATACAGTACAGCCGCCCCGCAGTATGAACCCCATGCTTTCCATATTCTCTCATGCATACCTAGAGAATTTTCAGGTAATATTAAACCCCGTCCAGGGCAATTGGGGACGATGAATATTCCCGAGCTTTTGAGCTTCTATATAGGTGTGTTATACAGTCTATTCCCAGAAAGACAAGGGATTGTTAAATTTTCTACACCGTACAGCGATAGCTTCTTGACCTATTCAGGTACACAGTTTTGCATGGTTCTTCATTAAAGGTGGACCATTTTTGGTTTTTATTTTATTTTCATCCAGAATTTATTTTCCCCGGGTTATAAGTAGGCCGTTTCTTTTGTTCTTCTTCTCTTCTTCTTCTTTTGGAAGGCGTTATCTCCGACGAGACTGGACCAAATTTCGAACATTGAAAAACAAAAACAAAAAATAAAAAATGAAAATTTGTGGTAAATTTGAATTCGGTTTATCGAGTTTCACGAACAATGTCGAGTCGATGGAGTGGTTCGAAATTCCGAGCACAAAACCTCCGCGGTCAGACTGTTTCAATATGTTGATCCCCTCCCGGCGCCCGCGGGAGTCCTTTGACTCTAAATCTCGCTACAGGTTTGTTTGATCTGATTTTCTACAACCAGTTGCTCTGACCAAAGACGGAATTTCTACTGCGTGAATCCGAGCTTCGGTTATACAGAATTTATCGATTTCTGAACCGAATATAAACGTCGAGACGTTGCCTTTGCCTTTGCCTTTGCCTTTGTCTCTGGGTCGACTCTCGATTCTCCACATTTTGCAGTCGTCTATTTTTTAATTATTTGAATTCCGCCCGGGATGCAGGAATTATACACCTGACTGATTTTTTTTTTAATAACTTCCCGCTTTAGCAAGAGGGAAGTTGATGTAATCACCCCGAAAATGAAAAGTTGAGTTTTCACCAGATCTCCACGTTTCAAAGTCAAGAGAATCACCTCCGACCATTTTCAGATGGACGTCTGTGTGTGTGATCAGTTTTTTTGTCCGACGATATCTCGAGAACGAATAATCGGATTTTGATGAGTTTGGTATCAATCGACGCGGATTCTCCGAACTTAGAACTGATAAGATTCTGGATTTGATCGGTTCAGTAGTTTTCGAGATATTCGAAGAACAAAATTTTGAAAAAAATAATTTCATCAACGATATCTCGAGAAAGGATCGACGGATTCCAATGAAAATTGGTATCTCAAGGTTTTCCGGGCCGTTGATCACGAATACAAGGACAGATTTTTTTTAACCCCTCTCATCTGAAAATTGCCTACCAATAATTATATTTTAGGAAATCGTCATACATGTGCTTTCTTATTTCCATGAAAAATTTGGGCTGGAAGTTTTAGGTCTGATCCATCATAGTCAGGCGATTTACCTGCTTGTTTTTCTTTTTTTCAAGGCAGTCCAATTTTTTTTTTCGAATTTTACCACTACAAAATGATTTTATATATTCGAATTTGTGCTTTCTTCTAAATTATCTCGGGATGACAAAAAATTCAGATGATCGATTTTATCCTGTTTGCGTGTATATACACCGAAATCCGAAGGGGACATAACACGTTCCGTTTCAGAGGGTGTATATAATGCAGAGCATCGAGATAGCGATCAAATAGGATGAGCAATGACTTTATGTCGTTTTTTTAATTTCCTTTTCAACACACTCGTGTGACTAGATATGAGATCAATTCTTGTTCCGTCATAATATAAGCTCGTCTTTTAAAATTTTCGCAGGTAAATTATACCAGAGGACACGTCACGGGCTGTCACTCATCGCCAGGTCTGGAAAGCCGCATAAATAAAAAATAGAATAAAAAATGCCCAAAAATTTGCTGTACCTACACTCGTTTAAAAATATGATGATTGCTTTACGTGAGGGTGAAAAATATTTCTGGAACAATTCCCCCGCGGTGACATTTCAATTATTTATCGAGTCAAATCCGGGTATATATTTTTCATATACTCCAGGATACCCCGAGGCTCATAGGTTTCCAGGATAGTTGGCCAAATTGGAAGAAAAGAACAACAAGGAAACAGAATAAAAAGGAAAGAAAAGAGAATAAAGGTGGCCAATATCACGAGTCACTACCACTCGACGCGTCGCGTAGCTCGCAATTTTATTTACGTTCAAGATGCTGCAAGCACCAAGTACGAGAGCCAAGAATTGTGGTCCCGGTTCCTCCCTTATTGCTGAGAGAAAATAACCCGGAAAGAGAGAATAAAAGTACATCGAGAGCTGTTTGAATCGATTCTGAAATAAAATTGAACCGAATTTCTCGTCAGTTTTCATCGAACATTGCATAAAGCGAGAAGCTTGCAATTTATATCCGCAGGGTTCGAAAACGTAGCAAACAATCTCTAAATCATTAATTTCAAATTTATTCAGGGAGTCGGTAACGATGTTTGATTTTTGGTATACCTGTGGGGCATTCTCCGTCAAAACGTACGGAAATAATAATTCGAAATTTTTATGGGAGATTACACCAAATGAGAGGAGCTTTCAAGATTTTTTTTGATCTTTTTCGTTTATCCGTTCTTGAGATATGAATTTTTGAATTTTTTTATTTCAAAAATTCATAACTTCTTGAAAAATTGAACAAATGAGGCGTTTTTTTTTGAAAATTTTTGTTCTTAACAATACTTTAAGAAAAACAAAATACAAAACACGTGATTATTATCAATTGCGGTATGATTTCTTCTAAGTGAAGCCATAGGCTTCCAGAATCAACAGAATTGTCATTTTGAATCTTTTTAGAAATTTAGTGCGATTAAATTTACGCAAAAAGATTTTGAATCAGAAATAAAAAAATAGAATGAGATCTGACCCCATGATAAATCCGACGGTATAATTTGTAGAAAAAAACAATGTTTTTTTATGAGGATTTTTTCGAAAAGCAAAAAATGTCAAACCTCTCGAAATCGTGAAGTTTGAGCTTTGAATGTAAAAATTATACCGCAATTGACAAAAATCACGATTTTTGTATTTTTTTTCCCAAAGTATAGTTAAAAACAAAAATTTTCCAAAAACAAAAAACACCTCATTTGGTCAATTTTTCAAGAAGTTATGAATTTTCGAAAAAAAAAAAAAAAATTCAAAAATTCATATCTCAAGAACATATCAACGAAAAAGATCGAAAAAAATCGTGAAAGCTCCTCTCATTAGGTGTAATCATCCATAAAAATTTCGATGAAATCAAAATTTCGAATTATTATTCCCGTATACGTTCTGACGATAATGCCTCGTATACGTGGACCAGATACGCGGAGGGGTTTATGAGCAGCTTTTAAATCGGCCTTCATAAATACGAACGAGGGTGCAGAGCTCCCAATAAGCAGTATACTCCAGGTATCCTTCTCGAGAGAGGGATAAAAAGGACTTTTCTGATAATCACAGTAAAAATAACATTTCCGCGGTTGGAATATACCCTCGAGTTCCGATATATTTATATTTTGGTTTTTCTGGTGAGTAAATAAATAAATTGACGAATAACGAGAGGAAAGAGACAAGAAAAAACAAAGAAAGAAAAACGAAGAGGATGACATAAATAAGGGTCGAAGTTATAAAAAATATTTTGAGAGAATCCCATTTTTATATACCTGTGACGGTATAGCCAATATTGATTCTATCAACTTCGGATAAGAATTTTGATTATTTTATCTAATGATCAGTCACCCGAACGAAAAAGCTTCTGTGTTAGCTTTTTGATTATCGGAGCAAACAGTGCGCCGCGTGTGACGTTTCCTAATAGAGTAATATATTACATGAGGTGTTCCACCCTGTTCCGAACTGTCGAAAGGTTTACCGATCCCAAAAGAATCATAATTTTGTCTAATTACAAAAATATATCGAAAGAATTTATGTAAATTTTTACAGAATTCTAGGATATCATTTTTTTTTTTTTTTTTAGTTTTGCACAAATTCCAATATTTTTCCTAACTGAATTTTGACCATTTTTGGAATATTCAAAATTCCTGAGCGACCTTTGAAATTTTTTTTAATTGATCTGAAATTTGGAGAGGGATTTTCAAGTTTGAAAAACTAACAAGTTTTCATACGAGACTCAAAATCAAAAAATGATCGGTCAAAATGGGTCACTCTAATATACAATATATTATAATATAAGTAAAATTTTATGATGATGTTATGCGGACGAATAATTTTCGAATTTGATTAATTTTACTTCATATTTCAATTATATATACGAACTTGTTAACTAAATTTGCGAGCTTGTGAATACAAATAAGCGTTTAATGAGTTGCTCAAGGACTGTGCGGTGTACAGTCATGTAACACGACGATACTGCAGCTTTTGTAGAACGTTAAAATTTATTGTTTTAATTACCACCACGGGCAGCTGAGTAGAACGAAATTTTGTTATTTTAACCAGTAAATTCTGACTATAAGGTTAAAGTTTTCTCATTTGTCTAGATTTGTTTTTTTTATTCGAAAACAGTGCGCAAGCACACCAGCCTCACAAAAAAAGCTCATTTTGTGGTCATGAAGTATCCACCTAGTGATGAGTTAATTTTTGGATAATCATGGATGTGTCTTAATTTCTGTTATTTCGATTTTGGGAACAATTTGTATTTGATTATGTGTGGTTAGAAAATTGTTTTTCTTCAAGAAATATACATATAGTATGGAGTAAATAATTCATTCAATATATTCGCCCTCGAGCTTTTATTCATGGATTATTTTAAAGCTCTAACAAAATGATGTCAAGCTGTTGAGGCTTTGCATTATTGTTGGAGACATTGTTACCCGTTGTGCAATAGTTTGGGAAGTTTCTCCTCTTTTTGGAATTATATTGTGGTAGTAGAAGAAGAAATGCCAATGATGAGGAACAACATAAAGGAAAATGAAAACTTAGTTTAAACGAACAAGAAATTTGTGCCCTGTTTGCCATCGACTATATATTTTTACAGTTGAAATTGATGACTCTGAAAATTGGAAATCAGAGTATGATCTCATGCAAATTTTCAAAAATCCGACGTCGTCGAGAGTATCGAATATCTAATTTAAAAGACTCATATCAACGGAAGGCCCAGTGTCGGACCAGTACCGTTTCCGACGGTGGCGATCCCGGCGCAGTCGTTCATCTTATTACCGGATCGATATCAGTGAGTAACCGGAATGATAAGATCGGCCGTATTAATAGCACTGGCAGATTTTACATTGTTCAACGCTGGCCCAGCGCTCAACGTCAACGCTCGGGCGTTTAGGCTGGGCCAATGCTGGGCCGTATTACCAATATCGACAGACTCTACCTGGATGTATCTACATAATTATAATAGCCATGAATAAACAAAATTTTCTGTAAATTTTCAGGTTTTTTTACAAGATAAATGCTGATTTCGAATAGCAGGAAATATTACCTACTTCAAATCAACTATAGCGTATGGCTTGTAGCTGGCAGCAACAACTATCTGCTAACTAATTTTGCATTTTGACTGAAAAAAGACGTCGGAACATGGCAACAAATGTTAATGATAAATATATAAATCACCTGATGTGTGAAACTTTGTTGAAAATTGAAATTTCTTGAGGAACAGATGTAACGTACGATCGTTCGTGTTCAGCACCGAGAGAGAATAATTTTCCTTTCTTTATTCTGTTTAGTTTTCAATAAGCATAATCAGACCCTTGATATTTCGAAAGATATCTTACTTGTAGCGCAATATTATAGTCGTTAAATTTCCCCACCGATTCCCTAGCCAATATTTCCCTCCTTCGTTTCTGGCCGCGCGGGAACGGTTTTTCCAACTGGCCGAACAATCACGCTTCGGCGCGCGTTATTGGCTTCTGATAATGGCTTTTGAGTTTTGGGCAACTCATAATCAGTTCTGGCATAATAGCTATTATACGCAATTTTGAAGTGGTGGAAAGTGGCAAGACGTTATCCCATATTCCATATCAATCAATCATGTGAGTATATAAACTGAGATATACGTATTGCTTTTCTTTTTCGTTTTCGAAAGAAATTCGAATGAAATTTCGAAAGAAATTCTGACAATATAACCGACCAAATAGTACCCTCGCATAACGCATTTTTTAGATTCAATCTTACAGCCGCTTGACCATGATACAAATTACTATAAGAGAAGACAAGATTTTGCCATGATTGGTTACTTTGCAAACAATTTGACTACCCAGTTCTACCTCCAACGGTTCCAGAAGTCTGTATCACGGTGGGAGATTTAAGGGCGAATAATTAAAACCTGCAGCATGAAGCTTCTGTGTTGTAAAATTTCCTGTTATATGACCTGGATTTTGGCTCAATTTTGAGTTTCCGAAAGACATGATTTTCCAACTTATTTATCTTTCTTGTCAGTCAGATTGGTTAGACCCTTCCTTGTTTGATCAGACTCGATTTTACTTCATACTATATAACAGCCTTATAGCCTGAGGCTCGAGGGAACGTCACCGAATCAAGTCGGGCTATGAGTTAGATCCGGTTCGGAATCAACGAGTCGACCAATTTCTGCCTTTGGGGTGATTATTTCTATTAGTTTAAATCACCCCGTTTGTTTCAACTGGAATACTGATGTCCATTGGCCAGTTTGACGTTGCTTAGAAGAAAAAAAAACGACAAAATTTTCATTATATTATATAGGCCCTGAATGTGTCGTCATAAAGTTAATTACCCGATAAGGACAAGTTCGATTTTTTCTACGTGTGAAGTTAAAATGAAATTCGCAAATCTGGAAGAACTTCAAAAACAAAGGAAAATGAAAATAAAAATCTACTTCAGTAATTTGTTGGAAGAAAATTTTTTTAAATTTACTAAAAACGTTAATTACCTGCTGAATTTCTTTTTGTTTTTTTTTTTTCGCAAAAAAAGGCGTACATCTCCGTGATGTTCGATATTGTTGAAATTTTTATACAATCAACTCTCTAAATTTGAATCAGTGAATAGTCACTGATTGCAGTTATAAGTATACCACAGTGGTATACTTATAACTGGAAACCAGTGACTATTCACTGTTCTTCAGTGATTTTCACTGATTCAAATTTAGAGAGAAGCAAAACTTTTGTACAATTGTGAAAAAAAAAAACCAGTCGGAATCGTGGACTTTGAACTAATTAAGGAAATTTACTCGTCTCTCTGTGCCACGTCGATGTTCCATTCTTTTTGTTTTTTTTTTCTCGATTCCAAGACACAATCATTAATCAAATTATACCCGAGGCTGTTGCCGCGTAACGTACTGAAACAAAGGATCTCAAAGTTAAGAATTTATCAAAGGGATGATTATGAAGAATTTCATTAAATTGTTTGCGTTCAATTTTACGATCAGAATATTTCGGTAATATTGCATCAATCGGAAACTGATCAATGAGAAACTTGGGATGTGCTATGCAAACGCGATCGGCATGAATCAGGATATCATAGCCCCTTGATTATGGTGCAATCATAATAGTCAAACCGGGTCAATTTGACCCGAGCCAACTTTGAGCGATTACTGAAGCAAGACGACGCCTTATATTTCCGTATAAAAATTCAGAGACATAATTTGAACATCGAAAAATATGCTCTTATCAATCAAACTGTAAATTTTTGGTTTTAGGTACTAACAAAAAAAAATCCTGAAAAAAGTGTCCAGAAAACAGACACGGTCTTCTATTTAAAAATTCATAACTTTTTCAATTTTCAATATTTTTTCGCAAAAATTTAGCACGATACTCTCGAGTTATAGTATTTTCATAAAAAAAATAGTTTGATACGGTATCTTTCAAAAAGAATATTTATTTTGAATGTTGAACTTGATAATTCGGGGCTTCAAAGGATAAAAGTATCCAATACAATGAAAGGTGTTTATTCACACTTTTGTCTTTCTTGTCTGTATCATTATTCCTTTACTACTCCTAATATTAGATTGAAAAAAATTCCGAGTCACCTGGACCCGCGATGATTATTATGGGTTAGAATAGTTTTTATGCTAATTTGGTTGATCCTGGGGGTAAATTTCCCGGTCGTTCAAGGATCATGGCTTGAAACATTACCGCAATAGAATTACAGTTGTACTTTGGGCAATAAACTGGTCAACTTTCTGACAGAGGTTGCGGTTCTAATCCGCAAGATCCTTTGCTACTTGCTGTTCACTACGTTGTTGATCCTCAGAACCCAAAATCTCGCTAATGGTTCAGTGCTCTCAGAATTATGACCGAGATACCGGAACCGGAATTTAGGATATTCGAGATATTCAACGAAGTATGCCGACTGATTGCAGCCGCATTTAATCAGCGAGGGGGTACAGGAAAAATCGCATTGTGTGATTTTGTTATTATAGAGTGCGAAAATAAATTTTCATTAATTTTTTCTTCTATCGTTTCAATTCTCGTTGTCCAAGTTATTCATTGAGGAAAAAACCTTACAGCCTAAGCCGAGTCGTGTTACAGGCAGTCTTGTGTTTAGCTTTGTTGCTAAAACATGGACTTCGGTATTCAACGTCCGTCAGGTGTCTCGTGATGGTAATTCAAAATTATCCATTCGAGTTTCGAGAATAGCTTCGAGTTTCCATCGAACTTTTTTCGCCATTCGTTTGAATACTGTTTCAAAGGTACATTATACTACACAGCTTTTTACTTTTACGCAAAAATTTAATGAGTGAGTAACCAACAAACGAAAATCAACAGATCCAATTTATCTTCATGTAGGTATTTACTTATCGATTCTCAGTACGCCTTTCGTATCACACAGAATTGTTTTCTTCTTCTTATTTTTTTTTTTTTTTTGTCGACTTACTCATCTTACTTTTTCGTCGAATAACTCTCTCGTTGAATTTCAAGCTTTGATTATTTCTGTAGAAAAAAGAAAAATAAACAAATTCTCGTCCTGTCTGAAATAACAGCAGCATATCCATTCAGACGTGAAATCGAAACGTTGTAAGATCGTTGAACAGAATAGAAGAAAAATTACAAACGAAAACGAAAAAAAAGAAAAAGAAAAGAAACACGTATATCTCAGTTTATACTCACATGATTGATTGATATGGAATATGGGATAACGTCTTGCCACTTTCCACCACTTCAAAATTGCGTATAATAGCTATTATGCCAGAACTGATTATGAGTTGCCCAAAACTCAAAAGCCATTATCAGAAGCCAATAACGCGCGCCGAAGCGTGATTGTTCGGCCAGTTGGAAAAACCGTTCCCGCGTGGCCAGAAACGAAGGAGGGAAATATTGGCTAGGGAATTGGTGGGAAAATTCAACGACTATAATATTGCGCTACAAGTAAGATATCTTTCGAAATATCAAGGGTCTGATTATGCTTATTGAAAACTAAACAGAATAAAGAAAGAAAATTATTCTCACTCGATGCTGATCACGAACCATCGTACGTTACATCTGTTTCTCAAGAAATTTCAATTTTCAACAAAGTTTCACATCTCAGGTGATTCATATATTTAACATTGACATTTGCTGCCATGTTCCGACGTCTTTTTTTCAGTCAAAATGCAAAATTAGTTAGCAGATAGTTGTTGCTGTCAGCTACAAGCCATACGCTATAGTTGATTTGAAGTAGGTAATATTTCCTGCTATTCGAAATCAGCATTTATCTTGTACAAAAACCTGAAAATTTACAGAAAATTTTGTTTATTCATGGCTATTATAATTATGTAGATACATCCAGGTAGAGTCTGTCGATATTGGTAATACGGCCCAGCAGTGGCCCAGCCTAAACGCCCGAGCGTTGACGTTGAGCGCTGGGGCAGCGTTGAACAATGTAAAATCTGCCAGTGCTATTAATACCGCGGAATTACTCTTTTCGTTGTTTGAAGTACTTGAATCGAATAATCTAACGTGAATAACATGTGAAATTATTTGTTCAGCCGAAAAATAACCGAACTACCATAAATCAGTCCCGTTTCTATCGAGATCTACACAAAAAGTTGCTCCCATCAAATGTTCGCTATATTCTGACGAATACTCACGTACGGAATATGAAATGCTTAAAAAATTGGTGAAAATTTTGAAAACTTAGCAAACATTTGTATTACGCTTTGTGTTCCAAAGCTTCTTATTGACCTGTAGGGTACCGGGAGGCAAAAGCAGGCACTCAATGATCGCATTTGTGAGAGAGGATTTTTCGTTGAATTAAATTGATCAAAATCGTTGAAGTGGCATACAACAAAAGGGCGCGGGCTTCCGCTTTTCAGGATGAATGAAAAAACGAAAAAAAGAAAAAAACACAAAAAGCAATTTGTGGGAAAATCCACCCTACTGTGGTACAATGGGCGAAAATTAAACACCAATTTACGTGTGAAGGTGAAATTACTTTTTCGAGGGGGTGAAAATCTCCTCATCGTCGCAGTTTAAACACGGCCAGCTACATGAATCGATTATTTTGAATGTGGGTAGATAAGTCGCCGCGGGCGAGTTGAATACGAAAATTGTCGGACGATCATTTATAACTCTCACCAAAATTTAACGTTGCTTCTAAATTTATAATTATATCTCCGCTAAATATGGGTAATTTGAAAATTTTTCGATCAATCATTCTCGAAGGAATTATCGATTATTCATCAGAACCTCTTAAGATCTTAGTCCGAAAATCCCAAGTCCTCAGGATTTTGAGCAGAACTTGAAATTAAATCAAAAGTCAAAGTTGAAGCTTTCGCAGACATCGGAGGAAAACGAAAATACTTTCATTCGAAAAATGCTAAATTTATTTGCATGGAATCGTGCTTCCTCGATTTCATTTATTATTTCTTCTGAGAATCTGTAAATTGCCCAAACCAAGCTACTTGTCCCTTTAATTTCGTACAAGAAATTGGTCAAACGATTTCCTGACTGAATAGTCTCATCAAATCGAACCGCAAACCGTAATACGACCATTGGCCAAATGCCACAAAGTTGTTTGCTTCGGTACACGGACTTCCGGTCTTCATTTTCCGTTCACGTTCTCATCCACGCTTCCGTTTCAGTTCAGCTTCAGTTGGCTCGTCTATACGAGCTGGAGACTGTGCATGTGGTGAGAAATCTTCTAGGTCACAACCCACTCCTCAAAGCGAATACAAATTCTCTACATACATCCGGATATCTCGAAGGGAAATGTAATTCCATCGTGTACAAAAGAGGGGTCAAAGGGTGGTGCGAAAGCTTTTCAAATAGAGATAGTGAGCTGGGTCGAAACGCTCGTCAAACACTTTGCCAAACTGTATTATGTGGTGGTCACGATTCAACCTGCACCGTAGTGTCATAAAGTTTACAAATTTGATTCGCAAATATTGCCATACCTTGTCGAAAATTTATGCCTATCGAATGATCCTAGCTACGAAAAGGTATAACATCGTCAATTCGAAGTATAAAACAAGTGCTTCGAAAATTTACCGACTTTCAGCGTTGAAAAGCGATTTTAGATTTTCGAGGAATCACAGTGAAGGGATTTTTTTTCTGTCTGCATCTTGCGAGATACTGTAAGATAATTTTTACCGTGAGAATTAAGGGTGAGACGATATTCAAAAAGCTGCGTGAGTCTTTTCAAATTGTATCCGCAAATTAACTAGAAATTTTCAAACTATGAAGAACTTGGAGTTAATTGTCACGCAAGAAGCTTTTTGAAACCTTAATTAACGTTTGAAATGATATCAAAATGCTACCTGCATTGCAGATATTGACACTTAGCAGAAAGATAGCTTATTTGACCTTGAAAAATATATCCAAAGTTCGTGAAAATCGAAGCTGGGGTTTTTGAGATATTCAATTTTGAAAAAAAAACGACTTTCTCCAGTTTTTCCCATTTATCTCAAAAAGTTTTCCAGCAATTTCAATTTTGAAAAAACCAGGTGAATGCTTATAAAATTCCGCACATTTTGAAAGAAAACCCGTCTCGATAAGATGATTTGGGCCAAAATGACGGCCATTTGAACAAAAAAGTGCATTTTCATTTTCGCAATAACGCAGCTGTCACGATGTAAATTTTGACATGGAGCCACAAATTTTTTTCGCAAAAACGAAGAAACACGGGTCTCATGAAATTTGATGTAGATTAACATCCCAAAGCTAGAAAGAATTCGACCGCTTCGATTTTTTTTGCTCGTTGAATCCATTTGGATTGGGCCTCATACAGCTTTTTTTCGATTCAAAAGCTTTATTTCCATGGTAAAAATTGCTCTGCAATTTTAGTTTTCAGCTAGATCGTCTAGGCTAGGTCCAGATATCTATTATCTCTCAAAATTCGGAGCTGTGACAACTCAAGGGTAAAAGTTTAAAAATTTAGGCACCCTCCTCACGTTTATAACTTCGCTTCACTAACTTTTTGGAAATATATACATTAGGAATAATTTATGAGCATATAAAGTTTTGATGAGGTATGGGAAATCTGTGCCATAAATTTTCCCAAAGTGAAACATATCTCTACAAGATATTTCTCATTATTATACGTATTATTATAGTTATAATAATACGTATCCAAATTCGTATTTGATTTTCGTTTGAAATTCTGACACATATTTCGACAACTCCTTAATTGGACTACTCGATTCGGATGTTTGAGTTATAGATGCGCGAACCGTTGTCGAGTAGATAAAGCGTCGACGTTAAACCCACAGAAAGTAACTTTAAGATACAGGGACTTCGGGTAAACCACAGCTAATCGATGTAATCCTTTAACTCAAAGTGGCTCTTCATGGGGTCGGGAACTGGTTAACGCGGGATTTTTTTCTGTCCTTGGATTTGCGAGGATTGACTAATCGTTGCAATTTATATTAGTGATTTTTTAAGAGAATTTAGAATTTGTGGAAAAAACGGAGTCCCGGGTTGGAGTTCCGAACGGCTAAAATTATACGAATTTATATTCGAGACGATTTTGAATTCTTCAGAAACGTTTATAAAGTTCGGAATATAAAATTTTGGAATTCCTGCAAACTTTGATATTCCGAAACTTTCAAAATTGCGAACTTCAACCCAGCCCCAAAGAATAAAATTCCAATATTTTTCTCGCAGAAACGAGCTTCCAAATTCAACTCAAGCTATCGCAATTTTTCCAAACATTTTCTGTCACCGATGATTCTTCGTTAAGGACAACAAAGAAACGAGCGAGAGAGATGATCGAACCTCGCTTGGTAATAAAAGCTTCTCCGACTCTGTAAGGCCGAGGGGTTGATAATTGGACGAGGAAATTGTACATTAAAAATTATTATATATCTTGTTTCTTTTTGAGTCTGAATGTATTTAGCTAATTGTAAGGAAACATCGCGACGGTTGAAGTTTAATTTTCTGTATCTCTTCTGCTGCTTCTTCTTTTTTATTTTTTATTTTTATTTTTTACTTTACACAGTCTTTTTATTTCTACACCCTCGAAATAATTGAGCCCTCAGGGATTCCCCGCGGTACTATACAGGGTGTCCCAGAATTAAATGTCCAAAATGAAAGGTGTCCTAGAGGAGGAAATATAAAGAAAAACATAATATGAGACATTTTGTATGAATTATGGATAATTTTTCTTTCTTTTTCGTTTTTTGTTCATTTTCAAAAACGTTTAAGGATAGCTGCGAAAGCTCAAATTAATTAAGTCCAGTTTCGGCCGAGTCTTCGAGTCAGGAAAAATCGAATTGGTTTGTCTTGAATTCAAGCCTGCAAATAAAAAAAAAAAAAATCACTTATATCCCCAATTACTTTTTTCTTTTCATTCCGTTTTTATCGCAAGCTTATTTCAGACGTCTGTATGTATCGAACGACGGTATAAATATATCTAAGCTGTCGATAGATATATACCTATAACTAATTTAAAAGAGATTTTCTGCAGCCTGTCAATAGTAGGTACATTTGCAAAGAATTTTTTTCAATTTTTTTTATAAAAGACGAAGCAATTATCAACCGCGTCCGCCGTTATTATTTGCCCAAATCAATCGAAGTACTGGGCAAATATACGTTGCAATTTTTTTTTGTATTTATACCTATGTAATTGCGTGATTAGAAGGATATATACACGTTCATGATCGGTATAGTAATAATAATAATAATTAGGAGAATAATAATGATAACGATTTCATATTAGCGATCGTGTTATTGGAAAAGTCGAGGGGGAACGCCTGCTTTATGGAAAGGGGTTATAATCATATGAGTGAAAGCTACTCTGTTCTGCTGGGGTCAAAAATGACCCATATGATCCACGAAGGGTTAAAATTCGGAACTTGAACCCAACCCCATCGATTGTTCATCTCAAATTCTGCGTTTTAAGTATATAGACATGAGTTTTTCCTTTTGTTGATTTGAATTGCAAACGGAAGTTCAGAATCTCACGATGAATATATAATATGCGGTACAGCTATATACCTATTCTCTCATTTTTCACCGTCTCGCGGATCTGATATGTACATACATATATACATTCATCACATAAATTCGTACTGGTACATATATTGATGTACAAGAAACGGAGCACTGCAGTATATATTCGAACTGAGTCACGTACGTAACCTACTCACTGATTTTCACAGCACGCATCACCGCAGAATCTGTGAGACATATTTGTACGTGTACGGATTTACCGATTCGCTTTTCATCGCAGGGCGAGATTAAGTGTCGCCATTTTCACCCTACAGACTCAGCTCCCTTATATATAGACGTGACAATCGTCCTTTTTTACCGTTTCCTTATTATTTTCGATTTCTTTTTCCACAATCTGCGCAGACAGATTCTCGCTATTCGTATATATGGGAATACAATATAAACGCGACCTCGCCAAGACGATCGATCGTTTCTCTCTAATCGAAGTTGCAAAATTAAACTATCTTCCAAAGAATTAAGCGAAGAAGGTTAAAGAAAAATCCAGAGCAATTAGATTATCGATACTCAGGAGTAAATTTTGGCTTTCAAACTTCTATCACAAAAATCTAAATAATTTCAAATCAATAATTTCAAAATCATGAAGACGGACTTTGGCACGATTTGTCGCGGTTAATTTTGGTACGAAAATTAGCAACACGATGTGAGATTTTGCGTGTTAAATCAAATGGAACGTCTTTATCAGCGATCGAGGCACCACTTAGACCTTAATGAAAGCGTTGCCCTTTTGGAAAGTTCATTATTCGAGGTAGGCAGTTAATTGGAGAGATTTTAGAACGTGTCGCGAAGTTGGAATATGAAATTGTCGATTTATTTTGTCACGTTTTAAAGCTAGGATGTTATATACATGTATAATATTACAAAATTACCGTCATTTAATGAAGATTTAATTAGCTTTGTCGTCGCCGTTTTAATGAAATAGAGGCAATGAATTGATGCCGGTTAATAACGGAGCCCAATACAATTAATCGAGCAATCGCTTTGAGGGAGAAAAGGAGAAAAACAAAAAACAAAAAAAAATGTTTGGAAAAGTAAAAAAAAGACTGTAGATGTTTGGAATTTTATTTTCTCGGAGCAAACGTACGGCTTTGTGCCCCCCCCCCCCCCCCCCCCCGCCCCTCCAAAAAAAAAGAAAAAGTTTTTAAATTCTGAGAGAAAAACAGAATCAAAAAAAAAAAAAAAAAGAAGAAAAAAAATTGTGAAAGTATAACAGATTAGGTACGGATCTTTTTTTCTTTCCTTTTGCGTGTTTCTGTTTCTGTTTCTGTTTTTGTTTTTTTTCCTTTCAGAACGAAAGGATCCCGTAGAAAAATTAAAAGTTCCAAGTACGTATAGCTGCGGGGTAAACGTAACCGTCGCTTATCGTAACCCAGTCCACGTTTCAGGGAAGACCGTTAAGTCCTCGCGGATACTTCTGATTTATTCTAAACGTTACAAGAAAACCGTACATTTGTTTCTAATTGCCTTTTTCAGCCATGTAACACGTTTTCGGAATAATGGCTCTATGTAGTAACAGATGCGTGTAATGTCGTCGCAGCCATGAATTTCAATTGAAATATTTTCGCAGGCGAAATAACCAAAAAAAAAAAACCAAAAGACCCAAAAAAAAAAAAGACTCAAGAAATAATTTCGCACTGTACGAGGAATCTGATCTGATCCGCGATTTTTTTTATCATTCTTCTGACTCTAATTAGCAACTAGAATTTTTTTCAGATATTTCAAAATAAATTTGAGCGCGTCGTGAACTTTTTAAGTTTTTTTTATCAACACCTCGATGGCCGTGATGGCCTTTGAAAAGTGGGGGAACCTTATCAGTTATGTCATAATAACTTAAACTCGGTATAGGTATTATACTTTCGGGATTCTTATCCTCAAAAAGTTTTCGGCTGTTTTATTTCCGAACCGTATATAAATAAAATTCTTCATGATCCAAGGTGAAATTTTACTCGTATTCGTTGAACGTGAACCATATACACGTATTATATACCTACATCGGTTGAAATTGTTTCAGAAAATATTTGGGGCGAAAATACCGACCTTATAGAAACAATTTACAAAGTGATTATACGCGGGCTGATTAGGCTCGCGAATTCCGGACTGTATTATATCTATACAGCGAAATAAGGGTGCGTGATTACGGGCAGGGTTGTATTATAATTATAAACGGATACAGCCCTTCAATTTAACGCCGCGTAGGTATATACGGGAGCTGTGTTTCCCCGTGTTCCTCAAACGTGACTCTTAATCAGCTCCTTAATTAGATCGCGGATTTGATACGGAGCAGGGAGATGTAAATCATCCGGATCCCCCGTATACGAAGCTTCGATTCACTGCAGGTGAAGTCAGTTGAACATCCGTCCGGATAATTGACATCGAGAACGAGGGAGTAACCGAATATCGGAAAACTGCAGCAGCAGCAACAGCAGCAGCTGTCACAATTAATTTATATCAAAATTAAATTAATTTCATCATACTTGTATCTCATCCCAGTTAATTTCGGTTCTAACCATTGTCCATCGTGTGAAGTGGACGCTGTGTATCAACCCGCAAAAATTACACGATTTAATAACCTAATCATAGCAAAATGCTATTTCTGCACTAAATTTCACTCACGAAGTTTTACAGAGTCTATTGAAATTTCAAGAAATCCCATACGATCTATAACGAAACTCTTTGAAATCTTATGAAGATTCCATGAAATCCTATACGGGGTCCGATGAAGTGCCTTGAAACCCTATGAATTCCAGGAAAATTATTGAGAAATCCCATGAAATCTTTTGAAGTCTTTGTGGTCATGTGTTATCTCTAAAGTCCAGATGATACTCGTTTATCTTTGAAATTCTGTGAAATCTTTGAAGTTTGAAACTCCGGTGGCAATAATTCTTTAATAATATTCTCGATTATCAGTAGCTATATGTAATAGACTGGCCCTTAAGACCCTTTTTTTTACTCACTCGTCTCCTGGTTCGGTCCCGAATAAATAGAAAAAAAAAATTGAGTAAACTCTTAGCCCTCTATTTCAAAGAAAAGTGGTGCCTGTAATTAGGAACTTTTTCCCATTTGAATAACACGGGATTTTGAATTGCTTCCATTTATTATAATTTTTTTCCCAATCACGGGGTAATTCAAAAATGTTGAAAATCATCGGAATCTACTATATATTAGTGACAAATATCGGTAAAATTTTGATTAGCCTCTCGTGCAATATTTCACTTCATTTGAGGCCGATCTACGTAACACAAAAAATATTTTCAGGCAAATATCTGCCTGCGTGTGTGTGGTGTGAAATATTGCACGAGAGTATATAATATACATAATTTATATATTGTAAATAATATATAAAACTCATATATTGCATACACATTTTTTATATATTTGTATATTAAATTTTTTTATATCCTAATTTATAAATTTTTTGCCTGAAGGAACCACGTAGGTGTACATACTTATTACCTACCTGCAAGCTCTGTAGAAATTCCCGGAAGTATGTATTACAGTTCTGAAAGCACGATCGGCACTGACCTTCATAATTCTCTCTGTTATAGCTTGTGAGGGCTGTATAAATTAATTGTTCTCATGAAAAAGGGTCGTTTGTGCTTTCATTTTCTTTCTGTTTTCCGTTTTCATTTCGTTTTTTTTTTTCGGTGATGAATGACGCGGTCAACAATATTTTTAAGTTTCCGCAACACATTCGTACGCGATTGTAACAACGCAGGAAAAAAAAAAAAGGGTTTAAAATCGGAAAAGCCTCGTCTGAGTTTCTAAAATATTGAAACTCTCATTCAAGAATCTGAGTACAGTGTAAGTACAAGCTTATGTACTCGCCTTTGTTCGAGCTTATGCTCACAATTCTGCCTCGTATGTATAGAGAAAGGGATCGGTGAAAATATACGAAAAACGAAAAAGTTATATTCAGCTGAGATTTTTATCCCTGTATAAAAAATTTTGTTTCTTGCTTTATTTCTTCTCTTTCTCTCTCTCTCTTCGTTTTTTTAATTTTTTTTTTTTGATCATTTATCCTCTTCGCGCTCTATTCAGGGGCTCAATACCATCCCACGTAAATATCACCATATATATACCATATGTATATATATCAACCGGCAAGTATATGTTCGAGTTCGATTCGCCCTATTTATGCCTATATAGTCCGTACGCAAGGATTATTTTATGTTTTTTTGTCGAATTTATTTTAGTCACTGTCTGAGTCTCCTTATTCCATTTCCGCTTTTCTGAATACATACGCTATACATATATATATAATATATATGGTTGGTTTCGGGACCGAGTTACCATACTTTGGCGATCACCCAATTAGTTCGAAAAAAGCTTTCAACCCGTTGAATTATTTTTCTCTTTTATTCCCTCGATTTTTACTCACTTTTTTTTTGTGAATTCGTTTTTTTTCGGCCCCTGTTGGCCTGCACGTGAGAGTAAATCACGCGAACTAATCTCCAGAGTACACTCATACCTGTGTTTCCAATCGGAAGTTATATTTTTCGCGAATACCACCAATACTTAATCGTGAGCAGCGAATTCAGTGAGAAATTTTGCGAAATGTAAAATTTTTTCAAGACATGAAACGATTGAAAAATTTCTTTTTTTTTTAGTCAGAAAATTGTACCGCGAGATGAACAAATTGTACGAGAAAAAAAAAAAAACAAGTTTCATCTCGTTAGAACATGTCTTGTCATATGTCGGAGCTTTTAAAAGCACTCTGAGAATACCGAGCGCGGAGTTCTACTCTTCTGAAAGTTACTATTTGCCGGAAAGTGTCTACTTGCGAGAAAATTCTCTCTCTCGAGAGAGAGTAACACGTGAGAGGTTTACTCGGCATGTGAACAAGGGCTTTTATCTTGCCTGAAAGTTTTTGTAAAAACAATATCTGTTGTAGGATTGGTAAGGAAAAACACTCGAACCATTAAGAAAGTCGGTAAATTCCGACGTCGCGCGATGCCCGAAGCATTCAACAATATCGTACGAAAAATAAAAATAAAAAACAACAAACCAAAAAACCAGGGCGGTTCTCGAATCCGAGTAAAATCTGAAAGCTCGTCATCAATCCCGACGTTCTTTATCGTTTTTTTTTTCTCATCTTTTTCTACAGTATTTTCTATATGGGATCAAGATGAATGAGCTGTATAGTTATTAAACGTCTCCGAATTGAATACACGTCTCTGTCCACCGCAGACAATCAAAAGCTTGGAAAATGAGCTTTCAAAAAAGTATCTCTTCAGATGACGATATTAGGCAATAAACAGATTTGTATGGGTATAATAAAACTCGATTCGTTTCCCAAGCGGATTTTTTTTTTCTCCTTTCTTTTTTCCCCATATACAAGGCAAATATTTTCATTGTTCGAAATTCAACTGACGGAGGGAAAAATTTAACGGAATATCCGGAATAATACTCCCCCCCCCCCCCCCCCAAAAAAAAGGGTATTTAAACAATGGATGGGGTTTATAAATTATTAACTTTTTTGCAGACTGTACCGGAATTCTGAATTATAATTCAGAATTATTTCGAAAAAGCCTGAATCGTTCTGAATATTTCTTCAAATTGTTCCCAGCGATTCGAAAGCAAAAAAAAAAAAAATCCGAAACCGTTTCTTGTGGAATTAGAATGTCCTAATTTCGGGCGAAGATTTGTGCTTTCCAGGTCAGCGAGAACGTATAATATAGAATAAGAAAAGGAATAGGGATATTAGGCAAACGGGTTTGTTCTAGTCTGATAGTGAGAAAATACATTAGAGTCGCGGTTCTGCACCGTGTTGAAAATTCGCTTTAATATTCTCGACTGCAGTTTCCAGATGGTGTAAGGCGAAACGTAAGTTTATGCACACGATAATAACGTACCTTATATAGTATATAGATGATACGTAAATGTGGAAAATTGGATACAATATATTTCCCAAAGCTGCGATATATATATTCTACGCGACAATTTTTAAAAAATTCAAATTTTTCACATCGCTGGAAGAAAATGTGTGTATACTTTATACTGTACCTTAATACCGTATAATTTCGACCCTGTTATAGTATGCAACAAATCAGTTTAGTAGCTGTACGCGCGGGTGAATGAAATATTCGAAATTGAACCCGCACCGAGTGTAATGAACATGAATATAGAAATTATTCAACGATTTTACTCGTTTTCGTTTTTTTTTTTTACGAAGGGAAAATCGTCCAGCGGAAAATTGAACCGTTTTTTAAACGTGAAAAAACAACAAGATAAAAAACTTCAAAAATTATTCGTGCATTACGTATACATTTATCGAAAATAGTAATATCCTCGAAAGTATGTAATGAATGCTGTTATTGAATATTTCTTTCTTCTTTTTTTTTTCCTTTTATTCGGTTTTTCGTTTTTTCGGTTTTTCATTTTAACCTTTTTTTTTTTCTGAATTTTACGGTACAGCAGACCGACAGTACTTAACTCACCTACGATTCTGAAACCTCCTTAAGCGAGGGAGTCAAGTCCCTGAGGAAAGCTTCAAGGGTTTCTCGAGACTCGAGTCACGTGCGTTAAGGTGGTGTAGGCCGCAATTGACTCTGTTCGATTACCGAGTGAGGCATTAAGCCACCCGAAATGGACCACAGATAGGAATTATTGGATTTCTACTGCCTAATACAAGGGTTACCTTAAATTACGACTGGGTACGATATTTGGCGTTATTTCCAACGAGCTGGGAATAAAAATTCTCGGAATTCAGAGCTCGGAGAGAAAAAAAAAACAAAAAAATCAGGAAACCGGTTGACCTGTGGGCCAACCCTAAACAATAAATTGATACTATTGTGTTTATAATACATTAAAGCAGGTTATAAGTATAGTTAGTTTTCCATATACAAATTTTTTTCCGTCTGATGTTTGATCAAAAATCGAGTTTTTTCAATTATCAACATTTTTAGGTTTCAGGGAGTTATATTTGATGTCAGAAGATATCGTTCAGTCTTAATTAAATTTAAGTCCTGGTATACCTTTTCGATCGCCGCAAGAATCATTCAAATCGGTTAACTCGTTCCAAAGGTATCGTACGACAAAAAAAGAAATTTTTGTCGTGCAATATCTTTTAAACTAGTCGTTCGATTTTGATGAATGTTCCTGCAATCGAAAGGGCTATCCAAGACTTAAACCTGATTAAGTTTTGAGACTAATCGCACGAACGGTTTAGGAGTTGTGCGCTGAAAACCTGAAATTTTTTTTTTTTTAATTTTTATTTTTCGAATAACTTTGGAACTACTCGACCGATCGACTCCAAAATCTAATCAGATCTAAGTCTCGATAAACCCTTTCGATCGCTACAAGAACTATATTCCAATCGGTCAATTCGTTCTAAGGATATCGTACGACAAAAAATTAGTTACACACACACACACACACATACGGACGTCCATCCAAAAATAGTCGGAATAGCTTCCTAGGAACCCAAAACGTCGAGATCTAGTGGAAACTCGATTTTTGAAAATCGGACCGAAACCAGTAACTTCCCTTCTTTTATGAAAATTTTCAATTTTCATAGCGGGAAGTTAAAAATATCAGGGGAAAAAAGTTTCTCATTTTTATTGACCAATGATGGCAAGTCATTTTTAAAATTCATCAATCAGTTTGGGAATTTTATTACTTTATTAGCTTTGTAACGTTATAATCATGATAATGGGGAATTGAACGTCTAGAAAAGACCTTTTCCTACAAAAGTAATGTCTTTTTTGTGTAGATTATGAATCTGCACTAAAAAACAGGGATTCCTATTCGAAAAACAAAAGTTGGCTTTCAGCCTGGTATATTAAAATGGGACATCCTGTACAAGTACCGACTCTGAGTAACAGTAGAATGGATACATTTTTATAATTATCATTTCAAACCATTTTCAGTAAAAATTCCATTCCGAAAATGTTTCCAGATTATCGACCGCAGTCGTAAAAATCTTCTTGAAATTGACCTTGAATTAACGTTCTCTGTGTGACGTGCGATATCCACCTGCAGATAACGTTCAGCCGCGGACAATAGCAAAAATCACGCGTTGCAGAATGAGCATTCAAAGATAGACTTCAATCTGCTTTGCAAAACACGTGATATGTATACCAATTTTTTTATCATCGCGTTTTGGCCTCGATTTGGTCGGCACTGATATTTGAAGAGCTATTTGTGGACCGCGAAACGATGAAAAGGAATGAGATCACTGATATTTGATGAAGTTTATCCTTTTGACCTTATATGCACGATAACGATGGATGTGACAATTTAGGATCGCCCATAAGTCGTTCACACTGAGGACAAAAATTAGGACTGAAATGAAAAATCGAAAATGAGAAAAGCATGAGTATTAGGAATTAGGATTTCGGCACATATTCCAGGTGACATTATTTGGATACGCAATATATAAATTTCTCTGACACTGAGTACAAAGTTACTGCGCAAAAACTGTTATCTCGTTATTAATTATTGGTTGAAACATGAACGTTGAAATGCCTTTCTGATAGAACAAAATAGAAGATGGTAAGACCCGTTTCCCGAGAGCTAAGACGAGTGGCCCTCGTACAATTTAAGACTGAATAGATTCCAGTCAAATCTGAAGAAGCACACGATTTTTAGCTATTTTTTTCCGTTCAACAATTGGCATTGGTACGGTCAATCCGTATCGCCAAAAAATGATATGGAGAGTATAAAGATATTGAAGTTCGCGGAGGGTATCTGTTTCGAGGTTTAAATAGCGCGGACGGCTTCTCAATTGCAGTCAGAACTGCAAGTGCATTCGTAGAGTTCAAAGATGTACGCCAAGCTGCTCGGTGTCCTGCTATTTGCGTGTACAATAATCCACAACGAATCATCAGTTGTTCACGAAAACAGGAGCTCAGGTAAATATAAAAACTCATGGTCTTATTCGTTCTTAAATATAAAAATACTGCGCAAAAACTGTTACCTCGTTATTAATTATTGGTTGAAACATGAACGTTGAAATGCCTTTCTGATAGAACAAAATAGAAGATGGTAAGACCCGTTTCCCGAGAGCTAAGACGATCGGCCCTCGTACAATTTAAGACTGAATAGATTCCAGTCAAATCTGAAGAAGCACACGATTTTTACTTACTGCCCTTACGAATCAAATTCCATTTCAGTAACAAATGTTACGTCGGCACCAGCTCGAACAACTACTCTTCCCGAGGGCTACGTAAGTTTTTCTGAGGACCATGCGGCCTACAAAATCCACCAGGAACGTGTGACTTGGACAGGAGCGCGAGACCTGTGCATCGCGGAGGGTGCTCAATTGGCCATCGCTGATACTGTCGAAAAGATTCAGCATATATATAGCACGCTACCTGAGGTCAACCAGTGGGTTAGCGTTGGCATTCAATTGTCAGAAGCAACTAATGAATGGGTCAGAATTGACAACGGTGAGTAGAAACCTAATCAAAGATCTCCATAAATATGTATGATGAGCGACGTTTATGAATATGTAAAAATGTATTTAATCATTCCTTAATGTCTTAACCAGGTCTCTCTCTAACATCATTACCATGGTTGGAAGATAATCCTGACGATGCAGGTAACTGCGTCGGTATATCGTTCGGCGGAGAAGCACTAGTGAATTTCGGGTGCGACGCGTTGCGTTACTGGTATGTCTGCGAAATTCCTATATAGGAGGACTGGACAAGGGAAGAATAGATATTTATAATAAATATTTATCTATATAAATATATATCTATACACGGTGTACGAATATAAAAATATGGAATGTAAATATTTGATAAATATGTGTAAGGAATAAATCTAGATTCTCATTGAAGAGATGAATAAATCGAATGTACGAATATGGATATAAATAATCGAATATGATATGGATGAACGAATAAACAAAACGAAATTTCAACACCAATCGATACAAGGGTCAAAGTTATTTAGCAAAGCTGTACTAATATTTTTTGGATTTTGTGCATGAGCCACACCTGTCTAATGCCTGATTACCTCGATATTTGGAAACATCTTTTTTTCCTCAGAAGTTTTGCTCCGCGAAGTCTATCAGTAGAAAGTATTCGGTAGCAATAACCGTGAAAATCGTAAATTAGTACAGATAGTATCAAGAATAAATTTTCAAGCATCATATTGATCAGTCGTTTTATTTTATAATGTAGAGACTCACTGAGGAGGGATTTTTCGAAATTCAATTTCCAAGGGGTCATGAGGAGTTTCAAGGTTTACTACTAATAACGAGCGAGCGTGGCGAGCGAGAGCAATTATATCCGAGGGTGAGGCCGCGACGAGACTACTAGTAAAAAATCAGGAAACCGGTTGACTTGTGGGCCAACCCTAAAACTTCCCGCTATGTGTTAAATACGTTACAACAAATTGATACTATTGTGTTTATAATACATTGAGAAAGGTTATAAGTATAGTTAGTTTTCCGTATATAAATTTTTTTCCCGTATGATTTTTAATCAAAAATCGAGTTTTTCAAAAGTCAACATTTCTAGGTTTTGGGAAGTTATATTTGATGTCAAAAGATAGCGTTCAGTCTCAATTACAATCAAGTCCTGGTATACCTTTTCGATCGCCGCAGGAATCATTCAAATCGGTTAATTCGTTCCCAAGGTTTAATACGACAAAAAAGAAATTTTTGTCGTGCAATATCTTTTAAACTAATCGTTCGATTTTGACGAATCTTGCGGCAATCGAAAGGGCTATCGATGACTTAAATCTGATTAAGTTTTGAGACTAATCGCACCAACAGTTTAGGAGATATGCGCTAAAAACATGAAATTTTTTTTTTTTTGAATTTTTATTTGTCGAATAACTTTGGAACTACTCGACCGATTGACTCCAAAATTCAATCAGATCTAAGTCTTGATAAACCCTTTCGATCGCCGTAAGAACCATTCCAATCGGTCGATTCGATCTAAAGATATCGTACGACAAAAATTTGTTTACACACACGCACATACGGACGTCCATCCAAAAATAGTCAGAATAGCTTCCTAGGACCCCAAAACGTCGAGATCTGATGAAAACTCGATTTTCGAAAATCGAACCGAAACCAATAACTTCCCTTTATTTTTGAAAATTTTCAATTTTCAAAGCGGGAAGTTAAAAATCTCGGAAATTTCCTTTTTAACTTCCCACTATGAAAATTGAAAATTTTCAAAAACAAAGGGAAGTTATTGGTTTCGGTCCGATTTTCGAAAATCAAGTTTTCATCAGATCTCGACGTTTTGAGTTCCTAGGAAGCTATTGTGACTATTTTTGGATGGACGTCCGTATGTGTGTGTGTAAACAAATTTTTGTCGTATGATATCTTTAGAACGAATCGACCGATTGGAATGGTTCTGACGGCGATCGAAAGAGTTTATCAAGACTTAGATCTGATTAGATTTTGGAGTCGATCGGTCGAGTAGTTTCAAAGTTATTCGAAGAATAAAAATTAAACAAAAATAATTTGCATGTTTGTTGCGCATAACTCCTAAACTGTTCGTGCGATTAGTCCTAAAACTTAATCAGATTTAAGTCTTGGATAGCCCTTTCGATTGCCGCTAGATTCATCAGAATCGTACGATTAGTTTAAAAGATATTGCTCGACAAAAATTTCTTTTTTTGATAGACGTGAGTTGATTTCGAATCACTCGACGTTGAATCTGTCAAATTATTTGAAAATTGTTAAAAATTTAACACATAAACATACAGACTTAACGATATCTTCTGACATTAAATACAACTCGGTAAAACCTAGAAATGTTGACATTTGACAAAAACTCGATTTTTGGAAATCAGACGGAACAACATTTGTATACGGAAAACTAACTATACTTATAACCTTCTTTAATGTATTATAAACAAAATAGTATCAATTTATTGTAAGGTATTTAACACATAGCGGGAAGTTTTACTGTTGGCCCACAGGTCAACCGGTTTCCTGATTTTTTTGACCTTGCTAGGTAGGTATATAATATACCTCCAGTATATACTCGTATATACGTAGTTGAATATAGAGACGAATCCGACGGTCTAATAAAAGCGTGAAATTTTAAATTTGAAATGATTACGCCTGCAGTCAAAGTAATAAATTGACGTGATATTCTATTTATGAACGTTAACCGAACAAAAATCGAGAAATTTTTAAGGGGACAAAAATTTTCCCCTCTTAATATAGCGAAGAAGAAAAACCTTGCCTTCGTTTCTGTATAAAAACCCGAGGGTGTTTTGATATGCGAATTATTAGGAACGGTATGACTGTAAGGGTGGGAAGCCGAGATTAGGGGTAAAAAGCGTCTCTTTTTCTTTTCTTGTCTTTTTTTTTTGTGTATCGTTTTATCATTACTGGTCGATATTAGATTATTTTTTGAAGACGGTATATGACACAGGCGCGTGTTGGCTATATACGTATAAGTCGGGAACAAAATATTTCTGCTGACTTTCAGATTAAAGCTCTTTCAAAATTTGACGGTATATAAAAAGGCGAATTGTTTATCCTTCCGGAAAATTTGAGCCGATGAATGCGCAGAAATATGTATACGAATATAAAGATTGCGAAGACAATCCGATGTCGCCGCAGAGCTTTACCCCTGCAATAGAATTCTTACTCCTCTTTTATTCTTCGTTGAAGATTTTTATCAAAATCCTTTTCTAGCTATAAGATTGAATTTTTCGATGAGCACGAGCCGCGGTTCTTCTTATATTTTTTATTCCTTACTTTCACAATTTTCAGGCCTTTTCTTTGATACATTCTGTTTTTTTTTTTCGTTTCATTTCGTTTTTCATCAAAATCGAGGTATTCCTTTATGAACGCAACTTATATATTGTCGTTATATATTTTTTTGAAAGAAGAAGTCTCTTCCATCATCCTCCTATATTTTTATCAATTTTTTACTCCTTCCAGTTTCGATGTTTGAAAATAAAATTAATTCGCCTTCAGTCGGGTATATTTTTGCACCAAATTGAATTCCCATGATACGATATTATATACGTTAAGCATGAATAATATTATATTATGGGGATCGGATTGAAGTGGAACTGACGGTATTTTTGAATAAAACGTCAACGAAATATTTTCCGGGAAAATATATCCGAGGACTTCATAAACTGACGAGTGACATGCGTGGATAAATTCGGGGGAGGAAGAAAAGCGAAAAAACTTTGTAGGTATCGATACCGAATTCGGCGGGGATCTGTCTTTCTGTGTCTTCATGAAATTTTTATATTGAAGAAAAAAAATCTCATACCTTTATATATTACTCAAACATTATTTATCATTTATACCCATTCGATTGGACGGACAGTCGTGATGCTTTACTGCGAAAAAAAAAAAAAACTTTACCTCTAACTTTTCTTTTTCCCCCAGTGAAAGTGATCGATTCAAGATACAAGTTAATATTTATTTCATATCTTATAGTACTCATATACTCGTGAAAAACTCTGCTTTCGTGGTGACATTTATTCAATTTTCTTTAATGGATAAGAAAAATTTACTACAACGTGATTCTGAAATTGTAATAAAATGAAAACCAGCCTGGCCAGCTGACTCAGCGAAAATTCGTTATAAAATATTGTTTTTCCAATTCAATAAATATTTTTATGAACGATTTTTAATGAAAGAAAAGTTCGCTTGTCCCTCGATCTTGATTCAGTCTTAAAGTCTTGACTAAATCTTCTTCCTGAGTCCGGATTGGCAAAACAAAATACAAAAAAAAAGTGGAAAAGACGGTTTTTTACGGTATTTTTCATCGTCCTAAAAGCTCATGTAATCATGGGAATTACTGTCAAGCATGTGAAGAATGTAGGTTGACATTCGAAAGTTAAAAGTCGACTTTTTTCTCCAGTAGAAGTATAACCGTTCAAATCGAACGATATGTGACAATTTTTCAAGCCTGTCCAGACCCGTTTGCTTTAGACCGAAGCTCATACTTGACCCTTCTTGGATCATATGATTTTTGGTGGCACCCTGGATCACATGGATAATTTTTGTCCCGCAGCTCATATCTCACGTATTTAGAGAGGAAAAAATCTGAAAAAATTCTGGCATACTCTTTATTGATTCTACTTGAAGTTCTGATAGTTTTCATAGCCGTTGCATTTTTTAATTTTCAAATAAATTGTCTAAATAAAGCATTATACCTTCGGAAAAAAAAGTAATTTTACGAAAAAAATCGCCATTTTTTTTCTATTCAACATTAAGGCAAAATTTTTGCGCGTATTTGTAGCTGAAACTATACTCTTTCAGATAAAAAATGTCCCAAGTCTGCCCTTTTGAAAAAATATATTTATTTTGGCATCTGAAAGTAGGGTAAAATAAAACTACTGTAAAATAACGTATTTTACATCATAAAATCTATTACAGAATTTTATTATTGAAGAATTATGAAAAAATACGTGAAGGAGTAACTAAGATTGTACTTTATCCTGTAAGGATTCAGGAGATATTTAATAGGGAAAATTCACTGGGGTTAAAAATGACCCATACGATCCACGAAGGGTTAATTTTCTTATATCAGCACACGTGATGAGAAGTAAAAAAGTGAGAAGAAGTAATAAAAGGTGTACTGTATACATCCCTTCTAATGATACTTTTTACTTTTCATCTTTTTCTCTTCAGGATATACATCAACGACAATTTGACTTAAAAGTGGGAAACCGTAGATCTATCTAAACCGTAATTGCCATGAAAATGACATTAAATTTAAAGAGGGTTGGTATAGATCGTAAATTCCGACAATTTTCAACGCGATTATTTTCGTCTTGAGACTATCTCGGCGAGGTTCTCGGCACCATGAAATAATCTTTATACCTTTTGTAATCACCTTGCTATATCCTTTTACCCAAAAAAAAAAAAAAAATAGAAACGAGGAGACAGATTTCAGGACGAAACGGTTCCAAGAAAATACGAATTTCGTTCATCAAATTATAACGATTAATGAAAATTCTAAATAAACGATCAAAAATTTCCACAGAGAAATGAGAACGTTCCATATACTTAGTTTACAATTAAAAAAAAAATCGTAGATTTTGTGTATAGTTTTTCATCACAAAAGTCGTTATTTAATTTGATTTTCTTCTTCTTTGATCAGACTAGAAAAAAATTACGATATTTCTTATGATTGAAAATCTTATTCAAATATTCTTTTCCTACGTTATTTTTTTCTAACCAACATTTACGGAGCCATATTTATTATTAGCCAACTGATCCCAAATTTTGGCTCCCACTCATCTTCTTGTAGATACCTGCAGTCTCAAAAGATGTTATTGGAGGTATAGAGCCCATTACCGAATAAAACGATAAATCATATGTTTTCAATCAGAATTGCTATTCGTTTTTGTAGGAATTATCTTGTCTTAGTGAACACAAGCTGACGGGATCTTTGAGCTTTGACGTATATAGGCAGAAGCTCTGTCTATAAGATTGACGGCTAGGGATTCGCGCCGTAAATTTTTTTACAACTCTCTTCAAACCTTTACTCAAGAATTTTTCTTCTCTTTCAACACCGAAAAAGTAAGACCAGATATAATGAAGTGGAAAAAATTGATGTTCAAGGTTCAAGATTCGCTGCTAAGTATCTTTAATATAAGTACAGACGAGGATAAGTGCGGGGTTAAGAGTTTACACACACCTTGAGGTTAATTTTTTTTCTCAGTTTTTTTTTCTCTCACTTTATTCTCCGTCAACGTCAAGTCCTTATCTGAATATTTTTTAACAGGCATTTCATTTTCGTGCGGATCAATTTTTTTTGCTTTTTTTTTCTCTCACTTACTGTCTTTTTTTTTTGTTTGCAATTTGTGCGGGATTATGTTTGTAATCAGGGTTCAGGTTCAACATTCGGTGAAATTGGTATGGAAACTTTTCTGATGGATGTAAAAATTGGATCGATAATTAAGCAAAGCAATTTTCGCTGTTTATATGGTAGACATACGTGGCTGGGTTGGAGTTCCGAATTTTAAGAGCCCCGAAGGGTCAAAATTGCCAATTAATTTGCGACGATTGCGAATTTTCAACAATTTTTGATTTTTTTCTTCCACGCAATTGAAGAGGCTGCAATAAAAAGTTATTAGGAGAAATTCTGCAATCATTCTCCAAAAATCTTCGCATGAAATTACGCACTTTTTGTCTCTTACAATTTTTCTCCAAACTTGATGGTTCAGAGGTGAAATGTTCTCGAAAGTTCAAAAATCTCTAGTTGTTCAGCTGAATAGCATGAAAAATTGACGTCTCACAAAAAAATGTTTCATACAAAACTCGTTCGAATTTTCAAGTAGAACAAAATTACGTTTTGAAAAATATGGGTTTCCGTTTAAAAAAACAAACCTGACCCTTCCCCGGCCTTGGTATCACCACCTACTGAAAATGATGCTGCACTATGTTCTTTCCCCTTTGATATCCTACAAGTTTCATCCGAAGTATTTTTTCGTATCGCGATTAGTTCTCGAGATATCGGCCTGGGGCGATTGAAAAAAATCACCCTGTATATGCGGATTTTCGGGAAATACTCTAAAGCACTTCGAGTCGATGATATTAAAATTTAGGACTCCGACCTTTCGGGACGTTTGACATTTTGAACTTCAACCCGGCGCCATTAATGCGAGTAAATATGTTTGAGAGAAGATACCTACATCTACATCCCGGTGAAATCGGGTACAAAATTGTGGAAACGAAAGAGAGGATTTTTCCCAATATTTACTTTTTCAAGTATCCGCAACTTTCGTGTTCCCATTCAAGGGAGGATCTCGGTCCTGGTGTATAGCCCTCGAGCCAGTTTTGTCAAGCCCGTTATACCCACTTCCCGACCTTACTTCAATTCTCGTCCGAGATAAACCCTCGCCGGATTTTTTGGACTCATTTAATCGTTGGCGTGGACGTAAAGATATCTTTCGAAACATTCTGCAAAAGTGTTGAAGGGTGTTTTATATACGCGATGGAAATCAGAGGAAATTTCAACTCCGCGACTATCCCCGTCGGTTTTTGGCTTCGTTATAAAAATGGTTCCAGACGAAAATTGACGAGGCTTCTATTTGTCGTTGGATAATTACCTCTTTTATCTATATATATATATGTATAATATTCATGTATATAATGTACAAAGTGTTATAGGTACTACGAGTTCCTTTTCATGCCTGAACAATTAGCGTTCGAGGTGACGATAAAATGTGTTTCTTACGTTTTAAGAATTTTTCTATACTTTTATTTAAGGTTTTCCTTTCATTGTGGCAAAGGAATATTTTCAGAAAAAATATATTTCGTCTCGTATAAACCTGCGATGATCGAACAAGAAGAACCTGGTAACTAAGTTCGTGGAAGGCGAAAGTACAAAAGAATGAAAAAGGTAAAGGAAAAGGAAAAGGAAAAGGAAGAGGAAAAAAAGAAACGAATAAAAACAAAAAAAATAAAAAGAAATATGTACAGAAAGCAAAAGAGCGTGAAGAATAAAGTTGCAGGAAAAAAAAAAGGCTTCCTTAGGAAAGATTTCTATCACCGCATATATCCCCCCCCTCCCCCCCCCCCCAACAATTTTTCCTTTCCATCAAAGAATTTTCTTTAAGCTGTTACTATACATATAGCTGTATTATACGTGGAGTCCATTCTTTTCGATTGAAAAACCGATGATATCTTCGGTATTGTCCTCATTGTTGTATAGAAATTCTACTTATATTTCGGGGTAGCCCAAAATTTTGATTGTTCAACCCAATAAACACGTGTTCAAGGGGACCAGTACAGCTTGGCTTGGGAAATTTGGAGTACTCCAAAATTCATTTATTTGTCAACCGAAGTTTATTTCACATCACAAATAAAATTTTCTTCGAAAAACTTTGTCGTAAGGTTTCAGGCACATCGTTGGTCCGATTCAACCTCTCAAGGTCTTGCTTTCTTCAGACAGTAATTCTACATCTTATGAACGTAGGGATCGGTAAAAAAAAAATTCATGTCAAAAGTTACGGTCAATTATCCAAAATTTCCAATATTTAGGCCACTAATTTGCAAATAACTTGGCCAATACGAAATTGTAAAAAAATTCCCTCGTTCACACGATGAGGATTTCTTTTCTGAACAAAATGAGCCCTCAACGACCTTAATCGGAACAACGATGTGCCTAGAATCTTACGACGAAGGTTTTCAAAGAAAATTTTTTCTTCTGATGTGAAATAAACTTTGGCTGATAAATAAATGCATTTTGGAGTACTCCGAATTTCCAAATCCAAGCTGTTCTGGTCCCCTGAATAATATTCTTTTCACACAGTTCTAGACACAAGATTCAAAACTATTTTCACAAATTTTGGTCATCACCATGTTCTACTCGGACTTTGAATCATGAGAAATTTAAGCCAGTTTAATATAAATTGGCTTTAATACCGTGAAAGGTTTTTGAATGATAATTCCAGTTCACTTTTATCGCATCTTTCATGACTTGAATGTTCCCATCAAACGGTGGATATCCATTATACGGATATAAGACTGTACGATCGATCATCCGTTTGTTAGACTACCCACTTAAGGGCCTACTGTGCCTGAAAAAAGGATAAAAAATAAAAATGCCTCCGGGAATCCCCTTTTTCAATTTCAAATTGGCTTTTACCATCAAACTCCGCGTGTATAGCTACATATGTAGGTACATACATACATATGGTACTACATGAAAAAGAAATTTTCAATCTCAGGCAGTTATCCGATCGTATATATATCCGCCAGGTATATCCAAAGGATGGACATTTAATCGTACGAGTTAAGCTGTGTTCGAAGTATTACACGCGTGCATTACACATACTCACGCAACCGTGAAACAAAGAGACGGAAAAAAACTGCGCCCCGAAAAGGAAAGAAAAAAGAGAGGAAGAAAAAAAATTATGTACTATATGGTCTATAATAAATATATGTATATATGTATATCGAAGTTGGTGATGGGATACGTAAACCAATCTTCAAAACCCTCGGAGAAATAGTCTGATCGTTCGTATGTCAGAGTATCGACAAAGTGTCGAAGCGTACCGTGAATTCAAATATTATACAATATTCGGAAATACGAATTGCAAAACGAATTCTGCAGGTATTAGAGTAAGAATAGTCTGTACGCTGAATTTGGCATAGAAATGGACCTAAATTTCTATTCTTTTCACGATATATTTTCCTTGAATTAAGAAATTAGCAACGTTCGAATTTATGCGAGAACTTTGCTCAATTTTGATCAAAAATTTGCCGCTCTTTGGCTCGAAAATATTTCAATTTTGTACGTCAACGGGATGCGGAAAGCGCAAAACGCATTTGAAAGGCATTATCAATGAATCCCGAAAATATTTCGAATTATTTAATATGTATGAACATTTTGAGACCACTTGGATTTCCTTTTTGTTAAAATGATGATACAAAGTCCATTCTTCGGAGCTCAGGATTTCCGGAATCGAGAGAATCGAGGTTTGAGAGATTGAAATCGAAGGCTCTTATCAGCTTTTATTTTACGATTAAAAGCTCTCAAGGTACTTCCTTCCACTTTCGAAATTAATTATTTACATAGACCTTGAAATTCACTCTTTCCTTTACATTTTCTTATCTTTAGGCACTCATTTTATATACGAAGTATATCTCTAGAGTGCCTTATGAATTTGCCTTTCTAAGGACGATTTTTGTCTGTCCGGAACGGTCGACACTACTGCGTCAACCCAAATCTCTTGTCTTTTGGAGCATAACTCTCATTTCAATTCAGGATAATGCCCTTAGCAAAAAAACTTACGATTTACTATCTAGTCTGATCGTTTACCTACAAAGATTCATCATTTTTTTCAGGCTTCTTGTCCCTCCGGACTGCCCGAGCCTACTGCACTGGACCAAAACTCTAGTCTTTTGGAGCGTTACTCTAATTTCAGTTGGGGATTATGCCCCTGGCAAGAAAACTTAGGATATTAGATCTATGATGATGGTTTACCTACAAAGATTCATCATTTTCAGGGTTTTTTGTCCGTTCGGACTGCCCGAGCCTACTGCGCCGACCCAAAAGTCTAGTTTTTTGGAGCGTTACTCTCATTTCGGTTGGGGATTATGCCTCTGGCAAGAAATTTTAGGATATGACATCTGTTCTGATAGTTTACCAACAGAAATAATTATCGCTATTTCTTATCCTCTATTAACTTGATACTTGTAATACTGATTAATCGTGATTGACTGTTGAGTACAGTCCCTTGGGACTGCTCATTCTGCCTTGTTTTATTTCATTTTCATTAGCGTCCATTTATTTGTAATTATTGATTCTGGAGGCCGCATTTTCCACGAACATTTTCAAAAAAAAAGGTAATGGAGAAATTTGAAAAATTACGGGAGTTATAGCGCTAAACGTAACTAAGTGCACAGTCGAGTAACAGCAAAACGAGAAGCAAAAGAGGATAGAACGGAAAATAGAAGAAAAAAAAAAGGAAAAGGACGAACGAGACCTCGCAACTAATGAAGCCCTATATGGACCGATAATCGCATGAAAGAGGTTTGGAAATTTTTTAAATCATATATCGGAGAAAAAGTAGTCTGAACTTTGAAGCCGTTTATCTGAAAACTACATTCTCAAACACGGTGGACATCATAACTCTTGAACGAATGATTATTTTCATTTGAAATTTGAATCGAATTTGTAGAATACCTTTCTCTAGAACGTGGAACTCTCCCAAGACCATTGCTTGATTGTAAGACCGAAAGAAAAAATATTGAAGACCATTTTTTGCCGTGAAAATGTATAAAAAAATTGAATTTGTATGTAACTTCCAAAATTTTCTGTAAAATTCCCCCAAAAAGTTTTATATTGTAGTTTTCGTCGTATAAAGTAATCACCTCAAAGTTTTTTTCTTTCAGACGAATGGTTCACCTGGGACCCATTTTCATAGACTCGCTGCAGGATATAATTTCCAATTTTTTGTTTTTGATTTTCTAATACTTGTAAGAAAATCCACGATAAATTGTGAAAAATACTGGTCTGATGATTATTCGGTTTCTGAGCAATCCAACTTGACCAAAAATCGATTTCTTGGAGTTTCGACAGTCTTGCACCCCCTCGAGTCAAGATTTACGTAAGCCGTTATCTAAACTTTGTTAATCCAGACATAAATGCGTTATTAATTAACGGGGAAGCGGGCTTGAAGTGGTGTATTATAGTGTAAACATGTTTCTGTACACATTGATCAGTCTTTGATGCAATAGCTGCAGGCATAATTAGCGTTAGCTACGATCGATCGCGGGTATATCAACAGCAACTGTCTATCTCTCTCACTCTCTGCCTCTTCTCTAACGATAAGTGACTAATTATTATAATTACTTCATAATCGCGATATTGGATCCTACGTTGATCAAGTTCATTCCCTAATTTCTCTGATATAGACATGAATTTTAGATTGTGATGGTTCAAGCAAAGATCTTGGATGATTGATGTGTCGCGAGTAGACTGCAGCCTAATTACTCATTATGAATTGCGAAAGTTTTGGTATAGCAAGTATAGTCAATGAATTTGGGAATCTACTATAACGTACGAAACATTTGAACTAAAAAGCAGATAGCTAAGAACGAAAAAAGACTTCGAGACTTGCAGATATTTCGTTTTTAAGTAGACTGATATGAATTGTAAATTATGGAATTATTTTTTACTAATGAATTTGGGGAGTTTTGCCTGCAATCGCATGCTTCTTAATAAGGGGATCAATACAGCTTGATTTGGGAAATTTGGAGTACTCTAAAATTTATTTATCTGTCAACCAAAGCTTATTTCATATCAAAAAAAAATTTTCTTCGAAAAACTTTGTCGTAAGGTTTCGGGCACATCGTTGGTCCAATTCAACTTTTCAAGGTCTTGCTTTCTTCAGACAGCAATTCTACATCTTATGAACGTAGGGATCGGTAAAAAAAAATTCATGTGAAAAGTTACGGTCAATTATCCAAAATTTCCAATATCTAGGCCACTAATTTGCAAATAACTTGGCCAACACGAAATTGTAAAAAAAATCCCTCGTTCACATGATGAGGATTTCTTTTCTGAACAAAATGAGCCCTCAACGACCTTAATCGGAACAACGATGTGCCTAGAACCTTACGACAAAGGTTTTCAAAGAAATTTTTTTTTCAATGTGAAATAAACTTTGGCTGATAAATAAATGCATTTTGCAGTACTCCGAATTTCCAAAACTACGCTGTACTGGTTCCCTTAATCTTCGGCAGTTTTGAGATAATATAATCGAACAACAATATTGGTCTGGAAAATTAAAGCAAAGAACATGAGTAAACGTGGGGTGGATTACGTCTGCCAATATCGTATCTCTACTCGTAAAATTCGATCCAATAATAAGATAACGAATAAACTTCGAACTAAGTCAAGTCCAAAAAGCACAGGCTTGAGCATAAGTGTAATAAATATTACGCAACGAAACTACAGACTCGTTTTTTGCCTGAGTCTGTCTTAACTCTAGCCTGAGGGGTCAGAATTAGCCCATTGAATCTTAAGACAGTATAGAAAGTTGGCAAAATGTCTCGAAATATTCGGGCTCTGCATGGAAAGTTTTTGAACGAAAAAAAGTAGAAAAATGCTGGAAATTGTTACGCTAATTAATAATTACGAACGGTAATTTGAAGTTAGGCCGGGTGGAGATGATCATTTTGGGAAAACAGATAAAGAGCTCGAAAATTTTTGGTCCCGCACTCACATCTACATATTACCATTTTTCGGTTACGAAAGAACATTTTGTGGACCTTGTGATAACAAATTTAACGGTGCTCTAGACTCCCTACGGTTCCCTGTTGCTAATGGGAAGGAACCCTAATAACCCGGGGCTGCGACACCTTCAGAAAGCTTTCAAACCTCGCCCCCCGAATCCCATACTGATCCGATAAGCTCGTGGTTCGCAACGCGGCTGACCTTAGCGAGGTATCGCTACTGCAGAGACAGTAGTGAAATACGTTATATGTCAGACTGCGCACGGCGAAAGTAAAGCGGCGGAGAAGATTGTTTAGGAGGGTACAGAACTATCGAAGAAAATTTTAAAAAAATCGACTTTCAGGTCGGGTTGGGTTGCTCAGAAACCAAAACAAGAAAAAATTTGTCAGAATGTTGAAAATTATGGAAGTTATCAAGCGATGAAGAAAGGCTTCTGCTACGTCCTCGTATATTCAGAAAAAATTGCAAAATTGTTTGACGACTTATGGACCTCGTTTTAAAATCTAAAGTAACTTCGAATTATGTTATAAAAAATACGAAAGCAGTGAATATTTTGAAGCTCTGAGGTGGACCATCTAAAACCCGAAAACGGTGTGAGTCTAAAAAATTTCTGAAACGAAAATCCGCATAAAAACTCGAGCCTAAAAAATTTTAATCCAGATTTAGGAATTCGAAAAAAAAATTCTGCAGTTGGTTGAATTCTTCCTCGAAAGTTTTTTTGCCGACTTCAAGCTCACCGAATGTTTCTCTATGATGTTTGTCTGTCAATACGGTTTTGGTCGCACGATCATGACGACCAGTCTCCAGGCTCATTTGTCTTTCCTATTTCATGGCAGGTTATCGAGTGACTGGTTGAATAATTCTCCATGATTCGAGACTTTCTGTATAACCAAAACCCTCCTCCTAGGAATCGATTCGAATTTTCTGCCCGGTGTAATATTTGTCTCCTAAATCCACCGAGCCTGAAAAGGATCTGGATAGTTGAGGAATTGAACGACTTCAAAGGGAATAAACACTTTTTGGATGTCGTCTGTTCTGGCTACGTATCTATTTGTAATTAATTGATTAACCGCCCATCAAAGTCGTACATTGATTCTACACAGCAATGGGTGAATACAACTGGGAATAGTCTTCTGGAACCATATTTTGCCAGAGCACTCTCCGTGACCGCACACGTAGGTTTGTGTGTATCACGTCTGGTTCCAGCTCGCGTTCAATTTGCACCTAATATACCTCTTTCCTTTTTCCTTACGTGACCCTATAGAGTCCAGAAATGTACGTGACAACAAATACGAAAAAAGTTCTGAAAAGGATTTTTCTTTCGCACCGTCTCGTTAGCTCCGATTTTTTTTTCTTCAACTTCCCGATTTAGCAAAAGGCAAGTTATTGTAATCACCCCGAGGATGAAGAGTTGAGTTTTCACCAGACCTCCACGTTTCAAGGTCAAGAGAATCACCTTCGATTATTTTCAGATAGACGTCTAACGTCTGGGTGTGTGATCAGTTTTTATGTTCGACAATATCTCGAGAACGAATGATCAGATTTTCATGAATTTGGTATCAATCGACGCGAATTTTCCGAACTTAGAACTGATCATATTCTGGATTCGATCGGTCCAGTATTTTTCGAGATATTCGAAGACCGAAATTTCGAAAAAGTTTCAAACAGTTGAAAAAATGTTCAGGCTAAAATCCGGTCAAGTTGGCACGAAATGTCCCATCTATAAAAAATTAAATATGTTGCCTGGAATGATTAAATTCAAACGAACTACACTGATGTTCATATAAGTCAGTTCACGGTTTCTTGCTTTTGATAATGAACTAAATCACACCCGGTCTAATTATCAAAATGTATAGACTTATATATGTCTCCTAATTACCTCAACTCCTTGATGACATTTCGCGGCTGACACCTCACGCACCCTAATTACTCAAATATGGTGTCAAAATTTGCCTAGAAATTCTGGTCTATTTTCCAGTCCACGGATAATATTTGACGCCAAGGGTGGCAGAGCTTGGGGGTAAAAATATCCATTTAACATTCGGGACAGAGCCCACGACCGCAAAAATTCGATTCCATATTTTCAATAACAATAATTCTTCGAATTTGGGCCGGGTTCAAAAGTTTTGAAAAATCCTCAAGAATTAGTTCAATCCTTCATCTTCATCGCCCAAGAAGGAAATTATAGGATGACAATCGGTTCTACGTTGAAATTTCGTTCTTATCTCAACAGGTATGTCATGGAGTCAAGTCTTCTGGATGCCCTAGAGCAGGGTAGACGTGGACTTGATACTTTATCCATACGTGATTGAGCATTCAGCCTGATTCGAAGAAGGCAGTTCAACAACACCACCACTGAATAGCTTGTCCACTTCGAACAGACTTTCTTGCGCAAACTTTGATATATATCACGCGGTCCGAATTGCTTTTGGGATATTTGTGTCAAGTCTGTTTCGTGGACCGTATCACATCGGCCTTCAATAGTTGCCATTGACACTTATCTTCGGTTCAAGGGTATTCGATGTTAGGATTTTTATCTTTCCGTTTATGTAATTGCCGATGACGAAATCGGACACGCGACGTGCTACGTTCGTGGCCGTTAATAATTATCAACGGACAGAACTTGCTGATAATTTTAAATAAACTTTTTTCGCTGCTGTTGCTTCGGATTTATATCGAATAACTGATACAGAGCCGGAACTTCGAATCAGTTTTTTGAATTTTGAAAAGAATTTTATAAAAAAATTTTGTAGTTTTGTATTTCTTTTCCCATTGGACTGCATGATTTCTATTTAGTTATATGCGTTCGAAAACTTCTGATAAACGAAAACTTGAAGGCTCTTTATAATTGACTTGCAACGTAACGCTCATCGAACTTGTCTTGTTTTAATTTTTCTTGTTTTTGACAATTAGTTTGACTCCGAAACTTCTGTACAGCAATTTTTTGATTTTCTGCAGTACCTACTGATGAATTTCTGTAACAGAATTCGTCGATAATTGGAAGACTATAATTATATCACAGTTTTTCTTTGTTTTCTAATTTCTCTCCTGTTTTTTTTTTTTTTTATTTTTCTCCCCAATTATGAAAAACGAGATTTGCGGGGTTGTATATTTAATTTTGTTTCTCCCTCATTTTTGCGAACAGATTATTTCCGCCCGTTAAATATTTCGCTTTTACACGAATTTTACCAGAATAGGCTGTTACACCGAATCAACGGATTGATTGAACGCTTCAGGATTCGTCCGGTTATGTGATCCCTCGGGCAACTCGTGGGCAATCAAACAACCGTCGAATGTATATACGGGACCCCCAAAAATTCGAAGGCTGTTCCTTTTTTTGTTATATCTTTTTTTTTATATTGTCCTTTCCTTTTTTTTTTTTTTGTAGCGAAATTTTAGGAAAAAGATTTTTTGTTACCATATCGGGAAACTAAATTGAATACTCGAGCTTACAATATTGGATACTGCCTTCAGTATTTTGTGGACCCGAAATATCCGAAAATTGGGAAGCTAGGATTTGGGTAACACATCGTTTGGGTCGAGTCAATTTAAGGGACGAATTCACAACAAGTTGACAAGTATGGCAATATACAGGATGATTTTTTCGAAGTGCCTTGGACCAATCAATATCTCGAAAACTTATCGAAATACGAAAAAATACTTCGTATAAAACTTCTAGGATATCGAAAGGGAAAGAATAGGGTGTAGTATTATTATTTTCAGTAGGTGGAGACGCCAAGACCATGAGAAGGTCAACTTCGTTTTTTTTTTAAACGAACTGGCATATTTTTTTTTTCACGGAATCTGAAATGATGTGAGATGTGGCAAGTTAGATTGTAAAAAGGGGTTTCAATTTACCTGAATAATATTATAAATGATTCAAAGTCAGCTATGGTCTTTTTTGATAAATTTAGCTGTTGGTCTGGTCAATCGACTAACTTGGAAACATTTAGATTCGTCGAAAAAGACCAATAAGAGACCTTTTTTGTAGACCATCCAAAAATAGTCAGAATAACTTTCTAGGACCCCAAAACGTCGAGATCTGTAGAAAACTCGATTTTCGAAAATTGGACCTGAACCAATAACTTTCCTTTTTTTTTTTTTTTCTAAATTTTAAATTTTCATAGCGAGAAGTTGAAAAAATATTCGGTTTATTTGGCCCACCGTTACTCGTATTCACGTGGAGATTTGAACTGTGCTTTTAATCACTACGCTGCGAAATATTTGCTCGAATAATCTTCGAGACAAAAGTCGGATTAGAAAGTTGGAAAAAAACTTTCATATATTACAGTATTGTTCGTGGGTAATCCACCGGCATTTTATTTTCTTTCGGTATTGTTTCTTCCGCTTTTTTCTTCTTCTTCTTCTTCTTCTTCTCCTTCTATACTTCTTCATCTTCTCCTTTTCATTCTTTACTTTTATTTATATCCCGTTGCAGGATCAGTTTCACGCCCGAAGCGATCCAGAGATTTGCGCTGTTCGATCTTGCGGTTTATTTTATCCCGTGCCAAGCGAAACGATCCGTTGATTCAATCAGTTCCATCTCACATCATGAACTTGTACTAAAAATCAGTTACTTTTTTGCATTTTTTTTTCTTTCCATACAAGACATTTCTATTATTCGAAGAACCGCAAGATTAAAGTTCAAAATTTTTAAAAAGCTTGAAAGAATCGACGTTTTGAAATAGTTTTTTCTTTCATTTGATCATTTTGATTCATCAAATTATACGTTACACGCCTAGAATTTAATTGCCAAAGAAGATGATTTACCTTCATAATTGAAATTGAAAACATGGTAAAACCAGAAAATCAAAAATTTCCGAAAAGCCAAATCTGGTATCAATTTTGACAAAATATACTTTGTTAATTCATAAATTCAAGAAAGTGAAACACTCAAAATTTTTCTCTAACCTATCAATCGCCATTCACCGTGAGATAAATTTTTTCAAAAAATTTCCTCGCATCAGGTTTTCATTTATAAATTTCAGGCAATATTTTATCGTCCAAATGAAATGAATTATTTTCTGCAAGAATCAGTACAGAATTAATTTGCATATCATATGCGTAGTATTATATGAACCCTTTAAGGTTTTTCGGACAGCATCTCAGCCACCGTTGACTAAAGTTTCGAGGATTTAAATCCTTGCGGGGAAGTTTTATCCTGATAACATATATTCCTGATATCTCCGCCTATCGAAGCTAGGATATCGTTCGAATGCCCTGAATTTTGACTCAATAATTTTCCGATCATTCAATTTTGTCTAACGATATATTTTCATCCCTCTTATACGTATAGGGGCTTGGGTTATACTCGACGACGCGAGGATCAGGATAGAAATTTTTATCGGGGTAATCCCGGAGAGGGTTAAGTTCTGCAAAGAAGAGTAAAATCTGATTATGACTTTGGAATTAGACCCTCGTTATTCCGAGGGCCAGACTTTTTTTCGGGTCACTGAACTTTTCAGAGACATAATTTTATGCGAGTAGGTATACATCTGTCGTATATAATCCATACTGTACATGAACCGAAATTACCCGGACTGACCATGCATCGTACAACTGCGGGAAAAACGAATGAAGATATATATGAAACGGAACAGGATATAGCGAGGTTTCATTTGATTTCACATTTTTATTAGTCAGTTAAACAAAAAGCGTAACATATTTACTCGACATTCAACCATTCAAGCATCCAACCCCTCCACTCCATAGATTAACGACCGTTAAATTTTTAACTTTTGACCTCTCTCCCGGTTTGAATTGCCACCTCAAATTTTTCCCGAAACGAATAAACTTTGTTTATTCATTTTGTTTTTTTTTCCGATTCGAATCCGGAAAAGTGGGGAATTTTTACAGTTCGGAACTTTTGAAATTCGGAATCTCGCTGGTTTTTGAATCGTCGATTTTCGCCTCGAAAATATATCGGAATAAATCGAAACGAAATGAGTGCCTTTCCGCAAGCACGTTCGGCTTTAAACTCTCCAAGGAAAATCCCGCAGTGTGCTTTTCGGAGGATAACGCGAGTCTGTTACCGGCGCGGTATAATACGGAGACAGGTTGGAAACAGCTTTGAACAAACAGAGCGAGACGGCGATGAGACTCGTACATCTCGTCAAAAAAAGACAAAACGAAACTGCCATTCCTTTCTCGTTGGATTTCCTCACCATGAAGAAAAAAAAAACAAAAAATTACAGAAAACAAAAAAGAAGATAGTACGCTGAAATAGAAAATAGTCGGTAAAGAGAATTCGCCAAGCCAAACAAGCCTGTCTGCTTGTTTCCGAGCCTTGGATACTCGTCTTTACGTCAGCCGCTTTTTTATATCCGCTTTTGGCAGCGTTCCTATTTTTTGGTAAAATTTTTCGAAGAAAAGTACCTAGCATCAAGGATATGAGACTGTTGGATGATATAATGGAAAAATGGCCTTTGTGATCTCGATTTCGGTCTTTCGCGTTTCCGTGGAAGATCAATCGACGAAAGGAGGGATGCTATTCTTTACAATAAGCGACATCTCGTTCCTCTATTCTCTGTCTTTTTTCCTCCAGAAGCTCTGGTTGGCATGTCCGAGGAAAAGGGTGAGGCTAAAAGTATGAAAAATAATAAAAATTGCTGACCATGTCAAGCGTTGAGTTGCAGTAATAAAAAGTTCAGACTCTGGCCACACACACTGATGAAATTTTTCAAATTTTACAAAAAATAAATAACGTCCTCCGAAAGTTCGGATGTCAAATAGAAGATCGATAACGAGAAGAACTCTTCGACCTATCCCGACTGAGCGTGAAAGCCGATAAAAATTGCTGACCATGTCAAGCGATGAGCATGAGGAATGAAAAGCTCAATCCCGAGGGACAGGGAGTCTTAAAATTTTGAAATTCCTCTAAAAAACACGAGTTGCATCTATAAAACGAAATATGCCCTTGGGGTAATCTTATAAACACATTTATAACGGAAATGTATGCTCTCACATACTTTAACTTATTTACGGACAGAGAATTCGGCAGGATTCAACCTCGATTCAAATTCAAACATATGCTTTTATTGTCCCTTGAACAAGCTCAACATTTTATCCCCTTAGAGACCTCGGAGATGTTTTTTGGTTGGCAAAAGCGAGCTTTTCGGAACGGAAGTCTTGTGTATTTTGAAGACGTATATTTGCGTCGATTCTAGACACTTCAGCGTGAAAAGAAGCGAGTGAATATTTATATCTACAAGAAGGTACAATCCTTATTTTTTTATTTTTTTAAAGAAAGTTCAAGCATCAAAAAATTCGAAATTTTACCGGTAGGATGATATTTCTTACCGAAGAAACAGCAGGCGAATACTATCGAGTATAATGTGATGAAAACCACCCTGACATCAGTTCTGTCAAATATGTAGTCCTCACTAAGCGACTCGTTCCATGGTCGGGAGTGGTTCTCAAAGCTCACTTCCGGTCCAGCTTCTGAACTGACCACTGAGTAGTTCCGGTATCCCGCGTATAAACCCAACGCCATTTTCGCCCTCGGTTTAATCTGGAACTAAAGTACGTTGATATAGAGTAATTAGTACAAAGGAGAGATGAGCAATATTCAAGAAATATTCAGTTTTTTTTCACAGCTGATTACAAGCATTTTCAAAGATAATCGCAATTTTTTGAAATTATAACGTTAGCAAAAAACTGGCCCAAAATCAGAAACCTTTGTCCCTAAATAATAAATTCATTCAGTATCATTAGCTTTTCCGGAAAATATATCAATTATGTAGAATATTCCCTCGAAAAGCTGCAGAGTTTCGATATTACGGTTCATTATGCCATTCTCGTCACATCTTGGTGAACAAATTTCGATATTCTTATGACGGTCCATTTCTCCCGGACTTATCCTACTTCCATAATTTAAAGCTGGTAAAAAAGCAAGAAAAAAAAAGTAAAAAATGGGAGCTTGCTCTCGCTTTATCCATTCGAATTCTTCCATCGTTCATCTTCATCCGGCACGGCGCGGCGGGGGTGGGATAAGTAATGTGGACAAAAATCCTTAAGAAATATAAAATTCCAACCGAGTTTATAAAAAGCTCGATAATCAGCTAGTACCTACCCTAATCACCTATTCATTCCAATACATCCATCAGTCGACGAGTTTCTCTCCGGCCTTTTGACTAAAACTAATATTCTGCGTGGCTATTAGGCTCTAGAATTCGTCTGGTTAGGATTTTTTTGTCGGTCTGTGTACGCCTTTGAAGGATGTCCTGTGAACCGTGTGTATGGGTACGTCGAGGTATATATCTTTGTTGAATAAGTGATTTAAACGATGTCTAAACGAGTTGACGGCTATAGAGCAGTTCAAAAGAGAAAAAGCAAAAAAATTTCTTTCAATTGATTTTATTATTTCAGATACGCTTTTTGATGAAACTTGAAAAAATATTTTCACGTATAAAACGGAGAGATATATAAGGGAGCTGTTTGAATTATACCGGGTAGTATAATAACACTGCCTGCAGCGCAGTATATGTCTGACAAATAACAAGTTCATCATGGTTCTACTAACTTCTACATTGTTTTTTCACTCTCTGTGGCTTTTTTGTTTTTCGCGATTTTTGAGGTGAAAAAAAAAAAAAAAAACTACATTTGCCTGAAAAATGATGAAATTCTGAAAAGAAAAAAAAACATATGATGGTCTAAAGCATATTCCCGTGTAGATAGTAAATTAATTAGACAAATGAAGCAGCTTATAAATGTTATTTGTATATGAGATTTTGGAAATATTTGTGAATTCATAAAGCCTGATGAAACAAAATACCAAGCTCGAAATTTTGAGGGATTAAATTGTGGACAGCGAAAGTTATGACTTGTTCAACAAGTTTTGCGGATTTACAAAATTTTAGTGAAAAGTTACGGAATTGCCATTATTGAGATTTTCGTAAAATGAGACACTTTCAAAAACGCATGCAGCTCTCTTATTTTTAGACATTTTTTAAAAGTCTTTGGATATTTGAAAACTACACGAAAAAACGAACAAACGAAAAAGATTATTGGTGCTCATTTTAAAATCGGCTATTTTTGACAATACAGAAATTTTCTATGTTTTGGTTTGGAATTTGACAAAAATTGAAAATTATACCACAAAACCTGTTTTCAATGAAAGTTCAATACAAAAGTCGGATAGAATGACCTCTTATATCATGAAAATCAAATCAAATCTCGTAACATGGTCTAAACTAACAAAAATGTCTTGAAACTGGTCAATTCCAAATTTTGAAAAATCATATCTCGAAAAGGGGTGGGTCTGCGGGGCTAAAGTTTCGGTGAACTTAATCTTTCGTCTCGAGTACTTCAGGGGAAAAAATCGGCAGGCCATCGAAAAGTAATGGATCTCTTTTTTTTTGAGTGGCTAAATTTATTCTGATAAACGATTTTCACGCCATTTTTGTTTCTTTTTTTGCAGCGATTGATGTAAACTGAAAAGAAAAAATTAACCGAAGACCCAGCACCGTGTTCATCGCTCTTCGTGTTTCACGAATTAGATTGATGACTTTATACAACAACGAATCGATCGTTCAAAAAGTTTTCACGGTTTATTAATTACGGTTATAATGTATCGGTCATTATACCGACTATGCATCAATGACACAACGAGGCGATAAATTTCAATTAAACTCGCGAACTTTCAAGTGTTCTTCATTTTTCAAAATAATTTTCACAATTTGAATGGCTGGAGCAGTAAAACTTGGGATAATTTTTATTCCGAAAAATGAAGAAACTTCGTTCTACTGTAGATGAAATTTCAATACAACCTTTCGTCAGTGCAGTATAGATATTAGGGTGGTCGTTGAAATTAAAAATTTCCGGACCGCCCCCTAAATCAACTTCAAATAAATAAAAACTAATCGTGTAATTTTTTGACCACCCTAATAGATATATATGGGGAATTTCATGTTCACTTAATAAACGATAAACCATGACAATTTTTATCTTCAGTCATGGGAATCGAATTTTCGGAATAATAGTTTTCGTACGATTTCAAAACATTTCCTTTTTTTTTCGTCACTAAAATCAAGTGGGACGATTTTGAAATAGGTTCAAATGTTCGTGGGCTCAAAACACTGACTCAAGAAAAAAGAATTTTCAATCTTCTTGTCGCGAGATTTTCAAGGGTCGTATTAATCGCAGGAAAAGTTCTAACTGAGACCCAAAAGTTTCACTGTCAGTCGTTAATTGAATTTTCATGGAATACCCTATATAACTATAATGTATATCGTATACGGTTTATATAAATCAGAACTCGCCTCGTTACGTCAATTCCGTTTCGCAATTAGGACGCGGAACAGAAAAGAGGGCGAAAAGGTTTTGCGGTGAACGAAATTGGATCCTGTCCCAGAATCGGTTATGCAATCGGCCCACAGCCGGATCACACGAGATAAAAAAGCCATTTCCGTTGAAAAAAATGATCTTTGGAAAACTCGGCGATTATTTCAGAGGCGATCGTTCTCGTTGATCGCTGCAGATTGTAACGGAAATCGCAGATATAGGTACTTCAGTACCTTGGAAATATTTTCACTGGTATATACAAAACGGGGAGAGAATCCTGTTTGTATAGAAAAACAAAAATAATTTAACAAAGTTCGGAAAGCCTGAGAGGGATTTTGACGCTCGTTCAACCCCAGAGACTCGGCTGTATACCTACGCCCATGTAGTCAAATAAATCCGTTTGGCTGAGCTGGGAAACTTCCCGAATAACACAGCGTGGAAATAACATCGCTAAATTTGAGAGGTGGAAATTTCGATTGACGGGATGATTGTTAAAGATTGTTTTTTGTTTCTCCCCGTCGAAAACGTGTTGCGCAAAAATCTAATAAGTGAGAGATTAGGATCCGCGTGAGAGAGATCGTCTTTCCGAAATGCGTGAAGCTGTCTTCATATATTTTCTTAATAAAGAAGAAGAAGAAGTAGAAGAAGATTGAACCTCCGAAGATCCCTTTCCCATGTCATTCAATTCCCGAATGTGCAACACGATGCACGTTCCTAAATTTTTGCTGAAAAATTCGCAACGCCTGCAGACTCTGCGATAGTCCATCTTCGTTTTACTTTATTCCTGACTTATAGAAGATGGATTGTCGCTGGATTCGCTTTCGAGACAGGCTTTCGACTCTATTACACAAGCGAATTTCGAGTGTCTTGTGGGATTCGACCCTAGCCGTTGACCGACATCAGCCAAACGTTGTGGTCTTTGAAGAATTGAATGTCTCAGAGAGTTTTTGCGTCCTAAATGAAAAGAGAAACAGTACGATAGAAGAAAGCTCAACAAACCAGCAATAAAACTTGCGAGCTGGCAATGCGGGATAATGTGATCCTATAGGTATACGGGCGTTTGTCTTGAAACTGACCGGCGACCACCCGCAGATTGAAACCCTATTGACCAGTTTCTCCATATCTTGACCAGGTTTGTATGGTCAAAGTTTGTCCAACTGGTCGGTGAGCATCCCTAAGCCCAGCCTCAGACAAGCCGAATTTTCTCTCCCTTCGTGCTACCCCGTGAACTACGCCTTGTCTCATCCCTATCTTTGTCCCATCGGACAACCAAGTCTCGTAGATTTCGAGCCTGGAGGTGTCTAGAAAATAAAGAAGTCCTGCTCTCTGCAGTAGATTTATGGGACGAGAAGAGAAGGTCGACTTTATTGGTCGGCCAGAGAAGATTCAGAATTTTTATGGCGAGGCTAACAAAATTGAAAACAGCTCCTATGGCTCTGAGAAAAGGCAAAAGGCCAGAGCTTCTACGCTACGCTTTTCGCTTTTCGCTTTTCGCTTTTCGCGGATTGCGTAGGTGTCTTTTGCATAATCCAGGACATAGAAATGGAACGAATTTGAAGCTGTTGGTTCCCGGAGGTTGAAGTCATCTTTGTAGCTACTGTACAGTCGCGACGGTATAAGAAGGAAATTTTTTGAACACTATCACCGAGTTTCAACCCTTCAAGGAAACTGACGACCTTTTTGCCCGAAGGGTCGAATATCAAACCGTGAATTATTCTACTCTCATTTTTCTTCCACGGTTCGTATCAGCTGGAAGACGTGTGAGTGAAAAAAAAAACGTGAAACGAATTTTTCATGCAAACGTGTAGAATTCGCAGGCGAGGTGCTTTGTCAGTTCTTATTGTTACCAGACCTCAGGAACGAACCAAGACTTTCTTTTTAACTTTATACTTTACGAAAAATTTAGAGAAATTATTTATACAGTCACCCAACGAATAAGAATTTGACTTCTATCGACTGGATCTACACGTTTCGAGGTAAAGAGAATTATTTTATTTTTACGATATCTTGAGAACGAATGAACGGATATTAACTTTTGTCAGATGAATCGACGGACATTTATGGGTCCCAAAACTGATTGGATTTTGAATTTTATCGATGCAGTAGTTTTCGAGTTATATTCAAAAAACTAAAATTTGCACAATTTTTTTTTTATTCAAATTAATGATACCTCGAAAACGGATCTACAGATTTTCACGATTTTTTTTCCATCGACAGGATTTGGTCCAAGTTAAATCTGACCAAATGTTGGAATGAATTTCTCCCACACTAGTTTTCTCAATAGTTGAAAAAAGCAATAATTCTTTTCTTAAACTCGTATTCCTCGAAACTTGGTTAGTATCAGGTTGGAATCAGACGATTCCGCATTTTTTTAACTTCCCGCTTCAGCACGAGGGAAGTTATTGTAATCACCCTGAAAATGAAAAGTTGAGCTTTCACCAGATCTCCACGTTTCAAGGTCAGGAGAATCACCTCCGAACATTTTCAGAAGGACGTCTGGGTGTGTGTATGTATGTGTGCGATCAGTTTTTTCGTCCGACGATATCTCGAGAATGAATGATCGGATTTTGATGAGTTTGGTATCAATCGACGTGGATTCTCCGAACTTAGAACTGATTAGATTCTGGATTTGATCGGTCCAGTAGTTTTTGAGATATTCGAAGAACAAAATTTTGAAAAAAATAATTTAGTCGACGATATCTCGAGAAAGAATCGACGGATTCCAATAAAAATTGGTATCTCAAGGTTTTCTGGACCGTTGATCACGAATACAAGGACAGATTTTTTTTAACCCTTCTCATATGAAAATTGCCTACCAATAATTATTTTAGGAAATCTTCGGACATGTGTTTTTTTGTTTCCTTGAAAGATTTCGACGGGAAGTTTTAGATCTGGCCCATCGTGGTCAGCCGATTCACCTGCTTGTTTAGCTTGAAGAATCCGGGCAAGAAATTTTATGAATTTTACCTCTTAAACTTTTTTTTTTGTCGTCGTCTATGAATTTTTGAAATATTGAATAGCTACTGCAAAGTTCCAGTGGTAGAGTCACGGAAATACCACCTAGATCCCGGCGTCGAAATCGACCCTCGTATATATTTCGAGTTCAAGAACTGGATCAAATAGACGTAATCATTATTGACACTGGTACGTATCACACCGGATTAAAATGGTACTGCAGTCAAACCGATCTACGAACTGGGATTTCAAATTATAACAAGAGATGCCGGATTCCCTAGGGTGTAAAGCAGCTGAGCATATATGTAGATATGCCATTGATTTCGCTGACAATTATATGTACAGAAATTCAATTTCAAATTCCAGGAACTTGGGTTTTTGTTCTTGGAAAATATGTAGGCTTTCATAAATGTTCATTAAATTTCTGGAGCTTCGCTTTGTGTGAATTTCAATAAAAGGTAAAGAAAAAAAAAATAATCAATCAAGGGAGTGAATTGAATTTTCAGAAACGTTAAAATTGAGAATATAAATATTCGGACAGTCCAAAAATCCGAAAATTCAACGGAGGGGCGTACGACGACGATCGATGCGCGAATATTTAAAGCTTCGGAGTTTTGCCCTTGCGGATCTTCAGCTTTCGGAATTTTTAGTTCTTTGAATCGGTTCTTAAAAAATTGTGAGTCCCTGATATCAAAATTCGGAATTTTTTACCGTTCAGAACTTTTAGGATTCGGAACTTCAACCCAGCCTCACCGAATTTCCAACTGGATTTCCGAACTTCTCTAAAATACCTTGAGAATTTTCTGTTTATATAAATAAATATAGCCTATAAAAATTTCTTTGATCTCCGTTTCTTTTTTCAAAGGTGAGAGCTGTATAACATAAATTTATATACATATACACATATGTGCCCACGCCCTTTGCGAAGTGATATTACAACCGCGGGGCACTGTAGGCGAGGCAACCAGTGAAGTGAAATTCTTTTCAGCCGATAGATATGCCGAAAAAAAAATCTGGAAAAGAAAAAAAAAAAACAAAAAAAAAAATGAAAATGGACAAAGGTGTTTCATTTGTCGGAGAGACAGGTGTCGATAAAATTCGTCGCTGTAAATGCACAATTTTTTCACACTTCGTGGGCAACGGTTTTTGGGAACCCAAAGAAGCTTCTTCACTCTTTTCATATTGCCGAAAAATTTGCAATACGTTAAATTAGGCAGTTTAATATCATCGAGGGAGATTTTGACTCCAACGTCATCTTCTTCTTTTTTTCGTAACAAGCATATTTTCCCACAACCCATAACCATAAATCGCCAATTTAAAAAGAATTGAGCAGCTCACCATGGGGCATAAATTTTACGGAGTAGCTTGGCTTATCCCTTTGGAGACCATAATTCTCTATTTCGACTCAGCCACATATGGGTATAGCGGAATTGTCAACGCCGGAAAATTTCGCCTAAATTTTGGAACTGAATGAAAAATTGAAGCGCTTCAATTGTTTTTTTTTCTCTGAAAAAATGAAACGATTTTTATAAACTCTGGCGAGAAATGTTATGTCTCGGATTTTATTTGCAACGTGATTGAAGGGATCGCGATTCCATTCCTTGAAGGGATTTACTTGACGCTTGAATTCTGCGGGGCTAGACTTCAGCCCAGAATAACATGAATATCTTTGCTGGTTGATTGACGGTGCTGGATTTTAGACGGTGGCTGTTTTTTTTTTCTTTTTCGTCCCATAATTTATGACAATGTTAAATTTAGACTTTTAGAAAGCAATTACCATCCAGAGCGAGGTATCGGATGATGAAAAGTCAGGACACTTTGCCGAATGAACTTTTTTTTTCATTACAGCCGCAGTATTCAAATCCGAGACTCGAAGGCGAGTCGAGATTATATTCCAGGAAATCAGGACCTCTTCTGTGCGATATTATTACTCCTGTTGAAAGGATTAACAAACCTGGAAGATGTCAATCTCAACTTCCGTTTCGTTTCATCAAAGTAAATCACATATTGCTCTTCAAAATCGTGGGACGACCCTTTCGACGCAATCAGCTTCAAGGCTTATTCCATTTATTCGGAAACAATTCCACCCACCCAGAGGATGATTGGTTCATTAAATTTCCAACTTCTTTATAACTTCGAATGATCTTTTCCAAGAAAAATTCTAAAAATACTATATTTATTGTTATATAGCTGCAGTATACGCGATACATTTCTGATCAGATGAACTCGAAGCTGTTCAACCGATTTGAAACTTCGCCAAATAATAATCCATCATTCGGAATAGATGTGTACTGTTTCTGTTATTTTAATAAATTTCAACTGCTTTTTAACCAGATTGAGAAAAAAAAAACTTCTCACCAAAATTGTAAAAAAGTTTGAACCGATATTGATGGACTACAGATATTTTAATGGTCATATTTATAGCTCGCTATATTCTCAGGCAAAAAACTGTTATTCAAACAAAATATCTGAATATTCACATGGATACAGAAATCGCAGTTATAGGCGTACGAATATTTCAAATATAATTGCACGGTTGTAATTTGAGAATAAAAAGAGACAAATTATCGCGATTTCATATCTAAGTGATCATTTCAATCAAAAATAATAGGATATATATGCTGAAAATTATTTTGAGAATTTTTACTCAGGTGGAGCCTGCCGATATTCAGAATACGGCCCAGCACTGGCCCAGCCTCAACACCCGAGCGTCGACGTTGAGCGCTGGGCCAGCATTGAACAACGTAAAATCTGCCAGCGTTATTAATACGGCCGACTACTGGGCCAGCATCGGCAGCCCAGTGTTGTGACAAGTCGCGGGACAGTATGGGCTCCTCTCGCAGTACATTTCGAGGGATAAAAACCGGAGGGGGTAAGCCCTGTGAGAGATTACGCCCTTCCCGTGCTCGGCTTTCGATGTATATTTTTGAGGTAACTTGGGACACTGGCCCAGTACCGAGCCACGCTACTGGCCCATTGTTTATCCGCAATATTGGCCCAGTTCTGGTTACCAGCGTCGGCACGATCTTATCATTACGACTATTCACCGGCATTGATCCGGTACTGGGATGAAGGACTGCGCTGGGATCGCCACCGTCGGCAACGGTACTGGCCCGACACTGGGCCAATCGTAAAACTCTACCTGAGTAGGTATGGCTATTTTATAATTTGAAAAGCTCGCGTCTCGAAGCTTAAAAATTTGCAATAAAAGGCTCATCGGATTAGCTGGAAAATTTTGAATGGACTTTCAAAATCTTTTCATGCTTTGGTACTCTGGATATTATTACGAGCCCATGAGCGCCTGAAGGAACAGGATCCCGTATTTGAAATCTCGCGCTAAGCTTCTTTGAACGCGAATATCATATCCTTGAGAAAATGAGTCTCACCGTTGGAAAACAGTTTTATTTGCCGGTTTAATTTTCGATATAAATGTTAATGATTATTGAACAAATTTTTCAAATTATAAACCCTCGCCAAGGATCAAACAGAATGAAACGAATATACCTGTACATAGTAATTTCAAGATATAGCCGACAATACAAACGATGAATATCATTATATAACGCGTATACCGGCCTCGTGACGAAGGCAATCGAATTTTTATCAACAGCCGAACGCGTCGTCGCCGGAAAACTGTACAGACAAATAAAATATGCAGAAAATCGACGAACAATATGCTTTCAGAATTTTTCTTCTTCTTCTTTGCTTCAGACTAATGAGCGTAAATTTTTTAACGACAGGGATTCTTCACTTTTTATCATCCCGAAAAATGATAAGGTACTGGTTTCGGTCTAAAAATGACTTTCGTCGATTTTAACGAATATCTACAGTTTCGAGACTCTCGAGTATCACGAAAACGAATCGAAAGAAGAAATATGAAAGTCTATTGGGGAAACTCTATACGATTTATCTCAGAAACGGCTGAATAAAAGAAATAAAAATCTGGAATTGACAGAATTTTGCATAAAAAATTGCCACCGCACCTCTGTCAATTCGAAATCATTTTTGACCGCCAACCTATGCTCTTCACATGCTGGATAGTGCTTTAGATAATTACATGGGCTTCCAAGATAATAAAAAGTGCCTAAAAAAAACAAAAAAATATTGTTTTTAGGTCTTCTTTTTCGTGGGATTAATTTTCCATTCCAAAAAAATTTGAAATTTGGTTTATGTAAGTAAGGTAAAGAAATTTCAAGGTTCTGTTGTTTTCGTAAAAATGTAATATAATTTTTATTCTTCATTGGATTCCCATGTTACCGAATAATAAGAAAGTTACGTGACTTCTGAATACTGCGAGTATTAAATGAAAATAAGTTTTTTTTTTTTTTTTTTGCATAAGTGTACGATCTTCGTTGAAGCACCGGTAAGGTTGAATATTTGAGTTGATTTCTTATGCCCAAGAAGAGAGTCACGTAACCTGTTCTATTTCAAACTTTGATATTACGTTTTTCTTTTGAGTATTTTATGACAAACGCAAGTAATACGCTCTTGCGACTAACTTTCGATTACTTCAAGTCGCGGACTTATATCAAGAAAACGGAGATTGTCGAAGGTTCAAAAGCCAGATTTCATTAAATGGTGTCTGGAGTCCCCAGGGGTGTAGGTAATCTATCTTGAGTATTTGTAATCCCAATTATATTTCGCTTTTAATCAATTCGAAATTTTATTTACCAGACGTAAAGTAACAAAGTTTCGAAAGTAAACGTACCGTAAGTATATTTACCCAAGATCACTCTTCGCCGAATGCGATTCTGCGCTAATTTCAAACTCCCATTGTCTAATTCCGAAAATCCGAGGACTCAAGTTCGATAGGTTTAAATTGAGAATCTATACCGCCTTGTCTGATCGGTTTATTGTATTTCGTAAGATCGTTTGTCTTCTTCGCTGAGTTAATTATTATTCTATCTCGACGTGAGCGATTGACGTTAAAGTGAAACTCCAGCTTCTGTATACCAATGGCAATTGCCAAGAACAGATGAGAACACCGAGAACCGTCTACATTCACAGAAATGTCTGTTTCTATTCCCCGTGGGAAATTTAATTCCAAAATTTTGAACATCACTTGATTGTTCAGAAACTTGTTAATCAAGAAACTGCTCACAAATATTTGAACATACACAAACACATGTACGTTAGGGTGGTCCAATTATTTAGCGGGTGGAGTGGACCAATTTCTTTGACGGCTGTCTCCCAAATCGTCCCTAGATAATTAGAAAGAAATCCCTCAACAATTTCGGCTCTCTATCTCTCTTAATCTAAACCAAATTTGTTTTTAGACCGTGTCGTTGATTTTCAAAAGAAAACCCAAAAAGCTATTAAGCAATGAAAGGGACTCGTTGTTCAGTCCTTTGAAAGTGATACCAGTTTGTGGTGGGCAGACAGGGTCGTTTGCTTATCTTAATTTCGCAGGGACAGGTCCGGAAAAACTGGTCCAAGTTATAGGTAGGTACATACGTACAGGATTGCCTCATGTGAGAAGGTCTGTAGATTAGAGGATGAGAATTAGTAGATGGTAACTACAGCGATGCAGAATAAATTGCGGTATGAAGAGTCAGGTGCAATATAAAGGCATATTGCGAGTCATCACGGTTCGAGATAATTTAGAAAAACGCACCATTCATTCAGCCGTATGGATATTTCGAAGCAATCTTTTTTCCAGCCGTGATTATAAGTTACGATACTAACCAGACCTTGTGTTCACGGCAAAATCGAATATCCCCGATTAAGCAAAATGAATTTTTGAAATAAGCGCTTTATCCCCGTATTGCGAAAAATATGCATGGAAATACAACATTTGGCGTTCAATACGTTAGAAAATTATAGAAATGCTACTATTCGCGAAGAATATCGCGCATCGCAAATTCAAACAGTGGCAGATTTTTCAATTTTCAGAGACCGATTTTGGGAGATCGAAAAGCAACAAGGCTCAGAAATCGGGCGCAGAATGAATATTATGGTAATCGTTCAATCGGACATTGCATATAGTTTCAAACCAATCCATCAAATTGCATACCGACTATATATTTTTATCGGGTATTAGGTCATCTTAGTGTTAATTATACGCCCCTAATTCTTGCGAATGATCGCAGTAAAAGCTCATCTCAGAATGTTCTTAGGACTCAAGTAGGTACGTTGCGTTTTTGAAAATCATGCCTTCGATTAATGCAATACGGGCGTATAGGCTCAATATTCGTTTACTGCATCCAACTCCTCAATTATTAACCCATGGAGTAAATTGTGCCTAAAATCCTGAACATGATGTTGTCTTGTTCAATTTATGAACAGTAAAACGGATGGTAAATGAGTATAATGAAAATAAAGGTTTCAAATTTGTGTTAATTTGACAAAAAAAAAATTGAATTTCGATTTTGAAATCCGAAGGTTAATGAGTTTCGCACGACTTTTAGGGTTTAGTGTCTAGTGTTCGAGGCTCTAGTATAATTTCTGGGATCGTGTAGAAAATTCGGGAGATATTGAGTGCCTTAAAGTGCTTTTGGATGACTTTGAAACTGGAATGGGGCAAAAAAGAGGACCGGCAACCTCGTTTAATAATAAAATCTAGCTCACCCTTGAAAAACGATTCTGCTATACCACAGTGGTCTCATTGTTTTCGCTTTATTTATTCTGGGACGTGAATTTATTGCGAAAGTAACTCAAGTGCGATTATAATTATCGATATAATTTTATCTAAATTCGTGTGAAGTGGTTTTCGAAAGCTTAGACTCATTCGGTAAGCTCCATCAATGTGTTGGAACTAACTTGGGTTTGAAACTATAATGATTACAACAAAAAACAAAAGTTCGAGTACGGGGGATCGTAGAGAAACTCTTTTCGACAATTACTAGTTCAAGGGTGAGTTTTCACGTTCATGTACTTCTCTCTTTTTCCAGACGCACAACTTTATAGCTTCAAACTTTCGTGGAGGTTGTGTGTATTTTAATTAATCCTCTGTAAACGGTATTCCAAAACCTTAAATAGTAAAACTTCGGTTTAGTTATCTGCAGCTTGACTACAACCTCAAAATATTCCTGAAATTTCAATCATGGCATTAATTGTTATACGGTTACTTATTCATTAATTACATTCTTCAAACCCTGAAGAAATTTGAGTGTAAAAATGTAAATCCTGATATTACCTATATAGGAATGAAGGAGGTAATCGGCACAGGATAATTCTACGACTGAAACTTTTACAAATTGCGGTATTATCAGGATTTGAACTTGATTAAATTGAAACGAAGTATATTCAACGGTCAAATTCACCCCAAAAATTTAATTCAAACAATCCTGACATGTACTTTATCACAGCAGTTCGTCAAACTTTTCAGGAATGAACCTTCATCCTTCCTTTCAGGAAACGAAATTGTTTTGCCAAATTTTGGAATTAGATAACTCAACTTCGTTGACCTGGAATTTTTTGGAATAAAAAAACAAACTTTCGTAGTATTAGGTATATCTGTTAAATTACTGAGAAAGGATTGGAGTGATCTATGTGTGATCGGTTGGGCAGTTGGTTGGGCGTCTGATTTCTGGAATATAGATACAGTCGTGCCACACTTATTCGGGATAAAGTATAGCCCGTTCATCTAAGTTCACTAATTCATGGCACTTGAGGAATTCCTTTGGGAACAATGCAAAGGAAACGAACGACCGCACGGTAGGTAAAATGTGTATGTATACCTATATCTACTGCAATAAATGTCAGAGTAGAGAAACGAGTAGAAGAAGGAAACGTGAAAAAAATGAGGAAAAAAGTGTAAAAAAAAGAAAATAAAAAAAAAACCGAAGAGGGATTCGTTCGAACATCTGTTTCGGTTCCGGGTTTTCAGACAATACGTTTCTGGTTTATTGGGGATAATGCGATCTCTGATCTTCAACCGAAAAGAATTCAAATAAACGTTAAATAATCTCATTTTATCGTGTATTTTAAATGGGATTTGAATTCTGAGAGAAGCATAAAATTTGAGCTTTTTCTTCTTCTTTTTACTACGAAAATATGTGGCATGACGGAAAGAGGATGACGATATATCTTCAAATCTATTCAAATCCGACGAAGAAAAAAAAAAAAAAAAAAACTGATCATTTTATCCGACCTTTTTTTTTAGTGTTTCTTACATCACACCATTGAACAAGATATTTTTATCGAAAAGATGTGTTGTCCTGAAAGTTCCCTGCGCTTTGTCGGATAATCTTTTCGAAGAGGAAACGGTCCCAAACAGGATGAAAAAAGACTCGTTTTCGTCTCCTGTATCCAATCTGACTATATGTATATACAGGGTGATTTTTTTTAATCGCCCTAGGCCGCTATCTCGAGAACTAATCACGATACGAAAAAATACTTCGGATGAAACTTGTAGGATATTGAAGGGGAAAGAACATGGTGCACCATCATTTTCAGTAGGTGGTAATGCCAAGGCTGAGGGAAGGTCAGGTTTGTTTTTTTAAACGAAAACCCATATTTTTCATAACGTGATTCTGTTCTACTTGAAAACTCAAACAACTTTTGTATGAAACATTTTTTTTGTGAGACATCAATTTTTCATGCTATTCAGCTGAACAACTAGAGATTTTTGAACTTTTAAGAACATTTCACCTCTAAACTATCAAGTTTGAAGAAAAATTGTAAGAGACAAGAAGTGCGTAATTTCATGCGGAGATTCTTGGAGAATAATTGCAGAATTTTTCCCAATAACTTTTCATTGCAGCCTCTTCAATTGCGTGAAAAAAAAATCAAAAATTGTTGAAAAAAAATCTGCAATTATTCTCCAAGAACCTTCACATGAAATTACGCACTTTTTGTCTCTTACAATTTTTCTCCAAACTTGATGGTTTGGAGGTGAAATGTTCTCAAAAGTCCAAAAATTTCTAGTTGTTCAGCTGAATAGCATGAAAAATTGACGTCTCACAAAAAAATCTTTTATACAAAGATCGTTTGAATTTTTGAGTAGAACAAAATTACGTTATGAAAAATATGGGTTTTCATTTAAAAAAACAAACCTGATCTTCCCCCGGCCTTGGATTTACTACCTACTGAAAATGATGCTGCACCATGTTCTCTCCTCTTTGATATCCTACAAGTTTCATTCAAAGAATTTTTTCGTATCGTGATTAGTTCTCGAGATATCGGCCTGGGGCGATTATAAAAAAATCACCCTGTATATTATTTGGAAAGTTGTGATGCACCGCTGCAGTGCAAAGGAAATGAATAGATCACGATCATACAAGCATTTTTATTCATGAATCATTTATATGATTTATAAATTTATTGGTCTAAAACAACATACATATAGACAGTGAACAAGTGACACAAAATTGAGAAAATTGTAAAAAATTCTGTCCATGTGCCTATAAGTGGTTGATAGTCTTCGTTAGATAGTTCTTATTCGAGTCCAAAAAGGACTTTAGTGCTACGTGCCAACCCAACGTCAGTTCGGTCAATATCAGTCAAAGTATTGTTATTCAATTCCAGATAACCCAATTTCGAAAGTCCGGCGAACAGACGAGAAGGCAGATCGTGAATTTTGTTATTAAGAAGGCTAATTTTTCTCAGCTCCGAGAGTCCTGCGAATGCCCCAGATTGTACATTAGAAATTTTGTTATTACTAAGGTACAGATACCGCAAGCTTTTCAGGCCGATAAGCGCACTCGAAGTAATCGTGGCGATTTTATTATTGTCGAGATCCAAGGACGTCAGGTTCGTCAATCCTATGAACATGTCGGATCGCAGTACCGTTAAATTGTTGTAGTCCAAATTGAGAGAGTCCAATTGCCCCAAGTTCGCGAAAGACTCAGATGCAATGTTAGCTATTTTATTATCTCGTAGGTGTAAATTCGTCAGCTTCGGCAGGACGTTGAATACGTTTCGATTTATACCGGAAATATCATTGTTCTTCAGCTTCAAGTACCTCAATTCAGACAACCCGTTGAAAGTCCCATTTCGTAGATGATTTATCTTGTTGTGACTCAACGACAATTCCGTCAGCTGCGTCAGCTTTACAATCAAATCAGAGAGAAAAAAAGAAGAAATTATTAAATCTCGTCGTTATCAAGGTTAAGGTGGTACACTTACATCAATAAAAGCGTTTGGCCGTATTGTTGTGATCTTATTATGCATCAGTTCTATGTACGTCAGTTTTGCCAAGCCCCGAAAAGTGTGCGGTTTTATTTTCTCCAATTCATTGTACCACAACCGAAGCTCTTTCAATTTTCCAAGATTTTCAAAAGCCTTAGATGCAAGGCTGTCTATTTTATTGCTTTGCAGGTCTAAAGTCTCCAGCGACGAAAGTCCGTCAAATGTTGTTCTATTTATTGCGGAAATTTGATTGTGGTGTAACGACAAGAAGCTCAAGTTCGATAGTCCGTTGAAAGTCCCATCTGGTATATGATGGATTTTAGCAGTATTTAGAGACAGCTGCTTCAGATAACGCAGTTCTCGAAATAAGTCGGAGGTCAGTTTAACATCGCTGATACTAAGATCGAGTTCCTCCAATTTCGAGAGTCCAACAAACACTCCGGGTTGCAGCGTTGAGATTGGGTTTCTCCCTAGATTTAACGATCTAATTGTTAGATTTTTGAAGGCACCGGGTAGAATCGATACCAAATTGAAGTTCTCGATTTTCAGTTCGTCTTTGTCGTGTACATATTCCGTTACGATAGTTAAAACACTTTCATTATGACACACTACAAAACTTGTGTCTACATCGACGCACCTTGTCTCTCCCTGGGCCAAAGCCACAGCCAAAAGCAAGTTGGCAATCACCGCGAAACGAGACATGACTTCAAACTAACTCTCCTCTATAAGCTTGCTCTTCTGCTTGCCCTAACTATTCACGTTTTAACACACGCATAGAGATATCGTTTGGACTTTGGTCACTTAAGTCTCGCTTTCGGAAACGAAATAACAAGATAAAGACGATTCAGATGTGATATACTGAGTTTTTAGGAACCCGATTCAACTCTAGCTGTTTATCATCCGATAGTTGTTCATCATTCGTCGAGCTACGGAGATAGTGACGTCTTGTTTAAGAAAAAAAAAATTTAGTATGTCGACACTTCTTGCGTGCCATGCCACGTTTTATTTGAATGATCAGTTATATTTCTAATTGTGAGGAATCTTTGAACGTATCAAGATTCTGGTTCGTCATTTTGAAGAGGATTACACAGCCAATTTCTGGCCGAAAGCTGGTCAGAATCGGTCAGGCCATTCCGAAGATCTCGTGCGTGCTGAGTTAAAGAAACATAATTTTTATGACACTATTTCCTTTTTACGACAGAACATGGAAAGAGCTTCAAATATAGGTATGTAAAAAAAATGAAAATCGATTCTATTGACATTTTGAAACGTGTGTGGCCCCTTAACTTCTCGCCTCATTACGCCGGTCTAGGTCTGTGAATTCGACCTTGACTCGAGTCTGGGACATACCTTCATCAAAAGAGCATAAAACTGTTACGGTGATAAAACTGTGTTATTAAAAAAAAAGTAAAAAAATCCCCTAATCGGTTATAGTCCGTGAAAAAAAGAGACCACCTTTTAGGATCGATACGCACACGTATCGTTAAGACCTTTCATTACATTTGTCCCAGAAAGCTTCGTCATCTCTCATGTTATACAGGGAATAACTAACGAGCCATTTGGCCCGAATGGCCTGGAATGGAAAGCTTCGAAAAAGAGCAAAGCAGGCTACACTCGGGTTGACTGCCTGCACAGCTCCTTGGGCACAGTTACTGCCTGTCGTAAATTAGACTCCACAGGTGGCCGACAGGCAAGATAAAGCGAAAGAGATTTGCTGCTTTATAATCAATATACAAATTCTAACCGTAATGATAGACGTCTGTGTTAACCCTGAGCTTTCAGACCATTTGGTTTGTGCGTTTGTGCAGCGACGAATTGGAAAAACGGTGAATATTTGTGTCTTTGAGAAAGCTGGACACTCGGATGTTGGTTTTTTTCACGTTGTCGAATAATTTTTAAACGAGTCGAAAGATCTCAACGAAATTTGGAACTCGAATGCTTCGAATAATTTTTAGATCCAGTGTTAATTGTTATATTTGGAAAAAAGTGGTCAAGACGTTTTATAAAGGGACGAAAAAAATATGATTCCAACCCTCAGACGGCCATTAACTTTTCATCAAAATAGTGGTCGGTTTTTTTCGAAAATTCATGCATGATAATGACACGTATTAAGTCGCGTGATATCGCGAAAATTTGCAAAGCTCCAAAAGCGGCTTTCCTGACCCTCTAATAAGGTTAAAAAAAATGGTAAATATTTTGACGACCGTTTTTGCGATTCAGATGAAATTTGTACAGTTGGTACTTTTCGAGGCACCGAGCTTTTTCGCCGGATGTTGAATAATTTGATAATCAAATGTGCGAGGGGTAGAAGTTTGAAATTCCGTTGCGGCAAGGCTCCACAACTGTTGAAAAAAATTTCACCGAAATTGACGGTAAAATCGTGTTTTACCAAAATCATACGACCTAATCCAAACGGTCTAAATAACGAGTTTATTTGATACGATTTTGAGTTTTCAGAATTACGTGGAAAGTTCGGAATGCAGACGTCTAAAAGCTCGCAAAGTCCACGACTCCGAAAGTCCAAGAATCCGAAAATTTATTGCAAGGGCACGACGCTCTATGCACGAATTTCAAGTTCTCGAGTCTTAGCCTTTCGCTCTTAGCTTTCCGAAATTTGAGCCTCCGGTATTTTTCGATTTACAGCTTTTTGAATCAACTATGCAGACTTCCGGGGTAATACTCTTTCCAAAAACTGTGCCTCGGTAATATTAAAATCCAGAATTTTGACTTTAAAAAATTCGGATCTTGCACACGGCCCCGTGAGCTGCCCCCACTTTTTTGACCTGCGTGTCTCAATTACTTTGAAAAATAATTAGAACCAATATTTCTCTGATAAATTAGCCACTCTGATCACGCACAAGATAATCACTCCCCCTGGCGATTTTAGGTTCTGATGCTTTCAACTGCTACGTGAGGTGATATCGCAATTATAATGATACTCAAAGATAATTGGCATCATCTTAAAATTCGGCAGTTATTAATACGGCGGAATTTAATCTGTAAATTTTAGCCCGATTAATATGCGAATTACGAGAACGATCTCGAGCTCCTGACTTTGAGCGATATACCGCAATTGAGGCTTTCAAGATGTTTCAAGAAGATGAAGAAAAAGGAACGAAGAGAAATAGGAAAAAAGGAGAACCGCACGTGATACGAGTTTAAATATTCCTCCTGTTTTTGCGGTGAATCCTAGGGCCACGTTAGGTTGGACCTGACTCGGTCACGTTTCGTTTTAGGTTTTAGGCTACCTTTCGCAACCTTGTTTTCACCACTTGTCTAAAAAGCTCCTCTTGATATCTCGGAAGGTACGAAGATGAGACTGACTTTCCATGTGATACAATCTCGCTGATATACGACAAATGTAACCGAACGACGTCTTGCGTGTCGGAGACGAAGAGGAACACCCGCAGGATTTAAAACGACGAAGAGAAATTCGAGTTTGTCCTCCAGACAACGGATATATACTTTTTGTCTTCGTTAGTTTTTGCACAAACATTGATGAGATGTTTTATTCAAGATCCATGCTCCTTTCACGCAGCTCCTATATCGCTCATTCCTCGCCTTTTACTACGTAGAAGGACAGAAATGAGGTATGAATAAAATATCCTATTCTATATAAATAATCATGAAACTGACGAAGATTCCTAAAGCATTTGCGACGCCATCAACACAAATTTAGAAGAAAGAATAAGTAAAAATGATAACAAGAAGCATAAAGCCTTTTTGCAAGAAACAAAATTTGTACAAACGCTAATTGACATTCGTAAGTCAAAAATATATTCGATGAGTTTCGCCTCTTTACTTGAAACGTGATAAAAGCTTAGAATTGGACCTATAAACATAATCTTTTGAATAGTTTTGTCGTATAATGGGAAATTTCCCATCCCATTGGTAAACCGAGCCAAAGCTCGCTCAGCTTAACGACGAGAAAAAGAAGCGCAGGGTCATGGATATATTCTAAGGTCTGGTCGTTTAGACCCTCTGAAATCACCTTAAACGGTTCTCGTATAAACAGAAGAATTCAAGGAAATGGCAAAAGCGGAATGTTACTTGGAGAACATTCTCTTTAGTCCGCGGGGAGGAGTTTGGAGAAAAAAATATTCTCAACAACTTAAATGAAATGTACAAAAATTGAAAACCATGAAAGTATATGATTACATTATAATATTCAACACTGAAATAAACTCACAAGTTTATTCACAACCCTTTGGATACGGTCGACAAGCAAATTTTAGATCTTCTGATCTCGGATGGTCCAGGAGTCAAACCTTCATCGTATGATCAAAGAGCTTGTTGATACAAAAGTTTAAGAATCTCGAAATATTGACCGGAAAAAGGTGATTACTCAAGTTGGGAGTTGTACAGAGTTGGAAGAGAAATTTCTTATCGATCATTAATACAGAAACTCGAAAAAATTGATTTTTTGAATTATTGATTCTGATAGCTGCATCTTTTACGAACATTTGAAAAAAAAGGTCATGAAGAAATTCGAAAAATTACGGAAGTTATAGCGGTAAACGTAACTGAGTGCATGGTCGAGTAACAACAAAACGGGGGGACGGAAGAGGCTGGAACGGAAAATAGAAGAACAAAAAAAGGAAAGGGACGAACGAGATCTCGCAGATAATGAAACCCTATATGAACCAGGAATCGCGTCAAAGAGGTTTGGAAATTTTCCCAGTCATACATTAGAAAAAAAAGGAGTCTGAACATTCCAAGTCGTTTATCTGAAAATTACATTTTCGAACATGGTGGACATCATAACTCTCGAACGGGTGATTATTTTCACTTGAAATTTGGACTGAATTTGTAAAATACCTTTCTCGAGAACATAGAACCTTTCCAAGAACATTGCATGATTGTAAGACTGAAAAAAAAATGTTGAAGACCATTTTTTACCGTAAAAATGTATTAAAAAAATTGAATTCACGTGCAACTTCCAAAATTTTCGTTCAAATTTCCCCAAAAAGTTTCAAGTTGTAGTTCTGGTCGTATAAATTAATTACCCCGGAGCATTTTGCTTTCAGATGATTGGTTCACCAGGGACCATTTCGACAGACTCGAGTCGCGCGCTACGCAAGACAATCTTCAGAGCTTGATAACTTCCATAATTTTCAACACATCTAAAACTTTTTTCTTGTTTTACAATACTTGTAACAATGTGGAAACTGTGAAAGGTACTGGTTCAATGGTTCCACGATTATTTGGTTTCTAAGCAATCCAACTCGAGCAAACATCGATTTTTTAAAGCATTGATAGTCTCGTACCACCTTAAGAATATAAAAGAAGTTATTTGTCCATCTGATAAAGTATCTTGTCGTTATCTTCTGGATCATTGGAGACCAAAAAGTGCGGAATCCATGCCATGGTTCTCCGAAATTCTCAAGAGGAGTGTTTTCCGTTTGACTGTATTTCACATTGAGAGACGATCATGACTAAAAAATCCCAACTTTGATTTGATTATGCTTCAAAACGCTAAACGATTGTGAAGAGTTGTTGGGATAGATAATTTGTCAAAAAAATAGCCCGTCGGAAGGAGTATGTACTCCTGAACGATACTGACGCTAACAGAACCGTAGATTCCGCGTGTAATGTCGATCTAGTGGAATCGAACCAGGTGTGATCGGTTTGAGATTCGAAGTATGGTTGGAAGCGATGAGTCTGAACTATCTTGATCGATTCTGAAACGAACCGGGCTTCGAGCTTAGTGACCCATGATTGGAACCTCACTCCTTACCCTCCGTTCGGTGCTCAGGAGGTTATTCGATCATCGAGACTAATAGAGTTTCACACGTCATGAATTTGAAACGAGGTATGGCTGGAGTACGTAACTATGTTCAGAGAGTTTAGGGTTTGAGGGTGGAACCCGGACCCAATTTGATTTTGGCTCGTTTTGGAAAAAGAAATTCCGTTAGCGAACGTTTTTTGCTATAGAAAGTAGAGGCTGGGTGGGAGTACCGAATTTTTCAAGTCTTGAACGGTAAAAATTCCGAATTTGAATATTACCCATCTACATTTTTGGGAAATTAGTATTTCCCCCGAAGTCTACATAGTCAATTTAAAAAAACTTCAAAACGAAAAATACCAGAGGCTCAAAAGTCCAAAGATCCGAAAAGCCAAACCTCGGAACTTGAAAAGACTTGAGCCATCGGCATTCCGATCTTTCCCAAATTTAATATTCTGAATCTTACCGTTTCTGAAAAATCCGAAATCGTCTGAAATAAATTCGTAATTTTGATCATTCGGATCTTTCAAGATTTCAAAACTTTAACCCAGCCCTCATTTGGGACTGATAACCATCAGGTTAAAATTCAATGAACCCTTGAGCTTTTTACTTTCACTGATCTGCACATTTGCATGTTGACGATAGGCTTTACCATTTTTTTTCTGGGGGGGGAGAAGACAATTTCGCAAATGCGAATCCCATTCAAATCTTAAATTTATACAAATGCGTTTGATAATATATCTGCGAGCTATACAGATAATTATTCAGACTAATACTGCGATAATGAGATGATAAGTACAATGATATGTAAAATAGCCTTTTGAAGAGCCATGACTGTTCTTGGCATAAGCACCATCGTAACATTTTTTGACAATTGTTATGGGAATGCAAACGTATTGTCGTCGGGATTAGCTGGGTTTACTTCAACCAGTCTTGGTCCAACTTTGAAATTAAAGCTCTCGAGCTTTTGGTACAGCATCGGATTACAGAGGTTTGACTCACGTTGACTAATCCGCATTCTGCAGTTAACCAGGAATGCTTTTATAACACACCCCGCAGTGTTTGAAGAGAATTAATTTACAAAATTCATTTCTCTCTGATCATTTCTTCCAATAATTTATCACGATTTTAAAATTCGAGTATCTTATCGAAGTACGAAGCTAATTAACTTCAAACTACTTGCTTCTTGACATGGACGTCATGGTCGGCTGTTGTCTGGATTTCTTTTTCGTCTCTAATTATTAAAGAAAAATTAACAAACACCAGCTGTGAATGAAGTTCGTTAAGTAAAAATTGGATTCCTTTAACCAATCCTGACTTTACGAAGACACGATCCTTCGCATTAACGTCCATCTCCAGTGCTTTCGAGTTTATTTTCCCCTCGTCTCTTAGAGCCGGGTATTTTATGGTTTGTTATAAACTTTGAGTTAGAATTACGTAAATTATTACCACGTTAAGGCAGACTTGGTTCAAATGCTCTGTATGCAACATAATGTTTCTCTATTTTTTTGTTTTAGTTTATTGTTTTTGGAGCTTTTTGTGTTAGGTTCTATTTCCCGCTTTAAAAATACAACAATTTCGTGCTACAAAATTTTTCAGCTGGATACTCGAGGGGGATGCTGTCTCGACTATAGTAACTATTGAACAGACAGACAGGATAAGTCGAAAAAGTTCCGACTCGATGTTGAAACTCGTAAATCAAAGCGAGGCGAACTCTAAAATAAGAAAATCGACGTAGGTATGGGACTATCTGAAAAAGAACAAAGTACATTTATTTTGTATTTCTGTAAAGAATACGTAAGATATTACAAAAAATATTTCAATATTAGAAAGAATTTTCAATTATTTCGAAAGATTTAATTAGATTTCAACAGACGTCCGAGGATTTTCAAGAATTTTAAACAATTTCACAGGATTTCGAATGACTTTTATATTGCTTTTAATCAGTCACAGTAACTTTCGAATATTATGACTCAAAATATTTCAATATTTCGAAGAATTCTCAATTATTCATGAAGATTTGATCTCAACAAATCCCACAAAATTTCAAAAAAGATTCGGAACTATTTCACAGGAATACGAAATATTTTTATATTGATTTTAAATCGATTTTGTTGAGTTTTCGAAATATTTTAACTCACTTCAAGAGATTGAAGTAAAGATTTTATACATGAGCTTCACACTTGCAGTTTTTATTCTCTTCTCAACTTTTCAATTTCTATATTATAATATAAATTTGCATAAATATCCAAAACATATTTTCAATTTCGTAGCCTCATAATTATTATTCAAGAATTGCATTATATTCGAGTGCTAAATTAAAAGTTACTACAGCCTTAATAGCCGAGAATAATTAAGACGAATCTCTATTAATATAAAAAAAAATTCAACTACCTTTCGGCTGCGAAAGGAAAGTGAGAAAAAAATTCTTCCAGGGGGTAGAGATGAAAAGTTTTCTTTCTACGTGGAGAGAATAGTAATGAAAAGTGGTAACGTTTCAGCCATACCTACCTATAAGCCAGAGGGATGAAACTTCGTGTAAAAATTCTTAGCTGACGTAAAACCAATTTTTAAGTTTACAGTTTCTCCGAATTATTTCGATATGGACTAAAGAATTATTCCTTCTCTAAGTGAAATCTGAAATTTAAATTCTCCCCAATCCCGCGCGGTCGCCTTTTTCATTTTCATTTCTAACCGCGTACTCCAGCGGAAGCACTTAGAATCAAAATTTAATAACTTTATAATTGTATGAAAAATATTTCTGCCCTTTACCCATTACGGTTTCACTTTCGATTTGAGAGTGAAACCGTGGCTCTCTTTCAATCAAAGTAAAAAAGAAAGATGGAACAAGAACGACAGACGGGATAATTGAACTCCCTTAATTCATCAAACACGTTATACGATCCATTCAGCTTTTATTAGAAAGAGGTGAGACGAGATGAAAGGAAAGGAACTGATCAAAGTATCGAATCTTTAGGCCCAGCCTCGGTAATTTCCTTTGTTTAGCAGCGTAATTGAATTTTCGATTGGTTCGTTTCTAAGTTTCTAATCTCTGAAAATCGTTGATTGATACGATTAAAAGCTTTTGATAAGACTTACGTCATTTTTATCTCTCGTTCTTTTTTTTCTGTCGATTTTTTTTTATCGTTAGCAAAAAATTGTGAGACATATTTTCGAAATTCTTGAGACGTGCTCGTAGCTAAGCGTCTAAAACGCTCTGAATATGAGATTCAAATAATGGAATTTACCCCGCGTTGAGGTAATTTTAGGAAGCTCGAGTAACAAGAACCCTGAGGTAAATTATCTTCCAGCACGTATGTAATACATATCACGTTTCTGTTCCCTTTGACGTCAGGTTTAGAACGCTAGACTTGATCTCCGAGCAATTTCACATCCGCCCTTTCGCGATTTTTAGGCTATTATGTATGTCTTGCAATGACGTACCTGTATATTACATATACAGCCAAAAGAACAAAAATACAATAAAAACATCAAAAAAAAAAAAAAAAGGTAGTCGGATTTAACCAAAAAGCTTCACTTTTTTCTGCACGATTTTTTCCCTGATTTGGAACCAGAAGTGGGATTAAGCTTAAAATCTTATCGGCATATCTTCGCTACGGAAACAGTATCCAGTTCAAATTTCATCCAAATCGGTTCGACGGTTCGACCGGAATCCTGTTCACAAGAAATCGGTGAATCACATACATCCATAACGATCGTGCCCAAAAAGCACGACTGGACTGATCACGGTGTAAAGTTTTTTGAAAATTCCCATAAAAGCCCGTTTTCTTTATATTGTTTGTTCCTTTCGCTCTCTTAATTCAGTCTTTCCGAATACACGAAAGCACAAGATTCTGGCCCTAGAAGTTGTCCGGTATTCTCGAAGCTCGGATAATTTCGGTTTTTTTTTCCACTTAGACTGAGCTTACTGAACGATAATAACATGGATTCCAGACGCTTAATAGCAGCGGATGAGATGCCATTTGAAAGCTAAAGAAGACTAAACGTTGCTTTTCTCTTACGAATTTGGTAGTTTAATTGCTGTGTCTACAAAGCCGAGCTTTTGGATAACATGGTCCCTAAAAATCGATTCGTTTTTTTTTTTCTCTGGACTATTTTATTAATCTCGTAATAATTCACGTTGTTTTCATTTTTTTCTTAATACTTTTTTTTGTGAGAGGAATTTAGTGATTAATTTAGATGCTCGACCGGACGAGGAGGAAGCTCAAGCTTTCGTATTATGAATAAATTAAAAAAGAAACAGAATACCAAATAGAAGTAGAATTAAAAAAAAAAAACGAATGAGAAGCAGAATTGACCCTGACTTATATTTTGCCTCTGATCGCGAGCTTTTGAAGCTGATTGATTCTTCCTTCGAATATAAACTATTTGGATTTAAGACAGCCGTTCGTATGCTGAAGAGAAAAACCAAGTACGAAATTCATCTGTTAATTATCTGCCCGATGACACTTGCGAGGAATCTGCCTGAGGCAATGAATAAATTTCTTCAAAATTCTTTGAATTTATGTCAATCACATTTTCCTGTATTTGACAATCTACATTTTCATAACACAGAAAGAATTTTTTTTTTCCTCTCGTTATTTATTAAAATAAGACAAAACGGTACGGAGGGGTAGTAATATCATGTCGTAAATTGAATCCCCGATACGCCCGACGAGCTACCCTTCATTGATTTAAAACTCACCATGTTCCATATTCCACATTATTTCAATTTCGAAAAGCTCATTACAAGATAAAATAGAACAACGAACAAGAATGAGTAACAGAAATTATTCTACATCCGTAAATTAACATGAAAACATAATTTTTGTTGCACAGAAACTTAAATCAGCAAATTTTACAAGAAAAAAAGCTTTTTTGGGGATTTTTTCAGATTATTTGAAACAGTGTTTGTTTCAAATAGAACAACGAACAAGGATAAGTAACAGAAATTATTCTACACCCGAAATTAACATGAAAACATAATTGTTTTTGCACAGAAACTTAAATCAGCCAATTTTATAAGAATAAAAGCTTTTTTTGGGGATTTTTGCAGATTACTCAAAACAGTGTTTCATTTTCAAACGTCTGACGTTTTCAAGCCCAGAATTAACAGCCGTGAAAAATTCGAAAACCGATTAAAATAATCACCGTATAAAAAGCTCAGGTTTTATTTTTTTTGCGGGTAGTTAAATTCATTATTTTTTCTTCTATTGTGCTGCAATATACATACGTTGTTCATCAATAATTCATAGTGTCTGAGTCAAAGCCATTAATTAATGCCCGAGAACACGCCAGTCTTTACGCCACGTCGCCAGCGGGATAAGAGTGGTTTTCTTCCACAGACTAATAAATTTTGACCAGAGCTTTTAGAGCGAGATTATTTCGCCCGAGCACGAGCGTTATCGATTATGGCACCTCGTTAGCATACCTCATTTAGCCGGAGCACATATTCAAATGATTATATAGACTGATTGAAAGCTCGGAGAAGAAGTCTGATGGAGATTCGAGGAAATGTTGAGTTTTTAATTTTATTTCAAAATTTTCACGCTCCCAGAATATTTATCCTGGATAAAATGAAGGCAGATCACTAAAACAGGTTCATCGTTTCGGAATATTCAGACAGTGTTAACTTCTGCCGTGAAATTAAAAATTTTGGTATTCAAAAGCGCCGATAAAGCTGAACTTGACTCCGGCAGCTTTTTGGATGAAAAAATAAATTCAGTACAGTCTCGATGAGCCCACAAAGCCCCGAAATTGCTTCGAGTAGGTATAAGTGTTATTATATCTCGTTATAACGGATTGTGTGCAGAAAATTATCGTCATTATTTTTTTTTTAAAGCCTGCTGCTAATTTTCGCGACCCCCTATAAGCTTTATGCCTTTTTCGACAAACGAAATGTGAGTATATCTACAACGGGGAGAGCAATTTTGAATTTCATTGCTCCACATTCCCCAATTATTCTGTTCGATCAATTTTCGGAAAGTTCATCACGGGTCTGCGTTTCGCCATCAAATTTCAATGGAAATGTTATTCATTGTTAGTCTGCAGCTATCAGAGAAGAGAAACGAAGTTTTATGTTCCAGAATTATTTTCTAGGCTTTCAAAACTCGTTACTTATACCCTTTGCAGAAAATGAGACTGAAAGGAATGTGAATATTCGCTTTGTAAAAATTATCTCGTAAAATTCTAATTATCTAGATAATAACTGACCAGTTTTTTATAACAATCGTCACAGTAAAAAATTATTGATGTTATACAAAAATCGTTGAGCCTTATCGCGATTATTCAGAGACTCTGAGCTTTCGACTAGTCAGATGTAATAAAGTATTTTATTTTCGAACACTTTCGGAGCTTGCGAAATAATCAGAATTTTTTTTTTTTTTATTTTATCTTTCGTGAGATAATCCTGTTAACTCTGTAATAAGATTTTACAGATTCGCACCCGCCCAAGCTTAAGGGCTTTTTGACGTATTGAAAACAGGGGTGAATTTAGGATAAAGTTATACCAGCAGTAACAAATTATAATCTTGACTTATGAATTCGAGTATGAAATGTTATAATGAAAAACCGTTGAGTAGCTGTATCCAAAGCTCTAATTTTCTTCTGTAATTTGATGTTCTCTAATTAAAGATTTCGATGAAATTACGAAACATTGAACTTATATGCTCATTAGGGTGATCCTTATTTAGGGTTCGGACTCAAATCGTCTCCGAATTATTCAAAATAAGGATTCCTTGAAAATTTCAGCCTTCTGTCTCAATTCCCTGAGACCTTTCTTAAAGGGGGCGAATTTTGTCATTTAAAATACACACCTTTTTGCTATGTTTTCGGTACATATTTCGTCGTGAAGCTATTTATACACGAATTTAGGTGAAAATGTATAAATAATTACAATCGCACTTTAGTTCTTCCCCGAATAAATCCACCTCCCAGAATAAGTAAAGCGAGAACAATGAGACCACTTATATTGCAGAATCGTTTCTCAAAGGTGAGCTAGATTCTATCATTAAACAAACTTGCCGGTCCTCTTTTTTGCTTCATTCCGGTTCCAAAGTCGTCCAAAAGTACTTCAAGGCACTTAATATTTCCCAAATTTTCTACACGATCGCAGAAATTGTACCCGAGCCTCGGACACTAGACATTAAACCCTAAAAGTCATGCGAAATTCATCAACCTTCGGATTTCAAAATCGAAATTCAATTTTTTTTGTCAAATTAACACAAATTTGAAACCTTTATTTTCATTATACTCATTTACCATTCGTTTTATTGTTCATAAATTGAACAAGACAACATCATGTTCAGGATTTTAGGCACAATTTACTCCTTGGGTTAATAATTGAGGAGTTGGATACAGTAAACGAACATTGAGCCTATACGCCCGTATTGCATTAATCGAAGGCATGATTCTCAAAAACGCAACGTACCTACTCGAGTCCTAAGAACATTCTGAGATGAGCTTTTACTGCGATCATTCGCAAGAATTAGGGGCGTACGATTAACACTACGATGAACTAATACCCGATAAAAATATATAGTCAGTATGCAATTTGATGGATTGGTTTGAAACTATATGCAATGCCCGATTGAACGATTACCATAATATTCATTCGGCGCTCGATTTCTGAGCGTTGTTGCTTTTCGATCTCCCAAAATCGGTCTCTGAAAATTGAAAAATCTGCCACTGTTTGAATTTGCGATGCGCTATATTCTTCGCGAATAGTAGCAGTTCTATAATTTTCCAACGTATTGAACGCCAAATGTTGTATTTCTATGCATGTTTTTCGCAATACGGGGATACAGCGCTTATTTCAAAAATTCATTTTGCTCAATCAGGGATATTCGATTTTGCAGTGAACACGAGGTCTGGTTAGTATCGTAATACTCATAATCACGCCTGAAATAAATATCGCTTCGAAGTATCCATAGCTTTAAATGAATGTCACAGTTTTTCCAATTATAGTAATTCGCTGTGTGCCCTTATTGCGTGAAATTCCGCAATTGCTAATTTCTTAAATTCGTTTTACTTCGTGGTAACTATAACGTCTACTGCATAAATGTTATCGAGAATAAACGCGGCGCCACAGACTGAGGCTTGGCGTCACGGTCGCAAGCTCCGACCAATTAACTTACAAATTGTGAAAATTAATGACTTCGGAACATCGTCAACGTTCATATAATAAATAATTTGAATAACAAAAGCTGTTGATTATTCATATTTTAATTTAAACCTGCAACTTCGTATTTTCTTGCGTCTTTTTTTTTCATACGTATATCTTTTTCCTGTCGTCCTTTCAAAATCTAATCAACACTTTATAGTGTACATAGCTGTGCTAAAAAAAAGCTCAAGTATCAGACAACGATCACGAGAATATTTAGCGACGAAAAATAAGTTATGTAAAGAAGCTATGTTTTTCAGAGTTTTTGAAAATTGCGCTCTTTTGAAAACTATTTTAAAAGCTCGTCTGCCGATTGCATGCGATAAAAGTAGAGTAAAACTTTTCCACTTTCACTACTCGCGTATAAAACCACGGACCAAAAAAAAACGAAGTGTCTTCCATACTTTTTTACTTTTTCTTCTTTATTCTGTTCGCAGATAAACTTTCCCACGCAGTCGTTTCACTTGAGATAGGGATGAAACACTTGATCATCCCCTCGCCCTGTCACTGTTCTAATTCGCATCGCTTTAATCCCATTGAATCACACCTCGCGGGGTTGTTGGAAAATGATCGATTCATAAGCACACTTTGGATCTCATCATCACGCGACAGGCTATTAGCGAAACACCTTGTCGATATTTTAAAGAGTATTTTGGCTCAATCAAACGGCACCCTCTAACCCCACAAATAAAAATTATTTCTATGTACAATAATCATTCATTCATTTATTGATTTGAACCCAACAAGAAATCCGTTGTAAAAAAAACCGAGACCGATAAAATATTTTTATTCAGATGCAGACAGTGATTTGACAAAATATTATTTTCAAGGTGTAATGAAATGACCTCTCAAAAAATGACGCTAATTTTAATTCTAGGCAGAGGTTCAAGCTCTCCGATGCAAGTTTAGTTGTTGACTCCGGACTAACAGCACGCCTTTATTTGGATTCTGAATTATGAGGAATTTACATCCTCAGAGACGTGTAAATGAGAAAGATTACGTTCACACTTGAATAAGAATGTGCTTTAAGTTCAAAATTTCTAATTTATTTCCGACTATAATTCAGAGATACAAAAAAAAAATAAGGCAGAATGAGCTGCAGTCCCAAGGGACTGTACTCAACAGGCACTCACGATTTATCAGTATCATAAGTATCAAGTTAATAGAGGATAAAAAATAGCGATATTTATTTTCGTAGGCAAACTATCAGAATAGATGTCATATTCTAAGATTTCTTGCCAGGGGTATAATCCCCAACCGAAATGAGAGTAACGCTCCAAAAGACTAGAGTTTTGGGTCAGTGCAGTAGGCTCGGTCAGTCCGGACGGACACAAAACCCTAAAAAATGATGAATCTTTGTAGGTAAACCATCGTAATAGATGTAATATCCTAAGTTTTCTTGCCAGGGGCATAATTCCCAACTGAAATTAGGGTAACGCTCCAAAAGACTAGAGTTTTTGGTGAGTGCAGTAGGCTCGGGCAGTCCGGACGGACAAGAAGCCTGAAAAAAATGATGAATCTTTGTAGGTAAACGATCAGACTAGATATAAAATCATTAGTTTTTTTGCTAAGGGCATAATCCTGAATTGAAATGAGAGTTATGCTCCAAAAGACGAGAGATTTGGGTTGGCGCAGTAGTGTCGACCATTCCGGACAGACAAAAATCGTCCTTAGGAAGGCAAATCCGTAAGGCACTCTAGAGATATACTTCGTATATAAAATGAGTGCTTAAAAAAGTTTGCAAGATTTGAAAATTTGAAAATGTGGAACTATATCAATGATATATTACCGCAAAAGTTTGCTGAAACTTGCGCGATTGCGGGGAAAAAGGGGAAGCTGTATCCTTGAAGATACGGATGAAAAAAAAAGAAGCTCCCTTCGGAGATATTACGCAGAGTTCTTTCGCGCGCCTGCGAGGCGCTATATAAAAGCATATGTGATCCATATCTAGGGACATTTCAATACGATGTCTTCCACAGCCCGAGGGTATGATTTAAGAATAAGTACGCACATACACGCACATATACGTTTGTTCATTTTCTACGATCTTCGGATACCTGAATGCTTGTATATGTATACATACACAGCTGTATCTATTTCAAAGTACCATATAGGTATATGTATATCGTAAACCACATATATATAACCGCAGGAGGAAATAAAATACCAATAATTCGTGAAATTTTATAGTTATACATACATACTATACGGAGTAACCGTTTCCTGCTATAAATTTTATACGAGAATTTTTACGACAGACACTATGCATAATAGTGATCGATAATAAACGTGGATTGGTTGTTATTACACCTATAATACCGCGGTGTAAATTATTACGTCGTAATAATTGTCGTTATTGCTGATTTTGTATAATAACTGTATACAGTCGAAAATTTCTAAGATAACGTAAGGAATTGAATGAAAGAGTAAAATTCGAGATCTGAAATTGATATTGATTTACAGCTGATATTATAGCGAAGCTTCCATAAATCAATTAACCCAAAAGCGATTATTACTGTCATTGAAAGGGGGAAAAAAAAATCCTCCATAAATTATTCCGAGGGAATCTTGGGCCCAAACTTTTTTAATTACATCGGTTCCTTATCTACTTAATTATATAGGTATAAGCTATGGGAGAGCTTTGTCCATAATTATTGTATTACCATATCGCGGTATCGAATCAAATTAAGTATTTTTGTCAAATTATTACTGGATTTCGTATCATTAACCTGCATTAACCCTTAGAGGGCACTCTGGGGTTTGATAGAAAACCCCAAAAATTTTGTTGTCCCATAACGTGTTCCAAAAAAAAAAAAAAAAAAAATGAAACATGAACAGTTTTTGTATGAACAATAAATCGACGAATCCTGCACAAGACATGTATTACTCGTTTTTCAGAATTTCCCTCATTTCGTACTACAAAATAAATATATACCTTTTTTTTTTAAGGTATCACAAATAACAAATTTTTTTCTCGAAAAGTTATATTTGGACATTGACTGGCTGAAATTTCAGTACAAAATATTGAAAATTGTGTAAGTTATGCCTTGTTTATTGAAAAAAGTCATTTTTCTCATTTTCTTTTTTGCAGCATCACGTTTTTTTTCTCGAATTCAATTATAAAATTGGTTACAAAATAAATTTTACTTTAAAAAAGGATGTTTGAGGATGTTCCAGGAATTTTTTCAGGTCTCAAATGCGAATAACTTCAATGCGGTGAAGTTTTTTTGTGGCTGGGGTCCACAAAGAAGACCCCTGTGTGCCCTCTATCATGATATTCCACTGAAGTAGTGTCCCCTCTGAGGGATAGTTAACACTATAATCATTATTGAAAAATCATATGTTCTGAAACAATTTTTTTTTTAATTTTTTCTACGGAATATAGACAGATTTTGCATAAAATGAAAAATTGATTTCTTGGAGATTATGTCACGTACGTGACCCCTTAACAATATGATAAAATTTATTCGAGTTTCGTGTAAACGTGTGAATATTATAGCTGATATATATACTGTATTAAAATTCGGAGATATTCGCTGTTTACAGAATACATGCATATTATATATTATAGCTATAACGTGAGATTGCATCAATTCGATGATCATCCAACCGGTGCGGATTGAGATAGGTAGGTATAGATATTATATTCAGTTTCAGATATGGAAAACAGTGAATTTATATTCGACAGACTGTGATAAACTTTATTTAAATAAATACGTGTTAAAGTGGCTTGAGTGAAGAAGTAAAAAAACAAAAATCGGAAAATGGATTTTCCATTTTTTCTGATTTCTCACACCTTTGAGCGATTTTTTTATTCTTTCATTTTTTGTATTTTTTCTAGGAAAAGATTGAAGCTCTCTTAAGTCTGCGATATGTCAAAAAATTTTAGGATCTTGCAATACGGTTCGATCTACTTAAATCGCTTTTCAATTCAAATATGAGACAATTTTTGTTTTTTTCGATCTTTCTTTTTTTTATATTTTAAGTAATTTTCTGACACAAAATCGTGGAGTATTTTAAAATAAATATAAAGCGCGTATCAAAGAGCTCGAAACTTTTCTGAAATCCATTTATGTGCATAACGTTTGGAGAAAAAAAAAACAAAAACAAAAAAAAAAAATTATTACCCCAAAAGTTATAGCTTTATGTATACAAGGTGCTGACATTAAAGCGAAGTTGTATCTTTTCATTCGTCAACTTAACTTCGATAAACTTTCGGACTATAAAATTTGATAAAAAGAATGGATAAACAACAGCAAAAAATTGGTTTCGAAGAGACAATTCAAACTTAACGATTACTTTTTTCCTTTTTTTCTTCGAATCTATTATTCAGATTTTTTGTTATACGAGAGTGAAGAATGTGCCCTGTTTTGCTTTTTATTCTTATTTTTCTTTGTTGAATGAAAAAACGATTCGGGCAACTTTTACAAATTTCTCACCCTTTTTTTTTTTTCGTTGAAACCTACTTTTTGGAACTTTCAAACTTTCAAACTTCCGATACAAAACATGATAAATTTTTCGGTGTGAGAGATGATAAAAAATTCAACAAGATCCATTGGTCCCCGTTTCCAATTTATAGTTATCAATTATATTTCTATTATTCTTCATTTTCACAGTAATAAAGTTCGACAAATTTTGGGTAATTTTTGAAAAAGTTTTTGCTGAAATGTTGAATACGAAAAAAAGCGGGATGGTGACTCAGAATTATCTAAACGACGTTTCATTCGGCTACTTGATCAACTTTTCGAGAATTTCATCGTCTCATCGTCAGAAGTACATATTATAGAAATAAAGTTTCGAAGTAACTTAAAGAAGCTCAGTTAGCCATGGCGCGGTGACTTAGATAAAAAGTAAAATGAGAAATAAAATGATTATAGGGAATCAGCACACTCAAACTTTTTTTTCTTCTTCTACATGCTAAATAGTCCCACGATTTCATTAAATTAGCGATGTAAATTTTGTTTGGGAAATTTTTATATTTCATTTTTTCATTTTTGTTTTCTTTTTTGTTTCTTTTTTCCACCAACTTCAGGCAATATAATCACTTTCGGTATTGAATCGTCTAATTTACGCGGTTGGTACAAATTTGAGCTTTCCTGTATTTTTTTTTCAGGCTGCTATAATTTTTCTAGAAAAGATTGCAATAACGCCTAAAAAAATATCACCTAAATTTTGCGGGATTACCGACCCCTCGATCAGTCAGTTGGTCAGTAAACGAAAAAAAGCTCCTCGCTTCTTATTAGGTATAGCGCATAAAATAATATATTGCATAATTTTTACTCCAGAAGAGGATAAAAAAATGAAAAGAACAGGCAGAAGAATACAAGAAACTCACTCGCAATCAGTCGGTCGGCGAGAAGCACTTTTAGGACTCAAAAAACGCCTCCCTCAGAAAAATTGCTCGATGCTTTTTGGCACATAGATTCCTCATTGTCTCTATTAGGTATTATTTTTTATTTTTTATATTACGGTATTACGATAGACCGAAAATTATTTTATCATCGATCCATCGGAGATATTTTTCGAAAAAAAAAATTCGGAGCTTGCGATGAATCGTCTTTCCTTTTTTTTTTTTGTTTTATCAATTTAAATTCTTCTTCGATTTTTGTTCGGTACTTCAGAGACCGATCTGCACTGATCCCAGAAGTTGACCGAGGTCCAGGCTTTTTTATAAGTTTCAGGATAAAAGCGTTAATAAAAATGAAAAAAAAAAAAAAAAAAAATGAAAACCAAAATTTTTGACTTACTCTAAATAATCGCAAATCGTATGTATCACTTATTTCACTGTCAACTTAAATTACCATAATTATATCCGGACCAAATCTGACCAGCACTCGGTCGAGGGTCACTCCCGAATTTATCCCTCGAGCTTTAAACTTTTTCGGATAAAATTATATAATCGAATTTTAAAATTATTAAGTTTAAAACCTTTAATTCATATTTTGGTCAATTTTCTTCAAGTTTGTTCAACTTTAAATTTCAATAAAAAATTGCCACAGTCGTATTTCAAACTCTGCAAAATCTGTGCGCGGAGGAAGAAACTGTAGAATTAAAATTTTGTTAAAAAGTATCTATTTTTGTTAATTTTTTTTTTGTTTAACCCTGTTTTTTGCTGCTCAATAAATTAATTTCATTTTGTTACTCCCTTGATTGAAAATCGTTTTTTACTTTTTATAATTTTCTTTTTTTATTTTTTGACTCTAAAACGTCGAAAAATTTATTTCGATGTCTTTTGAAACTCCTGCGGTTAGACTGCAGATAATATAATCTGGATTCCAGTATCGCCGGGCCGCGTCTTCGCGTGGCACTGTACGTCCGACTCCCGCGTTCTCTTCGTTAAGGTAGAGCACATACAATCGGGGTGGATAACGCACGCGCGTTTTACTCCGCGCTTTAACCCTGCCGTCAAAGTTTCAAACTGTTGATGAGAATCGCCTGTGTATATAATCTTTTGGCAAAGAGTATAAGTTACACGTGCGTGTAACGCGTGTCCAGCTGTCGACGCGATATGAAAAAAATATCCAAAGAGTTTTGTTAATTTTTCCCCGAACAAAAAAAATTCTCGTCATATCTTCTTACGTTATTATATTATTTCTTTTTCTGTCCTCTACGATTCTTCTTCTTATTTCCCCTGCGGATTTTCCACCCCTACAACTTCCCGGCAAACAAAAAAATAAGAACATAATAAATAAATAAATTAGGAAAGTTATAATATACCTACAAACGGACTCTATAAGCTCTTTAAGTGAAAAGAAAAAAAAAAAAACATTCTTCCTTCCGTATGAAAAAGCTCTGATAAGAATGGAGTTGACAGACTCGATGAGGAGGAGGAAGGGGTTTATAAAATATTCACCATTACTCGAGGGAAAATCTGGAACTGAAGTAGAAGAAGGATGAAAAGAGAAAGTCAGAAAGTTAGTATATCTATATAGGCGTTTCAGGATTGTTCTTTGAGATTCTTGATTTCCACTTCTGTACTATAATTATTCGTCGAACAGAATAATTTTAAGTGAACGATACGGTAACGTACTGCACGATGTAGCGGGATACGATAAAGAAAGTGTCTTTGAATTAAGGGGACCAGTACAGCCTGGTTCGGGAAATTTAGAGTACTCCAAAATTAATTTATTTGTCAACCAAAGTTTATTTCACATCAAAAAAAAATTTTCTTCGAAAAACTTTGTCGTAAGGTTTCAGGCACATCGTTCGTCCAATTCAACCTCTCAAGGTCTTGCTTTCTTCGGACAGCAATTCTACATCTTATGAACGTAGGGATCGGTAAAAAAAAATTCATGCGAAAAGTTACAGTCAATTATCCAAAATTTCCAATATTTAGGCGACTAATTTGCAAATAACTTGGCCAACACGAAATTGTAAAAAAATTCCCTCGTTCACATGATGGGGATTTCTTTTCTGAACAAAATGAGCCCTCAACGTCCTTAATCGGAACAACGATGTGCCTAAAACCTTACGACAAAGGTTTGCAAAGGAAATTTTTATTTTTTTGATGTGAAATAAACTTTGACTGACAAATAAATGCATTTCGGAGTACTCCGAATTTTCGAAACCAAGCTGTACTGGTTCCCTTAACCCGTGTGGAAATTACAGTCGGGAACTGGCCAGGCACAGTCTAGTTCTCCCAGCTTGAGAACGGGCGCTGAGCATCCTGGCCGGGCAGCCCCCGGCATGGCATGTAACGCTCGACTAGGCAGCCTGAGCGCAGTCAAACTATCCGGGAACTGTTAAGTTTTTCCGTTCAATAATTGACATTGAACGGGGTGCACCATTCAGCCCCCGACGACATCCCGATTATATTTATTGCAGTTGAGTAGAAATAAATAGTTGATTCGAATTTCTGTATTATATTTCATGCTATACCGAGAGTTTTCGGTGAATCCGCACGACCCCCTCCTAAGGCCAAAGCAACACAGCACTCAACGTATACGTGAGGCTCGTTGGGAAGGGGATAAGCAATGCTACTAGTAGCCTATCCCCTCCTGAACAAGCCTCATACACGCGGTGTGTGCCTGCGTTGGTTTGGCCTTAGGAGGGGGTCGTGCGGATTCACCGAAAACTCTCGGTATAGCATGAAATATAAGTTTATAATGATAATATATGATAGGAATGGGAACGAAATGGGACAGATTCAGCAAATTGTGCTGTTCTAACAATCAAATTTAAAGGCTTCGTACTGTCCAAAAGTGCTCCGGACAATAAAGTTATCCTGACAACAGGCGAAATTTTAAAAATTGATAAAATGCATTGCACAGCGGATGATATCAATAACATTACAATCAGAGGATCTGTTTGGAAGATAAAACGTTCGATTTTCTTATATCCATGTGATTCCAGACATTTGAAAATGTGGGAACTTACAAACAAACCTTCATCGACAAAGATCAGCTGCAATGTTCATCGTATCAGCAATAAAATGATCATGTTAGCATTTCCAAATGTGAAATATCACAATGGAAACGTTATCAGATATGACAGAAAATTCATAATGCCGTTCTTTCATTCATAGACTAGAATTTAACCTTCGTCATCCCTCCGCTCGTTGCTGGTCAATAAATGATAATAGATCTTGTTCCAGAATCCAGGTAGCTCGAGCTATATATGTATATCTTTACAGATGAATATTTTACGAAAATGAAAATGTATCAGCATAAGATGGCGATATACTTTTTTTTTTTTTTAATTAAATGTAATCAGCATTTAGGATATAGAATTATGCAATTACAATCATCAGAATTCAAATTACAAACGTGTGTGATAAAAATTCTGATATGTTCAATAAAAATATTTAAGTGAATAATACATGAATTATTATTGTCAGTCATCAACTGAGAATACATGCATTTTTATTTACTGATTGCGAGATACAATCCACCCCTGAATTAGTAAATCATTATTTGCCTTAATAATAGAAGAGGATAGATATATGATAAAATACAAAAAAATCATTGTAGCAGATATTTCGGAGGTTTCCCGATCCCTTTCCGACTAAGACCGCTGCAAAAGAGCTAAGCGGGATCAAGTCAGTTCTTTTAGTGGGGCGCTAGACAATTTTAGTGATCTAAATACTAATTACAGTTCAACTGGGCAAGCCCAGTTCGGGGGCTGACCAGTTGAACTGAAGTCGGGATTGCCCGTCCGGGGGCTAGCTGGAGATCGGGCATTCCCAAGCAAATTTCCACGCGGGAACGGTTGAATAAATAATACCTAATCAAGTTTAAGGAAGACGGATGTTATCACGGAAACTCGAATTTTGATATTTCAGCATTTGACAAATATATAAGATTACACTGTAAATCTTTTTTTTTTTTTTTTTATACAGATATTGTTACGTTTTTAGGGTAAAAAAGGGGGGATGCACTGCTTTAATGAAACAAACGGCTAATTAGGCAGAACTCGATAGCCCTGGGCCAGAACTTCCTGGCCGGTTTGAAGCTTAAAAAGTAAAATTCCATGAGTACGAGGTTAAAATATAATTAAAAGAAAAAGTAACGTAGTATTATCCGTGGAAAGATAATTACTACTATTATATATGGGGAATTCCACGTGAATTTGACCTGAGTTCGGCCGTGCCATTTTTAATATCTCTGAAACTTTTTTGGGTGATAGTACGACATTTGAAAACATGAAAAAATATCCCCCTTTATAATTTTTATAATCAACCCGTTTTTGCGTATGAGCCAAAAAACCTGTATCTCAAAAACTCCCTAACCGATTTTGATGAGGTAAAAAAAAACGAAAATTTTCGAAGTGCGGAATATAAGTTGAGGAATATTAATTAAATTTCGATCGATTGAATCAAGGAAGAAAAAGAAATCGTCATAAAGTTGTATTATCATAGATATGCGAGGGCTCGGAATAAAATCGTTTAGATTTGCACGTGGACTCGTACCACTACAAGGGATTTTCCGCCCTACATCTTTCGGAGTAGACGCTTGTGCTTCAAATGCGAGAAGATCTTGAAGAGGATCTTTGAGAGGCTTGGAGGATTAACGAGGACTGGGCGAATCCCTCCGACTGTTTTAATCAACTAAACGTTTAATTTCCTGCGACGAGGGTAGTATAACTTTTCTTCAAATAGCGATCTACCCGGCGATTACAGTATAAATGCCAAAAAATTGAATTCCAAGACCTGCTCGCAACCGATCGCAGGAAATTTTTAACGAAATCGTGAATAGGATACTCATACTCTTCAGATTTTCATCGTCAAACGCGGTTCTTCTCATATTTTCTTGCCCTCAAATTTCTTCGAATATAATTCTCGAATAAATATCGAGAAACTTTATCAGATCTGAAATTTTTCTGGGACAAAAATCAGCCGAGTTGGCATTGTATGCCTCGTGTATTAAGGAAAGGAGGGAAAGTAAACAGAGAAAGGATAACTGCGGACCAGGTGCTGTTCAGAAGGGTAATTAGGAACCGTGTTAATTAAGCTCTCGCGTACCTAGTTTAGCGAGGAGCAAGAAAATGAAGAGACTGAAGTTACTACAAATCCTGCCATGGTATATAATTATATAAACTGAATTTTGGAGTCAGCGATGCGTGAAAAATTTTCGGGTGATTTTTAAATCTGTTGGTATAACTAAATTATGAAACTGTCTGAATTAGTAAATTGATCCTAATTGTGCTTACTGTGTGAAATCCATCCTGTCTCTGCAAGCCGTTATAATTTTTCCTTAGAATGGAAAGACACGTCTTAGGTCAATCCAGATATGAGACGACAGCCCGCAAAGTGTATTTGAATTATTTGTTATACGTGCAGGTTTCGATTAGTGTAGTTGTAGTTATACTTACGTGGGTTATAACTGTTCAGAGTAGCCGCTTATACGTCTAGTCGTATTATATACGTGGTTATACATATCGAATAATCGATATCTGACCTAAAGGTCAGACTCTCTTTAAGTCATGTGTAACGTTGTAGATAAGTACAAGTGTAAAGCATTTCTTCCACGGTTTACTTTTGAGCAAAAGTGCTAATATAAAAGTTCAATAATCGAAAAAATTTCGCGATATTGATATTCGATTCGATCGATTCGATTAACTTTCGAACGAAACAATCCATTCTAACGATATTTCGTACACAAATAGCTTTTCAATAATTTGTAGATCTGCCGCCGATCTTTTATTTTTAACTTCCCGCTATAAGAATTGAAAATTTAAAAAAAAAAGGAAGTTATTGGTCTCGGTCCGATTTTTGAAAATCGAGTTTTCATTAGATCTCGACGTTTTGAATTCCTAGGAAGCTATTCTGACTATTTTTGGATGGACGCCCGTATGTGTGTGTGTGTGTAAACAAATTTTTGTCGTACGATATCTTCAGAACGAATCGACTGATTGGAATGGTTCTTGCGGCGATCGAAAGGGTTTATCAAGACTTAGATCTGATTAGATTTTGGAGTCGATCGGTCGAGTAGTTTCAAAGTTATTCGAAGAATAAAAATTTAAAAAAAAATGTCTTCATGTTTTTACCCCATAACTCCTAAACTGTTCGTGCGATTAGTCTCAAAACTTAATCAGATTTAAGTCTTGGATAGCCCTTTCGATTGCCGCAAGATTCATCAAAATCGAACGATTAGTTTAAAAGATATTGCACGACAAAAATTTCTTTTTTTTGATAGACGTGAGTTGATTTCGAATCACTCAATGTCGAATCTGTCCAATTGTTTAAAAACTATTAAAAATTTCGCACATAAACATACAGACTGAACGATATCTTCTGACATTAAATATAACTCCCTAAAACCTATAGAAATACAACAATTTATTGTAACGGATTTGACACGTAGCGGAAAGTTTTAGGGTTGGCCCACAGGTCAACCGAATCCCTGATTTTTTTTTTTTTTTTACTATACTTATCAAGACATTGAGCTTCGGGGGCCAAGTTGAAGTTCTAAATTTGTTCGGTTTGTACTTTTGGAGTTATCAAGCTCTTTAGCCAAGTATAGAATAATTTTATGATCAAATGTGCGAGGGGCGGGTGGCGGTTTGAAATTCCGTTGCGGTAAAGCTCGATAACTGTTGAAGCAATTTCGGGGGTGGGTTGAAGTTCCGAATTTTAAAAGTTCCGAACGGTCAAAATTACGAATTCATTTCAGACGATCTCGAATTTTCGGAACCGTTCAAGTTCAGAATATTAAAGTTCGGAACGATTAGAATGACAGAGAGCTAAAGACTCGCAAAGTCCAAAACTCCGAAAGTCCAAGAATCCGAAAATTTGATGGAGGGAGTTCCGGAGTTTTGGCCTTTCGGATCTTCAGCTTTTGGAATTTTGAATCTCCGGTGGCTTTCGATTTGAATTTTTTAAATCGACTATACTGCAGACTTCCGGAAAAATACTAAATCATTTTCAAAAACTGTGAGTCGGTAATATTGAAATTCGGAATTTTGACCGTTCGGAATTTTTAAAATTCGGAACTTATCCATCCCAGCCCGAGTTTTTCCGCCAAATATAGAACACAATTTGAAAAATTAAAAATAGAAAGTAGAAACAGTTTGAAATTTCACTGAGGCATTGACTAAAATCTCCCATATGCACATAATTACGATTCTGGATCCACAAAAAAAAAAAAAAAAAAAAAACTGACAATAAAAATCAAAGAAGAAAAAGAAAAAAGAATCTGAAGTTAATTGCGAGAGGTGGTACATATTGGAGGCTGGATAAAGGCGGCAATTTCCTGTCAGGATCACTCGACAGTGATAAAACTCGGAAAATTCGTACAGCCCCGAAGACAGGTACATACTCGGATAGTAAAATGTCATTTATTCACTTCAACAGGGCGTAAAATTCATCGTCAGCTTCTCGACTATAACAGGATGCAGTTCTCTGCAGCTATACATAAATCGAATAATATTTCACCAGCGAAAAATGCCAGTGGATAATTTTCTACCTGCATATTTTAACAGACAAATAATATGAAAAATAGTGAATCCGAACCTTATATACCTGCGTATCAAAATCTCTAATATCGTGTATATACAGGACCTTGGTACCAATTCTATTCCTGAACTGCAGGTATCATAGATCTAAATAAACTGCAATATGTTTCACGCTGCGCTTTCAAATTGAAAAAACAAAAAACAAAAAAAAGATATGTGATGCACTGCAGTTGTGAGGATTGGACGGTAGATTTTTCTCTGAAATAAATTCATACTGTTCTCATATCATGCATGCATATGGGGCATTCCAAAGCAACTCGACCTGGCCGTGACCCTTGACTTCTCAGATCTGGTCCACGATTTTTTTGTATCATTCTTCTGACTCCAAACAACAACTAGAATTTTTTTCAGATTTTTCAAAATAAATTTGAGCATGTCGTGAATTTTTTAGGTTTTTTTTTGCAACATCTGGATGACATTTTGAATATTGAGTCAAAAATTTTCATTCCAGACACAGAATTTTTGAGAATGTTTTTAGATTTTTCGATCACTAAAAAATTCATGACGCGCTCAAATTTATTTTGAAAAATTTGAAAAAAATTCTACTTGCTATTTAGAGTCAGAAAAATGATACAAAAAATCGCGGACCAGATCTGAGAGGTCGAGGGTCACGGCCAGGTCGAGTTGGTACGGAATGCCCCATATGCATGCATCCATATATCCACAATTTTTTTTTTCTCGCCTATTTCATGAATTTCTAACGCTGCGAATGTATCATGCTGATTTAAATTCTCTTTACGATTCTTCGGTCATGGTATGATTATACTTATAATGGTTAGTTATTCAAACGATTCATTCAAGCTTTGTAAATGCCTGAATTATTGCTAAAGCGGTAGCTGTTTGCGGGGCGTTTTTCATCCGTCGTGGAAACGGTTTGGCAATATTTATTCTCGTCTATAAACTTCGCCTCTTTCGCGGAGCTGGAAATTAAGCCGAATTTATTTTGTAAACTTCAATAAACATCTTTTCTCGTCTATCCGACGACGAGGTTAACCCAACTTTTCACGAATACCTACAAGAATTCAAAACCAAGAATTTCAAACATTTCAAGCTGAAGTTGAGTGAGAAAAAAAGAAGACAAAGGTGGAGACGAAAGAAGCATTAACTTCACTGACAAATTTACTCACCTACAACGGCGAGGATCTAAAACTAAAGAAATATTCTATCGACTAAAATTTTTCAGAGCTGATTGCTGAAAGTTTGAGAAAATGATTAAAAGTTATTTGAGATCTTACAGAATTTTTGGATAGAATCGCATCGGATCCAGATTCGCACAGATCGATGCATCGGTTCATCAAAACTTCTCCCTATTTAAGAATGACTTGATATCTATTATAAAATTCTTAATAATTTCAAATCATGTCTCATAGTGCCAGTGATTTGAGAAAAATAATTTCCAACGTCTACAGCACGCCCCCTCGAATAAATATTGTTCCAAAAAACTCCCCCAACGCACCCTGTCCATCGAGGGTTATAATAGTTCTCATTCCCCGAAACGTAATTCTACTTTTCCATGTAATAGGTCCGTGGCATTAGCTTCTAAATATATGGAGCGGCAACCCCCGGAGCCAGTATTGGCCAGGATTATCCAGCATTGGTAATGTCCTTCGCGTGTCCTACTTTACGATCGAACTTACTTAATGGTATAATGGAAAGGGGATGCTGCTGCTTACAAGAGGGTCGACGAGCTAGCTTTCTCGAATATAGAGAAACGGGGTGAGGAAAATTGGTAAAAGCTCCTCTCCAACGGGGTAACATTAACTCAAAACTTTCTTAATTACGTGATTCTGTACACCGTGGTGAAGAGAAGCTTCGCAGTGGGGGGTACCCACTTCTCGCAGCAAGGCTCTTCGCTCTGAACAAGGAATTACGTCGGATTATGCGAAGGTATTATTATCTGACGTGGCAAATAGCCGTGTAAATAATCGCCAACTGATCTAATATCGATAACAAGCATAACTATCGCATTTGGAAGTGGACACTGGATCTTAATTAGCGTATAGTAATTAAGGCAGAATGAGCAGTCCCAAGGGACTGTACTCAACAGGCACTCACGATTTATCAGCATCACAAGTATCAAGTTAATAGAGGATAAAAAATTGCGATATTTATTTTTGTAGGTAAACTATCAGAATAGATGTCATATCCTAAGATTTTTTGCCAGGGGCATAATCCCCAACCGAAATGAGAGTAACGCTCCAAAAGACTAGAGTTTTGGGTCGGCGCAGTAAGCTCGGTCAGTCCGGACGAACAAAAAACCCTGAAAAATGATGAATCTTTGTAGGTAAACCATCATAATAGATTTAATATCCTAAGTTTTCTTGCCAGGGGCATAATCCCCAACTGAAATTAGAGTAACGCTCCAAAAGACCAGAGTTTTGGGTCAGTGCAGTAGGCTCGGGCAGTCCGGACGGACAAGAAGCCTGAAAAAAATGATGAATCTTTGTAGGTAAACGATCAGACTAGATATAAAATCATAAGTTTTTTTGCTAAGGGCATAATCCTGAATTGAAATGAGAGTTATGCTCCAAAAGACAAGAGATTTGGGTTGGCGCAGTAGTGTCGACCAGTCCGGACAGACAAAAATCGTCCTTAGGAAGGCAAATTCATAAGGCACTCTAGAGATATACTTCGTATATAAAATGAGTGCCTAAAAATTCGTAAACCAAAAAAACTCTGAATCTGGAAACAAAAAAGCTCAATACTGATCTGCTGTAACCAGAAACTGGAAGTTGGAACATGAACCATACATCATTTTGCGTTGACTGCCGACTGGTGTACAATTGGATTTGATATACGAGATGATAGTCCTCTCTACACTCCCCAGCAGTGTTTTTACAGTCTGATCTATGCAGATACAGCTTTTATGCATTGTAATAATAGACGCCAGTCTCAATGTAAGCAAAATGTCTCGAACGAAATTGCAGAGATATAAATTTAGATTCTAAACAGCCGGCGGTGTTGTTTTAGATCGTTGTTTTAACCGACGTATTGGCACGCGACTTGCGGCTGGTATAAGTTTCAGCGGGTTTAGTTATATAGACCGTAAATGTATATAGCGTAGAAGCTTAAGTAATGGGGCTGAATTATGACGTAGATAAATCCGAAATTTTCACGACTTTGGTGCCAGATGGGTAAAAGTTTCTTAATCAGTATCGGGACTCCTCGTTATTCCGAATTATCGAGCTTATACAGCTGAACAGGCTTAAGAGTATTATTGAGAGGCTTATTGAAGCTTCAAAAAATCGATTTTTGGTCGGGTAATTGGTTAGCTGAGAAATCAAATAATTGTCGAATCAGTACTTTTCACAGTTCATTGTACATTTTCTCATAAGTATTTGAAACAAAAAGTTGTCTATGTGTTGAAAATTATGGAAGTTATCCAGCGCTGAACGCCACCAAATTGCAAAAGTGTGTCAAAGAACAAAGATCAATCCAAGTAGATTGAAGATTGTACCTTGCCAAGGTATAACGTACGTGACATATTAGTGTTATCGTGAACACAGATAATTACTCGTTAGAATTATATATAAGTATATTTCCTTGATCCCGATGGATTACTTCTACTCTTTTTACTTCTCATCACGTTGTCTTGACGATAAGAAAAGCTCATTGATTTACGATCGAAAAATGAGGTTTACTCATTTCAACGAATCTTGATCATGGTACCTGAAAAAGAGATCGAAAGAGATGTATGATATCGTATTACAAGCTCGTTGAAGGTTTTGAGAAACTGCTCGATGCACGAAATCCAGAAATCTACGGTCGAATGATGGGCAAGAAAAATTGTCATATCTCTATCGATAGAAATACGTCATAAGAAATCGATACTATTGTGTTTATAATATACATTAAAGGAGTTTATAAGAATAGTTAGCTTTCCGTGTACAAATTTTTTTCCGTCTGATTTTCAAAAATCGAGTTTTTGTCTAATGTCAACATTTCTAGGTTTTAGGGAGTTATATTTGATGTCAGAAGATATCGGTCAGTCTGTATGTTTATGAGCGAAATTTTCAATAGTTTTCAAACAATTTGACAGATTCTACATTGAGTGATTCGAAATCAACTCACGTCTATCAAATAAGAAGAAATTTTTGTCGTGCAATATCTTTTAAACTGATCGTTCGATTTTGATGAATCTTGTGGCAATCAAAAGGGCTACCCAAGGCTTGAATCTGATTAAGTTTTGAAACTAATCGCACGAACAGTTTAGGAGTTATGCGCTAAAAACATGGATTTTTTTTTATAATTTTTATTCTTCGAATAACTTTGTAACTACTCGACCGATCGACTCCAAAATCTAATCAGATCTAAGTCTGGATAAACCCTATCGATCGCTGCAAGAACCATTCCAATCGGTCGATTTGTTCTAAAGATATCGTGCGACAAAAATTTGTTTACACACAGCATACATACGGACGTCCATCCAAAAATAGTCAGAATAGCTTCCTAGGACCCCAAAACGTCGAGATCCGATGAAAAATCGATTTTCGAAAATCGGACCGAAACCAATACCTTCCCTTTTTTTTTTGCAAATTTTCAATGTGCATAGCGGAAAGTTAAATACAAAAATGATTCATTTCGTTTCAGAGTGAACTCTGTTAAGTTCATTATCATAAAAATTCATCAAAGACTGAAATATTAGTGACCTAATACCATTCGTTGATGTATACCAATTCTACATTGACACTAAGAGTTTGTTAAAGGTTTACGCAAGTGGTAACAACTGCTTCCCGTTAATTCAGCTGCAGATCGATCACCTATAAGATATTGTAAGATTTAGATAGCAGTTCAACTCCGTCGATTAGATCGTCACGGTCAAGACGGTTTAAAGTTAAAGTCGAGTCAGAGAAACAAAGAGTTCAATAGCTTTCTCATATTCTGAGATCTACTCTCTACTATACCACTGTTTAATTTTCGAAAGTAAGTGAAGTTTCATCTATTGATTACCTGCAATCTTACTGCATAATAGTCAAATTTTTTGAATCATTATACTAATGCAAAATGCTATCAGCACGAGCCACACAACGTGTCTTATCGATATACGTAAGGATGTGATATGTTGTAGCTATAATTTAATAAAGTGTATAGGAAATTATGGTGTTACATATAATTGTTGTTCATTCTCCTGGGAAAGTACAAAAGAAGAATAAAGCGAGTAATACGAATCGATAGACTATAGATAAATGATTGGTTTATTCTACACGGTTCGACAGCGTCTGATAAGACCGTTCGATCGACTGTTTACAAATGGGTTATACAACAGGTAAGTTTTGGGATTCGATTTGTGTGTGTATCTACCTCTTGGATGCACATATCTCTGTTTTCTTCGAGGTGGTAGCAAATATTGAATTTCATCGATTTTCGGGTAACGGATGTAACAGTAAAACGACGTAAAAGTAGGGTCTGCAGTCCGATGTAATTCAGGTCCTTCTTTTCTATATGCATACTTCAATTTGGATAGAAATTGGGCAATTTTTATACTCTGACCAAAATCCCAGACGAAAACGTTTCCGCATCCTCGAATTTTATTACTACTATCAAATCGGGAACAGGCCTCACAGATTTATGCAAAAGTGTATTTCGAATACTGTAATGTGAAGTATAATAAGTTCGTGAAATTTTTGACCATAAATCAAAAACAGAAGAAAAATTGATCTCGATAGATGAGGCACTATTAGTTGTTCACAATGATGTACAAAAATGTTTCTAATTTTAGCCAGAATTCAAATTTTATGCCAACTGTGATTGGCGAGGAATTTTCACCTTGGAAATGAATTTTTTTTACCGTGAAAAGATATTCTATCGACTCATTTTTTTTTTCGTAGCTGATTTCTAGTATTTGGAAACGGATAAAAAAAAATGATTCAAAATTATTTTGCGATTTTATAGGCTTCGACGTGCTCAGAGATAGCGAATTGTATATTTCGTATATCTATGTAAGAGTATAGCTTTTATCTTTGATGACATAGTTGTAACTTAAAAATCGATGCGGAAACATTGAGTGCTTATGATGTAAGTACCCGATGTAGCTCTGTTAAGTTTTAAGCACTTTGCGAAAAGTCGTTGATTTGTTTTAATACTTCGACCGAAGTTAAGCAGTATTTGAAAGTTCCCAACAAGTGAAGGTTCCAAAGTTCCCAGTCCAGATTTACATTCGAAATATTTTTCTTAACTAATCGTCTTTTTTATCAGAAAAAGGCGATTCCTTGATAACACTTCGCCTGCAGATTGAAATCTTTGAAAGTTGCAAGTCTCTTAAGACAATAACAAAAAAAAAATCTCTGGATAAGCAGAACGAATCGAGTTGGAGCAATAAAATTCGAAATTATAATCCATCAACAAGAATTTACGGGGACCAGTACAGTTTGGTTTGAGAAATTTGGAGTACTCCAAAATTTATTTATTTGTCAACCAAAGCTTATTTCACATTAAAAAAAATTTTCTTCGAAAAACTTCGTCGTAAGGTTTTAGGCAGATCGTTGGTACAATTCAACCTCTCAAGGTCTTGCTTTCTTCAGACAGCAATTCTACATCTTATGAACGTAGGGATCGGTAAAAAAAAATTCATGTGAAAAGTTACGGTCAATTATCCAAAATTTCCAATATTTAGGCCACTAATTTGCAAATAACTTGGCCAACACGAAATTGTAAAAAAATTCCCTCGTTCAGATGATGAGGATTTCTTTTTTGAACGAAATGAGCCCTCAACGACCTTAATCGGAACAACGATGTGCCTAAAACCTTACGAAGGTTTTCGAAGAAAAAATTTTTTTTTGGGGTGAAATAAACTTCGACTGAGGCATGAATGCATTTTGGAGTAGCATTTTGGAGGATATAAAGAAAATATCAAATATGAAAATTGGTGGAAGGGTATTCTCTAGCCTAGTTCATAATTGATAAACCTAAAATCTATTCCAAAATTATTTTCAGTGGATTTCCGGTGGTCGAAGTTGGCAAAATACGGAAAACGGAGACTTCCGATTCTGACCTGGATACCTGGCTACAAAAAATTATGGATTTTCGAAGATATGCTGGCCGGTCTGACGGTTGGTTTGACTGCAATACCCCAAGGAATCGCTTACGGAATCGTAGCCGGTCTCAATCCTGAGGTAATTGTTTCCTTAGTCACTTTATAGACAGTATAAGTTAAAACTCGATTTTCACGACTTTTTGCTATTGAAAAATATAATCTCGTTGCTCATTCTTCCCTTTCTGCAATTTTAATGACCCAAGAGAATGAAGACAAACTTCCAAGTTGTTGAACTCACGATGTCATCAAACTTTCTATAGAATAGACTGATTTTAACGAACTCCAGTGTCCAAATACTTCGAATTACTTTTCGAACCAAAATAGAATTTCATCGAAATGGATACAGGGGTTTCAAAAATAAGAAAAAAACGATGTGTTTGCAAAGAAGCATTATTACAATATCTCAATTACCGTTCACAGAATTTCGATGAAATTTCTTTTTTCATTTGGTACTTATTGAGGCACAGAGACTTTCCGGAGAAAAGAAAAAAAAATAAAAAATTGAGAACCTTATACACAGGATTTACGATGTTCTGATCACGTGGGAAAGATCTTCCGGCTTCCTGTCTCATTCTGAGCTCTTTTTATATTTTCAGTACGGTCTTTACTCTGCCTTCATGGGCTCCTTCGTCTACATATTTTTCGGCTCATGTGAAAATATCACAATAGGTCCTACCGCTATAATGGCACTAATGGTGCAATCGATGGTTCGGAACTATGGGGCCGATATGGCAGTGTTGATATGCTTTCTAAAGGGCTGCATCATCACTCTGCTTGGGATCTGTCACTTGGGTGAGTACTTTTTTTATTTTACTTTTTTAAAATCGAGCCACATTCTGGTACAAATAATTCTATGAATTTTTTACGAACTTTTAGAGAAATTTGAACAATTCTACAAATATTTGTATACAAAGTTTCAGGGAAATTTGAACAGTTCTACAAATTTCTATGAACTTTTAGGGAAATTGGAACCAATCTACGAATTTCTACAAATTTTTAGAGAAATTTGAAAAATTCTACGAATTTTGAGGCAAATTGGAACTTTGTGTAGATTTTTTCGTAAGAAATCGTAGTTTTATTCTAATTTGATCGACACGAGGAACGAAATTTTCTGAATGATATACGAGAATCTACAATTTTCGATGAAAAGTTATGAAATGTTCCAATTTCCGTTAAAAGAAATTCTCAGAAATTCGTAGAAGTAGAAATTTTGAGGAAGGCAGGTTTTTCTTTTTAGGAAAAGCAGTCACACACCAAAATCTATCATTCGGAGTATCAGAATCACCCAAAAATAAAAAATAATGTTGATTTTTGACACACCTCAACATGCATGGGGTAGATTTTTTATATTAAAATATGGTTTATGCAGAAGGCGTCTAATAAAGCAATTATTTCATCGTATTAAAATGCTGAACAGTTTTTCACAATCGAATTATTCGAATTCGCCAATATAGTACGCTGAATTTTGTTTTTTCCAATTTTAAGGTAATTATACTAATAACAGTTTGGGAATTCGAGATCAGCCACCGTCCGATTGTCGTCCAATTATTTCTCATACCCCGCGTATATAAAAAAATTTATATACACATAGACTATACAGATTTGAGAATATAAAGTCTGAGAAAAAAAAATAACGATATATACAAGTCGGTGATTTTTACCGCGGAGAAAATTGCTTATTAGTTTCAGATATTGAAATTTTTTTTTGTTTCCTCTCTTTTCACTCTTCTTTTTTTGTTCCTTTGGTAATAAGAATTCAATTTTCACATCCTTGGCTTATTGCCTATCACCCGAATCAATTTTCGATGTTTTCATTAAACGCTGCGAGTAATTTCACGCTAATTGAATCCATTCAATCGGATATACGATTTACACGCCCCACGGTGCATATTGTATATTTTAAACAGACGGTTATTGGGTATAGCTATTCAATAATTCTGATCACTGCAGCAGGCAACGAGAAAAAAAAACGAAAAAAAAAAAAAAAACGAATCAATTTGGAATACCAAAACGTATATTAATTTACATTTTCTTTTGTTTTTTAACATCAACGTCCCAATATATATTATAATGATTAATAATATATACGTTTCTCCATTACTCGATCTTAAAATTAATGCTGTAAATTATATCAGCGAAATTAGATGGTGGAATAACTTATTTTCAAAATACAAAAAAAAAAAGAAAAAAAAATTAGTGTAAAAACTTGACGGGTCTATAAAAATTATTTAAGACGACGAGTAAATGCAATAAGAAATTAAATACCAACAAGCTACTATACAGTTCTTCTAACGTCAGTGAATGTAATTTCATTTGTCAACTGCACTGCACTACGTCTATATAACCTCTTGACTTACTCACTTACTGAATATACCTCTTATATATTTTTCTTCACATTTTCACCCCGTCAGTTCCAGTTTTCATTCTATACATAAAATCGGTGTGTCGCGAAGCTCTGGGCTTATAGAAAATATCAGTCTATACTATATCGTTGGCTACGTATAGGTACAGGTATGATACGACATTCAGTTTATAATTGAAAAACTTCAATCGTGACTTTCCACTGCATTGAGAAATGCTGGGCAATAATATAGTGTAAAAACGATGTTACGTTCGATAGAGTGGCTCAAATAAACCGACAATTTTTTTCTTGTTCAAAAGGCCCTTTCAAAAACTTATTCTGTATGCTCAAATAACAAGCCTCGAAAAATCTGAGCCTCGAATTTTATTATTTAAAGGTCTCCCATCGCGATTTTATATTTCCCATTTAGAGAACATGGGAAATTTTCTTGCAGCACCCTTCGATTTTTATATCTCGAATACTAAGCAATTTAGAAAGTTTTTCCGTAGCTGCTTTTGTTCGAAATTGAACGCTCTACGAAAAAGGTCTCTTGGTATTTTTCGATAAAATCAGCTGTTTCCAAGTTGGTCGTGGTTAATTAAAATTATAATAATCTGCAGTAGAGTGACGTCAATGGTGAAAATAATTCTACGAATTTTTAAGGAATTTGAACTTTTTGTAGTTTTTCATAAGCAATTGTAACTTTTTTTTTTTAGTTTGATCCAGGAAAACATCCAAATTTTCGAAATAACTACGAAGATCTGCAATTTTTTTTATGATATACCATGAAAATTTACAAATTTTCACGAAACCAACAAAAATCTACAACTTTTAATCAAAAAACAATATGAAGTGTTCCATTGAGATGATGACTGATGAGATGAAAACTACAATATTCTATCACAAACTACGAAACTTGACATATTTTTTTATGAAAGACTGCGAAAATCTAAAATTTCGTGTATGAAAAGCTATACGAATATGTATATTCTGTATCTACAATTTTTTTTCTCGACACACTACTGAAATCTATATAACTTTCAAGAAAAAACTACGAAACGTTCCAATTTCAATTATAAGAATGTATAAAAATTGGTAAAACTAAAATTTTTTCACCGAGTACCAAGTGTCTAAAAATTGTGCAGAATTTTAAATTCCTATTATAGCACGAACTATAATAAGGTTCCAGGTAAAGAAATAAGCCCGATTATTCGCAGGGCTAATTATTCGTGAGTCTTTATTCTATAGGTCCGACTTATGCGTATATCGATTACGAAGTTTTATCGATATCTAATTATGCATTCTGCAGCTAAGTCGTTAGTGTCTATAATGAATGAAGACGATCGGATTTATCTGTATAAATATAACACAGTTACAATCCTCGATAGCGCAAAAAAAAAAAATGTGGGCCAACCCTAAAACTCCCCGTGATGTGTTAAATATGTTACAATAAATTGATACTATTGTGTTTATAATACATTAAAGAAAGTTATAAGTATAGTTAGTTTTTCCGTATACAAATTTTTTTCCGTCTGATTTTCAAAAATCGAGTTTTTGTCAAATGTCTAAATTTCTAGCTTTTAGGGAGTTATATTTAATGTCAGAAGATATCGTTCAGTCTGTATGTTTATGTGCGAAATTTTTAATAGTTTTGAAAAAATTTCACAGATTCGACATTGCGTGATTCGAAATTAACTCACGTCTATCAAAAAAAGAAATTTTTGTCGTGCAATATCTTTTCAACTAATCGGTCGATTTTGATGAATCTTGCGGCAATCGAAAGGGATATCCAAGACTTAAATCTGATCAAGTTTTGAGACTAATCGCACGAACAGTTTAGGAGTTATGCGCTAAAACCATGAATTTTTTTTTTTATAATTTTTATTCTTCGAATAACTTTGAAACTACTCGACCGATCGACTCCAAAATCTAATCAGATCTAAGTCTTGATAAACCCGTTCGATCGCCGCAAGAACCGTTCCAAACGGTCGATTTGTTTTAAAGATATCGTACGATAAAAATTTGTGTACACACATACACACACACATACGGACGTCCACCCAAAAATAGTCAGAATAGCTTCCTAGGACCCCAAAACATCGAGATCCGATGAAAAATCGATTTTCGAAAATCGGACCGATACCAATAACTTCCCTTTATTTTTGAAAATTTTCCATTTTCATATCAGGAAGTTAAATAATAAAACAACGGTTGAAAATACTCATAGCTTTCCACGAAAAGATTCACTGTTCAATTACTTGAAAAATGAGCCTCTCAGCTGAACAATAATTGACGCAATTTTTATTCAAATATTTACGAGAAAATCAGTCTGAGTGCTGCAAGGGTAGGTATACACAATACACCAATACAACAAGCGAACGGTCTGCTAAGGGATTCAGCAAAGCTAGAACAAGTCGAATGAAAGGGGATGAAGCAGAATGGAAATATTTGCAATAAATTTATTTCTATTCTTCGTATAAATCACCCCTTGCCCCTATTTGCTCTATAGCGTATCGGTCGATACTTCTTTTATAGACCCTCATCAGATCCGGTAACAGGAACTCTTGACTTTTGACATTTGCTTCAAGCCCGGATATTAACAGTTGTTGAGTGTTGTTGAAACGACATTTTATGATAATGAAATTTTCTAGCCGGAGATTTACCCCAATTTTCAGGCACGATAGTTGGTATAAACGGAGTGCCTTATACAATTATTCGTCATCCCGAAAAACTTCGGATTGAGAAAAATTCCTAATACCACCCTGCAGCTGAAGCACGCTTTGGTAATCAGAGAAAAATTTGCAAGTATTTTTGAAAACGGATGTATGTGATCATCGATTTCTTGCGAACAGGATTCCGGTCCCGGAACCGCCAATCCGATTTGAATGAAATTTTCACAGGATACTGTTTCCATCGTGAATGTGTGCCAATAAGCTGCTGAGCTCAATCCCACTTCCGGTTTCTCTAAAATTTACAGGATTTGCCTTGAAACATCGCCACATCTCTGTCAATTTGAACATATTTTACTTCCAGAAGAGATAAGTTGGATTATGAATTTTTTACCGTCCACAAATATTCTTCACATACTTACGGATGATACAGAGGAATGAAAATTGTACCATTGAAGATAAAATCCTGTTTTTTTGTCTCTTTTTCTCGTCTAGTATCATAAACGCATAAAACATGGTGGGTCACGATTGCTTGAGAATGATATCCCTTAACTGTGCCCGGATGAATAGAATATAAGGATCAAATTTTCTCATAAATCGTAAATTTAAGCCGGATTTTATTTCTAGGATTTCTTTTGGACTTTATATCCCTCCCAGTCATCACCGGATTCACGTCTGGGGCGGCCATAACAATAGCTTCGTCTCAATTCAAGCCAATTCTAGGGATTCCAGGGCCAAGTTCATCCTTCGTAGACTCGATAGTATCTGTATTCACAAATCTTGATCAGATAGGGTGGTGGGACACTCTGCTGGGATTTGGAACCGTCGGGGTTCTGGTTCTTCTAAAGGTGCGTAGAAATTTATTCTGCCAATGATCTGACATTTCGATTTCTGATTCATTTGAACCAAATTCGATCTTCAATAACGAATTAAATAAAAAAATAAAAAGCAATAAACCATTTCAGAATCTACCAGGAAAAAGGAGCGGAACTGCGGGTCAAAAAGCTCTGTGGGTCGTTTCTTTGGGACGAAATGCGCTCGTTGTGCTTTTCGGGACGTCATTGGCCTTCACTTTTTACACTTTCGATATGGAGCCCTTTCGGCTGACGGGTAGATAGAAAACGAGTTGATTTGACCTCTGGCTTTGAAACTGAACGGTATTTTATATCCCAAGTATCGATTATTCATCGTGTCTTTTGCAGGGAGTATGGGTCAGGGATTACCGCCTCTTTCTTGGCCTCCTTTTTCATCAGAATTTAAAAATCAGACTTTGAGCTTTTTGGACATGACGACAGCGATGGGCACCACGCTCTTTACTATGCCGGTGATATCGACCATCGAACATATTGCGATTGCAAAGGCTTTTGGTAATTAATTTCCTTTTTTGAGGATTAATTTGCACAAGGGTTAGGCTTAAAAGCACAAAAAAGCTTTCAACTTATTTTCAAAAATATTTTATGCCAATTTCGTTCCTGTAGCCATGGGTAAGTCTCTGGATGCAACCCAGGAGATGCTGGCTTTGGGTTTATGCAATATATTTGGATCTTTTGTTCGCTCGATGCCAGTGACTGGATCCTTTACTAGAACGGCTGTGAATTATGCTTCAGGAGTCAGGACGCCCTTGGGCGGACTTTTCACCGGTAAAATATTTTTGAATAATTTAAATTTTCATGTTTTTGCATAATTAAATTTCACTTTCGAGGCAAAAAAATAACACGAAAGTTGATGAGCAATTTATTATACGAAATTTAACTTTTTTTTGTTTTTCAAACACCTTAGGGTACATGTACATATATAGGCTACTTGCTTTCGGATAATGAGCTCAAGCCGAACATGTGCAAACGAAATTCAATCTTTTCAAATTGAGAATATTGTCTGCAATAAAACCAAAAACTAACATTCTGAAGATAATGAGCATATACCTTAAGGGGACCAGTACAGCTTGGTTCGGGGAATTTGGAGAACTCCAAAATTTGTTTATTTGTCAACCAAAGCTTATTCACATCAAAAAAAAATTTTCTTCGAAAAACTTTGTCGTAACGTTTCAGGTACATCGTTGGTCCAATTCAACCTCTCAAGGTCTTGCTTTCTTCAGACAGCAATTCTACATCTTATGAACGTAGGGATCGGTAAAAAAAAATTCACGTGGAAAGTTACGGTCAATTATCTAAAATTTCCAATATTCAGGCCACTAATTTGCAAATAACTTGGCCAACACGAAATTGTAAAATAAATTCCCTTGTTCACATGATGAGGATTTCTTTTCTGAACAAAATGAGCCCTTAACGAGCTTAATCGGAACAACGATGTGCCTGAAACCTTACGACGAAGGTTTTCAAAGAAAATTTTTTTTTTTGATGTGAAATAAACTTTGGCTGACAAATAAATGCATTTCGGAGTACTCCGAATTTCCAAAACCAAGTTTTACTGGTTCCCTTAATCAAAAAACTGTCTTCTTTTCATTCCAGACAATGTTCAAATTAATTGCCATTACTCATCGGGGTTCACGGTTCGTTTTTTTTTGAAGTCTTGTATAAACTACAGTCACAACGATACCGAAGATTAAAAATTCCCGCATCAATCAACAAATTTATTAAAATAATTGATTCCAAATGATTGAAAGTGTAGGTGCAAGTTTGTAATACGTCAAAATTCGAGAATCTATTTTCTGAAAAGTTGCAAAGACCCCTCAATCAAGAGAGGAACCCATCAATTGTGTCCTAAACTGGGCAATGTTTCGGGATTTTTTTTCTCTTCTTGTTCAAGAAAGTTTTCGTCCGATTTCTTTCCAAACTTGCAGAGCTTATTTATCATACATTAATGTATATTCGCAAATCTATTCATTGACCGATCGAAATATTTTTGAAATATGAATTTTCAGGAAAACTCAATAATAAAAACAAATACAACGTTTCTTTTTGCTAAATCTATCCATTTTCTGCCTAATTGAACAACCAGTGCGTCTTGTTCGTAGGTATTCTCGTTCTTCTGGCTGTTGGTTTATTAACAGGAACCTTTCGTTTCATACCCCGAGCAACCCTGTCTGGTGTTATACTCTGCGCCATGTACTACATGTTGGATTTCCAAACGTGTATTCTACTATGGAAAGCAAAGAGTAAGTATATTAGGTATTGTTCACGAACCTGTTCCCGAATAACAACGTTCTTCTTGTCGAATTCTGTAACGGAATATTTTTACACTTTCGACAAAAAAAGGATGAAATTTTTTACATTTCACATTCTTATCCTTTTTTTTTTGTTTTTCAACAACGAATTTCAGAGGTCGATTTCGCAGTTCTAGTCGCCACTTTGGTCGCTTGTGTGTTCCTCGGTCTCGAACTGGGAATCGTCATTGGAATCGTTTCAAATTTAATACCATTGTTCTACTATTCGGCTAGACCAGCCGTTGTGATAAGAACCGAGCAGGTGATTATAGACACGGAATTACTATTAATTTGTTAAAATTTCATTCGAAGCGTTTTTTTTGGATCAGATGTTGAATGATTGTTGGATTTGAATCGTTGGTCGAAATAATGCGAAGAAAATAATTTTTTTTTTGAATGAAAATCGACGATTTTCTGATCTTTATGCAAAAATTTGAAATACTGCGTAAAAAAATGTTCAAATTTAGATTCAGGCGGTCCAAAATTTGTGACATAAATATATAATATTATACACGGAGTGGAATTGGCGAATCTCTTTAAGAAGGGACGCGAAATGAGAATGAACTTTAAGATGAGTTCGTGGCGGGTTGACGAAATAATGGGGGATCGTTTTGCAGATCGAGGGACGACAATTTGTTCAGGTAATTCCAGAGGAGGCAATATCTTTCCCAGCAGCCGAGCATCTTAGAAATGGAATAATGAAATACTCTGAAAAAAAGTCTTCCGGTATAATATTCAACGGTAAAAACCTGAAGAGAATCGACGCTACAGTTGCCAAGGTGAATTTAAATTTTCATCATTTCTTATTCTTTCCCTTAATTCAGGACTTTTTTACGGTATTATTCCATCATCTTATACGAGCTTATATAATAATAATAATCAAAGAATCTCAAGAATTTAGGGTATTGAAGTCAAAAGTTGAGCCGGGTGCAATTTTTTTTTTTTTCTTTTGGTTCAAGATTTCTTTTCATACTAATCAAAAATCATTTTTTGACCTAAAACGATACTTTCCGGTTTCCCTATCGCCAAAGTACTGAGAACTAAAAAGCACAAGGATATCGTGTTGTGTAAAGTAAATTTCACTAATTGCCAGGTGATTATCCTTCGGTTTCAGAACATCAAGCTTCTAGCTAAGGACCTGAGCCTGAGAGAGCAAGAAATGACGTTTACAAATTGCCCTGAAAACGTGGAGAAGATGATAAGCACCGTCGCCCCGGAACTGGCTGGTCGGTTTGCAAAATCCGATACGGGGGGTTTAATACCAGTTTGAAAAGACACTCTGCTGCGTGACGTATATAAAGTGAATTGTATGAATTACTGATGTGAAAACTGTTGCGTGACTCAAAACCGTTTATTTTTAAACAGCTGGTGTAATAAATTTTGCTACTACAATTCTGTTCATCAATCTTTCACCGATTTTATCCCCCTCGTTTCGGCCGAAAGATACTAAAAGGTTTTTCAAATTTTTGTTCGTTTTATTTTATTATTATTATTTTTTTTTTTTTTTTTCAAACCAATTTAATGGATTGATACCACGTATACAGACGTTTTCAAATTTCTAACACACGTTTGAAGGATGGTAAAGGATACTTCATATATTCAGGATTGATCATATGATGAATAATTATAGTAATTACCATGAGTACTGCAACTTCATAAATTACACATTGTTACACATATACCCTGTATTCATTCAAAATTCAATTAACAATATCAAGTCAAGGATATAATATCTCCCTTACTTACACATGAAGTATTGTTCAAATATCAATATTTGCGGCAAGGGTCTGACGTACATGGAACTCTCACCTTATAATTGTAATTAAGGTAAGATTCTAGCTCTCGACATTCGTAATGTAAATTTGACTGAAATTAAAGCTCTGAGTTATTATACTGTATAAATATAAACGGTTATTCTCTCGTTTTATTTTCGGATTTTAGCCTTGATTTACTTTCCAAAATCTACTACAGAGACCATACGAAGAACTTCTCTTCTCAGAAATGTCTGAAAAAAATTATTATCGTTATCTCTTATGAAGATAACGGGCGAAACAATACAATTTTTTCCGCCACTTTGTGTGACGTGATATTGTGACCAAAAACTTGAAAGGATTTTCCAAGAAGCTATGAAAAGCTCATGATTTCTTTTCCAAACTGCTTATCTTAATAATATGTATCCTAGGGCGGTTCTTTTTTTCGAAATTTAATACAGACGCCCCCCAAAATTATTTCAAATATATTTAAAAAAATATTTGTAAAGTTTGAGTCTCTAATATCAATATTAACACGTGCCGCCAAGCGACCAGAGTTTTGAATACAAAATACATGTATTTTTGTGCCTCGATTGTATGAAAATTGTTATCTCACGAGATAATTGATCGAAAATCGTGAAACTTGGCCTCATTATTGCCAACAACAAGAGGTACAAAAATATATTTTTATTATATTTTTTTTCGAAAGTAAATTTCCGACTTGTCGCGAAAAGGGGGAAGAAAAAAATTTCATGTTCATAATTCGGAAATTTATTTGCGAAAAAAATATAATAAAAATACCTTTTTGTACCTCTTGTCGTTGGCAACAATTAAGCCAAGTTTCACGATTTTTGAGCAATTATCTTGTGAGATAACAATTTTCATACAATCGATACACAAAAATACATGTATTTTGCATTTAAAACTTTGGGCGCTTGGAGGCACGTGTTAATAATGATATTAAGAACTCAAACTTCACAGGAATTTTTTTTAATATATTTGAAAGGATTCTTGGGGGCGTCTGTATTGAATTTCAAAAATACCCAAAATAGGAACCACCACGGATCTGGCACATCTTTTTTTTCTTTTTCATCAGAAACTGGAATAACTTCAGAATTTGTGAATCAATTCAATTTAAATTTGAACAAACAGTTGAAATTGAGAGTGGCAAAACCGAGACAAGCTTAAGGGGGCACATAAAGCTCTTCCCATTGGAATGCGGAAACTTATTCTACCGATAGTTTTCCAAATTACTTATCCTATTTATAGAACTTAATATGAACTTTAATTCCTAGTTTAATGTAGGAGTGATTAAATCGGAATTGAGATGTCCGATCGATTAGCTCTGGCATTTAGTTCAGTATTATAGGTACGTGGTCTGGACCATTAACCGGATGAGCTTTCTGGACGTGCTGAGTCATGGATTCTTGAGGTTCCAAAATCCGGAAGCACGTATTGCAGTGTCTCTGGCAATGGTATTTAACGTGGGTTGATAAAGACAGGAAGGTCGCCAATCGATCATGACAGTAATTGCACTGGTATCCCAAAATCTTTCGCTCTGCAGGAATCTGTTGCAAATAAATCATGAACACGTTAACCTGTCTCGCCGCGGTATATAACTGAATTTCGTATTACATACAAAAGTGTACGCGATCCCCGTAGATGAAAAAAAAATCCGATTATACGCCGAATAATCAATCCTGAAAGAAATCCTCATCTCAGTCTCGGTCATTGAATTTGTGGGACAATTAGCTTTTGTGTAAAAATTGCAATTTGGCTGAACTTGATCGAACCAGAAAATAAATAAATAAAGCAATGATCATAATGACTAAAAAGTACGAAAATCATCGAAGCTTGCATAAATCTAAACGTTTAACGGGATAAGGGCAAAAGTTGGTAAGTTAGGCCTGCAGGCAATGCGCTACGCTTGGCTTTACGAGCTAGTAAATTCGCCCCACGTGCCCTGGATTTTACTACTTTGGCTAACTCGAACTTCCTGGGCTGGTACCGGAGGCATGTTTATAGCACACACCATGTTCGTGCATACCCTATTGCACGTATATCTGTCTTCCGTTGGAATGAAAATAAAACCACTTCCTACTTTTGCACAGAGTTTAGTTTTCGTTGTAAATTCAGTCAAGGTTTGATGGTCATTTATTCATACTCTAAATGGAATTATTCGACGTATATATTGGAGAACAAGGACTGTCAAAGATAGGACCAATCAGGCACAGGATTAATTATCTCTATACCCCGGTGAAAATTTCTACGAATTTTTAGAGGATATGATACGTTTCATAGTTTTTTCATAAAAAATTTCTAGATTTTCGTTGCTTTAAACAATTTGACAGATTCGACATTGAGTGAATCAAAATCAACTCACGTCTATCAAAAAAAAGAAATTTTTGTCGTGCAATATCTTTTAAACTAATCCGTCGATTTTTATGAATCTTGCGGCAATCGAAAGGGCTATCCAAGACTTAAATCTGATCAAGTTTTGAGACTAATCGCACGAACAGTTTAGGAGTTATGCGCTAAAAACATGAAATTTTTTTTTTTTCAATTTTTATTCTTCGAATAACTTTGAAACTACTCGACCGATCGACTCCAAAATCTAATCAGATCTAAGTCTTTGTAAACCCTTTCGATCGCCGCAAGAATCATTCCAATCGGTCGATTCGTTCTGAAGATATCGTACGACAAAAATTTGTCTACAAACACACACATACGGACGTCCATCCAAAAATAGTCAGAATAGCTTTTTAGGAACCCAAAACGTCGAGATATGATGAAAACTCGATTTTCGAAAATCGGACCGAAACCAATAACTTATGTTTTTTGAAAATTTTCAATTTTAATAACGGGAAGTTAAAAGAAAACTACGAACAATTCCAATTTCTCTAAAAATTTTTAGGAAATTCGTAGAATTATTTTCACCAGAGTATAACAGCTGTCACTTTTTGAATCGAATGCTAAATGAGAATCCATCGATCATGCTATAAAAAAGACGTTTGGCACACTGCAGCATCGAAATATTTATTCGAACCTGTTCGCGGTTTGAGATGGTTAATTGTTGTTCCTCATGGGTCGGTATTACCGAATATCTAGGTGTTTTTAATTCGGATCCAATTTTCCTCCGAAGTTGAATTGGAAGTACGATCTGCTGGCGTATTTCTTTCTCGGTTTCACCCCGCTCCGGTTCCTTAACAATTATTTCTTTCTCCAGGGATAATTGAAGTGGCCGGTACGAACTTTTGCAGATAGTCCTAACTCCCGAAGACGATACAAACTTCTGCGGTGGAATCAATCTCAGAAGTCCAACAGGATTTTTGTTCAACTTTACCTCGCTTCTAATTGCAGATCCTTTTAATTGACTTGCTGCAGTAATGGCATTCGACGTTATCAAACTCTCGAATTCGTTACGAGATTTTTTCAACAGTGATGGCAGACATTTATCCTATATTAATAAAAGTACATCGATTGATTATCAATAATTAATGATAAATACTTATTTTCATCGTATCGAAATTAACCGAGCGATAATTTATATTATTGGCACGTCTTTCACAGTTTCCGAAATTACAAATTCATCTCACAATTATCAGCGTACTTTAGGGTTTGTTCCAGATGCGTTCATGTATGAAAATTCAAGCCAGACAACCGCTGGGAGTAATTACTTTGTTAGGAGAACGTTGTGTTGTTTTCCACAAAGGGGTTGTTTAAGTTAGTTCTCTTCTCTTTGTGTATACTATAGCTTTGATAATTATTTTTGGCTCTTATAATTTAACAAGTTTATTTCAATGTGTTGTTTTGTACGTGTTTATAAGTATACCCACTCTTTCGACCCTCGAGAAGCTATATAAATAAACATTTTTCGTTCTTTTCTTCAAACATATCTAATATTCGAGATCAAAGAAGTGAAACGAGCTTTTCTCATTTTTTTTTTGCTTTAAAAAAATTCTGTTTCGAAATAAATAAAAGAACCCGAAGAAAATCTTGACGCTTACATTAATTATTTATTGTTTACCTTCCTCATGGCTTGAAACGGTGCCGGTATATCGTAGATAAAATCTTTTTTGGTCATCTTCTCGCTTATGTTTCGATTGCAGCGTAAATTGTACTTCGAAGTATCGTTTGGTCTTTTATTTTCTGACTTTTCCATATTTTTATTATCCGCGGGTTATATATCAGCTATCGCGTTGTCTCGATGGGCAGATTTGTTATACAACAGTTTTCAATATCGCGATGATAGAATCTGTTGCTTTTTTTTTTTGTTTTTTTTTGATGAAACGTTTTGTTTCATGCAAATATATATCATCGTTCTCTAAGATCTTGCTCCCACGATTCTATTATCTACGGCTTTATTCATTCGTCATATTCTACTGGAATTGAAATTATTTGCTTGACCGGTCAATTTCGAAGAATTTAATGATTTCAGGGACTTTCGTATATTATAATAAACCGGGTTTCTATCAAATTTATACGGTACATTATATATTCTTGCTCCAGGATTGTAAATATATTTATATATGTATACCATTTATTATTTTTTAAATTTCGCTCTGTTGATCAAACTCGTTATTGCTATTATACAAACACATTCGCATCCGAATGAATAATACTTCTCAGCACCGCGTGTGTGGTTGTGTATATTCATAATGAAGTGAAATAAATATTCGGCAAATATGTATACCGCCTGCTCATGTCAAACTTTTTTAATCTAACATTCGCCAGATCCAATATTTGTACATTCCGATGGCTTATAAAAATTCTTCAGACTTATACGGAAATTAGTTATTCTCATATGTCAACAAAAACAAAGATTTTTTTGATTAAAATTTTTAAATTTTCATATATAGTTTATCATAAAAAAAAATCGCAGATCTTCGTATAGTTGTTTCAAAAAATTTGTTGTTTTTTTGGATCAAACTAAAAAAAAAGAAAAAAATAGCTACAATTTCTGATATGAAAAACTACGAAAAGTTGAAATGGTGAAAATGTTTCTACGAATTTATACGAATTTTTGTGGGAATTGGAATAATTCTACGAGTTTTTGAGAATTTTCAACTTTTTGTAGTTTTTCATAAGAGATTGTAGCTTTTGTGTTTTTTTAAGTTTGATCCAGAGAAGCAAAAAAATTTTCGAAATAACTATACAAAGATCTGAAACTTTTTTTTATGATAAACTTGTTGTAGACTTAAAAATATATTAGTACTATATGTTTTGGTGAAGTCGGATTGAAGACTTTTTCGAAAACGATTTTCGAAGACGTCAATTGTTATTCTGATCGATTAAAATAGTTTTTAAATAAAATCTTATCGAATGGTAAAAATGTTATCAAATTGTCGTTGATAAGGAATAGGGTATATATTAATAAAAAAAAAAAAAGTATTAAGACGTACGATTATTACGAAACGTATTTATCTATAATATATATATAATAATATATTCTTAAATTACATATAATATAACTCTTATGGTATTTTTTCATTTTTTTTTTCTTTTCCCAAGTCCTTTCAAAATATCATATATACCTATACATATATATATATATATATATATATATATATATATATATATATATATATATATATATATATATATATATATATATATATATATATATATATATATATATATATATATATATATATATATATATATATATATATATATATATATATATATATAGGTATATATATTTATCGATATACAGGATTTATCTGGCAAAAAATCTTCGTATTTGATAATTTTTTTAATTAAAACAAAAAAAAAAAAAATTCTTTTTTGTTTCGTTTGCTTATGAAACTATTATTACACTTCTATAATAGATATATCATTAGTAGACGTATTTTATAAATTGATGACAATTATTTTGTCGATGAGTAAAATTTTTGAATAAATATATACATATACTATATTCATAATCACATATTTTCTCCATGTAAAGATATAATATTGATACATAAAATAACGATAGTATAATAATGATAATAATAATAATAATAATAATAATAATAATAATAATAACGTTCTATTTCAATTTTATTTTGAAAAAATTATTAAGTTTACAACCCTTCCGCTTCCAATTATATTTAAAAAGTTATAATCGTCTAAAGCATTGAAATATTATAAAAACGATATATGTTTTAGAAAATTGTTCTATTTAGTCAATTTCGTTGTCAAGAATAAAATTTAATGCGGTAAAATGAAAAAAAAAAAAAATAAAAAATTCTTTAGATTTTGGAAAAAGGAAATGGACGAAAAAAGAAAAAAAAAAAAAAGAAGAAAATAATAAAGAAAATATCGATTCGATTTTGAGGCATCAACTACTTATCGACGAAAAGAAATGAATAATTATCGTTATTCTTTCAGACTTGTGGTCGAAACTGGAGTAAGGTATACAGTCTGTATGGAAACGTATGAAAATTTATGAAAATCCATTTATGTCTTTCGCAGCTGATATACCCGATTCTGAAAAACGAGAATGTGAATCAGACTCTCTACAGGCTTTACAAAGTTCTCATTATAAAATAATTTTATAAAACATAATCCCACAACAAAAGAAAAACACATTTCTATATTGGGTTTATGATAATTATTTTTAATTAGAAAGAAATAATCTTAACATATAAAATATGTATACATATACATATAGGTATAATATCCCGAACATAATATATAATATTTTCCTCATTCGTTATACACAATTTGTTTATTTGTCTACTTGTTTCATCTCTAATAATTAGATCCTTAATTCTGACTTTCTCTATCACAAATTGTTAATGTAATATTATTATATGGTTGATTAGATTTATTCGAAAAATCATATTTACCACTTAAGCATTATATTGATTCATCATCTCATAAAATCAACTAGGTCTGGATTTACATTACATTATATAAGAAAAAAAAAATAAAATAAAAAACAATAAAAAACTCCGAATAATCATTCAATTACGTAACGCATGATAACGTAATAGTATACGTTATAAATTATTATGACTAGAGAATCGCGTGGCGTTTATGAAAAAAAAAAAAAAAAAAAACTACGAAATAATATACTATTATAATATATTACATATCATTTTGTGTGTTTTGTGTTTCTTTTCTTTTTTTTTTTCCTCTTTTCTTTTTACGGAAGGTTGGTGGATTCAACATTATTAAGTAGTATATATTATATAATCAATTACTCAATTAATCAATCGTAGAAGAAAATAATAATAATCAATAATAATAATAATTCTCATAATTACATACATACTTAGTAGTAGTAGTAGTAGTAGTAGCTTTGCTGTTTATCCACAATCTAATATTCCATATTATCTATATAATTACCTATTCATTTTATGGTCACATATTATAAACGTTTCGAATATTTTTCGAATACGGTTATAGTTAGATTAGATTTTTTAAAGTTTCTTCAAAATATTTGACACACCAGTCAATATTTTTTTTTCTATTATTTTGTGATTCGTGTTTAACGTTATATGTATATGTATGTATCAATGAATTGCAACTTAGATACAAAATAGCCTTTGTGCAAATAATAATAATAATAATAATAATTAATAATAATAATAATAATAATATACGTGTATACAATTGCTTTTTTTTTATTCCTTTTTCAATTTAATAGAACTACTAACTTATTTTACCTCCCTGAAGAATATACCTATATACAAAAGAAAAAAAAAAAGAAATAAAGTGAAGAGAAAAAGAAGATGAAAAGTCTACAGGCAATTTAGTAATAGATATTTGTAAGCTGGTTTAACGTTTACCTTTTCCTAGATTTGAAAAATTTCCTAGTCATATGTATAATAGTAATAATAATGTTAATAATAATAAATGATATCATAAAACTAGGTTCATCATTATTTCAGATAGTGTTATAGATATTACTTAATTACATATTAATAGTTACATTGAATTGTTATTAAACGGATAAAAATATTTTATTATTTTTTATTTTGTTGTGATTGTTGTAGTTGTTGAAAAAAGATGATCATTGCGCATTAAACTCAGTAATATGTATTTATAATAACTATATATAAACGATATACATATACATATATATATATATATATAAAAAGAAATTTAAATTTTGTGCTAAGAATCCCGTCCTGTACTTCGTACGGATGAATCTCCGTGACGAAGAAGAGGTGCTCTTTCTTGCCTAACTTCTGGAAGCGTAGCTAAGTCTTGGACCGGACTTCGTTGCCATATGCTTCTAGTTGCCATTTCTTGATAGCCACGTCTTTTTATCTAATTAAATAATAGATATTCTTATCAATTTCAAATTCGGTCATTCGAAATTATAGTTTGATTAAATAAAAACTATAAAAAAAAACAAGATTTCAACTACGATAATGCAAAAAACATCAAATTATCAGTTGATTTTGGACAAATTGGATCATTAATAATGCTGTCCCATGAGATTGTCCATAATATACTATGAAATTTCCCCATATGAATGATTTTCATTGCTTTTATAACAAATATAACAGATCTATCATAAAATTTCATTAAATTTTCATGTTTCGAAGATCAGAAAGCAGTCATATCCCTAACATCATCACTTCTAAACGTTAAATTCCTTACAAAACGAGTAAACCCATCATCTCTATATAAAAATCAATACCAAAAATCGAAAATATTAGAGAATAAGAATGAAAAGCCTAACTAATAAAATGGTTACTTCATGTAGTTCCCATTTATCGTGTTTCTGATTCCCATTCCGTAACATTACAAGAAAATGAAACTGTATAAAGTTGCGTTTTGTATTAAAAAGAGCCTCCATCCATTAACAACAACCGACTTACTTGTCTATGGTGAAGTTCGTGCAGGTACAAAGTAGATAGGGACATATCAGCAGCAGTAAGTTCAACAGGAACCTTTACATCACCAGACAATTCCTGCCCTGATCCAAAGACCGAAGCGCCAAGTGATTGGTTCGATAATCCTTGATGCAAACTGTGAAGTAGTCCTCTGTCGTTGTGCAGAGGCCCTTCGGCTCTGTTAAGACCGCCACGAATGGCAGGTGACGGTGCGTCTGATCTAGCGGACATAGAGGCTTCCGGACCTCCGAATGTACTCGACATTCCTGGCTGGTTTAGGTATCCGGTATTCACTCCAGACGCTGTTTGGGACTGATTTAGTATTGTGCCTTGGATTATACTTGATACTAAATTGTTGTACTGGAAAAGAAAAGAAATTAGACCAATTTACAGGACGGAAATGAGATTCAAACATATTTCAAATGTTCAGCAACTCCACCAGATCTGCGATTTTCACCACTCATAGTGTGCATTGAGATGAGATATTTCACCAAGTTAAAGAATGAAGAGACAAGTCAATGAGTTTTCGTATTTTCAACGATTTTTAGTAGATTTAGTACTATTTTAGGATTCTCATCGCATCGCCAGCTATTCGAGAACAAATTTCGTTTGTTTTTTTATGTAAAAAAGTCTAATCTTTCTGAGTTTCTTAGAAAGAAAACTGTTTTTTTTCCACGTTTCACAAGTTTTTAATTATTTTGTCAATTTCATCAGAAAGTTGGGTATTTTTTTGCAAGAATTCTCGAATTTCTTACCAAACAAGCTCACTTTTTCGGTATTTTTTTGCAGATGAATCCTAAAGCAGATACCATATTGGAAAAGATGAGATTTTTTCACATCAGAAATACCATCGGTTATTTCTTTTCAAAAAAGTACTGACCGAATAAAAAATCTTACACAATCTTAAGTCTGTTAAAAATCGTTCAAGCTATGTAAATTCTTCGGACTTAGTCTACTATCTCATAACATTACACACTAGAAGTGTTAAAAATTACAGCGAATTGAAATTCTACCCTCATGTTAAATAATATTCAACCTTTGCTGAACTCACCCCAGGCCCTAGACTAGAAAGACTATTCAAACTACTGTAGAGAGGATTGATAACATCGTTATTAGGCAAATCCCCAGCGTCTTTTTTAGCCCTTTCCCTGAGTGCGGTAACGAAAGTTTCCGCATGACTAGGCGGTCTCCACTCTGGATTAGTCAGAGTGAAATGAATGAGAGATAACTCAGTTTTTCCATCCTCTGCTTGAGTGTATTGATTGGACATTGGGACGTGAATCTTCTCATTTCCGTCTCCATATTTATTGTCAAATCCGATATTCCTTTCTTCAACGCTGGGTGTCTGCGGAGCAGTTTGCCACATCGGATTCCCATGCTTCCTTACGTCCATTTGAGCAAAACTGCAGACATCACCAACGCCGGTAACTTCGATGGTAAAATTTCTATAAAAGTCAACAATCTCAAGAGCTCTAGGTCTCATATGGAAGCACAGAATGAACGGGGTCAATAAAGGCGAGAGCAATTCCTCCAACAGATGAACCGCTCTGTACTGAAACAATTGGGCTACTTGTGCCCTGGTTGATTGAGTATGTGCACATCCTCGCCAACTATCTGGTCTGTAATGTGTGTGGGCTAAAACGGCAGTGAGCAGTTGCTCCGGACACCATACCAGGTTTTCGTCAGGTATGAAAGCTCTAGCGCCGGCCACAAGTATACCGAGGGATGTCATGGTTGTTAATACGTGTTCAACAGTCAAAACATCCTCGTCGTAGACTGTTAGCATTACTAATACGGCAAATATGCTTCCGGCAACGAAGGCAACGTTTTTCGCCAACACCGTCATCACAGGGGATGTGAATATGTTCATATATCTTGAAGCTGGACGATAGGCACGGTTCAATCTTGCGTTCAATTCGTGATCTAGTTCGTTGAAGTGACGGAGATATAGACGACCGTACAGAGACCAGGTTCGAGAGCCTAAGGTCCCCGGTTCTCTTTTTATTAACTGTAAATGGAAAAAATTCTTGATTGGTATATGGTTTATTTAGATAGATTCATATGATTTTTAGAGTTTTGTAATAGCTTTAATAAAAAGCAGGAGCTTTTAGTTTTTTTTTTTTATGGAATGAGTCATCTCTCAGATTCCTGATTTTTGTTGTAGCTACTGTTTTGCTAGTTTTTTCTTAATTGCTGGTGCTTTCATAACTGGTTACTTGCATTCAAGGACATAATTAGAAAGTATTTGAGATTTGATGGAGCTTCGCCTTACATACATTGAATCTACCGAAGAAAATGTGGTTTTTTGCAGAGTAGAAGTCGGATTGTTCATCGGAGCTCTTTGAAATTTGGAGAAAAGATTCTGAAATTATGAAATTCCAGGGCGATCCAATAATATAGAGAGATAAGGTCAGTTTTCTATCGTTCTGAGCATGTAACGCGCTTATTTTTTCAACATTTACAAAAAAAATGGCCTAATATCAAAAAATGTCGTATCCAGAAATGAAATTCATCAAATATCGTTAGTTTGCCTCAAAATTACATCATTGTAGAATATTTTCTCCAAATTTGATGAAGCATCGATGAACGATGTGACCTGTACCCTACAACAACCAGTTTTTTTTCGGTGCGATGAATCTATGCTAGGCGAAGCTCCATAAAATCTCAAATAAAATTGAATTAAGTATAATTATATAATTTCAGAACGCATTTTCGTACTAGTAAGAGTATGGAATATAATTTCTGAATGAGCTGTTTCTTACCTCTCCGTAATTGAAAAATGAGTACAGTATTTGCCAGAGAAATACCAACGGACAAAGAATGAAGTTCACAACGCTGACCCAGAGTATATATTTGGATAATTTTCTGGCTAATTCTTGTCTCTTGTTTAATTTTTTGTAGTCTTCTTTGAGATGCCAGTTATTTTCGAACGGTGACCAGGGCCCCCCTGTGAATATGATTATCAAACAATTAGCTTCCTTTGTTTAAAGATAAAATATGAATCTGTTGAAGAGTTTTTCTAAGTTCTTACAGAATAACAGTAGTTCCATGTTGTATTTAAGACCCCTAGTCATGAATATCACTTCTCCAACGATCGGAACGTATACTCTTACAGGTAAAAGCGATTTATTAATCATAGCGACCATGTAGTTTTTGAATCTTAGTATTCTATGGTATATATCTAGCTCTGAAAGCTCTCGCTTATGTATGCACATCTGTTGTTCAATTTGAACGTCTCTAACACGTCTCTGAACCTCGTGCCAAGTAAGATTATCCAATTCGCAGTCCTCGATTTTTAAAGCTGTGTTAAAAAACTGTTTAATATCCCAGAACTGCGTCAGGTGATATAATACTTTGACCGCACGTAAGATCCAGAAAATAGCTGCGACTAGAATGCAAATCCATGTTACCAGACCCATGGAGGCTGCGCATTCACTCGGCGAGTGTAACGCATCGTTTATTGAAGTTTTGTGCGAGGTGGTGTTCATCACGGTATCCCTGAAATTTGAATTTCATTTCAAAAGTTTGTTGCAGTAATAAACTCAGACTGCAGAAGCATCGGGGCTTATATTCTCACCTAAATAAAATTGAGTAATCAACGCAGTGGAAAAGGAAAGTTGAAAAAGTAACTACAAAGATGAATTGTCCGAGTTCTAAAGTCTCCTGAAGCATCATACATGCGAATCCATGCTTTTGGTGATAGTGATACATTCGGGTGAAGAAAGAGTCCAAGTCTTCTATATGGTTCCATCTAGCTTTACCACCCTCAGGAACGACGTGTATCATCACACCAGATTCTTGCGGTGTTTCTTCCCCATTCTCGTCCCGGGCGTCATCTTCACCCTCCGAGTATGTCTCCAGCTGCTGGTAGCTACCATCCAACACCGTTGTCATCTAAAAGCCGTTTTCAAAGCTTGAGAATCAACGTCGAGGCCAAGGGCTTGGCTGGTTTATGATACAGAGGAAATGAAGGGAGCGAGAGATACAAAGGAAATTGCAACAAGAAGCAAGAAGTCAGACTACAAGGCAGTACATCTACAAGTCTTAATTACATCTCAAAATAAGAGTAATCAGCAGTAAGAAAACTGAGCAAATAGAATATTTTTTCAAAATGTACCAGTGATTTGAGAAAAAAAAATTATTAACCTTAGCAAAATTTGTCAACTCTGATATAGAAAAAATAATCTTGCGATTTTAGTCGATGTAGATAATTTTTTTAAGCAGTTAATCGACTTAAATAATAGAATTACATTTGTAATTATCTAGTTCGGTTATTCAGTGCACAATTGTCTACAAGATGTTATTCCCGCAAACGTTGGAAGTATTTAGTGGAAAATCTTTGTCTAAACTGTCTGAATTTAATTTTTAGAGAAAACAAGACGTTAAAAATGGCTAAAGGATGGCTTTTGATCAGACCAGTACGATTACATTGTGGCAATGCCCCAGATTTAGTAATATCGAGATGTTTAAGCGGAAGTAGTGTGCATACAGACTGCAATAAGTCATGAAATGATAATGTTGCATCGATGTCTATAAAAAGAAATCGTAAATATGTAATTACACTGTTCCTGCTATCTAGGTCAATACATTCAACCATAGTTGACCTTTTTCTGCCTATTTCTCAGTCATTTTTCATTGTATATTAATCACGAATGGCCTAATTCGAACAAAGTGATCAAAATGGGCAAAATAAAATCGCCAATAGTTACAAATGTAATCATCAATTGATTTCTCATCTATTTAAACCTGGGAATTCTGATCAATTACTCATCAAGCTCAACTCTGTTTTCAATCAGCCAGAAATCAATGAATGAGAAATGGCACAACGAAGAATAAAAATTGAGCAAAAAAATTCTTCGAGTTTAACTTGAGAACAAAAAATAGTCTTTTTATTGATAGAAGCCAATTTTGCAAAATACGATGAATATGAACTGTAAAAAGTAGCAAGTCCTCAATGATTTTCATTAACAACAGAATAAAAAGTCTTGTTTTCATTCCCCTAGTGGATATAATAAGGTGGATAAATAGCGTATCACCACCAAGAGATAGCGATTAATTATTGAATAAATGTTTTTGCATCGCATCGTTACTTAAACAATCTGAAATAGCTCGGTGCATGAACTACCGACGAGTAAAGTAAAGTAACGTAAATAACAAAAAAAATATTTGTTCAACAAGCTGGTTATAGTTTAGCAGGCAATTAAACATCGCCGATTATCTTTCATATATTCATAAATATACATATATAATAATAATAAAATATAATTGAGAATGAAATTGAAGAAGAATAAGAGGACAGTGCATACTACGGATAAATTATATGACTAAAGCTACTCAACTCCTAGGTGGGTCACATCACATGCGATAAATATTGAATATAGAATAAAAATGATCTTGATATACAATTTAATAATATACATTGCCCAGCTAACTCTGAATTGTTAATAAACCATTACCGTTTGGGCTCTGCGACTTGGCTCCAGGCAGGTAATGACGGTATCTCGTTTCATTCTTTCATGTTATTAAGCTTATTTAACTACTAGCCAATTCTTGTGCTCCAAGCATCTAAAATACATTTTTAGAAATGGATTTGGTGATTTTTTTTTTTTCTTGTTTTGATTTTTGAAACTGAAATCAGGGTATGTATGCATGACGAATTAATTTACATTTAAAACATAGAGATACTAGGAATTGGCAGTGTTTTACTAAAAAAACGTCTAATAAAATGTTACAACAAAGTTTGATTGGGCAATATTATTGCGGCATAGTATTTATGTACACGAGTGTGAAAATTGTTTGGCAATAATAATAATATACGCAGAGTTGCGAGTATATTATTTATTTTTTTTTTTGTTTCTTAATTTACAGAATCGGATGATCATAATCATGTGTTTATTTTTATTTTCGTTTGTTACTTTGTTTTGTTTATTATTATAAAAGATCGAAGTATTATTAATGCGTAATTTAAATGTGACCTTCTTTGTAATATACGTAAGATAAAAATAGAGTAGTAGTAGTTAGAGTTTAGGTTGGGGAGCGAAATGACACAAATGTTTAGTGACACAGCTGATCTTCATAAACAAAGCGAATCGTGCTTACCTTTATCATAGAGTTTCGTTACCGTTTAGAATGTGTTCACGGTTTTATTTATGGGTATTAAACACTCGGACGATCCAACTTACATATTGGATGGTGATTATTTTCGTTATTATACTCGTAATTTAGAGTTTTATTGTTAAAAACGTTCAGGCTCCGTACGCCACACCATTTTCGCCAATTTTTTCATCACTCTTTCTTTTTCTTTTTTCTTTGTCAATTCAGTACTCGGTAATACGCAACACCAGAGACTATGACGAGGGAGTTTGTACTACTTGGTGAGATTATCGACGCAGCAGGTTACCCGCGGAACACGAGCTTCGACGGTCGGTATCGCTTCTACGGATAAGGCAGGGGAATTTAATGCCGGTTGCACGGTGATGAGAAAGTGATAAAAGTCTGTAATGGTCAGACACGAATGAGATCTGTTTGCAGGGTGAATTAGTTAAATGAATAATTTGTGAATTTATTACATGAACGATTTGAGATCGGTTTGAACTGACGAGGATTGAAAAGAATCGATTCTGTGTAGCAAATGAATTACTTTTCCGTTTTTATTATTCAAAATATTTAACAAATTGACTAATACTGGATGCAGATGTGGTGGGATTTGGAACAAGAATATGGCTATCTAATCTATGAGATCCTGTTCGCTATTTACTACGCGGTGTATGAACTGTTATTATGAAGATTATGAATAATGATTTAATAAACATAATCGAAGAGTATTCATCCTGAAAAATTTTTATTCAACCTTCCAGCCGTCCGGTGAGATCCACGAGACCCGACGTCTCCCCTTTTCGGTGTTCTATACATACGTATAATAGGAATTGGATATTTTTAAATGAGATTTTATTTAATTTTCATCAACATCCTAGATTGTTGTATATATTTATATAAAAAATTATATAAAAAATTATATTTTATGTAACATGATATTTTTTACATCACATCTCTATGGCGTAAGGTCCGGAGAATCATTTCCGGCTGAGTGCAGGATGCGGCGAGGGATACGGTCAATCTTTTGCCCGACGATATCTTGGAGACGGATAAGTCAGATTTCATCCTTAGACAGATCATTGGAGACGATTTTGTGTAACTCAGACCTGGATAGAATTTGACTTCGATCGGGGTGGCAGGTATTCAAAAATTGCGAGAACAAAATTTCGAATGTTTTTAGTTCGGATCATTGAGTTCTCGAAAACGGATCAACGGATTACAAAATTTTTCTTTTTCAACCAACAGGATTTTATCCAACGTAAATCTGATTAAATTTTGGAATTAATCGATTCGAAGGCTTGGAGTTGAAAAAAACATATTAAATTCAATTTACACGAAATCTGAAAACTTATTCTTTAAAAGCATATAGTAACTGTAAATTCTAAATTTTCCTTCTTGATACTTTTATATCAATTTCTTGCGGATGCGGAATGCGATTGCGGTTTCCATGTCTACGGTGATGATAGCCTGCAGTATAAAACGAAAAATATATAATTAGATAGTAAACTCAGTTGTGTTTATGTATTATGGCACGATACATAAATTTTTCAAGAAACTAAGGAGGCTTGAAAATTCGATGAAATTGATTTTTAGTTTTTTACATATTATCCAAGAGAATAATACACATTGTGCGGCTGCTGCTGCTGCTGAAAATATTCTCAGACTTCATTCTTCAGTTGAAATTGATTGATTTTCTTGTACTTGGCGTAAGGTTTTTCCACCCGCAGTGCTTATGGGGGATTTCATTACTTTTTGTACACGTGTTGATTTTTCTCAACCATTTCTGTTAAATGGTATTTTTATGCAGAACACTATTCATTTCTATAAATCTAACTGTTATGAGTTCTATCGAAAGTGTTTTACTGATGAAGTTGTGTTTTTATCGGTGACTGAAATATAAACTGTAATAGATTTCGCAAATTTAACTTGAACAATCGTCAATGCACTACTTCCACGGAACTGATACTCTGCTACATCTGAGGAATGTCTTATACTCTTCATGCATGTTAATGTGATTATGTAATCGATAGACTATCAAGGAGAGTATCAGACCTCCTGAATTTGTCTGAAAATGTTGAAAAAAAAAAGAATTCCAGCAGTTAGAGAGTTAGATATGTAATTTGGCTGCGTAATTGTGAATATTCCAGCGATTTAAGTTTGATTAGCAATCAAGCCATCGATGATGAAATTATAGATCGTCGTAGCTTATATAATTTTGACTCCGGTTCTCTGCGTACCAAAAGCTGTCCAAAGAGTTCCAAGCTGGTAGAACAAAGTTGAAAGAATGTAACATACATCATCGAATGCCCGAATGCTGGTCAAACTAACTTGAACTAGTGAAATGATTACAATTACATAGCAAACTTACATCTTTAGTTTTTTATTTTTTTTTTTTTATTTTTTGGTTTTTTATTTTGAACATCTAATTACATGCCAAATTGCATGCGGCGACAACTCTCAGTACAAAAGATGTTACATGAGGCACGGTGAACTTATTGTTAGTTCACATTATTCATTATATTCGTCATTGAGTTACAAATATCTCATTGAATCTCAGGTGACGATGACATCTCCCTACTCATTTTTACAGTAACACATTTACAATCATATGGGTATCATAGAATATGTGAGTATTCTATACATGATATGGAACCATACAACAATTCTTCATCTCCGATAACTAATCGGTGACATATTTTTCCTCATTTTAATCACGTACGGTCATTATAATTATGGTATAAAAATGAATTTTATTATTTTGTTCAATCTCATCGTCATTTCTTGTGCACTGCAGTTATCATCTGTTGCCAAATAATTGATATTTCACATATCTCATTTACATCAAATTTTCATTCCGATAAACAAGTAGCTTCCTCATCTAATAACGACCAGCTACACGGCATGCATGATAGCTTTTGTAAAAAATACGTTGTTACACGCATGAGCTATGCTCCTCGGGGCGCCTACCGGGCAGCAACCTGCCGACCAAAGCACGCCACTCTGCGCCAGGCAAACGACGGTAACCGGGTACTGCGCATATACCTATATTATTCTTATCCCCACTCACCGGAACTGTCATCGAGAATATGATAAATGAAGGCTCAAATGAGAATATGAAATATGAGGCTCAAATGAAATCGCTTTCGCATCTTATTTCTGTATTAAATCGGCGAGCCCTGGGATATTGCCTGTACGCTGTAATCAAATAATATGGTTATCCCCACTCCCTCGCCGAGCTCCCGTTCCGGTAAAAGAGAGTGAAAGATTCATGATGATGATGATAATTTTTTTTTTTCTTTTTTTTAATGTACTAGTCGCTCGACTCTACCGAGTCTCTTTATCATAAGTGGGAAAATAATATTTCTTAGAAATTAAATATAAATGAGATTATTTTATCAAGGTCTGCGGTTATTCTAGGAATTTCAAGTATAATGTAGGAAAAAACTGACCGTGCTAATTTAATTTCAAATGACTTAAATCGAAGGGAAAGTGCTTTAAATTCCTGAGCGGCAGGTGAAATCTATCAATAGAGTTACGAATCTCAATGAAATACTTTGACTATCTAAAAAGTTGATATTTTTTGGACCGATTCGTTCTCAGCTAAGCATAAACGAAATAAAAAAAAGCCTGAAAGCATGAGATAATTTTTTTATATAATAGCAAGTACCCCGTGACAATGACTGGACATCGATGTACCGAGCGATGGGTGGTGACAGGTTTCCGGTGCAAGTCACGGATAACAAGGAGTAACATACTCATAACTAATTAAAATTATATCATGTGATAAGGACATTCGTCGCGGTCCAGTTTATCTACAAAGTTTATATTCAGAGTTGAGCCGAGGGGCTTTCCATTTACATCACTGATCGTCCGTGATTGAAAACATTCGCAGCAAGTTGCTCCGTCTGTTAAGTTGTGATCATCAAAGTTGGTGAGTTATTAAGTTTTCTGTCCTCTATTCGTAAATGTTTGATATTATTGCTCAATAAATCTCGGAAATTAGGTACAAGGTTATCAATTCTCCAGTCATCTTGATTTTACGGCTGAATCTAAATCTGATTTAATAAGCTTTTCTAAGGAGATGGTCTAGTCGATTTTCACCCGAGCGGAAAATGACTCGAACCTGAATTGACACATCAATTTTTTAGTTCGAATTAATTCGCAACAATTATTTCAAACTGTTTTAATTCTTGTAATTCGAATCAATTTATTTCTAATTCGAATTAATTCACTATAGTTCGAAATAATTCCTTTCAATTTGAAATAATTTTGTTTAATTCGAATTAATTCATTATTTTCTATACAAATTTCTAATAATTTACGTTGGTTGAAGTTAATTCGCGATGATTCACTGAATTTGATGTTAGTACAAGTATGAACTTGTCAGCTGGAAAGTACTTAACTGACTCATAGTGAGTCTAAACTTAATTGCCAATTCGTCTAAAAATCAGAGTAAATCTTAGACGAATCCAGGTTAATTTCGAATAATCCTGATTAATTCGAAATAATAATTCATGTAATGCGAATTAATTCATGTCAATTTAAAATAATTTATTGAATTCGTGTTAAATTGCGTTAATTTCGATTAATTTGTATTCACGGAGCATTGACACGTCAATTCAACGAGTTATCATCGTCTATTCACTTTACAACAAGCAGTGCATTGTCATCCTATAAAGGATCTACGAATAGAATCGCAATTGCGATGTCAAAAGAAATATCAGAAAAAAACATCAAATTCGATGTCTCATTTCGGCAAAATCTAGTTATCAGCTCTCTATCTCTATCTTCAATCGATTAACAAACGACTACCAATTCGCATGTTATGTTCTAGATAATATTCGGTAACAATGAAAGTCTTCTTCACTTTGTTCGCGGCTGTGATTGTCGTTAGCCAAGCGGTCTCCTTCGTTGACCTCATTCTCGAAGAGTGGGGTACTTTCAAGGTAATGTATCAAATATAATTTTATTCAATATCTAAAATTGTCAATATTTTGAGGGTGTTACTTGTCTGCTCCGCCTTTACTGCGTTGAGTTTGTAGTCCGAAATGGAGAGCAGGCCGTGCCATCATGCTCCAGTGCGAACGCGGGCGAAACCGCAAACGCAAACGCAATTTTTTTTTTATTCCTCATGCATGTTCTTCACATTGAATTTTCAGAACAGTCATCAACAATCCGAGGCAACATAATTATATAATTTTTACCCCATGAAATCTTACCTTATTATGAAAATTCCATACCTGAGCCCTAATTATAAATCAAGGCGAATATAATATTATTGCTTTACCGACTGAATTCAATTTTTATCATATTATTTCAATAAATTATTTATACCTTTAAATAAAAAAGGTTCCTTACATAAAATTGTATTGCAAAAATATTCAAAAGAGACACTTCAAAATGATAATAAATTTATTTTCTATTTTTCACCCAACATCATCCAGATTTTTTTTTCAATCTTTCGGTAAGTTGAGTAAGAACAATATTTCCTTGGAATTTTTGGTTTATCCCTCAGAAATATTGTTCGATTTATCTTTATAAAATGTAAACAAAAAAAAAAAACATTGTCAATTATAATCAATAATTTATTACAGATTTCTTATAAAAAGAAGTATGACAATGAATTGGAGGAAAAATTCAGGATGAAAATCTTCATGGACAATAGGCTTATGATTGCCAAACACAATGCCAAGTACGAATTGGGCCTTGTATCTTACAAACTGGCGATTAACCAATTTGGAGACATGGTAATAACTAATTAACTTTGAATAATTTGATTGATTAATTTTTTTCTGTTCAATTTTCGTTATTTTCACACCCCTACAAATATTGAGAAAAATGAACAAAAAAAAAAAAAAAAACCTTTTTCAACTCGTACATTATACAAGAGCTTTATATCAAGTTTTATGATCATCCTCATTAACATATGACGTGGCCCCCCAATGCAGCTACATCACGAATTCGTCAACACTATGAACGGATACAACAAATCAAGTACCCTGTCAAAATCTGGACCAAAACAAGTTCGATCAGCCACCTTCATTACACCTGCAAACGTTAAAATCCCGGATACTGTTGACTGGACTACACAAGGGGCTGTGACGGGTGTTAAAGATCAAGGACAGTGTGGCTCATGCTGGGCTTTCTCTGCGGTGAGTGTCATTTGATGAAGAAAAACGTACAGTGAAATTTTCAATATTTCAATATAATATCTCGATTTTTATTAGAAAGAAAACGATTTTCAATTAATCTCGAAGAGGTAGTCATCAACGCTCAGATCAATATTTAATATCGTATTACCATTGAATCATCAACAATTGGGTATTTGTATTGAGATTAATTTGTGTAGACTGGAGCTCTGGAAGGTCAACACTTCAGAAAAACCGGAGTCCTAGTGTCTGTGAGTGAGCAAAATCTGATCGATTGCTCTCGTAGTTATGGTAACAATGGATGTGAAGGCGGACTGATGGACTATGCTTTCCACTATGTCGAGGATAACGATGGAATTGATACTGAGGATAGTTACCCATATGAGGCTAAGGATGATGTGTGCCGGTAATTATAAAATAAAATATTTAATTCCCTTATTTCTGATCAAAGTTTTTATATTGATCATCTGTTGAGATACTGTATAAATTCTCATCGATTTTGATAGCTAAAATTGATTGTATCAGTCTAGTAATCACATGTGTATAAGTAATGGTTATATTCCTCTATATGTGTTTCTATTTTATTCTCAATTTTGTATACATTTTAATTATTTTCATAACCGGATATCAATTTTTGCTATTGGTTTCTCAGGCACGGAATTATATAATCCTTCTTTTTTTCCTTTACAGTTTCAACCCTGACAATGTAGGAGCCACCGACGTTGGGTGGACGGACATTTCCCAAGGTGACGAAGAGGCATTGAAGGCGGCTGTAGCCGCTGTTGGACCAATTTCTGTTGCCATTGATGCTTCTCATACAAGCTTTCAATCATATTCAGAAGGTGAACAGAAATTTTAGATTGCTTCCATGAAAAAATATTGCTGAATATTCGATATATGTATGTACTGCTAACGGCACTGTTTACGATTGAGTTGTTTTTTTCTTCGCTTTATTTTCCTTAAATACACAAATATGTAGGAGTGAATGAAGGCAACATTGTTCTTCGATCAAGTTCAACGTTTTTAACTTGACACTGTCATACTTGATCTTTTAGGTGTTTACTACGAACCTGACTGTTCCACAACACAGTTAGACCATGGAGTCCTAGCTGTCGGTTACGGAACTGATGAAAATGGACAGGACTACTGGCTCGTCAAGAATAGTTGGGGTCAATCCTGGGGTCAAGGAGGCTACATTAAGATGGCCAGGAACAGGAACAACAATTGCGGAATCGCGACATCTGCTAGCTATCCCCTTGTTTAGTTCTATCGCACATACCGGGTCTATTCGTGGGTGAGACCCATAGGGCGCCCTATTATATGCAATTCATAGTACAAGTAAGCTCTGTTACCGAAAAAACAACGACAATTGAGAGTTAAACGTCACAATTTTCTTTGTTTTTCATGGCACAGAGCGTACTTGTACTATGAATTGCATATAATAGGGCGCCCTATGGGTCTCACCCACGAATAGACCCTGTATATGTGCGGTAAAGTTCGCCACTGATGCGATTCTTCAAAAACTAAAAGGAGCAGATAAATGTGCGAAAAAGTAAATTCTAGTTATCATTTAATTGTGTTTTTTCATCTAAATTTATCAGTCTCAAGATCAATTGAATCAGCAATCACGAATAAGCAATAATCTTTGATCAAAGTATACAGTTTTGCTGGTGTAGCCGTGGTTTTTGTTCTTGTTTCTTTTTTCTTCTTTCCCCCAGATTTACTTTCTTGCGCAACTCATTTGTCGACGAAAAGATTCTAGCTATAAGTCTTACGTATTTCTATAATTTTTTTTTTATCAAGCGATACATTCTATATTTTCTATACAAATAACTATAATAATTTGAGTTCATGTAAGTGATGAACTCGTGTCGAATAGTAATAATAATGAATATTTCAGTCCATCAAAGATCTTGTCAATACGGCTTCAAGAGATGAATAGATAAGTGTTATATTTTATACTTACCATGATAATGGAAATAAAATAATTATTAAATACATTTTTTGCCCATTTAAATTTCATTACTTATTCCTTATACACAGATCACACAAATATAGTGTATTATTTTCAAGTCATGGAAAAAATGATTATATCAGATCTGAAGATATCTGTATGGGGTATGGAAACTTGAGCAAAAAGTCTTGACTATTTCAATACCATTCGATTCGGATAAGATAGATCGGAGATTGTCGTCTGAAACAATTCCGAAGAAAGTCGAAATCAACGATCAGTCGTATGTTTGTCATATTAATGTCATATTTTTTCAAAATATCATGTATCTATAGTATTGATTGATTTCCTCATTTCATCTTAAAATTCATGGACTGATTTTTGTATGACTCGAGTATTAATCTATATCTTCGTGTCATTCTTTATTTCAGACATGCTCTTTTTTAATCAAAATTTGAAACTTTTGCTTCTTCGAAGGAGACAGCATAAATGTGTGGTTTAGTCATCCTCTTCGTTTTGGCATCCAAATGATAGCGAATCGTCAAAATTGTCAAGTCGATTGCAAAATTTGCATTCAATTTCTTCCGCTACCGTTAGTGTACACAAATTGTGGTGCCATTTATCAATCACATCCTTTTTGGGACCTCTGTCTTTATAATAGGTGACCTAGAAACATAACGATGATAATAAAATATTGTCATGTTGTCACATATTCAGACCTGCAGGAAATTAGGAACAACGTAAGTGATTCACCCGAATGAAACGGTTCGCCCTCGAGCGGGATGTAACGTCATGTACGTGGTATATGAATAGTATCAGTACATACTCTTTCAAGGCGAACTGATCCTTATGAATCGTTAACGATAAAAATTTATACTTGTATTTCCCTCACCGAGAGTTTGGCAAATGGTTTTGTGAACAAATGAAACCGCTTCCTGTTTTTGACGCAGGATCTACTCGTGGTCGGTATCGCGTCTCTTACTCCGAAGCTTGGCGGAAAAAGAGAGCAAACGGGTAAATTATGATGCAAATCCAAACATGATTCCACCATGTTGCGTTTTTCATCATAAGTGATCGGTTTTGTATCGATGGATAACGCAGGAAAATTCAATGCTTGTTGCGTCGTGGTAAGAAAGTGACGAAAGTCCGTAACGGTCAGACATGGAGAGAATCTGCTTCCAGGATAAATTTATATTCATTATTGAAGCTGGTATAATAGGTGAATCCATTTTTGAACAATTTCGGATAAAGTTTAACCGACGTGAATGGCAAAGAACCGATTTTTCAGTTGTTATAATTCGAAATATTTATTCGATTGACTGATATAACTGAATGCAGATATGCGGTGAGATTCGGATCTAGAATATGATTATATCTCGGCAAACACGTGAACATGGTCAATCTTCTTGGTGCTTGCACCAAGAACGTCTGTTACGGCAAGTATTCTGTATTGCTACGGATTTGCCGAATTATTTAGTAAATGACGATGCATTCGTGGTCGCAGCTTGCGTCGGAGTTAGACCCTTTTCAGCCATTATGCATTTCCATTATTCGATACTGTTCGTTACCTTTCACTAGAAAGGGTTACAAACCCCTGTTTCCCCCGTTTTTCGAATTCTATATGCGCATCGGTGTGATAAGAGTTGAATGTTTGGAGATAAGATCATATTTTATGTTCGTTTATATCTTCAGCATTATTACTGAGGGTCTTTTCCATAATTTATATCGTCATCTATATTAGTATAAAAGTATTTTCACGTTTTGATTATTATTACTCAAATGTCTTTTTTGAATGAAAAATTATACTGTATAATCTCATTCGTATCTTACAGTTTTAAGGAGAGGAAAGATACGATCAACCAGGCGATGAAAAATCGAGTTTTCATCAAATCCCTACGAGTGAACGGATTTCAACTTTAAATAAAACATTCGAGGCGGTTCTGTGCAGTTTGGAATGGAAGATCGGATTTCAAATTCGATAGATGCAGCAGGCATTAAGTAATTGAGAAAATAATTTTTGTTTTTTTGATTTCTCAAAAACATACGGCTCAACGGTTTCGAATTTTGTTTTACCTCGGTCAATAGGATTATAGATCCAACTGGAATCCGGATGTATTTTGGAATTAATCGAATCTGTAGTTTTAGAGTTCAAAAAGAAAAAAAAAAAACTTCAACCTACACAAAATCTAAAAACTTATTCATTCATTTCTCGCTGTCGACCAGAACGTATACAACTGAGCATCTAAATCATTGTCTTTCTTCACTTTTCTATATCAATGTCTCACAAGTGCGTTTGCTGTTTCCACTTATGCGGCGGAGGTAGCCTTTATCAAGCGGAAAATTTATTTTTATCAAGCATAATGAAAACTGGCCTGATATGTCAATTGCTTAATGTCAGGACATGCAACTGTGCATTTTAAAATGTCTTTCAGACATTTTTTCTGAATCAATTATATGATATTTCGATACCGGATCGACGGATCTTGATATCCTTTTTCTGCTTCAAACGACAGGATTTCATCCAAGCCATCCCGTGTGGGCTGATAGATTGGGATTATTCCAGAAGATATCAACTTTTTTCCTTGAGCGGCCGCCGTTCCTCCCTTCCATCCTCTCCGTCGAATGGGGCGCTCGAAGCTTTCAGGGTAGGAATATCCTGTTGAGATATTCAATCGGTGATACAGATAATAAAATGATTTTCGGTCAAGTTAACGAGATTTTTTGGTCTTCAAAAATACGCGTTTCAGTTGAGTCGAGAATCGTGTTATGTGTATTGCGGAAAATTTTTTCTCACAGTATCAAGAAGTGATATATAAACTTTCCGTATAATCCATTATTCATTTCGCGATTCAAGGAACGAACGCTGTTCTTAACCTCGTTTAAACATATAACTGCCGCTTGATCTGTTTCGTCACTTGCAGCAGGCACGCGTAATCTCGCCTTCACACCGTCGGTAGTTTCGAGTGGAGACTCAAGAGGAAATCACAATGTGAGAACGCAGCCGGTCCCGACTGATTAAATTCTGGGGACTTCGACTGTACATGAATATTGAGATTTCTAAACTGAACAATAGTGTCGGTATAGGTATTATAGTCACATCATTTACACTTCCATCGCTAAGAATTGAAATTTTCCTGCAACCAATATATACAGGGTGATTTTTCTCCGGGGTCTGATCTGGGAGGAGCTTGAACGTGCTGAAGCTTCGCGAGTGTGCTATACGTGTAGATGTGAACAAATTTGGAGATTAAGACATCTGCTTTATAATCACGCACTATTATTCTAAAACGAACAAGTATGAATAGAAGAAGGCGGAGCTTTAGCACGTTGAAGCTCCTCCCAGATCAGACCCCGGAGAAAACTCACCCTGTATATAGTTCAATAATCTGAAAATTAGTGACGCATATTATTCATTAGATAAATAATAGAAAAAATAGTATATGAAAATATCAAAATGGTGATGTAGCACGTGATTTTTATACCGGAAAAATTTCACGGCCTTCCAACCACAATTTAGGCTTGAAAATATGATGAAAACATTTTTCATCCTTCGAAATGAACATAACAATTCGATATTCCAATGTTCGCTGTTGGATACATGGTATGAAACTTCTAATGTATGAGTTTCATTCGAGTAAAGATCTAGACTATCTGTGAATGTCAACTGAGACTCCATATCTTGATCGTCAGAGATGAGGATCAAAAAATTGAATACAGCTGGCTGATTCAATGGCTGGCTATCATTTGATCTGATTATCCGGTATATAGCCAAGTACAAAACTCACTTCTAATCACGCGTCGGTGAAGTCAAACACATCTATAAATACAGGATCTCATACGACAGCCGGGACACATGTCTTCTTTTGAGCACACGGCCACCAGGCTGACGTTATACATATTAGTTTTTCCAAAACTCATACAGTACCAAATCAGAAATGGTTCAACGAACAAAATCGTTCCCTTGCAGGAACTGGATATGCTCCAATTATCTCGATCACGGAAACCACTCTTCATTCAATAAAGATCGGATGGGTGATGCCGCCAACAGAGCCGCCAATTCAAGTTCATCATTACACGGTGAAAGTGTCCAAACCGGAGAAATATGGCAAGTCCAGATACCGGTCCTTGTCAGTTACTACAAACACTCATGATTTCCAAAATCTGGATGCTAATTCTACGTATGAGATTGATGTGATTGCCTGCAAGAGCGAGATTTCTGACCCACGGGACTGCTTTGGCTATAGTTCCCTAACCGCTACCACGCTGGACCGAGGTATTCAAAGTATACCGATAAACTTATCCGTGTGAAATTTGTATTTCTTGCATGTTTGAGTTCACTTCTGACTGTACTGACAGTACCGGTATGTTCACGTAACAAACTGTTCTTACGTCCTAGTTACGTTTGTTCGAACTCATTGCCTCTGAGAAGGACACGGTACCAAATTGAGAGCATTATGAAAAATGAAGAATTTACTGTTTAGATCCGAAATTCATTCCAACTGTTTTGACTCTGGCGTCGACTCCCTTCACTTCGTTCAAAATTGGATGGTTGCCACCGCCACCGGAGCTGCGGGATCGTGTCCATCAATACAAAGTGATGGCAAATACCGAGGGTGTTGTAATTGGTCTGAAAGACTTGCCCAAGACTGAGAATTCTTACGTTTTCAGTAATCTCCGGCCTGGACATAGATATCGGTTCAAAGTAGCTGCCTGTAGCGAGTACTCCACGCAATGTGGTAATTGGAGTTCCGAGATAGAGGGTTGGATAACGGACAGAGGTATTCCTACCGGCTTATGCGATGATGAGTCGCAGTTCGTCAATCTTTCTTTTGAAAGTGCAGGGTGCCAGACGAAGTTGACGACAGAAGAATTTACTTTTCAGATTCCTATCCCGAATTCATTCCTGATGTTTCGGTCACGGCAACAACTTGTGATTCGATCACGATTGGGTGGTCGACGCCACCATCTGAGTCGCGAGATCGAATTCATCGATACAAATTGATGGCGACTCTTTGGGACACGATACTAGGCCCGGTTTACGTGACTGGAACCGCGAACTATTACGTTTTTCAGAATCTCACATTTGAAACTAAGTATCAATTCAGAGTAGCTCCTTGTCCCGAAGATATTACGCTATGCGGCTACTGGAGTCGCGAACAAGAAGGTCTGACGATAGACCGAGGTATGTAAAATATTACGACGAGTTTATCCGAGTGTTGATCTACATTCGGAACTAATTTCGTCCAAGAACGATACGGCAATCCAGATATGATAAGGCAAGTAACCGATACAAATGTAACTTCATAGATCCAATTTTCATTCCGAATGTTTCGGTGGAAGCAACGACTCTTGATTCGATAAGGATTGGATGGTCGGCGCCGCCACCGGAACTGCAAGATCGTGTCTATAAATTTAAATTGATGGCGACTCACCAGAACGAGGTGAGAGGGCCGGTTTTCTTGAATAGAACTGCCAACACTTATATTTTCGGAAATCTGTCGTCTTTGACTGATTATCAAGTCAAAGTAGCGGCTTGTGGCGAGTACGCGATGCAGTGCGGAAACTGGAGCTCCGGAGAAACAGTTCGAACAGTGGACCGAGGTATGGAAGTTTACAACATTTCATGGAAATATTTCTGTAGTTACATTATTGTCATTAAAAAACGTCAGGTGTCGGGGTAAGATACAGATGTGACATTGAAATTAACCTTGCAGATCCCAAATTTGTTCCGACCATCTGGACCGAGGCAACGACTCGGAATTCGATAACTATTGGATGGTCGACGCCACCACTAGAGCTGAGAGATCGTGTACGTCAATATAAGGTGATGGCGACTAACGGAGACGGCAATAGGGGGCCTATATACGTGAACGAAACTATTCATTCTTACACATTCGAAAATCTAACGTCTGAAACTAGTTACCACCTGAAAGTAGCTGCCTGTAGCATTTACACCACGCAGTGCGGTAATTGGAGTTCTGAGCGAAAGGCTCTCACGATAACGAAAGGTAATACCAATATTTCAATAAGTTTACATAGAGAAATATTGAAACCGATAACCTGGCAATCGAAGCCTGGGCGACGGAAACCTTTCCGCAGAATCACACCCGGGCATTTTGTAAAAGTTCAAGTAAAGGCAGTGAAGGCGCACTGCTTTCAACTCGATAGCACACCGGAATACGCCAAACTGTGTCGGTGTTGCTCCAGCGGAGACTCCCGCGACGGCGGATGATACTTTTATCGGAAAGGGATTGAATCAATCCAGTCGAGTTCAATTGACTCGACTGGATTGATTTAATCCCTTTCCGATGAATGACAGTTCGAGTGTTATTAACTTCACATCTGCAATAGGATGATACTTTTATTATATATTTAATTGCCGAATCGTAGGTCAGATAGACATTCATTGCTTCAGCGAAAAATAAATAACATCGTAATCTAACTTGCAGAAGAAGTGGCGAAAGACGTAACATATCCGATTTTGACGGTTGCTGTCGTTTTACTTGCCGTGGCGGTTATTTGGATGGTCATCCGGAAGCGTCGTGAAACGGTAGGACAGTTTGTTCAGCATCATTGCTGACGTGTGTCGACCGATCTATTGACACCGAAACAATCTCTTTTTAGGCAGCGAGAAAGAGGTTCATGGAAGAAACACTCAACTATTTCAATGTCGGCGCTGTGGATTGTCTGAATATGGAACTGAACGTCGGTGATCAGGCTGAGTTGTTGCCTTACGACCAAAAATGGGAATATCCTCGACAGTTATTAACATTTGGTAATACTGAATCAATTGCCACCATCCGTGTACAAATCATTTGGATAACTTTTTGCCACGCGATAGTCGATCGCGATGGATGCTCAATTATTTTCTCATATTTTAAAAAGTTTGACACGTCATATTGTCATCAATTATTGGACAATACTTGAGTTCGGCATCCTTCTCACAAACATCTAGTCACACATGTGGTTGTCTCATTTCCTCGCCGGTAGTTGCATCGATGCACTGCATTTACAAAACTTTACACTTCACAGATAAGAAGGTACTTGGCAGTGGTGCTTTCGGAATAGTGAAAAAGGCAACAGCCAAATCGATTTGCCGAACCGAGGCAGTGACGACCGTCGCGGTAAAAATGGTCCGATCAACGTCAACTCTGAACTACATGACGGTCTTATCTCGCGAGCTTAAGATCCTTGCCTATCTCGGCAAACATGTGAACGTGGTCAATCTTCTTGGCGCTTGCACCAAGAACGTCTCATACGGCAAGTATTGCTACGGAATCACCGAATTATTCAGTTAATGACGATGCAAACATAATCGCAGCTTGCGTCCGGGTCCTACCCATCTCAGCTATTATGCGTTTCCATTGTTCGATACTGATACCTTTCACTGCAACGATTAGAGATTAACATATTGTATTTCGATGGGATTTGACAGGTGAACTCTTCGTCATCGTAGAGTTTTGCTGTTATGGAAACTTACGTGATTATTTAATCCGTCACAGAGCTGACTTTGTCAACGAAGCAGATTTGACGACTGATATTGTTGATGAAGGCACCGATTCCGGTACGGACCGTGTCGATGTGAATAATAGTGGGTGAGTGACTCTATTCATTTCATTGAATTACGTACATTTGCAAGTATTATTAAATCCTGTCACCGAGGCGTGAGGCATGCATCCACTAGTAATGCGCTTTGACTGCTGTCAAGGCTGTCAGTCTGACTCAAAACTACTACCCGCAGTCATTTTACAATGGGTAATAATGGTAGAGTGTCTTACTTCCGAAATACACCTCAACACTCACCGTTTGCTTTCAGTACCGAGACATCGGTCGGCGAAGGCGACCTTGCGACGGCAGATCAAGGCATGATCACGGATACCACGGATTCGAATGTGGCTATCGACGATCGTGCTCCTGGCACCGAGGCGATTAGACTTGACTTGCGATCGAAATACGAGGGTGATTATGCGGATTTGAGTGATGAGCCGATACGCACGGAAAATTTGACGCACTGGGCATGGCAAGTGGCACGTGGCATGAAGTTTCTTGGCTCCAGACGGGTGGGTATCAATTCACATCGAGACTTTTCGCGTGATATCGATGGCCCCGCAGTTCGTCCTCGAAAAATTAGGCTAACGGAAGTGAGAAATAATTTTAGAGAATGATGAAGAATACCAAAAAAAAACTAGTGATTGTCTAACATATACATATTGCACAGGCACGTGTTCCTAATTCTCCACATTCATCTGCCCATCGTACGAACTTCACGATTCGTACCACGAGTACCCGCACCTATACAAGTCCCTAATTAAATAATACACGAACGCATGTAGTCACTTTTTCGAGCCAAAAAGTTCAGGATCGAATTGAATCATATTTTTGGAACTCAAAATTTGTGACTTTAAGCCTGAATCTTATGTGAAAGTTGATTTATCGTGGTGTTTCAGATTTTACACGGCGATTTAGCAGCGCGAAATGTACTCCTCACTGATCACAACATCATCAAGATCTGTGACTTCGGTTTGGCGCAAACCTTGTATACAGATGAGAATTACGAGAAAAAAGACCAAGATCCACTTCCGGTCAAGTGGATGGCCATAGAATCGCTCAAGGATAGAATATTTTCCGTAAAATCGGACGTTTGGTCTTACGGAATAGTACTCTGGGAATTTTTCAGCCTCGGTGAAACTCCGTATCCTAAAATCAGACCCAGGAATGTCCACCAAAAACTGGTCGAAGGTTATCGTATGCCGAGGCCGAAACATGCAACCTGGGATATGTGAGTAATTGAGTTTATGCGTACGAATAAGGCTGTTCGGTAATTCGTTCCGCATACAATTTTTTGGTAACTTGTTCCTGAAATTGTTTGGTATCACTACCGGTTGTGTCTGCCGAAATCACGGTCTTATACACAGATAATAAAACGAACGTGAAAAATCCGTAGCATAAATTGGCATCAAATTTACAATACCGAACAGTCCTCAGGTACACACGTAACATCAACGTTGTGGATTCCACGGAATCATCATTTTCAATATTTATTTCAGATACCAAATTATGCTCAAATGTTGGGATGCGGACCCGTCGAAACGACCATCCTTCGACACGCTCATATACAACGTATATGTTTTATTGGACGGTAGCTTCACAACGGTAAGACGCGTCATCGTCCAACCTTTCCGCTACTTATTCCAAGTACTGATTCTCAGAAATCGATTCCCATTCAATTCGAACGAATCTTGTTGGTGTTTGCAACTGGTCATCGTGCAAACGATTTGGTTACACGAAAGTTGACCATCACGTATTCGAAAAGGTTTTACTCGTGGTTTCTAACGAGTTGATGTGTTTCAGCAATACCTGGATCTGAATGCAACGTACATCCAATTGGAAGACGATCCTTCATCAAACGATCAGCCAGACTATTTATTAATGGGCCCACCTCTCGACGGAAGCGATACGGTCGAACAAACTTTGGAATCAACTGTGTAATTTTTCTGTATATTTCGATGGACAATTTATCGATCCGAATTTTAATTTTTAAATAGATCAAGCGCTGACCACTTTGTTATTCCTGATGGAAACTTTAGTGATAAATTCTGAAAGTATATTAAATTTTGAATTTCAGAATCCATCATGTTTTTTCCTTATATTTCTCGTGTACCCACCTGTATTTGTCAATTGCAAATATAACGAGTGTAAAAGGACTTCAATAGTAAACTGTTCTATGTGTTCGTAATTGTAAAGTTTAAAAATAAAAATAACTTCACAGAGAGGAAATTTCGAAGCTGAGGATTTTTTCAAGTTAATGAGACAAAGATTCTCCCATTTGTGCAACGTATGCACTTCAGTCAATTGAAATTACCTATGTAAACCAGACTCTCGTAGTTTACTGTTTTATGTATTTTTAATCGAAATATTTACAGTATTTTGGGGCATTACAAGTAAAAATAGTGTAACAGTAAGACGGTGCATTGCGTTGCGCCTTATATTCTAAGAAAATATAATTGAAACGTATTATTGGGACTATTTTAAGTACATAAAGTACGTTATAATGTATATCATAAGTGGTAAGAGTTAATAATTAAATAGGAGTATAACACACACATTTCAAGTCGAATTAAATATATAATAATCATCATCACACAATTGAAAATTGGCCCAACATGTAATTTCAGATGACAATTACAGTTCCTTTTTTTTATGTTTTGTTTTTTTCTAGTATAATTAAATTTTTTTCCTACCTGTCATCAGAGAAAACCATTAAAGTTGATACGTTTGTTATACATATAATTGTAATCATTGTTTTCACTAAAATTATTGTCATCGTTATTTCATTTTTGCTATTTCTTATTTTCGCGATTATTAATTACTACATCATTTTCGGTAGCGAGTTTCATTATTGCTGTTCATTCCGATGTATAATAAAATGGCAGATTATTTCTACTCAAAATGATACAGTCAGATATAATCATCTTATTGCAATTGCAAATGCAAATTTCGAGGAGAATAATTAAATTCCTCTTCGAAAATATCAGCCATTTGCGATCCATGCAATTTTTTATTTATTTATTTTTTTTTCGATGACTATAAAAATCCTTTTGCAGTTGGTTCTCGAGTATTTTAATGGTACCTATTGCAATTCGTCACCATTTGAAAACTACTGAGAGTAAAACCTTCGAAAAGTAACGACAGCTGCTTGTGAAAGATTTTTTTTTTTTTTTTTTGAAATCACAGACCTCTTACTACAAGGTTAAAAACAAAAAACAAAATTCAAAAAAAGATTACACAAAAATACATACCTAAGATTCTATTCCTCTTATCAATATGCCAAAATATTTAGCAGACTTTTCGCTGATATATTTTAAGGCACACAGACATCTTAAGCTCTCTCTTTCGCTACCTAAATCTGATTCTCGTCACAAATGGCTTTCAAACGACGTATATGGGACAGTATTAACCCAGCTGATTGCAACCCTCTTCTATTCCCTGGAAATTAGCTGTCCAGGTCGTCGTGGCGCTATCCTACGTCTTGGAGCCAAAAGCCCACCAAGACCTCTGACTTCTTCGTGTTTTTGGCTAGCGGCTGTGCTAGTTTCCGGTAACGTCGTTTCCGTAGGCTCAGATTCCTCCTCAGATTGTTCTGCCGAGACTTGCTCGCTGCTTGTTTCCGCTATCGGTGCCTCGGTGGTCCTTCTTCTTGGCAAAAGCGGCGATCTTCTAGGGGCCGGTGGGGTCACGACTCGCGGAGCTTTCGGATGAACCTGGAGTCGGTTTCGGTTCCTGAGCCTCGTCAGCGGAGTTTCAGGAGTCGTTGGCAATGGTGGACTAGTTTCTGCTGGAGCCTGGAAACGAAAATATCGCAAAATTAGCCATCGATCGTTGTCTGGCAACATTTGTCCAACCGCAACAGTAACCACGTTCGCATTTACCGATCAAAACGCCCCAGTGCATTCCATACTAATATCATCATAATGCCTGTGCTCAATTTGTTCTTTGACGACATTTTTCTCAACGCACAGTGAACACAGTTCCTCGATGTGGTATGGGTGTTTATAATATGATGGTGGGTTTAGCCATGAGCCTCGTAAAAGATTGTCATAGCTAAAGTATGGATCCATACTTCATACAAGCGAGCGCAATGACATTTCGAAAGGTCAATCAGTGAAAGTAACTCTGCAACGTTCGTCTCCGCTTAATAAGAGATTGTGCTATTCCAGGTTACGCAGCTTTCGCAAATGAGCATGAATTTCGTCAGAGATCTATAAATGCGTTGTCTTTGTTTTCCGTTTTTTAGAAATTCGTAGATCATTATCTTACAAATCGTTTTTTAAGTCGCCAGATTACAATGCATCTCATTCAAACTGTCTGAATTTATACTAATTCGAAATCAGTGACGAGCCGGAATCACCGATCGATTGATAACCGAATTAATCAAACGATTAAATTTTCAACGCCACCACCGAATGACAATTACTACTCATGATGTAACCGCATCAAACCAATCGGTTACTGATATTCCAATCAATTACAAATATCTAATCGATTATCCCAATTGATTTCCGCAATGACAAGCAACAAATTTGACGTATAATTCCGCATCTAAATCCCAAAGTTCTCTAACTAACCAAAACGCTGAACAAGTCTAGAACTAACCTCATGAGACTCTTCCTCTGTTCCAGCTCCGGCAGGTTCTTCAGCAGATGGTTCCGGCGTTTCAGCAGGCGCTGCCGTCGTGGATGTCGTCAGTCCTGGTCTCAGTCTGAGATTAATTCTCGGTCCAGGTCTTAGGGGTCTTGGTCCAGTCCCAGGAAGTCTTGGTCTCGGCGTAGATCGCGCAGTAGTGCTGACTGTTTCCTGGCTATCGGTCTGGGCTGTTTCCCCAGATTCCTGTGCTTCCGCGCTTGTGATGGATGACGGGGTAGTCGGTCGTATGCGTCTTCGGTTCAGATTGAGCCTGTTGTAGGCTGGGCGAGCAACGGAGGAGGTGGTTTCCGCCGACGAAGACGGCAAGGATGAGGATGAAGATTCTTCTGAAGATGTGGAGGCGGAGGCTGCCGTCGTAGCTGTAGAAGTCCTGGATCCAACTCCGCGGAATCTTCCGCGAGGAGCAAGGCTGGGTCTCTCAGCATTTACTGAGCTGCTGGTTTCCCTCTGGGCTTCCTCTTCTACTGCGGGCTGCTCTGCCTGTTGCCGCTGTCCGGGACGCGGCCGTTTGAAGCCACCCGTGTTCGAACCGAATCTACTACGTGGTCGTGGCGTTTGCTCGACTGCTGGTGACGCTTCAGTCGATGTGCTGCTGGATCCGCTGGACTTGAACCTATCATTCGACATGCAAAATAATGCATCAATTATTCAGTGAAGACGTTCATGAAATTCTCTCAAAACCTGTATAAGAAAGTGGAACTACACGTAAGATACCACAAATAATCACTCTTCTTAATCCCAACTTCAACATCTTGATTCTAATCTGATAAAAATTTACCTGTTCCTGGTGCCAATGCCTCCCGCGCTTCCTGGTCTTCTGAATTTTCCTCTTCCAGCCGGAAGTTGAGTAGTCGTAGTAGTCGGAGCTTCTGTAGTAGTAGTTGTCGTAGTGGTTGGTTCGGTGGTCGTTGTGGTGGCTTCCGTTGTAGTCAGGACTTCTGTGGTCGTAGGTACATCAGTCGTGTCTTCATCTCCAGTCAAGGTAGTCGCGTCGTCGGTGTCAACATCAGCAGTTGAAGCATCGATAAGGTTGCTCTGACCCTGGAGTAGGAAGGCGTATAAATCAAGAGCGACCTTATCCATAGCTGAAGGGTTCTCTGTGGTCGGAATTTCGGTCGTTGATGTTTCCTGGGCTTCTGCATCCTTAGAAACGCTGTCCAAGCTGGATGATTCCACTTCGGTTACCGGCTCGACGGGGACAGACTCTGATTTGATGGCTGGATCGGTCGGCTCGACCTCATCTTCGCTGTCCTTGTTCGAGGGACGACTCGGTTGACCTTTGGTCAGTTCGATTTCAACCTGGAAAAAAATTTTCCTCAGACTTTTTGGTCTCACGAATTTTTGTAAACAGATTCATCACCCGATTTTTTTAATCTGCAGCGTTTACCATATGGGGTAAACTATTTTATAATTCAGAATTCCAAACTCAGATCATAAACGTTATCAGTAAATAACCATGTGGACCAAATGTGACGTAAATCTATCGAAAAATATCCGAAATGAAAAATTCTTCAGATTTTTACCTCGGGTTGTGCTGCAACAGGCCGTCTTCTGTGAGGCACGATGGTCTCTTCAGATGGTTCTTCAACCGGTGCTGGTTCGACGACTTTGGAAGGCCTTGCGCGTCCACGAATTACAGGTTTCTCCTCTACATCATCGTTGGGAGTAACACCAAGGAATCTTAGAGGTCCTTTAGGGAGACTTTGGGGAAATTCTGGTCCTTCTTGATGGGTTCGGAAGCTGCTGGAGTCTACAAGGTCCAAGCTTGGACGTGGGCGATTTCCTCTAGCACGACTAGGCTCGGTTGTACCCGTGTTGTGATTGGATCTGGACCTGAAAATCAGTTTCCAAACAAACGCATGTGAACAAAGAAATATAACACGTGAAAAAAGCAGAATTTCAGTCCGTACATTTCCAGTTCCATTCACGACGGTATGATATGACATAACAGTGTAATTCAGTTCGTATCTGAACTACCATTCTAACTGCCTCACGTAACTCGGGACTATAACTTTGAATTACTAAAGGCTATCACATAACCGCACGTAAACAGCACACGGAAATACGACTCAATTCTCAAGTTTCACATCCAATGTTGCGAGTCAAAGTTTTTAACTGCGGAAAGTAGGTATGCAATTCAGCTATTGAAAGACATAAAGCTGCACACGGGCATGCACTGGTCATAAATATTTTTACGACATACTTCAACTCCCCGTGTTAACTTACCTGGGCGGAAATCTGGTGTTTGCTGGTAGTCGTTCCTCAGCCACATCTTCGGATTCGGGTACTTGTCTGCCTCGACCGCTTGTACGACTAGGAATGACCTCGTTAGTAGCCGGTTCTACTGTGGTACTACGGTCAACTGATGAATACTTGTTTCTACCACTGGGCAAACCACGTTTCGACGTCGGTGCTGCAGGCGTCGTTTTAGCTGGACCGTCGTGAGCGTTCGTTTGGGAACCAGCCTTGCCTTCATCCTCTTCGTCGTAGTAGTAATACACGTATTCGTACTCGTAGTCCTTACCGTTTGGGCCTTTTTTGACCTGAGTTAAAGCGGAGGTCAGGATCATTCATTCATCACAATTTCATTTTCTAACAAATTCACCCAGAACCATTATCATAGTTTCCTTAGATAAGAGAGTCCAGCTCCGTTTACCTGGATACGAGAATTTGATCCAGCTGGTACGAGGCTGACGTCGCTGAGGTCACCAAAATGCCGATCTGCGTATGGAGTATAGGCGTCTTTGTTATCCTCGCGGATAATGTTAACGGGCACAAAGTCGAAGGCTCGGACCTCCCGCGAGGTGGTTAAAACCGGCGTCATCGTGGTCGGGTTCTCTGCACTGATAAATTCGAAAAACCATTTTGTTAATTAAAAATGTTGCACGGATCTACAGCTGAAGAGATTTTTCTAGGACTAAAAGTGTCGCGTGATCATGAAATCGGCAGGAAATCATTTTTGCAATTACCTCACTTGAACTCCGGGAATAATCGCGTCGGTTTCGTCATCGAATTTCGCCCTGGCGAGTTCGATCTTCTTAATTCCGTCTTTCGACAAGACGCCGGAGTCGCTGAAGTTCTCTAATTGTACACGAGCTAGCCTCTTCGGGCCACCCTTCTTCGCTATGGTATCGTCTTCGTAAGGAGTAGTAATTTGCTGATACGCCTTGGCCTGCTCATTCTTTTTCTTCTCGGCGCGTTTATCGAGGTTTTCGACTGCCCGCTGAAGGACTTCCTTAGCGAGTTCAACCTCCATGGCAATTTCAACGTCCTCTTCATCGTCCTCATCGGATGGCGGCTGGACATCTTCAGGAATTTTGTGCGAGGTGACGAAATCTGCAATCAATTAAAACGAAGTTACAAATTTTTGTGCAATAATGAACTTTGGCAATTAGCACAGATTTTTTTCAATCCATCAACTCACCTCTCACTGGAATCGCCCGACTTTGAATCGGGGCTGATTCTCCCAGGGAGGAATCGTACTGCACAAACTCTTGTCCTGGTCGCGACTGAACTACGATATCATCGTCGCCCAGGACTGCCGCGATGACGGTGAGTATCCTGAAGAAGAAGAAGAAGAGGGACGTTGATGAGCGATTTGCGTTTTAGGACAAAATGCCAACATTTTTTAGGAATCCAAAGCAGAGTTAAAACCGAGATTTACGGCTGACACTGTGCAGCTTCTCGGTACTCAGAAATCAATTCATTTCGAGAAAAAATATTTACGCAGGCGATAATGGAAGTCAATAATTAAGTATTGAAATAGATGTAAAATCCAATTTGAAAATAGCTCCGAGGCTCCTCCGACCTTGATCCGTCTTAAACAGATGGAGATTCAATTGAGATCAAGGAGTAGTATAAAAGGTGGAGATACCGATCGTCGCCGAAGGTTCTTGCGACAATACTCATAGGAGAGATTTTTCTATTTGTCAGGGTATCGAATGCTCGGGGTCAGACCGAGAGTGAGGATTAATTAACTCTCGACGAAATGCGAGACACTGGCATAGGTACTCTTCGGAGTAATTATTCTCTCGACTATCTAGTCCTTGCGATATAATTGTCACGAGCATTATACGGATACGATATTGTCGCCTACTGTCCGCTGACCTTACTCTCGTTTGAACGATTGTCTGTTCTTGTGAACTCGGAATTACGTTCGAAATTCAGACATACCTACATCCGCCTTGCCGAGGGACATTACACCAACACCCGAGTTACACAATGTACTTGAAAAACAAAAAAAGGTTGAAAAAATATAACGTTCGAAAATAATCTTATCGATGGATTTAATCGCAAATTCGATACCATAGATCGTGCGATAATAATGCTCGAGTACGAAGTGTGAAGTACACGTCTTGCAAATTTCCGCGATCGGTAGCGAAATCTTATAATAACGCGTGGTGTCAGATGGTTGGATATTAATACGCGCGTGGAATTCATCGAGAAATCATACGGAGAAAGTGGTTTTCTACATAGGCTGATTGGCTGGTTGGGTTGGCAGCAGCCAGCAGCCAGCAACCGGCAAGGTACGAGCAACCTGGAGGCCCAGGTATAAGCAGACATCTATCGGCCCGGGTTACGCAAGTTGTAAGGCGCAGCGTCACCGCAAAACCGCCTCTAACCAACCCACAGATGTTTTAACGAATATCTTACAGAGATTCGATTCTTTCATTTTGGCGTATGTCTCTCCCAGCTACCGATCTGCGATGGACACATATCGGGAGGACAATGGACTCGGCTACCGGTCCAGTATCCTTCCCTCAGGACACCGGACCTGGCCTCGGAGGGATGGCCTTATACCCCCGAGGCGATATACTTTCAAGATTGTAAGTTGGAACAGTCGAATGTCAAAATCGGCACACGTGATTAGCGTTGCGAAAGCTGAAATGCCAAGAGTGTCTAATCACTCTCATCGCCCATTCTCGTCACCCTTGCCTTGGGGAACCCCTCGGGGATGTAAAGAGGTATATATGTATATGCGAGAAACTTAAAGCGGACTAAAAATCGTCTAGCAAAACAAACGTCGTAGACCATTAATGGGTGATTAGAATATATGTCATAATCGTATTTTGAGGTGAATTTAACGCCTTAGAAGAAATTCCTGTGAGAGATTATTCCACCTGTATATTATTGCGTAACGAGGAAATGTATTCGGAGAGGAAAAGAGCTTCGATATGACGATATTATAATCCCATGCGTCTATGTGTACGCGTATGTATATTCATGGCGAAGAAGTGGACCTCGAGACATGCGACCAAGGCAAGCAAGTAAGAGAGCGAAGCTTAAATGCCTGCAGGAATGAAGTCTCACAGTTTTATTTTCTAAGGAGATGAAAGTAGTCGCTGGTTGTACACATAGCCTCGGTTTATAAAAATCGTGGCTTACTCGTCTTCCAGCGAGAGGCTGTGCAGGGTCCGGGTGGATTCGTTTTAGAAATCCTAGTTACTGCAGCCGGCGCTAGTTCAGACTTAGCCAATAGACCAATTAACCTTGGTACCAATTATCCCTGCACGTTTTTTTTTTCATTAACTAAGATGGAAGGAAAAAAGGTCCGATCGATTATACGAGTATAAACTGTTTTATACGTCGACCTGTTCCCAATACGATATAAAATTATTTCGTACACACACACACACGTCAATTTATGTTACACACTGTCGTGTCGTGGGTTGTGTAAAAAGTCCGTTCGTCTGGCAACTGTTACGCGGCCGGAATCTCTGTAAGAAAAAAATCTTATGTTAATTTTCTTGAATTTATGTATAGTATACCGTACGTCTGTGTGTTCCACGATTACGAATATTCTCTAGAAAGTAAAAACCTGACGAACATAAACACGCTAGCCCCGAACTGTACGTTAATTTACATCAACGTGTACGTTATACACGTTTTTGATACACACACGCACACATATCCACGGTGTTCAAATAATTAATATGTGTGCTAACGAGCCAGGCGTAATGTGCAACGTAGAGTAACGGACGGATTATACCTAATAAAGTTACGATAATACATCTGTGAACAGTATTACGGGTTTGAAATGGGAAATAAACGGAGTGTGACACTCGATACCGATCGGTTTCACATGGAAATAAAACGTAACGAAAGATTTGTATGATAATTAACGACTTTGGTGTGCGGTAAAAGTCAACTCAACGTATATTCGAACTGCTGCTGCTGCTGCTGCTGCTGCTGCTGCTGGGAACCGCGATCGCTGATTTAGGACATGTCGAGATACCGAGATTTCTACAGTATATACCAGCATACAGTATACACCTTCACACATCGAGACGCTGAGCAATGCGAGTTTCGACATTTCAGCCAGGGGTTCGTTTCGACAAAAACTTATTATATACATCGATGTGGTAAAGCCAGAGGCAAATACCAGATTTTTTTTTAATGTACTCGGCGCGGGACTCTACCGAGTCTCTTGATCTTAGCTCCTTTAGTGAACGGAGGATTACAGTCACTATAATAATCGATTTTATATTATCAACGGGATAAATTAGATCGCTTTTTACCGCGAGAAAGGAGACCCCGATGCCCGAACAAGAGACGAAAAAAAGCATCGAATTCTACTCATTAAAACTGTTGGTTATACTTGAGGTAAAAGTGCAGCGTCTCTTTACAACTCGGTGAAAGAGAGCCTGGATCTTATAAAGTGCGAAAATAAACGGGTTCACTTACGCGGTTTAATCTATCGAATAACAATCTGCGGTTTTATCTCATGCGCACTTAACATCCGGGATTTGTACCTCAAGCTGATACTAACAACTTCTTCGATTTCTATTTCTATTTTTATATGTAAAGTATATAGCCTGATCTTCGTTCCCTTGGAACGGATATTTTACTCACGTTTCATTACGCAATTTTCTCATTTTTAAGAACCGTTTGTTTAAATATTTGCGAAACTGGGTCGGAGGTGACGGAGGAGCCGTGAACTTTAAACTGCGAATCAGACAGTCGCATATGGCGCAATACTGAACGAGGACTGCCTTCGGTTGGGACAAGTTTTATGGAATCGAAAATTTCGTTAAAAAAAAAGAAAAAAAAAACGTGACTTGTATCGTCGATTTAGTGCAATGAGTACTACTTACAGGAAGGCCTTCTTCAGCCACATATTTCCACGTCTCATTCTTCGAGGTTTTCTTAACGAAACTTTAGAGAATTTAAACAACGATCAGACTCTTCGTTTCCGAAAAATAATTCCGGTTATATTTTATTATCACCGATGAAAATCACTAGATCGATTGGTGTGTATCTAACGTCACTGCTGCAGGTCACTTGTCCGCATATCTCTGCTTTCCGAGCACAGGCTCATTAACATTCACTCAATAGTTGTAATATTTTTATATATATTCTTCTTCTTAAATGACGATGAAAATAATCGGAACTTGAGTTTCTCCGGGTGCCCGATGACCCCCCAACAAAAATATCCAGGCTTTGGTTGCAATTACCGTTTCAAAAACAAAAAAAATTACTTCGAACGAGAGAGAAAAGAAAAATTTTTTTTAATAAATAAATCGAAAAATTTCGAATCTTTTTTTTTTTTTGTCCTATCGCGACAGCCGCTCGACTCAGAAGGACACGGTGAGGGTATGAGGACGGCCGCGAAGCCAGACCCCTACTTATACGCCACCCACCACGACGACCACGGACACCCCACCAGCTCGAAGAACGGAGTACCGGACACCACTTCTAACCTGTTCGCGTCAACTTCGGAGCTGGCTTGCCTCTGTGATCGGGACACAATGCACCAAAGTCTTACGGCGAATGTACTTTTCGAAGTGATACGTTGTGCATAGTATCGTGTTGGAATTTCGGGGCTATTTTACTCCGCGGTTTTTTTTTTCGAAAATTCTTATTTTTTTTTACATAAAGTGCGAACGTGGTTTCTGGTTTCCCAACGACGTTTCTAATTTTCCAGAAGACAATTTCAAAATTCTCGATTATGGTCATGGTTGTCGATTTCTTCGGGGAAGACCGGTCCAGTTAACGATACTCAGAATATTTACTAGATCCGAGTCAGACTCGGATATTCGGACCGTGCGGTAGAACCTCGCGGTGTCAAGGTCCGTGGAAGTAGCGAGTGCGGTAAGAGTTCGATCCGGATAATCAGGACGCCGTTAGCCGTAGACCCCCACGAGTATTCGCTATGACGTTAAGAATTTACGTAATAACTGGCGAAGAATTTTAACGATTGATTATACACTAACAGCTATATGAGGTGTTTAGTGATTTTTTTTTTTTTTTTTTTTAAACCCAGTCGCACGAAGATTTCCCAAATGGGATCCTAAAATCGATGAAAACGATGACTAAATGGTCCTTGAATTAAATTTCACTTAACAAAAGTGAAAAAGAAAAAAATTCGATTTCAAATATGGCGGAATATTTTTTTTTGCTAGCCACTTTTTATCAATTCAAGAAAATTTCCATCTGAAAAAACTTGGGCTACTCCTGGGTCTGTTTCTTCAATGTCCAGGTCCTCTGGGACGGACCAGTTCCTTCGCTTTGGATTTTTACACCGTTTTTACTAAAGACAGCTCGCGTCCTTGCCGCCGTTAGCGAAAATGTACAGCCCGGTTCACGGTGAGTCAGGAGGCCAATAATTACCATTTTATTATACCCGAGGATCGAGTCTGGCTCGTCTTGTTAAATAGCACTTTGAAACTCGTCATTGAACACTGTTAAGCACGAGTTCGTTATGCCCTCATGAAACGGAGGCAAAAAATTAACTCGATAAAAATCGAATAAAGACTTTTGTGCAGAAGAATTTACTGGCAACGAATCTTAGGCTCAGATTTTCGGGATAATTGTCTTTTCGAATTTCTTGCGCGAGTAGAAAGGTGCAGGCTGGAGGTTCTGCGTTAAGAGAGAAAACCAGAAGAATCAAAAAAAAGAATCAAGATACAAAAAAAAAAAAATAAAAACGATGGCTAAGTGATCCATTCACTCGACTATCTTCTTTTTACGAGCTAAACTAAACTTGATTTATATCAGATGAGCTGCTTCTATACAGAATCTCGTTCCAATCAAGAGAATACCGCTTTTCTTCAACAAGTTAACACAATTTGTACTAAACTGTTCTTAGAAGTTGGACATCGGACCGTTGGATATCGATCGCTGTGGGTTGAAAGCTCTCGCACTAAACGGAAGCTCAATTTCTCCATGATTCTTAAATCGTAGTAATCAGCTGTGAAAAAACTGAGTACATGGCACATTTCTCCAGTGCTTACAAATTATTTGAAAATAATTATCTCCATACTTCTCTTTAATGATTTAACTATTTTCTTCGTCTGTTGGCAGTGAATGGCTCGATAAACCTCGTAGGAATATGCCTTACAGTGTGTACCACCCAAGTCCACGTGATGTAAGCCGTAAAGTACCGTCAGTTCTAATTACAATTCATTATCACGTCTATCGTATCCGCTGCAGTCCTGCATAACGTATATATATCCCGCGTTAAAAACGTACGGACCTCATAAGGCCCACCATTGCATTCAGTATAGGAAAATAATACCCGATAAGGTCGAGTCAGCGATGCATGAGGCCGGTCGTTGACTGCCTCGACAAACGTTCGTTACAAACGCTTTGGAACAACGTGTCTGAAGTAGGAACACGAGACTGATGGACTGAAGCATCAGACCGCCTCGAGTAAAAAAACAAAAAACGACCAAGAAATCGAATGGGATACAGATTTTATTTTGCTCTTCTTTCTCAGATTTTTTTTCTACATTTTTTTTTCTCATTTTCACAGCGAGGACAACGCCAAGAGGCGGTAACTGATTCCATTTAACTTGTCAGGGGCGCTGGTCTCTACCGATCCCCTGGTACAGCACCGTGAATCAATTATATTATCTAGTTTCGCAAAACTAGATCGTGGCTGGTTTATTCATTATTTTATGACGTAATAGCCGTACGTTTGATGGGTCTGCGGTTACAGGAACTAGCGCCGGTTACACTGGATCTTGCCACGGTTATTCATTCCGGACAAATTGTATCAGTACCAGTTCGTTCGGCTGCTAATTGTCTCTGAAGTTTGAGTCACCAGGTGGAACCGGATACCTATGTCCAACTAAACTCGACTATCGGCGATCGAGTGACGTGTATTAAGTCTGTTACATTCGTGGTGGAGTTGTTACGTCCGAGTGACAAAACCGTGATGATGATAATGATGATTGAGCTCGATCATCAATTTGTCAATTAAGGTGAATTACTCTGGAAATTCGGAGTACTCCAAAATGCATTTATTTGTCAGCCAAAGTTTATTTCTCATCAAAAAAAAAAAATTTTCTCTGAAAACCTTTGTCGTAAGGTTTTAGGCACATCGTTGTTCCGATTAAGGTCGTTGAGGGCTCATTTTGTTCAGAAAAGAAATCCTCATCATGTGAACGAGGGATTTTTTTTACAATTTCGTGTTGGCTAAGTTATTTGCAAATTAGTGTCCTAAATATTTGAAATTTTGGATAATTGACCGTAACTTTTCACATGAATTTTTTTTACCGATCCCTACGTTCATAAGATGTAGAATTGCTGTCTGAAGAAAGCAAGACCTTGAGAGGTTGAATTGGACCAACGATGTGCCTGAAACCTTACGACAAAGTTTTTCGAAGAAAAGTTTTTTTTGATGTGAAATCAACTTTGGTTGACAAATAAATAAATTTTGGAGTTCTTCAAATTTCCAAAACCAGGCTGTACTGGTCCCCTTAAGGTCGTTGACGCTGTTTCATTTCCGCGATTCACTCATTTATTATGCCGATCATGATATTCCGGGGAGAAAATAATTCGGGGGTTGGTTGACCCCGCGGTTTTGGTAGTCAAAACCGTGAAGACGTGACATTCGCGTCTTTTAGATTGTATTCCGATTTTCATGTTTTCTTATTTATTTATTTTTTATTTCTTTTGCTTCGATCTCTTCTCGAATTCTTCGACGCTGTGTCCTGCAGCGGTATAAGTATAAGAAAAGGAAAAAATTTGGCCTCGGTCCAGCCGCGACTAAAGAGTAACGTTCGATTGACGCGAACGAAAGGAAAGAAAAGAGGGAGAAAACCGTCAGTTTCGTTCCTTTCAGTTTCATCATGGATTCCGTGAAGACAGAAAAGGAAAAAAATGTTCAGGGTCGCGTGTCGGACGCACTCTCTATCATTCTATGTCCTTTTTTTCCATTTTTCTTCTTCTCTTCTCATTCCATTTGATTCAGAGGTGCGTGTACCCACCTACCGTATTAATTTATTGCGACAGAACGCACGGTATTGGCGCTTACAACCAGTTACGAGTTGTGGAGGAGGACGAAATTCGCTCGGAGAAAACCGAGCTCGGGTTTTCACTTTTTAGGAAAGGCAGGGGCCTCGCGTGACTCGAGTCATTGATACCTGCCACTCGAATTAATCGAATTGTTTCAACGATTTATTACGCACTTTGTCAGACCCAGAATATATTTTAGGTCTTTTCGAAGCCCTCGAAAGCGAAAGAATCATCGAGAATAGAATAAATCAGCTCGACTAATGAATTCCATTTGCAACGATTTGGGAATTCACCAACCCAACCGGTCGTGCAGGCTTTGAAAAAAGAAACGAAGGAACGCGGGTGCAGGAATTCATCGAATTTATATTTCTATTTTTATGAAAACGAGCAGATCGGAAGACGCCCTTGGAACTCTCGCAAGAAATCCCTTCGTTCTTTTAAGAATCAAGGTCCGAGCGATTTGTTCGACGGCGAAGTGCTTGATGATAGGTAAACTCAATGCCGTTTACTGCCATTCCGTGGCTTTTGGTCAACCTCAAGGGTACGGACGGTTTTTTCCACTGGGATTGAGCGTTGTTACCAAAATCGTTAATTGCTCTTTTTTCCGTTCAATGAATCAAATTCATAGAACTCCCCTCTCTCTCTCTCTCTATTTCTATTTTACTATTTCTCAATTGGCGATAGTTCATAAACCGCAGAAAGTAACTCAGCAACGTCCAGTCGTTGCCGTAAACTGAAGTGAGAAGATAATTATGGTATAATTGTTAGGTTCTAGTTTCATACCGAATGACTTATTTACACGAACAATTATTATACATAGATATATGTAAAGTGTAGCAAAGGTTTAAAGAACATTCTCGATCGCTGTGAACTTCGATGTTAAATCTCAACTACTTGCAGGAAACAAAGAACAAGGAATGACCAAGCTTGTGTGTAGCTGTATAGATATAGATATACAAAGTATCGACTTTCGCTGACTTGCTCCTTTTTCTTTACTTAGCTCGAGGATAAAGGCCATTAAATAATGGAAAAACCGTAACCCGGAGCTCAGTACTCAATTCTTGACTCATTCAGAACATTGTACATTCAGTGGATGACCTTTGACTACTGAACCTACTGCCTACAATTAGAGCTGCACCGTTTCGGTGTTTTCCGCTGATATTCAATCGCTACTATTAAAGTGTCTTAAAATTCGGGTTTTTCCCTCAGGACTCCTATTCTCGTGATAATTTGAGTAAAGCAAGAAATCGGTCGTTCCTGACTCGGAATAGAAATTCTGTGGTTCTATTCTTTAAGTTCTCACCGAAGACTTGGAGATGCGAACTAGAATTTGAGGGCAGGATTGTGCATGGGATGAAATTCTGATTCGCATCTTGAAGTGAGAGTCGTGTCCGTTTTGGGCCAGCCTAGGCGCAGACTAGACTTTTGAAATTCTAGTTCGGACCTCTGGATTCTAGAATTCAGAGAGGCTTAGTGATTCTGGTCTCGATCTGTAGTCCTCGATTTTCCATAAATCGTTTTGCGAACTGATCGACGAATAAATTCCAAGTCGAAAATAAAATCGATCATCGAGTTGATTTTTCGCAGACATTTCAGGCTGTAAGTAGAATTTGAAAATTTAGTAGGATGTAGAAACGCTGATCAGAATTTCAAGTGCAATCGCTAATTCTGATTTACATCTCTGGATCCTCACGCAGGACATAATTCTACTGAACCAAAATCACATTTCTGTCGTCAAAACTGGATAATAAAGGAATCGAGGTTTCGAAGGATCAGACGATATAATTTCTACTCCGAATCGTATTGTCACCGATTGTCCTGTCTCTCCACATATCGTCGTCACGCTTCAGGAATCATGAGATAAATAAAGTATGACTGAACCGCGCAGGCCAGTGAGAAATTCTGGGCGCGGTCGAAGGTACAAAGAATCTAATATCGTCGTATTATAAGTTTAAAGCGGGTGTGTCGTTCGATATGTGCGTGATCAAAGGTGACGACGTCGAGGGATTCGAACAATGCGCGATCCTACAACCAATTTTTCGGTTAAATTCCACGGGGCGTTCGCGGTCCTGTCCCAAACTCATAGGAATGCCGAAGACGATTGACAGAGATGCGAGCTATACGCTGCGCCCTGGGCTGCAGGATCTCGTCGATGACGTCACACCCAAGCTTTTACTCGCTGTTTTAATCAAGTAGATATCTTTCGACGACACATAATCAAGGACGTTGAATGCACTTTCAAGAAGATGGCTGACCAACGCGTGTAAGTACTTTCAAAAATTGGTTACGCCTACCGAGACTGACATATTGCGACCTTGAGCCTCTCAGAACTCGAGATGAGCAATGGAAATTCTTTTTTTTAATTTAATCATTTCCGCAGAAATATGTTTTACAACATCTCTCCAAATCTGAGCTCGATCGGATGATCGGTTGTCGAGATGCACTGCCCGTTGGCTTTAAAAAAGTAATTATCATGTAGATCAAACCACGGCGAGCAGTTTGGACGGTTCAAAGTCTTGTAACTCCGCGAATTCTTACAATTTCGCCATAATATTTTAACTAGAGATTCTTGAATCGTGAGTCTTTGGGAAAATGCAACAAACGAGACGCGATTCTTTTCACCCGATCGACAGGGTTCTCTTCTTTAAGACTAGTCCTCAGAAGGAATTGTCCAACTTTGAATTATATATTTTTTTGCAACATCAGCGTCGGATATTTCTTCAAAAAATTGTCAGATTTATGACTCTGGCACCGATCACCAGATACAAGCCAATTGTCTTGCATGAATATTCTAGACAGGTACGTTCACTGTGCCAACTGTACGAAAATTGCATTACGTTGATGGGAAGTATCGTTTTTTTCTTTTTTCTCTTTGATTTCAAACTTTTACTCCATTTTTTCGTAATCATCGCGTTTGCCAATCTCATTTTCACATCCATGACAAAAGTCTACGTACTGATTTCGATAGCTAAGATGCAATTCTTGCTGCAGAATGTACCAAGAAAGAATCTGCTGACAGAGAAGCGAATGTGAAGAAAGAAAAGAACAACTACAACTGATCATAGAATAAATTTCAAATTGTGTATAAGCTTCCTGAATCGAATATGCGGAAGTGGGTACTAGCACATCCTGTACCTATCAAAAGTAAAAGATCACCGCGGGAAGATACGCGGCGTGTATCGCGAGTTGAATAGCGTAGTTTAAAATTGACAATAGACGCATTAGAATAAGGATGTTTTCTCCTGAATATCGTCATGACCAAGTGAAGGTAAATAATCCAATTCGATTCAGCTGGGCGGACCTGGTTCATGGTTAGGTTAGATCGGTAACAAACAACAGGAGAATCGGTGAGGACCATAAAAATTCCTATCATGCGTGATCCGACCCACCGATAGCTACCTTATAATGGATATTTACACACGACCGTGTACGTCGAACGTGTGAAGTCCATAGAGAGTGAATTTGAATCTCACTTTCTCCCTCGTCGTCGTCGTCGTCGTCGTCGTCGTCGTCGTCGTCGTCGTCGTCGTCGTCGTCGTCGTCGTCGTAGTTGGTGTTAACTGATTATCACAACGCCTGCAGTAGGCTTTACACACTCAGGTATCCATACGTGTACGATACGTATATCCACCGAAGACGAAAGAAGTTCTTTCGAACCCGCGACCGACGTCATGAGATCGCAATTTCGGCGCCTCGTTGCAGGTCGAACGTAGGCGAGGCAGAAAACAGATCACGAAATGTCAAGAAAGTTTGCGATATTCTCACTTTTTCAGATCATCGAAATAATATCGCATATGTCTTCTCCTTCCGATTTTCGATTTTTTGATTTTTTTTTGCTTGCAATAGGAAGCTTCTCCTTTTCAAAAACTGAACGAAAACAGAAAAGAATTCAGCTTCTATCGCGAGCTTTTCTAGATCAAGTTGACAATATCGATGTACACCTCGCATTGTCTCACCCAACTTTTACAACGTTTACACTTTCTCTGCGCGGGTGTATTTCGGAGGCGGAATACCGCGATATCTTTTTCGAATACACAAACAAGGAAAGTTACCTGCCCGTTTCAACGACCTTGACTAACATACCCGTGCAGGTAAAATATACGCTTACTAAGGTGGGCCAGCATCGACATTATAGTGGTTTTCATTTTTGACAAGTTTCATATTCGGTGCTAATGGTTTTCACCGATTTAATATCACCCATTCATTCACTGCAGAATATTGTACAAGTTTCCAAATTCGGAAAGAACAATTTCGTCCATTGGACGATCCTTGAGCATCAAGAGAAAGAACCTTTTTCCTTTTCTCGATCATAATCGACGCAAAAAATTAAAGGGAAAAAGAAACTAATGATAAATTTGTCGGTCCGAAGTTTGCAGTAGAGGTAATCGTGATTAATTACATCCTCCATTTTTTTTTTTAACTTCGTTATACAGGGTGTCCCATTCGAACAATACAGCTGAATATCTCGAAAAGTAATAGCTGTAGAGAAAAATGTTTCAAGTAAAATTTGTTGAGATCTGAAAGGGGCAGATACTGGTAATGTTGGCATTTTTTTAGAGGAGGCGCCGAAGTGATGTGAAGGTCACTTTCGGTTTTTTTGTATGGAAACCTATATTTTTTATTACGTAATTTTATTCTACTTAAAAAATCAAACAACTTTTGTATGAACCATTTTTTTGTGAAACACTAATTTTTCACGATATTAAGCTTAACAACTGGAGATTTTTGAACTTTTAAAAACATTTCCTCGGCAAACTATCAAGTTTGGAGAAAAATTGCAAGAGACAAAAATTGCGTAATTTCATGCGAAGATTCTTGAAGAATATTCTTTCAGAACATTTTCAACAATTTTTGGATTTTTTCACGCGACTAAAGAAACTGCAATAAAAAGTTATATGAAAAAATTCGGAAATTATTTTCCGAAATTGTTTGCATAAAATTACGCACTTTTTGTCTCTTGCAATTTTTCCCCAAACTTGATAGTTTAGAGTTGAAAGGTTCTCAAAAGTTAAGAAATCTCTGGTTGTTTAGCTGAATATCATGAAAAATGGATGTTCCACAGAAAAATGTTCTATACAAAATTCGTTTGGTTTTTTGAGCAGAATAAAATTGCTTAATAAAAAATATAGGTTTATATTCAAAAAAACGAAGTTGACCTTCGTATCGCTGCAAAGCCTCCGTTAAAAAAAAGCAAATATCACCAGTATCTGTCCCCCTTGAAATCCAACAAATTTTGTCTGAAATATTTTTCTCTGCTGCTTTTTTTTTAGACATTGTTAGTTTTTTCTAAACTCAGCGTTCGCTGTGGGTGAGAAGAACCCAAAAAAACAAAAAAAACTAATAGAAACTGTGACACAATTTCAAGATTAAGGTTTCCGCATGTCTATTGATTCTCCTCAATGTTAAGGTTGAACTTCTACCGACAATTATTCATTTAAGCAATCGAATTGGGACGGTTGAAAATTTTGTTCTTGTCTTTGTATGTACGAAGTACCTGACTAGTATCGTGTTTCACGTTTCGTGCGATCGTGTCTCGAATCTCACTGAACTAGAATAGACAAAAAAAAATCAAAAATGACGCACCTCAAACCGATTGAAATTCATGTACACGAATTGTCGTCGTACGAGGTAACGGAGATATGTCAAACAGTCTTAGTCATACTCTCCGAAAACCGTCAGCTAAACATCCTTCATTCCTGTTCGGTACTTCTTTTCGTTTTTTGCTCGTTTTTTTTCTTCTTCTTTCGGATCATGATATAAATTATAATGGAACTAAACGGAACAGAATGAGTGTTTGTTCGCGATGAAACCCGTCCCCTGTAGGAATTGATTAAGAGCCTATGCATGTGTGTGTGTATGTATATGGTCAGAAAAACAGAAAAGAATGAAAACAAGAGTGGCTCGTTCGGCCTGGTTCGACCTTGTCCGACGAGCGAGGGTCCGGTTGGGATGAGAAGTTAATAATTAGTATGTAGCCAGAGTGAGAGTATAAAAGCGAGTGGAAAGCTCAAAGCAAAGAATGCGGAGGAACGTGTTTGACCAAAGGATGTATTAGGACCTATGCGATGCGAGAAATGAAGAGAATCTAAAGCCGCGTTAGAGCTGGACATCGAACACAATCCGAGGCCATCGGATGACCTAAAATATTTTCTTCAACTAATTGGATATACAAAACCGGAAATCTTTTTCATTAGATAATCTAGTGAATGTGAATCCCAGTCGGAATAGTAGTTCTGGTTTTATTGTACGAGTTCTCTATGAAGACTTGGAGATCCAAATGTAGGTACTCAGTTCTTGACTCATTCAGAACATTGTACATTCAGTGGATAACCTCTGACTACTAAATCTACAATTACAGTTGCGCGGTTTTGGTGTTTTCCGCTGATGTTCAATCACTACTATCAAAGTGTCATAAAATTCGGGTTTTTTTCCCTCAGGACTCCTGTTCTCGTGATAATTTGAGTAAAGCAAGAAATCGGTCGTTCCTTAGTCGGAATAAAAATTCTGTGGTTCTATTCTTTAAGTTCTCACCGAAGACTTGGAGATGCGAACTAGAATTTGAGGGCAGCATTGTGCATGGGATGAAATTCTGATTCGCATCTTGAAGTGAGAGTCGTGTCCGTTTTGGGCCAGCTTAGTCGCAGACTAGATTTTTGAAATTCTAGTTCGGACCTCTGGATTCTAGAATTCAGAGAGGCTTAGTGATTCTGGTCTCGATCTGTAGTCCTCGATTTTCCATAAATCGTTTTGCGAACTGATCGACGAATAAATTCCAAGTCGAAAATAAAATCGATCATCGAGTTGATTTTTCGCAGACTTTTCAGGCTGTAAGTAGAATTTGAAAATTTAGCAGGATGTAGAAACGCTGATCAGAATTTCGAGTGCAATCGCTAATTTTGATTTACATCTCTGAATCCTCACGTAGGACATAATTCTACTAAACCAAAATCACATTTCTATTGTCAAAACTGGGTAATAAAGGAATCGAGGTTTTAAAGGATCAAACCGTATAATTTTTATTCCGCCTGGAAAAGAAAGGTTCGTCCGCGAATCCTCGTCACTCACATGCCCGAAAGGACGTCGAAAGTATTCCTTGAAAGTGTCCACACTAATGGTACCAGAATTAGGTACACATGCGAATCTGAACAAAAACCGTCTCTTCGGTGACTAGATTTCTCAATTTCTCATTCATCTAGCTATTGACTGCATATACATATAAAAAAAAATCTCGAAGTCTTTATCCAACGAGAAGAAATCATCTGGTATATCTCCTGGTCCAGTCAGTCGATGATTTAGTCTTTCAAAGGCAGAACCGGATATCACTTTGACCCAGATTCGGACAGCAGTAAAAGGGGCTTCGTTTGTCTCGTCCGAATCGCTTGCCCAGTTGGTCAGTCATACCTACCTCTATATACTGGCAGGAGAAAACTGTGGATATAGTAACCTTAACATTGAAAGAGAATCGCTGGCCGTTCGCTCCTCCACTTTATAAACTATATACATATGTATATAAGTACGTATGTATATGTATGTATGTACCTATATTCGCACGTAGTCGTCAATTTTTGTTCATCGAATATGATCGTTATGATCATTATGACCATAAAGCTCCGGGCGTAGCTCCGAGCAGGACAATCAGGCTCTCTTCTCTTCTCTGCAGATTCAAGACAAACATATCTCTGAGACGGACTTGATCGTTTCTATTTTGTTTGTAAAAGTTTATGTTTATGTATATACCTATGTATGTATATGTATTTACATACGTTTGCATGCATGGTATATACTTCCTAGGTAGGTATGTAAATATACTATACATACATACTTACATGCCTGATAAATATAACTTGTACGCCTCGTTTTCTACAGGCTCGTCATCATCATTCGATTGCAAATACGCGTATAGGTATATGATCGGCTCTCTTTTCACGTACGTATAATAATTCATCATTATTATTGATTTATCGATGTTATTGTAGCCTCAAGCACGGATATTGATTCCAAATTGCAGCGATTGAGGAGGGGAATCTGATCGATAAACCGATTTTCAAATTCAAATCATTCGTGCAAATTTTTATAGTCAGCAACATTCGTGGTAGTTTTTCAAATCACTGCAGATAAACTTCGTAGAAATGCAAGACTCAGATTTTTTTCACAATCGATTACCACTTTTTGAGACATTATTTGAAATTATTTCAGATTTTATGGAGCTTTGCATTGCATAGATTTATTAAACTGAAGAAAACTCGGTGTTGTAGGATGGAGGTCGTATTGTCACTCAAAGCTTCTTTAAATTTTGAGGGAATATATTCTTCACCGAATGTAATTTCGGCGAAATCCACCTTTTTCTGGAAATTCATTCTAGGTGAGTTGAGTGCCTAAAATCTCAAATAATTTCCAATTATTTCTCAAAATACAAGAAATTTGCTGTAGAAAAAAAAAAACTGAGTCAATAATTCTACTCAAAATAGAAATAAAACTTCATGAAACTCGGTGAAGAAATAATAAAAAAATTCAAAAATCTTGGCTAAAACCTTTTTCCGAATTAATCAGATAAAATTTCCTTACCGAATATTTTGATCTTCGATTTTCAGATTTTGGTCAGGGATGATAATAGAAATTTTATAGAATTGTAGGAGGATCTTCAGACTGTAAAGGACTAAACTGACAATTGAAATTCTTAATTACTACTGCAGTTTCGACAATTTATAAATTTATATACCAAAATTGGACACGTCGATGTCCAATTTTCGATAATCATTTTCTTAACGATAATTTTAAAGCCGGAGTATAGAAAGTGATTCCGTTGGTTCAAGTGTAATATTCTAATTGCGCAAACTGTGTATATAGGCGTATCGTATATATGCGTATAAATATATACATATATATATAAGGCGTTTCTTCACCGTTTCAAAAACCATATTACACATAATATATTTATATACAAATAATAATAATTATTTCATCATATTATATAAAACCTGTAAAAATTATTATATATATATACATAATATACATACATATATATCTATGACCAATAGATTTTCTCTTATACCTGTATTCGATATAATAATAATAATAATAATAATAATAATAATAATAATAATAATAATAATAATAATAATAATAATAATAATAATAATAATAATAATAATATAATAATTATTGGTCCCATTTATTTATTGCAGACGTAGAAAAATTGTATATTATACATATATAAATTCAAAACTTTCTTATATACATATCGTATATATATCAAGTAGATAGTTAATTATATAAATAATATTATTGTATAATTCATCTAACGTGTATTTTTGGCAATTTTTGCATACCTGCAGCAGACATAATGCAGCAAGCAGCAGCAGCGGCAGCAGCACGCGATGTTTGTCCAAAACTTGGAGCCTCACCAAATAAAAGACGATTATCATAATTCTCCTTGGCAAGGTAAAGTAAGGTAAGGATAGGTAAGAAAAGGTAAGGTAAGGTAAGGTGCGGGCGACCAACGTAACCAACTACATATACCTATGTGGCTGTATGTACTATACCAGGGAAAGCGTATAAGGATTTCTGACCGAGTGAAAGTCTTCGGATCTCCCCGCGTATCACCCCCGCGTCAACCGGCTCCGATTCAATTTATTTTATATTCATACATACGTGTGTGCATGCGTTGGTGGTATAACAGCCTCTAGATCTGCATAAAAGTCACAAAAAAACAAAAAAATTCCAAAAATTTCAAAAAAAAAAAAATAAAAAAATAAAAAACTACATCTTTACGGTTTCATCAAGAATTTTATTCCGAAATATATCGATTCACTGATACAAAAAAATCGAGCAATTTAAATCTGAAACTCGAACGGACGCGTATATTGCTCAGATTTTTTATTCAGGAAGTGACCTATTCGATGCATGTGGTTTAATTTATTTCTTTTTATTTTTTAACACTTTTTTTTTCTTCTTCATCTTATTCCACGATCTCATATAGATGTCAAAGATGATCACGTCCGTACGGTCTTTAATTATTTTCAAAATCTCTTCCTATATATGTAAATATATATATATATATATACATATACCTGTATACATATATGAATCTTCACAGCAGCAATTAGCTTCTTCTTTCTAGATTGTGCAACGAGTTACCGCTTGCTGTAAAATAATAGGTACACACGATCCTCGGCTAAGAGCTGCAGCATGCTGCATGGCGTATATACCTGTTACAGTATAGCTTCTTTCTTACCTGTGTTTCTATTTAACAGAGATATATCTATGTGAGACGAGATACAGATATAGAACCAACAAACTTTTCATAATTATTTCCTAGTCTTTCACAATAAATCCCCCCCCCCCCCCCCCCCGCCCATTCTGGTATGTGCTTGCATCACCATTTATTTTAACTACCTTAACAATTTTTTAAACCCATTTTGGTTTTTTTTTTTCTTCATTTTTTATTTCAACTTCTTCACTTGTCCATTTTTTTTTTGTCTCCTTACCATCTACGAAAGTTCTAAAAAATCCGAAAACGAAAAATTAAAAAAATTATTCACACTGGGCGCGGACAATTACTTCGACAATTAATTTATTCTAGGTAAAGGCTTGAAGAGTTTTTTTTTTCATTTTATTTCAATGCTTGTCCTTGAATGGCTCATTCGAAGAAGTCGTAATTTATGGTCATGTGGTCAAAATCAAGAATTTTCTCTCTCTTTCTTTCTCCTTGTCTCTCTTTTCGAGTTTTTTTTTTTTTTTTGGTGGATCAGGTAAAGTTCAGACGCAACATTCGTTAGTAGTAAAATGCAAATACCGATAGATCAAATATATGCGTCACGGTGCAGAAATAAATTGCTAAAATAATCGCGATACCGGTTTGGTAACGATTATAGTATAGAAATAAATTAAAAAAAAAAAAAAAAAACTGTGTTTAATTATGTACTAAGATTTTTATAGCGAAAGGTCAACGTTTTAGCCCAATAGATCGGTGCACCGAAATAAAAATAAAAAAATAGAAAGAACGCTTAACAATTATATGAAAAGTTGCATCACACATATCGGTAACCATTTTTTATTTTTTCTTCTTCAAGATGCTAGGATATATTCAAGCCTGATGTGGAGAGACCGAAATTTATTAAAAAGTAAGAAAGAAAAAATCTCGAGAATCACTTCGTTTGATTTATTTTCAAACGATTTATTCTCCGAATCGAGAATAACAACGTCTTTTTCTTAACTTCCGGACTCGCGGACACTGTGACCCGAGGTTTTGGTCCGTTGCTCAAATAAATCCCTGACATTAGAAATTTTCCGGCGCAAAGTCTGCCACAGCAAGTTTAAACAGTTTGAAAAGAAAGAAAAAATCAAAAAAAAAAAAAAATCGGTACAGGTACTTTGTGAAGTCATTATAATGAAATCGAAACGAATTATAATTGACACGGGATCAACGACGGAATGTCGTATTATAGCTAGCTATTGCATTTCGTAAGAGAAAATGATGCGACATTTTTTGCATAATTTTAACCGGTTTCTAATCGCTCTTCAACCGGTAAGGTAATCTTTATTATAATCAACTTCCTCGACGGTTATAATATACATATATATGGCTCTTCTCATTCGCGAGGAAAATTCGTAAGGAATTAGTACAGTTCATCAGCCCTAGATCGTCAAATCGATCATACCGATCATCTACCCAAAAATATCCATACTAAAAAAATTATTATCTCAATTGATGAATTTCTCCAACAGATCCGAACATTCCCGAGCTCAGAAATATTGTTAGCCTCTGAGGATCTCTGCAGTTGACTTTAAACCAAAGGTCAGAGAAACCGCGTGTCTTGCGTGATCGTTTACCGGTATTGACCAGCCCGAAGCCGAAGCCGAAGCCGAAGCTTCGAAGATGCATAAATCGGATATATCATGATCGCGGTGTAGAAGCGAGCGAAGTTATACCTACCGCATAATACCGATATTGAAGAGATTTTTTTATTTCACGTAAATCCGCGAGTCCCGGAGTGTACCGACTCATCTTCTTATGACATTTCGTAATGGCTGAAACATGAGGTATATACGTACTTGCAATTTGTTTTGAAATTAACAGCCTCGTGCAACTAGGTCAGGTATCAACCGTTACCACACGAGATTTTTAGGCCCGCGAGAAACTCCTTACATAATTTATTCAATCGCGAACTCCCTACCCGAATCATCTTCAAATTCTTCGGCTTCGTATTTAATTTCTTTGGAGTCATCGAAAGGTCAGGTTGGAGGTTGCCACTTGGCGTTCACCGCCACGATCGGATCGAAATCTGAAAGACTCTATACCGATCCAAAAGAAGATTGCACATCATCAGCGTTACCCCGGTCTCCTAACTTCCTGACATCATTGATCTGGAACAGAAAACAGGACAGTGAGTGAGTTTGAGGAAGGTTCCAATCCTGAAAATGCAGAAAAATCGGTATTTTTTACGATTTTTTTTCTGTCTACTGGAAGCCTGCTAAAATCTGTAATCGACACATGTTATTCGCCAACTTTCCGCACAGATTTACCGAATTTTTGAAGACGTTTTTCAGTTTAAAGACAGGCAGATGATTGGCTCAAGGAATTTGTCGATAAAATTGAACAGAGACCGTTCCTCAAACGATTTCCTTGAGATGGTTGGTCTGAAATTTGAAAAAGTTGTCAATGGATGCTGGTGAGGATCTGCTGAAATCGGATTATTGCGTAAAGAAATATGCTTTTAAACGGCGGCCATGTGAGTACACAAAAATGTTTATTCTTTTAGTCAAAAGGCCACGATTTTAAAAGCAAATTTTTTTTACGTAATAATAATGGTTCGGTGGATCACTACTAGCATCCTGACCAACTCCTGTAAATTCGAGACTGATCGGACAAACCGTATCAATGATATCCTTCAGACAATGATCTCTGTCGATTTAGTCGATATTTATTTAATCCACATTTATTTCTATCTGTTCTTGGTGTTCAAAAGTCTTCAAAAATTCAGGATATGTGTGCAAAGAATCGACGAATAACATGTATCGATTGCAAATTTTGAAAGTTTTTCGTTTAGCTGTAAAAAAATTGTAAAACATGTGCTCAAGTTTGGCCTTTCCAGGGCTAGAAGCTCCCATTCGAACTCTTCAAAATCGGTAATGGTTGTTTTTTTTTTTTTTCTTCAAGTAATTGTTTTCTTGCCTGGGGGAAATATCTTGTTCTTTTGATACCCTGCGGCCATCATAGTCTTATGTTAGGCGCAATGCTCATCACCTATTCGATGCTCGGAGCGATAGGCATACTCGTAGGTAAGTGAAATGTTCTTCTCCATGTTACCAAGGCCGACCACGTTCCACTCCTCTTACTTTCATTCCTTGTCAGTGTGATTTGAGTTCGTATTCGAAAGAGCATGAAGAGGATATCGGGGATCAGGAATTTAAACAACAGATTCGAGTTTCCCTGCAACCGATTTTTGCTCTTTTTTTTTGTTTCGAATGAATGAATGAATACAAAAACGTATTCATGATAAAAAAATACGCCTTTTTATCCACAGGCTATGTAAGTATACAGAAATTATTTGGCGATACGATAAATCTGCATAATTTCTTCACCAAGAAATACAAATTTGCAGATCGGTTCAGATTGTGCGGGACGTACGATTAACGCAGACTGAAAGTGTCAGATTGTGAAGGTGATAGGAGTACGGGAAGTCGTTGTCAGATAATTCACGTCTACTTCCACGGTTCAGCTGTATAATTATTATATATCTACTCGTATGTATGTATCGTAATGGTTCGGGTAACTGGAAATAAAAGGTCAAAGATTATGTATCATCGCGGTTAGATCTGAGAATTGCTATTTAGCACACAAATAGATCCCGGAAATTCGAATGGAAATATTATTTATTGTCTAATTGAAAGATTGTGACATTTAGATTCAGAGAAATATAATTTGATGAACTGAATTCAAGACTCGGGCCAAGAGAGAAAAATTTTCTCATTAGACCCTGAAGTTACCTTCATGATAATAACTTCAAAATTGATTCGTGCAGGCTCGAAGTAAACGGAAAACGGAATTACCATTTTCGAGTTTCAGTGATGTCAAAAATTTGGGTTCTGAGAATGCTTGGGCGGCCTTACAGATGATGATAGAATAAACCGAATTTATACCGAGCTTCAAACTTGATTCGTGGCTTTGATTATACACGAAAATGTCACTGTGACCATGAAAATGGTAAAAATTGCCCGATTTTATGATACATCGATGATGAAATTTCGATTTCGGAGAGGTTCAAGCAGGCTTGCAGATGATGATAGAAAAATAAGTTGAAATTGAGCCTCGACTTTGATTCATGACTCGAGTAGGACAGAAAAATGTCCCTAGAATCATAAAAATGGTAAAAATTGACATATTTTGGGTTCCATCAAAGATAAAATTTGGTTTTCAAAGATGTGTGGACAGCCTCACAGATGATTCTAAAAAAAAATAAGTTAAAACAGAGCTTCGACTGTGATTCAAGACTTGAATTAGACCCAAAAATGGTAAAAATCGGAATATTTTGGGTTCCATCAAAGATAGAATTTCATTTCCGAAGACACGTAGGCAGCCTTAAAGATTCTTTGGAGTGCCTAAAGCACTTGATCGTCCAGTGTACTATTAATTAAGGCTCATGGTCTCATCTTAAAATATAACTACTACAACAAAACCGAATATAAAAGGCAATAAAGTTTCACAACTCTTGGTTTCAAATGTCAGATTGTCAGTTGCAGCCAGTCCAAAGCACGTTGGCCTATTTCTACCTCATCATATGGCTTAGCAGGGGGTAACTTTGGTCTACAGGATCCCCGTGGCATGATGAGTTACCGATTTCTATGTAGTAAATAAAGTTTTACGCTGTAATAAATACATAAAACTGTAATATATATTTTAAGAGATTAGGGACGAATTTGAACGAGCGATAAATCATCCCAATTCTCACAAAAACTACAAGTTAAATAAAAAAAAAAGATATTAAAAAAATAAAAATCGGTTAATAAACTTCAACCAGCAAAGTTTGGAATGGCTTTAACTAGTTTTGCATGTGTATCTTTGGAGAGATTATACCTACACGCGGTTATCTAATATCTTACGTGAAGACTCTCGTCTAGGTGTCTCTCTGCAGTGAAACTTTTCGCATTGGATCGGTAATTGGCCTGAAGATATGGGCATAATGTCACCGGCAAGCTATCCTGTTTACATATTCACCTGTACGTTGTACATATACCTACATATAGGTATATGTATATCTCTAGGCGCCTTTTTGAAATGCATTTTTAAATCGGTAAGTTCAAAGGTCAAATTTTAAATATCTCCAGGGTCCAAGCGCCTCTGGCAACCTGCACGATATTCAAGAATGTTGGCTTGCCTATCCTCAGGCGCTGTTTCGTTCAATTTCAACGAATCCCCTGGGCGTTGATCATCCGCTTCTCAAAAACATTTAGAAATGTTCGAGTTGCACACTTCAATTTTTATATCTCAAGTACTAATCTACTCAGAATGATTCTGCATAGCCACTTTTGTTCGAAATTGAACGCTCTGCAAAAAAGGTCTCTTGGTATTTTTCGATAAATCTAACTGTTTCCAAGTTGGTTATTGGTTTATTACCATTGATAGCCAGCAACCAACTTGGAAACAGTTAGATTCATCGAAAAAGACCAAGAGACCTTTTTTGTAGAGCGTTCAATTTCGAACAAAAGTATCTATGCGGAATCATTCTGAGTAGATTAGTACTTGAGATATAAAAATTGAAGTGTGCCACTAGAACATTTCCCGTGTTATTTAAATGGGAAATAGAAATTCGCAATGAGGCACCTCTTAATATTAATATTAAGATCTCAGATTTTAACAGGCTCCTTATTTCACCTTCCTGGAAGTAAATAACCTGTTTGTAAGTTGAACAAAAAAGTTGCCCCAAAGTGACACACCCTAATGTATAGGTATGTAATATAATTTTTAATATTTTTTTTATTTTCATTAATTTACATTTATACAATATTTAATGTTAATCAGAGAACGGCAGTAGTCTCCTATGTACATAATATGATTCTCGAGTAACCTTCGTACAAACTGCATTAACATTCAACATTTTATTAATCGATCATAGCTTTTGTATTTGCAATCTGCACTCCATCTAGTTTATGATTTATTATTTTTATTGTCGTTTTTCATTTATTTTCAGTTAGAGCTTCAGTCAAAGGCGGATCGGAGTTATACATATACTTCGCAAATATATAAAATATAATATAATATAATATAATACAGCTTGTATGTACATAAACACATACAAACTTGGGTACAGACGATTAAAAATTCTTGAAAATTCATCACTTTTCATTGAAAAAAATAGAGGAACCAAAAAAAGAAAGAAAAAAAAAATTAAAAATAAAATACAGGCTTCAGTCTTCGGAGCCGTTGCTCCGCCACTGCTTCGGATGACTTCTTTTCTAACTTAGGTTTATTCATACAGCGACATCTACGCGACTTTAAAACTCATCTAACCCCTGCGGTACGGCTTAGGTTTAACCTGGACTTCCTCCTGCTGAGTTTCCTCCTCGACTTCTTCTTGGACTGGCTTTGCAGCACCTCTTGTAGCTCCGAATCGGCCTCGGGAGGACCTCGACGAAGTATCTGACGCTTGACCACCTCGGCTACGACTGTTATTCGAAGAAATTGACCTGAAGAAAATTAAGATAATATTAAAAAATGAGTTTTGCCATTTTGTTTTGGACAAATCCAAGTCCTTTTGCATCCCCTTTTCTCAATCCTTCGCGTCAACTTACTTCGGTTTTTGGGTGGCCGGTTCCGAAGCTTCCGTTGCAGGAGTTTCACGGATGCTATTACTGCTTCCAGCTTGAGCTCTCCTCCTCTTCAGGGCAGCAAGAAGATCCTCGTTCGATCTATAAAATTGAAACGAACCCCCCCGATCAGTAAATTTGCGAATCATTCCAAGATTTATTTAAATTATTTATCATGAACGGATAACATCTCTTAATCTTTTATGCAATTTAGTAATAGATCAAAAGTCTTTCGATCAGTTTAATTCGAGAACTGAAATTCCTCTTCCAAAAACGTCCACTAATTATAATTTACCTGAAGGGCCTGACACCCCCGCGAACTTTCTTCGGGGCTTCGGTCGTCGTCGTTACTGCAACCTCCTCGAAATTTTCATCGTCAAACTCTTCGCCGCCTTCCTCTTCTTCGACGACCTCTTCAACAGGTTTAGCCGTCGTGGATGGAGCCTGGAAATCAGACACGAAAATTTGAATCGATTCAGTATGCAGAAACTTAAGCTAGTGATCAAATTTAAGTTACCGGTGCTGGTTTTCTTCCTACAGAACCACGTCCACGAGGCGATAACAAAGCTAGACGACCAGCACTCCTTGACGGTGCAGGAGTCGGTGGTGGTGCCGGTGCTGCAACTGGCTCATCTTCGTACTCGTATTCCTCTTCGGCAGTTCTGCACGCAGCCACGAGGCAGAGCGCGATTATCCTGAAGGAAGAAGAAGGATTTAAAAAAATGGGAATTTGAATGCGATAGTTTTCAGCCAAAATCTAACGAACTGAAAAATTACTAAAGGCTGGACTTTTCATCCTGTACTTGGATGTAAACCAGAAGACAGAAATTGCGATGGTGCCATAATCCCATTCGCGTCATTGCAATTGCAAAGATTGAGCCACGCTTGAGTTATAATCCTGACATGTCTGGCGCCGTGTAGAAATGGACCCAGACTATTATACAAATGTCAAATGACTACGGGCGATATCCCTGCCGCTGTAGGAATATTAAAATGTCCGTATTGCTGTGTCTGCATCGCAGTGTATAATACCGAACGAATTGGAATTGTGACAGAGAGTTATCGAGCAGTGTGACATTTATGGATACTGTAGAACCGCGCTGGTGACATTCGAAATAACCGATGGAGTTGGTACTGGGTCGAGAAAGAGAGAAACTGTCTTCTTCAATTATTACGAGTACACCTTTGCGTAATTTCATGATTCGATAAATTTTTCATCGAGGGAAATAAATTGGCATTCGATATGCGATGCAAAACGAGACCCTGATGGCATTGAGCTGGTTGTGAGCAAAGCAATTCCGAGTATTAACTCATTATTGCGGCAAAAAATAATCTATCTTCGAGCAAAAGAACGGCATTATCACTTGACCAATCAGAGAACACTTCCCGATGGAAATAAGTAAGGATTATGTTGTTAGAATGACACTGACGGACGCGGTTCGATATCCTTGGGCTAAAACTAATCCCACTTACTTCTATTTTTTGCCTCGTTTTACTGAATGAGTGAACAACATCCGGTTAGATTTCGGACGATTTATACTCATGAACGTGACGAAGTAGAATATGCCAGGGAACAAATAGATTTGGTCTGCTGTCGGAGTACGGAATCATCAAGATTCTACTCAAATAGTGAGGAAAATGGTCTGCATTATTCATATTCTGTTCTACGTATGTTACATGTACATTGTACATACGTGCCTTATATTCAAAGGCATGTTTACAGACTACAAAGAGACCCGTAGATTTGCAAGACTTATAAACAAGATTCGTGATGACCTATGACATTCACGTACGAAACTACTGACTTTCTCTGCAGGTAGCCTGCACGGCTCTTATTGGTATACCGATACCGCGAACGATACCGGCTCATGGTACGATGGTAGGCTTCTTAGGATTGCGGGGCACGAAGAGGCTACAAATGTCACCGAACCCCGTCTGGTTGGCCTTTATCTAACGATAAGTGACGAGAGACTAGGTAGGCACTTTTATACAAGACTCAAAAATGTGGGTTTAAATAAGGAACGAAGTTAGAATGAAGAGGATGGCCTGAATCTTATTCGAAATTTTTATTTTTTCGGAGTTTGAGGGAGTTTGATGAACATTCTCACGTTTTTTTTTTATCGATAGACTCTTCTCTCAACGATTTGAGATACAAAATACTGACCATAAAATTAAATTCACTCCCATTTTCACTATAAACTGCGATTTTGATAAAACCTTTCATTTTACTCTCTTAAAATTTCTCTGATACGGATCCGGAGAGAAAATGATACATGGGCCAATTTGAATGAAACAATTCATTTCTTTCTTGATACTTTTTCTCAATGTGGATCATAAATTACCCGATCATCAATGAATTACAGAACAATGTGCCAAAAAACTAGTTAAAATTTGTGTTCTCTAAAAAATGGCCAAAATTTTCGTCTTTGAGACCGCAGAATATATTTTCGATTTTTACCACAAGATTTAAAACGAACGTAGTCTCGAAATTTCAATCATTACACTCGATTATAACGTCGCTGCAAACGAAAGCAGAAAATGTTGATGATCTACGTTACATGAAAGCCATACGATTCAAGACAATTAATTCTGCGTACAAAGTTTCTCCGATACACGATATAAATTATGCTTTGCAAAATATATGACCGTTCGAAATTTGACACATCTGACATATTGACAAATTCTTCATAATTTATAAACTTATTCCGGGATGGTCATAAGAATGACCGAAGCAATTCGATTAGTCTCAAAATGCCCCCTGAATGTTCCGTTTTTCTCAGTGGAAATTTTTAGGAAGTCAAGATTAGGCTCTTCTGATTTTTTTTGTTGTTGCCTGATTGCGGACAATCAGACCAATAGTCGATAGAAAAAATTGGAACAATGTTCTTTGATAAACTAAGAATAAGACTAACAGCTGGGATGTAGACTCGAGCCAGCATGGCACCCCGGGGTCCCAGTGAAAGTGAGGATCTCCGTAGGCGTCTGTATAGTATATTTCTAGCTCTCGAGAGGACAGGTTCATCGTCAGAAATCGAAAGTATTTTCGAAAGAAGCCGAAAGCGTTATTATATTATACGCTAATGAGTAAGGCGAGTAGGTACATACGAACATAGACGAGTGTGTTTGTATAGAAATATCGAAATAGGTGTAGACACGGAGGCCTGTAAGTATGACAAAACAAAAAGGGATACGATGTAAAAAAAGTCACGTTTCGCCCCGTGGCAATTGCGCAATTTACAACTTGTACCTATAACGTATTGAATTATTTTATGTAATCGCATTCGCGTTATGTTTTGCTTTGCTTCTCTCGCATGCAAAATATCAGGAACGCTGCAACCTTTGAGCCGTGAAACTCACTGACGTCGTCGCACTTCGGCAATAGATATATACGACCGTTATTCTGAGAACAATGATGTCGAAGAAAGGATTACCCCGACATCCTTGAGCCAATAAACTCGTTGCTCAACCGCAGCACTTCTGCATCATATCATGCAGATGTCAACTCAGAAAGCATGCTCGTACTCTGTAATATGCTAATCTCACTCGACCGCACAATACAGATACAAAAAAAAAAAAAGAAACAATTTGCAAAAATTTTTGGTCCTTATCTTTCCCGCATTCCCATTCTCTTCAAGATCAGCTGGACTCCAAAGTTTTCGATTCGTCAACATAAATTGCAGACAATTTTTTGATTTCATACTGAAATTTGTCATTTTCCGGTTACCCGGAAAATGTCTGAACGTTTTGGAAGCTCGTTTCGATGCGGAAAAAATAGTTGAAGCTTTTTTTTGGTGGGGAATTTCCCTTTTCAAATACTCTGGATCTTTGTGTGGGACGTTTTTGAGACAAATGACCAGCAGAGCGATATACTTTCTCGTTTTGTTTATAACTCGGTTATAAAAATTTGTCTAGAAAATTGTAGTCAGTCCGGGGCAAGTCCGGCAACTTTACCAACGAGTTTATGTGCCTGACGTTGCTAGAGCTCCTGGTCTGGACACTTTCAGTTGACCCCGATCCAGTATATATGCTGTTTGCGACCACCGTGGCGACCCTTCACTAATGTACGACTAGAACCGGAGCTTTTGCTTATTTAAAGACGGAAAATTATACCTACGCCTGTTTTTGCTCAACTTCATTCTTAAATAATAGTCCACGTGGCTTCAGGACATGCCGCAAGACATTACGAAGATTACGACAATCATCAACACGTTAATCGTCATCAGATTTTCCAATTTTAAGACATTTGGTAGTTTGCTCGTGATAGAAACCCCTTTTTTATTATTTTTTTTTTCAACAGAATTTTCGGGTTTTCAAATTCTTTTCTAGAGTCCTTTTCGGATCAATAACGGTCCAATTCCCACCCAAGATATTCGTCATGCGTTTACATAACGCGGCGTAACTCCGAGGCCGATTAGTTATTCAACGAAACTTTTTACTTCCACAGAAATGGGTTTTGCGGTTGATGATTTATCGACGAATTCTTTCAACATCAACGCTATTGACCTCGCCATTCGGTCAGTTTTGGGTCAATGTACTCGCCGGTCAAGAAGAGGAATCAGCCCCGTGGTCCTCGGCCTTGAAGATAATTTTATAGCGTCGTTTCACGACGTGAGAAAAATGCTAATAGTGAAAACGTCGGTTCGAAAAACGGCCAGAAACCAAAGAAAGAGTTCGTAAACCGGAACCCGTTTCATGTCATCAATTTGCAACCGTTCAGATTACTTGAAATTGAAAAACCGTTATACTCGTGGATTGAAACCGCGAGTCAATTACGTGAAGAAGCATTTTTTTTTTTGTTTTTTTTTTAAACAAGTTCGCAAATTACAGCTGACAATATTCTTCAATCAGTGATTCAATCGCCGCTTTTTGCCCCCCAGACTCGTCGTTCGATATTGTCAAAAGAAAAAATTACAGCTCAAAATATGACCGTCTAAATTAATTCGGTTTTTGAAGTCTTGTCCAAATTCTAATGTATCGCTTATAAAATCTGTTCCTCCGAAGTGATACGGGCTGATTTTATCTGCGAGGTTTCATGCTTCCGAAATTCGAAAGCATTGGGTTCAAAATACCTCAATTTTTGCTATCCCGAAGGTATATTCACAACCATATACCGTATATTATAAATATCCATCATACGCCTACAGAACCCCGATCTCTAATCGAACCGCACCTTTCCTGGGTCATTTTCGGGGCTTAAGACGTTGAATATAATTCCTGCAATGCGGTAATACAGCGAATTTCGCAATCCATAATGCGGATTAAAAAATTGCCCGATAAAATAAACGATATTTTCTGCTAAAACCACTTTCCATTTCGCGTACCAGCTACTGGCCACCATATGTTTTCTACCGACGCCATTCACTTGGGTGTATAGGTTTCGAATCGCGTTTATACTTTCATCGTTGAGTTTGAAGTAACATTTTTTAATCACGATTTTTGGACAGTTAATTATCATCGATCCATACCTCGGAAGATAGTTCTCTCAAGATCGATACTCGTTGCTCAAAATTTGATAAAAATTGCAAGACTAAACCATAAGGGAGTCTTTTTTCGTGTCCAACAGAAATTTTTCTTCGAAGTACGAAGAGCCACTGATTTAATTTTTTTTAATTTTCGTTTTTTCAATTTATAGAGAAAAGAGATCGGTAAGATACTTACGTTAAAATGCAAAATCTCATATTGGTCCCGGTTGTGGTACTTTGAGCGGGTCAATATCTTCGGTGTCGTATTGTAAACTCGACCCGGAGATTTTCCAAATAATTATGCAAAAGTGCGGGGCGTGAATTTTGGGTAATTATCAGCAATGAAAGTGTTGAGAAAAAATTTTAGTACAATAAAGAACGATCTGACACACTACAGACGCGGAGACAGTGTAATGCGAAGTGCACTGCTCGTTCCCCCTTCCTTCTATATATATGCCACTCTCACTCCTACCGTTCACGAGGTGGTGTGTTCGATCGTACAACGGGCATCGTAATCCCGAGGGAATTTATCGAGGAACCGTTGTGATAACGAATTATTTTTAATCTCGTTTTCGAACACAAAAAAATTTATTTCTGGAAACGAAACACAGCTTTTTTGGTCACACGTCAAGAAAGAGTGTTGATTCGAGCTTTTAAGGACCTGCAGCTGTCTGTGAAACTGCGACCACGAAAATAAACAGATTTTACAAATTTCTTGGATCTAAGATTCTGTTTGTTAAAAAAAAGAAAAATTGATTCAGGTCTCCTTTCGAGTGGATTTTGGCTGTCGATTTGTCTCGAAACACGATCGCAGACAAAAGCTTGTCAAAGTTGATTGCAGGGATCATGTTCGTCGATCCAGGAGTTTGAATGATGAACAGAGTTCGAAGATTTCAGGAAAATTGGCAAATTTGTGTGAAATAGGAATAAAAAAAAAGAAGAAGGCGATGAAATTATTTGGAAAATTAAAATTTGTTAAAAAAACAAGACCAAACACAAAAATTGAACATACTAGTTGTTCATATAAGATCGAGAGTCATGTGCAGTAAGTGAGTTGCAAGCACTGCTGATAATCTGCGAATTTAATAAATTGAATGAATTTATCGACTTGAACTTTACGAAGTAGAAAAAAAAAATATAAAACAAATTTGCAAGGAATGAGGAAGGTTCTTTTCATGAAAATCCCAGTCATAGATCGAACAATGGCATTTCAAACATGGCACCAACAAAATTTAGGAATCGTTTAAATTTTGCCTTGAAGAAAAATTCGAAAGAGAAGAAAAATGAAAAAATCGGCGTGAATTTTGGATGAAAAAAATTCAAAATATAATTCAATACTGCGTTAGCTAACACGTTGTAAAATATTTACATTTTGTGGGATTATAAATTGAGGTGTGGATACCAACTTGACATCGTGTTGTACATACAAGGCCATTTTTTATTTTTTTTTTCACCCGAATCATTGACAGAGTAATAATTAATTTAATAAGTACTTACGTTTCGGAATAATCAGAGAGAACTTACCATTCGACAATTCAAGGTCCAATTTGAACCACACCTCTGTGATTTTTTTTTTTCGAGTAATTCTCTAGGTTAAAAATTTGTAAAATTCTAAAATTGTGAGATTATGTATTCAATTTTGAAAAAAATGATAAGACACGTGGACATGTCTTGATTGAGAAATGATGATTATGTTTCGGAATAAAATTGAGCCTCCTTTGGTAATATTTGCATACATAAATATTTTTGAAATCAGTACTAGATGGTCTAAAAAAAATTCACCAATTCACATTTAAGAACTAGCTATATAGACACATTTCTTACGTAATTTGAACTTTGCAAAATTTAAACGAAACGACATTTAAAACCTTCTGCAGAGTTTTTTTTTTTTTTTTGTTTGATCACATAATTAATCTCAAGTGATTGCAATGACCAGACATAATTTTGAATTTGTATAATGAGTCATTTTTTTTCAGACGTTACGCATGAGCTATCCAAAATCTGTGCAGGCTGCTTCTTTATTTCTCATAATTTTTGCTGTAAAATAGCCCAGAATTTGGATCCCACTGTAGTCACCGATTTTTCAAACGAATAGTTTCGTTGTGAAAGCTCTCAGCTTTCCAGTGAAAATATTTCCGATTGAGAGGAAGCTCGATGAATCGATAAAAACCGTGATTTTCGATTTTCTTCTGAAGTTACACAAGTAGGATAATATAATTTTCGAAAGAATAACCCATACGTAAACGTCGGTATTGTATAAAATAATGAAACTATGACTTCATGGACTTCGTCACTGACCCGAAGACCTTCAATATCGATAATAAATAACCCGGTACTGTTCGATTAACATATTTAATTGATACATCCAAGAATTTCCAGCTAAACTGATACAATAAATTTCATTTTACTCAAGGAGGTTGTCCTTGTGCATTCTAGTCCTCATCGATCAGCTAACTGGCGACTGTCGAATATATAAGACGTGTCTCGTTTTGGAAATTAATTCAATTGATTTACAAAACCGGAAGTGAACCGATTAACAAACAGCACTTCCGCTAGTTTAAAATTCAAACGTCCTTAGCAGCTGGATTATTGAACTAGGTCAAATATCTTTTTGTTTTTAGACTAATTTCGATTAGCCTGGGGGCCTAAAATTATCTCCGATTCATTTTCGACGAACTATATTCAAAGATATCCACATCATGCACCGAAAAGTAGAACATGGTGCGAAAATTTGTGGGAAAATCGGTTAAAAATCGCAAATTAATTTCACAAAGAAGAAGTTTCAAATCGAAGAAATATTAATTAAGAAATCCTACGAAAAATTGTGTATCGTGTATAAAAAAAGGCACGCGTGTTTAGCAATGTTTATTTCGTGTTTAACATACCATTTGCAGTCATCAAGAAGGTGCAATCTTTTATGCAAATACATATCATAAAGCGTTTCCGTGATACAGAGCCTGGGCGCTTGAACAAATGAATTCGTTAGTATATAATGGTATTTCGTAAAATAAACAAAAAGCTATTTAACGTTAAGCTGTACTTGGGCTAATTATCAACTTAAATTATTCAAGCTTTCGCTAATTTGAAATATATGCTCAGCAAAACTACGATATGTAGATATCATAGCAGCGAGCTGATGCAGCACAACCCCGACCCAAATTATTTACGGTTTTATATTAGCAATGCAAAATTCTTTCGTCGAGTACGTATCGCTTTGAGAGAAAAAAAAAATTAAACCGTATGGAATCTCAGCGATGATTTATCGACCGCAATTTGCAATTGCATGATTATCATGCGAAGTCAGGAAAGGTCGAGAATCGCAGCAAGATTAACAATAAATTAAATTCAAAGAAAACTGAAACCTGTCGTCATGAAACAAAAAAAAAATTATTTGATCGAATTTCCTTAACAAATTGTCAAAATTGTGATTAAAAATTTTTTTTCGAAAAGGTACAATTTTACCCAAGTTCTGAACCCGATCGAAACTCGTTTATATCCATCGCTAGAAATTTATCTAGCAATTACGTTGCTCGACCTGCCTCAACCCGGAGACAATCAACGGTTTAAATATAACCAAAAATCGGCTAATAAAGCTGATCGAGAATCGGACTGATTAATAATCGGGAATGTTGATATGGTAGATGAGACAGAAGAGTGCAATTCCGTGTCTAGGTTCAGTATGGTTGTATAATCGATTGATTTCAGTTTCACATGCATTTCGACTGTATAATGACTGTAATAAAAAAATTGAAATATTGATGATAATTACGCAATACACGTATGAGAAAGAAGGAAACGTTTAAATAATGAGGATGAAAATCAGGCCAAAGCTGTTGTTGTCGAGGTTGGTTTGTTAAGCCGATCAAATCAAGGAGCGAATACAATATGATATTATCGAAAGTCCAACTCATCATCGCTGCAGGAGTGGTCCCGAACAATGGGATTTCAAATTCCATGTATTTGCTATGAAAATTGTATAAGTATTGACCGAAGTCTGTTAAAATATTTATAATTATTTAAGGTATTAGATGTGCTGAGCGATGTTTGTCCGATCACGTAACTAACGTATCACAATGCTGAAAACCTTGACATTTGAACGAGGATAATATATCCCAAGTCCTAACTGTTTTTTTAAATAAATATTGTTTATACGAGTGGACAACGCGTCTAAGATCGACAACGGGTAGTGAAAGTAATACTGCGACCTCGCACCTCGATGAAGGCAAGAATTCCAGTGGTGTCGCTGATCGTGTCTCTCGTTTCGTTGCCTTTTGAATTTCAATTATTTTAAAGCCATTCCTCTGAGTATTCCTTTTTTTTCTCTCTCTCTTTGGTGGGAATCCATTCGAATTCTGAATCATGGACACTGCATGGTCAAGGAAAGGTTCAACAAAATCTGCACAAGGGACATCCGGATGAAGAAATCGATTATAATGGCAAAGCAATAAATTTTACAAAGTGAAATATCTTGCGAGGTTTCAATTGGATATTTTTGTTTGATTTCTGAAGCCTATATCCAAAATTTGACGAGAGATGAAGATGATGGATATAAACCATCGACTGAGACGATCGCTCGATTTATATCCGGTGTAGATAATTCGTTATGTACAATAATACGAAAGCAAACGACGTATTCTATTGGATAGTAATTGCTTTTAGTGAGGAGTCGTATCCTCAAAACATAACTAAAAATAATCATTTAAGAGAAAGGTTCTTTCCCCGCTGTGAAGAAGGGGCCTAATATATCGTCCTTGGGATTCCCCGATGCACAGTCCGTGGAAGAGATAGTAGGATACGATTCGAAGATTGTCCGATTCGATTATGTGTACTTCCTTGTATGTAAAAACATGGAAACGGAGAGTTGAGACACTGGAAATTCAATTTTCGATAAAATTTGATAGAATTATCTTCATCAGGAATAATTTTTTGCACGAAGCTATCTGATATTGCAGTAAGATACAAAAAAAAATAGTGAGTTAAAGGAGGAACCCTATCGATTTTGTCCTAAACTGGGTTATCTTCGGGATTTTAAAAGTTTGATGAACGATATTCATGTAGAACAAGCTGAAACGCCGAGCAACCTGGACGGTGGCCACTTCAAAGTCTCGTATCGTCCCTAATTTTCAAAATTTTGCCGCAATATTTTGACTGGGTATTCTCGAAATATGAGTTTTTGAGAAAATATGCAATATACAAAAATCGATTGATGGGGTTCCCTCCGTAAGTGACGAAATTGCACGTGTAAGAGCGGAAGAAATGATCATGATTATGTATTTAGATTCATAGATCTGAATTAGTGTAATGTTAGTACATAGTTTCATAAATGCATATGTAAGCATGTAATACATATGTATAATAATAATTGTTGCATACTCGTGAAAGTATACCCGGTCGTTGGTATCATGCACGTGCAACCGTTTGTCCGTACATTCCCCTTCATGGTAGTGTACATACGTATGTACCTTCCCTGGTGATCATGACGTTTATTTAATTACAACAACCGATGACCTTTTATGAAATGCCTGTACGGTACCTTATACTACGTTTTACGACCGATGATGCGTCCTCTTCCGTTAATTAAATTTAATACTGTCATTATTGAAGTAATCTCAGAGGCTAGCCATTATACCAACTGACTTTCCACCTCTCGAGGAAGCAATTGCCTCAAGATGTATACTATACGCTAGTACCGGAAACGAGACCGTACCGAATGCTACTGCAGGCCTGTAATAACCGGTCGTATAATATACCGAAAAGATTTTTGGCATTTTTTTGATTCTCTTTTTTAATGGCAAGCTAAAAAAATAAAATGGTACCCGGCCAGCCCCGGAAAAGAGATATGAATGCAATAAAAATACGAGTGCTGCTTCTAACTCAAAAACTACTGCATCGATTGATTTGAGAATTTCGTCAGACTTAAGTTGGATCGAATCCTACTGATTGGAAAAAGGATGATCGAAATCCGTCTATTCGTTCATGAGATATTGTTGATTGAAAAAGAGAATGTCAAAATTTGATTTTTTTGATAACTCGAAAACTACTGCACCGATTGAATTCAGATTTTGAGCAGTTCTAGTATACATAAAATTGCATCGATTGGTCTAAAAGAAGTAAAAATCCCTGCATTCGTTTTTAAGATATCGACGGACAAAAAAATGACCACATCTAGACACACAGAGATGTCCATCTAAAAATCGCCAGAGGTAATTCTCTGGACCAAAAAACGTTGAGGTTTGGCTTAAACTCAACTTTTCAGGTCTGGGGTGATTATAATAACTAATTTCCTTTTCTTGAAGTGGGAAACAGGTCCAAATCCAGAATAAATCCGTGGAGGCATAATATGTCAGAAACGAGAAGTCAAAGGAGTCAAAAAACGGTGTCGCGTCTGAAATGTTGGGTTAGGCAAAAATTGGCACATGCTATTTCTGTCTCTTAAAAATGACTGAATAATGAATGCGAATTTGTTTGCCGTATAAACTGATCGTCGATGGAAGCCGGTAGATTTTACGTTGTGAAGTAGCTGCGGAGTAGATGCTGGGCGTAACGAATAAATATGTATTTAATTGCTCCACATGACGCAAGACGTCTTTTCGACGGGAATGTTACCCGCCTGTGTCACACACATCATATACATACTTATGTATGTAACATAGGTATACATAAATACATGGATATATACAAATACGCGTGTGAACACAAGTGTACGTCTTATATTCAACCCGTGCCTTTACCCGGGATTACGTAATCGGTGGCTGCCTCTGGGTTGCTTTGCCTTAAATTCAACCAGACCGCATTCCTCAAGATATGTGGACCCTCTCTTATTCCCAAGAATTCGACCGAATATCATCGACAAATTGGATTATCTAGATCATCGTTGACAAATTTCAAGTCTTTGGCAAAAAAAAAACACGTCCGTCATACTTCTATTGGGTTCTCTGCACAGACATCTTAGAAATTCGTGCAGATCAGTCTCTTCGTACGATTGTTAAGTTGAGCTTGTGATAACGTTAATGAAAGTCTTCAGGATGCTGAGGAGCATCGTTTGGGTGGGAATAACGTGAAAATTTTGCTCGTGAGATGATAAGTAAGATAAATATTTCAAGAATTTGGTAGGGAGACGAAACGAAGAGACGAAGGGATCCAGGAAAGGATATAAATTGACTGTAATGTCTTCGGATGACAGTATGCACGTACAAACATAGCAGGAAAGTCGGATTTCGATGAAATCGAATGAGAATCGAATACATAAACTTTGGCTAACGTAGGTATATATAAGATTAATCAGAGAAGCGAAAAGAAAGTCTATATGGAATCGCAGCTCTTGCGTACGTATGTAGGTATCTCATATGTTGGTATTTACAATACGTATACAATCGCCGCTTCTCACCGTTCGCCAAGGAGTGGCCCGATCCACCCGGTACTTCAATAAGGTCAGGTTCAATTTCTCTGATCACTGTTATAGCGAGGGCTACGAACTGACGCCAGCTTGATCGATCGATATATAAGATTCTCAAAATTTTTCCCTTATAAACGGATGTGGGATTCGAGCCAAAAAATTGTCCATTTATCTGCCCATATTTTTTTTTTTTTTTTGAAACAGAATCGACATGAACTTTTTCAATTTTTATCAAGAGCAGCCTTAAGTTCACTTCCAAGTTATACACATTCTAGAAAATTTGGCATATTAGCCAAATAGATCTGCCAAAATCACTGGAATTCAATTTTATAGCGAATTTTTTTTAAATTTGAATCATTATTAAATGGCAGGCATAAATTGGCGTAAGAAATATTCCAATGACTCAGTTTTTCGACAGCTGATATACTTGGATCTTGAAACACAATTCGAAATTATTTAGAGATTTTCTGGGCTTTCCCTTAGACAGATTCAATCTACAGAAGAAAATCTGGTTTTCGGGGGGTACAGGTCTTATCGTTGATCGAAACTTTTTGAAATTTGGAGAAAATATCCTAAAATTCTGTAATTTCAGGGTAAACCAATAATATATAGAGATGAGGTTAGTTTTCTACCGTTGAGAGCACGTAACGCACGTTTTTTGTCAACATTCACAAAAAAAGTGGCTTAAACTCAAAAATTTTCGTATTTAAACCAAATTTCAACGAATATCGTTGGTCAGCCCTGGAATAACATCGACGTAGAATATTTCCTCGAAATTTGAAAAAGTTTGGATTAACGATGCGACCTAGGTTGAATTTTTTCTCCATCAGTTCGCTCAGGGTACATATATCGACTTCTGTGTGCAGCAACTGCAGTAAGTGGCAATAATTGTACGTTTAGAAAATTTCAATTGACTCAGGATCTAAGTGATGACAGGTATTACGGTCTGCGGAATGAAAACCGGCTTGTATTCGCTTTGTATATAGATTATAACGTCGATTAAACGTAACAAAATTGATACGTATACTATTGCTTGCGAAAGTAGGTAGTTATAATATCTAACATAAGTATCTTGTGCTCGCCCGAACCACACGGTTGTATAATGCGTATAACCTATATTAAAATTCGATTAACTCAAAAGAACTTGTATAACAACTGGGTCGGTCCGATTGGATTAGAGTCTAAGAATCTCAGACGAAAACTATAGCCATGTATTCAAAGATCAACCAGCTGGGTATGTAATGCCGAATAATATGCGAACTAAATGATTCGCATTTTATACACCTACCCATAATCGATCAGAACCGATATAGAAAAAAAAACTTAAAAAATTAAAAATTTATTAACCCTCCGTGGTCGCCATGGGTCAAATTGACCCAGCTTCAACTTTGGGACTGAATATCTGTATTTGGATGGAATGAATACCTTTTTTGAAACCCCCACTATTGAGTTATTTTTTTTATCAAAGTACGATATCTCGTGAGCATCACCCTGAAATTTTTCGAAAAAAAATTGAAAAATGAAAAAGTTACGAATATTTTACTAAAAAAGTACATTTTTTGCACATTCACATGTTCACGATTTTTTTTAGACATGTTAATATCAGATTTTTTCCAAATTGACTGTTGCTACATATTCTACAATGTTCAAAGTATGTTCTATAATTTTTTGAAAAAAATCGGACGGATACTTTTTGTACGGTAGCCATTTGAAAATGACGTTGGGTCAATTTGACCTCCAGTATGACTACCACGTGGTTCTACAGAAGTGTGACTACGGAGGGTTAATTAGATTATTGTTCATTTTTTTGCGAATTTATCGGATCATTTATGATTTTTAAATTTTCGCCTGACTATAGCAGAGATGAGAAATAAATTATTTCATATGTATAATACGTACATAGATCCTATAAAATATATGAAATGACATTTTGTGCGGTCATATAATGTCAAATGGATTCCGAAATTTATCCCACACGTGCAGGTTTCGACATTATATTGCAGCAAGATGCGTCCTCTTTATTTTTGCATACGATCATCGTACTGTACCTCACTTTTGCAAAAAACTAGTCGCTGCACCGAAAGATCACAGTTTCGACATTGAAATGGTTATCGCAAATGTTTTTTCTACAAACTTTCAGAAATATTTCGGCATCGTTATGCCTATACAATCAGTCTCTGAATTTTGTGAAGTGAAAATCGTGCAGTTTTTTAAAAAAGTGAAAAAAGAGTGAAAACTCAGAGTTCAAAATCGTCAAATCTCATTCTTTTTTGGAATAGAATTAATAAAGTACAACGATTTTGACTCTAGAAAATTTTTAGAGTTAATACGAACGGAATCAAACGATTAGCAAAATATAGCAAATCAATCGAAGTTTCGAAATCATCGACTGATCCTCGTGTTGTAAAACTACATTGTTCGAAATATTTTGACTGTATACCTACTAAATTGTGATATTTGGTTAAATTTTTGTTCGATTTTATGATCCGGTTTTCGTTCCGAATTTGAACATATTTTTGAAGCAGCAAATGGAAAAACGTTTGATATCAAAATCCACCAACCATCATGATTTCGTAAGGTTTCGAAGACTTTCAAACTAGATATGATGTAATTTCATAAATTCATGAAACAATACTAAACGACTTGATCAAATTTTGACAATATTTCACGGTTTTTCGACAAATTTATCACATAGTTCAGGAGATTTTCAATAACTTCGTGTAGTTTCGAATCGATTTCATGCATAATCTGAAAAGATTTCTAAGATTTCAGGTACAATTCAAAATCAAACCATTCGCGTTATCCAAAAGTGAGACATTTCATTTCAAAGCTGACAATTCAAATCGTACTTCCAAAAATACGTTTCCTCGTGTGACTTTTACGTTTATTGAAAATATTTCAGATAGCTTTTATTATATAGTCTAAGCATTATTATTCCCATTAACAATTAATCAAGTGGATTGATTGTCGTTTATCAACAAATAATGAACTGTTTGTATGAAAAACAGTGGCAGAATTCTTGTCAAGTATTTACACCAAATAATACGAGTATTAGGAAAATTTCAAAAAATGTAAGAACCTTCTTTAGAAGTTGTAAAATTTCAGAACAAAACTGCGCATGCATTCTACGACTGAGTCAAGAACGAGCTTCCTAAACTCTGAGCTTCATGAAAATCGATTCAAACACGAAAACTGCTAAAAAGTTGCTAAAAAATCAATAAACATAAACGTGCTGTTAATATTTCCAACCATTCAGCTCCTCGAGAAGCTGAATAAAGTCAAACTACAACTCTGCAGTGTCGAGATCTTGCAGCAATCGTGGATAACTGGTCCACACAGTCCCCGAGAGTCCTCGAAGCTTTGAAAATCCCGATTTCTCTGATATACCGATCAAGGCGGCATCGCGGTACATCGCATATATACAACTGTAAATAAAGAGTAAGAGCCTCAATATCCCCTTCGCGTCGTCAAAGTTGCCCGTCCGTTGACCAGAATGCGACAAAGGAACCGCCGACAAGTGGCGCTATCTTGAAAGCGGGGGTGTGATAGATCCTGGAACTACATACTCGTTATTCGTCACTTGTTGCGTCGCCGTGCAGTCGCCCGGCACGGCCGACCTGGGCGCTCAGATTCATTCCAAATTATTCTCAATTCAGGTGATTTACAGGTGATCTTTAATACCGTGTTGTGGGTGCAAACGGACGATGGTGTTGTTAAATAAAGTAAACAAAAAATAAACGAACGAAAACAAAACAAACGCGTTCACCTATTCCGTTATTTAATAATAATAAAATCGTAAACAGTGATACAGTGTTGACAAATAATTTGAAATATTGTGATATTTTGTATACAAAGTGACACGGATCATCTTTATTCCTTCTCGGATTGTGTTTTTGTTTACTCACTCATTCGCATCAGCATCAAAAAATCATGGTGAGAGCTGACAGCACGACAGTGCTTATTCGAAAATAAGTTTAATCGTTGCGTTATAACTATCGGTTAATGAATTGATACGCTTTATTCAATTACGATGAAAAGAGGAGCTGATATCCTACACAGCGGTCAAAACAAAAAATACGTAAATAACACCAAATAGCGATAAAGTTTAAGAGAGTAAAAAAAAAGAGACGCTGCGGGGATATGGACCGGGCCAGACTGCTGCGGGCTATAAGAAACACCGGAATGACTAATAAATTGATTCTCGGGTTTAAGGGGGACCGTTTTTCATATTTTATCAGTCAGTATACTATCTTCGTTCTTCGTCGAACGTCCGACCAGTTAATTACGAAGATTCAATTGCATCTGGATCACAAAAGTCGCTCTAAAATTTCTAAGACAACTTCAGAGACGAACAAAGCATTTCAAAATAGAAGAACTGGTCCATCCAGGGTATAAATTAGTCGCCTGGAAGCAGGGCTGATGTATAATAGAAGCTATCATAACGTCAGCTGCTAGTCCGTACGAAGAAGCGAAGAAAATTTTTGCTCTTTACGTATTAATCGCATGTTTCATTGTCAGCAGAATTAGCTCCTAATTATGAGCATAATTAAAAGCAAACAAACTGAAATAATTCACAAGCCGTTGATGAGGCTGATCAAACAATGCTTAGGGCAATCGTTGGATCCCTTTTCCTCTTTTTACTTTTGTACAATGCGAAAGGGTCAGGAAAGTATCTGCCACACATCGTAAGAATATTGAAAAGCAAAAGGCTAGCTCTTAACGATTGGCATCACGTATCCTAAAAATACATAAACCGGCGACGATCGATCGGAGTGAAAGATATTGCCTGGGTTTAAAGTCGCATTCCTCTAAAGACTGTCCACATTCGCATGGAACATGTACGTATGCACATGCACATCACAAAATGCGGTTCAGCTACAGACTTCGACGGAGGTTTGTCCGGTGGTTGAAGGGAGAAGGAAGGAAGGTTCTTCTATACGAAAGAGGTCCTCTTTGCTCTACACTACCTGACCTTCCAACGCGTTTGTATTAACGCATCATCTCACCCACACAAAGAGACTCGCACACGTTGTTAGATCTGTCTGTCTGTCTGTGTGTGTAAAGTGTAGGACGAGTTTTGTACGTTACATACGGGTTTAATGTTATTCATCTTTCGCCAGCGTTGGCGTAAAATAAAGCCATACCTACTCGTGACTCGCTCATATAAGAGAGTGGCCGATCGTTTTTCATCGTACGATCATAACGAAGAAGTATGGGCTCTGGATAGCCAGTCGAAAAATCTGTACCTACGCAGTTTTTGTTATTAACAACATGTCTTTCCAATTTTGATCGGTAGTCTTTTGTACCGAAACAAATCTAGCGGTGGAACGATTTGTTACTTTTTATTTTGTTTCATTCCGAGGAGAGTCCCTCTAGGAAAGACTCTGCCAGAGTTAGTCTAGAAAAAAAGGATCATTAATAAAAGACTTGGGCCGTCCACCTTAGACGGAAATAATGTTTTTTCCCCTAGCTATTGCTTGCTGTGGAGGGACAAGGCGAGAAGGATTCTGTTAGCTACCAGAGCGGGAAAGCAAAGATAGATGAAGGGAGAACAGACCGAATGAAAGGGAGACGGGTTTAACCGCCCAAAATAGCGAGGAACGAAGAACGTATGTGGACATACACACATCCCATCCCCCCGCATCCTTCCTCTTTACTTTTGGGCTTCCCCAGGGAGTCGGTCTCATTCACAAAGAGATCTATAATAAAAGAGCACGCATCCTCATCACGCATTCAACGACGCGACAATATACTCGGACGTTCATGTACGTATACGTAGTACCTATGTACGAGCACATCGTTTATCTATATTATGACTTGCTGTTGGTCACTTCGGTGTTGTTATGATTCGTATTCAAGATCCCAGATTAATCGTGTTCGACTTACTAACAGACGATTTGTTTGACCAACATATGAGATGATATTCACCCTCGTTTATCAGGCTTTTTAAAGCTGACGCCAAAACGCTGCGAGAACGATGGCAAAAAATGTGATAAAAAAATTCAACTCTTTCTATTCACTGCTCTGAGCGATCTCTGAAGTCGCTAAATCACATTCGAATCTGTCAAAGAGACGGAATAAAGCCGATCTTCAAGGTGTAATGTTCACGTAATTGATTGTTGAAACGAATTCACGACAAAAAGCACGCCATTGAGTTCAATTAGCAGAAAATCTTGAACTACTTTTTGAAAAGTTCTCAAGTATTTCTTTTATAGTGAGAAGAGTTGCCAGATTATTTTGAGTTTGAAGAATTCCAACTCCAAAATCGATCTCACTAACCGGTTGTAGATTTCGTCGAATCGAACAGCTCCGGTTAAGTCGATCTTTTTTCCTAATTCGTAATGGCATTCAGTGGATCTATACTTTTGACGATATATCCTCAATTAAGTAGGAAATAAACTGCATCAACTTTTGGTAATCTGAGGCTGGGTTGAAGTTTCGAATTTGGGAAATTCCGAACGGTCAAAATTACGATTCCGTTTGAGACAATTCCGAATTTTCAGAACCGTTAAAGTTCAGAATATTAAAATTGCGAAAGATCGTAACGCAAAGAACTAAAAACTCGGAAAGTCTAAGGCTCCGAAAGTTCAAGATTCCGAAAATCTGATGGAGACTTCGTCTCTTCTTCATCTTCATTTTCTTCTGCTTCGTTTCTGTCATTCAAGCTTATCTTTTTAACTCGTGTTTCGTCACTCCGTATCTAACGTCTACCTTCAGCTACCTTCGATACTGGCTCTCGTATTCAGGGGACACCCGTTATCCTCGAATGATGCGTGATGAACCGTTACATCTGTAAATTAAAAGTCCATCGACTAAGTTAGAGATGTATGTACAGAATATCAAAGATACTATGTATTCTACTGGCTTTTACAAGCATAGAGACCCCGGTCTATCACTTAAAGGGCAACTTCTCTTGAAGGATCTCTCTGCCCGCGATCCTCAGCCTGGCGGCAGGATTAGCCCCGTGACATAATTCGAGTGGAATTTTGGCCTGGCCAGAGCAGGTGTTAGCCTGGTACTACGGTTAAAACGACCCTCGTCTCTCCATGCTTACACCCACCTACCCTAGCCGACTGAAAATCAAACGACGCCCAAGGAGCGCGGATGAGACCCTCCTCCATTTCTTCGCTTTACCTTTCATCCGCATCCTCGTCCATCCATCTAAACTCCGGACGTTTTTTCGCTGGTCAAACGGCAAAGGAAATAGCTATAACATGTTTGCTTCTTATTTATATTTTTTTTTACCGATTTCCTGGGCGCGAAAAAACCCTAATGGCTTCGTTATGGCTGTTTTTCGGAGGATAGAGAGAAAAGTTGGGCTTAAGAGCACCGCGTTTAAGGACTTTAAATATTCATCGTTATAGAGAGGAAAATATGAGAGGAGTTTGAGCAGCGATATATATCTTGCGGGGGAGAGTCACTGGAGCTTATATTGTACAGGGCATTTCACCTGCAGTTGTCAGCACACGATCGGATCCCCGAAAACTGGTCTTTCTGCAATTTTGACAACTCGTTGTACCCATCGAGAGATCTAAAATCCCGAATTTTCAGTACCCAACCAATCCCAGCTTACAAAAGAATCGCCTTTTTTTAAAACAAGGACAGTTTACGAGCCCATATCGATCCCACTCTGAAACTGGTCCGTTTTGTACGAAGAATTACGAGCTTCCAGATGAAAATGTCGAAAAAACAGACTCACTATTTTCGAGGGACTTTACTTGCACTAATTGAAAAATTTTGGGGCTCACATCTCTCGATGTTGATGATATATTATACAGTCAAAATCGCAGAAGAATTAATTCTCTCAAATCCTATCGCGTCATGACAATTGATAGAACGGCCCGTATGCATCTCAAGTAAACATGTCTACCTACACAGCGTTTACGTGAAGAAAAGAGTGGAGAAGAGTATCGTGGGACGTTGATTATACAATGGTGAAGCACAGATGCGGCCAGCCCGTTAGACAGAGTAGCAAGTCATTCGGATGCAGCGGAGCGATGTATAATATCGCCAGCAGCAGCAGCAGCCTCCCTTTTTTGTATTTTAGTCTTTTTGAGGGAACGACATGAAAAGCTGATCCACGAGCATGAGTCCGATTTGTGCGCGTGTCTTTGTATACTTTGAACTTAGGTGTTGAAAAGACTGAGAACTAGCAACTAGCGTGTCTAGTCTCGAGGCTCCTGTTAGTGAAGAAAACAAAGATGGAAGCACGGAAGCTTCGTTTACATAAATCGTGACATGACCACCATATGGGGGTCGGAAAGGAGGCTGAAAATAGTCACGGTTTTCGACTGCGCAGAGATTTTCATATGTTATATTAGACGTGAGAAGCATGTGTGCATCCACGTGCTTATAGAAGATTTTTTAGCTCTATGGAACCTCAAACGCATCGTCAAGTTATAAAAGATTGTTCAAAAATAATTTAACTTCCGAGCACCCTTCCGAAATCGAAAATGCAGTCTCATTTCTTCAGACTCTTATTTTTCACGTACTATAAGAATCGGGCCTTTGTTCCATCATCGAATATCCATAGGCTCGATAGACTGTTGAGATAGTCTCAACTCCGAAGTACCAATCCTTGATAAGATAGAGAAGTCCTAGATTCGACGGAGAATAGAATATAGAAAGAAAGGTTTCGCGGAAGAATGAACGACCTAAATTCTATAGAAATTTAAGATATCATCTATTTTATGCTACTCTGTTACAGAGGCACTGATAGCGGATATAATGGTAGCGAGACTGTCGTTTCGCAAAAGCGAAAATGAGCGAAAATAAATAAATAAATGAATGGATGAAGGAATGGATAGAATTTATATGAATGAAGTGAAGCATTGAGCCACGGCGAAATTTTCCCACAGAGTATAATTCCCCATAAGCTGGACAACAAAAACCAGGAATTCGGGTCCGTACTGGGAATTTTCTTGAAAGGAAAATTGGGAATAGGAGCTGTGAAACATCTGGCGAGCGGCAGGTCAAATCCTACAGGACAAAGGAGGAGGTAGACAGTACCTGTCCGCCTCGTTGGCAAATTTCTCTGGATTTAGGTTCCGTTCGAATCGGTTTAAACAGGAATACAAACTCGTATAGATTCCAAATCAACTGCAATACTTTATCATCACTCTTCGCTGTGTCCAAAGGTTTCTCCAAATTCCGCTCTCGTTTTTTCCTGAAGACCCTCCTTGATCATCGTAATTTTGGAACGGAATTGTCCCTATCAATTAGTACACTGCGAAAAATCGAGCTCGTACCTACCTACGGCCCTGGCGGTAGCTGTGGGATTCCCAGCTCATACTGGCTGCACCATTGTGGGCATAGAACCAGTACCTGTTCCAACAGTCCTTGGTTCACCCAGAGGGTGTTAATATTTCCCCGCAGTTAGGTTCTTGACCTTCGTAGGTTCTTATGTTCTAAAATATAGAAGAAAGGGTCAGTCCTGGGGGCTCACTGTACACAACGCGGCTAACATTAGCCGTCTGCTTCTATATTTATGGTGCCCATAACAAAAGTGGCCAAAGTACAACTAAATCGTCGTATACCTACAGTCTTCTCGTCTGCAAATCCTTCGCTGTAACTTCATACCACCCTGAATTACTTTCACTTCTCGTAAATGTGCGGCTATAAAATGTTACCATGATTCGATGTGCCATTCATCAGACTTTTTTAGTGTCATTAAGGATGCCATGATGGCTTTTTTCAATTCCGAGATACAACTCAAGTGACTTTAATGAAGAAGAGTCACACTTTCGTAGTCAAAGCTGCTCGTCAGCAGAAGCTTGTCGGGTAATTAGCAGATTTTTTACTGCTAAGAGGATTGATGGTTACTTATGGGTAATGAATACGTTTTTTGGTTAAATTTCTTCGAGGAATATATGATGTAACGGTGAATCTCTTGATCCGGTTTTCAGTCGTACGATTATTAATTTTTCGAAATAGTATTTATTGAATTACTTCAACGGTTTAAATTCATGAATATTAACATGGATCAGTCGAGTCGACAGTTAAAAAGCGAGAGAGCAGAGCCCAAATCATTGACAATTATGACGTCATCAGGTCTCCAGAGAAAAGGGGATAAACGGCGTATATTATGGTACTGAGTTGTGTACACAGACTTTTTACTCTTGTGTATGTATACTGATGGCCGCGTGCCGCGAAGAACTTCTTGGAAACTGTACGAACAAAGCAAATTGAGTCTTCAAACATCCGAGGAAAAAAAATGAAGAGTTTAAAGTCGCCGTGAAAATTAGTCACACGTTATCTCTCTCTCTCAAGAGAGAGAAAATAAGTCTTCTCATAAGTCAATGAATAATTTTTCCTTCGTGAATGAAAAAGCCCTGCGAGTTTGACAAAAAAGGCCTAAAAGTTTCTCAATAAAAAACAATCTCGATGATAGCCCAATTTAGGACACAACTAATTGTGCTCCCCTTTCAATGAAACTCTGCCTTATTAGTTTGACTACGTAACGATATATTAGCTCGATTAATCCCCTTAAGCGGTGGCGAATGCTGTTAAAAGTTAATCGCTTGGTATGTCTCTCGTACGTGAATACATAAGCCTTATAATTAAAATTGTCATATTATTTTTTATCGCTACCCAAGAGACTGATGAAAATTAAATCTGTGTTAAGACAAAGCCGAAGTGATCCTCCGTGAGTTATAAATTCTCTTTAAGGGTAGGTATAGTACATTGTGCGGTAATAATCCAGGCCATTTTATTTCATATCGGATTTGTTAATCATCACCGCGGTCTTTTGTTAGAAAAGTGGTAGAACCGACGTTATTTTCTCTATCGTGAAACTGTCGAGGCCTCTTTTTGTGCGGACCCTGCATTCATTCATACATAGATATATGCTTCATAAACGTCCTGTTCATGACGTTCAAGTAGAACGCGAGACTGCGCCACGACGACCGACTGAAGAGTAGACGATTCATGAAACTTAGTCGATAAAGTGCCATTCTTTGTACTGTAAATTGAGGCCATTGAGGGATAGTAACTATCGCCAATTAAATTAACTCAAGTTTTTCGCTAATTCATGGCAATTTAATGCGCGGCTATAAGCTCGCTCTGGATATTGCCAATTTAATGTAAAAACAGTTCATCCAAATTTTCACAAACTCGATTCGACCCAGAGACCCAATTTTCAAATTACAATATAAGAAGAAAGTCTGGAGACTGAAGAACGGCACAATTGTCTGATGACTTCAGAGTTGTTCTAATCCGAAGTTATGAGTCGAGAAAGTGTTGGTTATCTTGAACCCTTATTATTGTTATTACATAATAGCTGCATTGTTAAGAGGCTTGATTGTTACATAAATATTACCGTGCGATGAGGACCGTCGAGACTTGAGATTGGAACAGGGACGTGCTTATAGCCGAGACATTATTTCTTTTCATTAGTAGGATTGGGAACGCTGCTCTACTTTACCAACTACACAGAGTAATATGCGCACTTTAATACCACGGTCGGTCTTTCAGGTTGTACGGATCCAACTCTCTCAAAAAGACAAGCGGAGCATGAGAGTTGGGGAATTTAAACAAAAAACAGAAACAAAAAAAAAAAGAATGAAGATACGAATTATTAAAACAGTGCCACAGTTTTTGGAAAGACGAAGTTTTTCATTTTATATTATTATTTTTTTTTTGTTGCGATCTTGAACCATTTTCCATAATGCATTTCAATTACATGATCCGTGAACTAGCCGGCACGAGATAGTTACGTTATACCTCTGATCGTCTATCTCTTATTATAGCTTTTTTTCTGTTCTATTTTATCTTGGGAAAAAGAGCCACTCCGTCGTCGGGGTTAAATTCCAAAATCATATAATCAAGCTGCAGGGTCAGATCCGGTGAATAATCCAACAGATAACCGACTAGCCACTTATTTCGGACACGGTAATAATCCAATAACCAACTTGGAAACAGTTAGATTTATCGAAAAATACCAGGAGACCTTTTTTGTAGAGCGTTCAATTTTGAACAAAAGTAGCTATGCGGAATCATTCTGAGTAGATTAGTACTTGAGATAGAAAAATTGAAGTGTGCCACTAGAACATTTCCCGTGTTATTTGAATGGGAAATAGAAATTTGCGATTGAAAAAAAAAGTTGCCCCAGAATGACACACCCTAATGTACTGCGTTGATGATGGATTCATTCTTCCTTCAAATCACACACCGATTGTGAGTTTAGGAGTTGATAGTTATACCTCGATAACCGAAGTTAGAGCTGAGAACGAAATAAGAAAGTCTTTTGTTCTGAGAAGAGACGTCTGTGTTTAGTCGTCGCGTATCGAAACAATTGCTCTTCTGTTTTATCAGCAAAACGCCGTTGGCCTCGTATGTAACGAAACGTATGTATATGTGTGTATGTATGTACCATCGTAACGTAACGCATCGAGCTTGTGGAGTAACGTGTGTGACGGCTATACCTAGACGAGACTCGCAATTCGTACCGATCTATGTACTAAGAGTTTGTGCATGTATGTGCCAGTATAGTTGGTTGTGTTCTGGTATCCCGCAGCCCGCAGCTGTTTGCATACTCCCCGCACTTCAATACCTCAGAACGCTTTTGTCCCGCTTCTAATAGTCGCGCTTCGTGTTTCTATTATATGTTTACACAACGAAACTTCACTCCTTACTTACCGTACGTGTATGCCGCGGTGCATACATGCATAACGCTGTGCCCGGAGTGACACGATTGCAGCTAGGTATAGATATATAATATGCATATATACTGAAAAAGCACAACGTCGGGGATACCCCAACCACCGCATGAAGATGAATGAAAAAGGTCGCCCGTGCACATCGATGCGGAAGAACTTCCTACCAGTGATACACTAATGTCGGATAGATACATGAATGTGTATGTATTGTACATAAAAATGCGTAATATACTGTACATACATCTACTTTTACCTGTGATGAAAATATTTTCGACTTCCTCATCACGTGATCATTCCCTACGATTTTATTATCATAAGTATTGAGTCTTGAAGATCTCTTGGCGTTTTCTAAGTCGAAATCTGTGCAAACAACTAGTAGAGGTATGTATGTATGTACATATTTGTTTTAGCAATAAACGATGACTAGGTCCTAGAAAATTGAACCACCGAATCCTTATTGGTTTGCGGTTTTGTCTCAACCGATGGGAATTTTTCACGTTTCAGTAATAATAATTTTCTGGAATTGAAGGAATAAAACAAACCGTCCAACTATAATGACTATTCATACAAGCGAATTTAACAGACCAGACGAACTCAAATTTTTAATGCAATAATCAATTTTAATACTAAAGTCTTTTTGAACTGTTGAGATTCCCACTCAATGCGAGCAGCGTAATCTACAGAAGACAGAAAAAAACTGAAAAGGAACATTCTAAATTTTTTATCAAGTAAAAATTCCTTCGGCCCGGGTTCGAACCGGGACTTTCGCATCTGTACTGCGACGCCTTATCCAATTCGACCACCGAAGGACCGAAAGAATCTTTACTTGAAATTTGTGTGATTCTAAGTGTTGACATTTTTCATTGTCTCAATGTCGAACAGTTCAAAAAGACTTTAGTATTAAAATTGATTATTGCATTAAAAATTTGAGTTCGTCTGGTCTGTTAAATTCGCTTGTATGAATGTAAAGCACACGAACGATAGAGTCACTACAAATATAATGACTATTCACTAATTGCTAATGGTAAAGTCTGTACCTGGTTAAATCAGTGGCAGGAACTTGTCGACGGTATTTAGTGAATAGTCACTGTTTCAATTTACAGTTTTTTAACTTCCCGCTTTAGCGATATGGAAGTTATTGTAATCATCCCGAAAATGAAAAGTTGAGTTTTCACCAGATCTCCACGTTTGAAGGTCAAAAGAATCACCTCCGACCATTTTCAGATAATGTGTGAACAGTTTTTTTGGCTGACGATTTCTCGAGAAATCAATCGACGCGGATTCTCCGAACTTAGAACTGATTAGATTCTGGATTTGATCGGTCCAGTAGTTTTTGAGATATTCGAAGAACAAAATTTTGAAAAAAATTATATCGACGATACCTCGAGAAAGGATCGACGGATTCCAATAAAAATTGGTATCTCAAGGTTTTCTGGACCGTTGATCACGAATACAAGGACAGATTTTTTTCAACCCCTCTCATCTGAAAATTGCCTACCAATAATTATTTTAGGAAATCTTCATACATGTTTTTTTTTTCTTTCTTTGAAAGATTTGGGCGGGAAGTCTTAGGTCTGGCCCATCGTGGTCAGCCGATTTACCTGCTTGTTTTTTTTTTTTTTTTGTTTTACCAATTCGATTTTAGAGAGTAAGACTTCATCGCAGATTGAGCAATTGTAATGTTGTATCCTCTAGGAATAGGAATAGCTGCCATTCTATATTATGCTTCTACTCCGTTCATGTTTATCTGAAACATCGAAGAAGAGTCTGATTCTCCAATTTCGTGAACCTGGTCCATTATGACATGTGTGCAAGTGTAGGGATTAAGGTATGTGCATTCTGGACTGCATCGTATAGAAAAACAGAAACCGTTAACTTTTCGAAAAAGTAGGTCGAGTCAAAATCCCAACGTTGGACCACCTGCGTCGTCTTGTACCTTTACCTCGAAACGACTTTTTCATCAATTCTTAATTTGGGGGGTACGTGTATCCACCTCGCAAATAATTTTTTTCTTTTTTTTTTTCAACCACTAGAACGCTTTGAAGATATATTCTATCGATTCAGTTTTTTCGCAACTGATTACTACGATTTCGAAACATAATTACATAACTTTTGACTATTTCTTCCAAATTTCAAAAGGTTTTGATGAACGATTCTACCTGCACTCTGCGATAACTACTTTTTCTTCGGTAGGCTCGATCCAGTACGTGAGGCAAAGTGACTAAAAATCTCAAATAATTTATAATTACGTCTCAAGATCTTGGTAATCAGTTGTGTAAAAAACGAGTCAATGGAATGTGTCTCTAAAGCGTTCTCCATTAATTTAAAATCAATTATTTCCAAGGTGTATAAACCCCCTGCAATTGATTCTACAATTTGAGAAAGAAATGTACGCTTGAGAATGAACAGACTGGTACTAATCCTCTTAAATTGGGCACTGCAGTCGATGCAATAGACTCCTGCAAAGACACAATTGAATCGCATTACGTTTTCAGTTTAACGATCGTGTAGTAAACCGACGTGGAATCTGTATCTCAGCTTCCGTTACAGATCCTTCTTTCTACCGAAATAGCGATTCTGTCTTATTTATATCTTTTATATATATTTTTTTTTTTTTTTGGCGCGAGGGGGAGGGGGTCCCGATGCCCGCCGTATACAACCGCCCCTGGCTTTAGCGTATGGTTTAATTTACTACGACGTAATACGTCAAAGGCAAAATATACGAGAGCCGGCTCTTGTCGGTGAGTCAGCGTCTCGGTGAACGCTGTATATAAGTTCAAGTCAGGTTAACCCGTTCTATCCGTCCATATACACAAAAGTTTGAGAGACTCTGCTGTGAGCTGTCTGTGGTGTGGCTGAAGCCGGATGGAGCGGATCGTCATTGAAGAAGAACCTCTCACTAGTTCAACATGCAGCGATGATCAATCCCTCGAGCTGCTCGGATTCAACCGGTCAAAAGCCTACTGCAACCGCCAAATTGCTCCGGGATAAGGTTTCGACAATTTTTTATTTGATCAATCGTACGAACTTTTATTAAAACTGACAGCCGACTGGTCACGGTTGTTGTTAGTCAGGAAGAACCGAGTCGGCCATAGCTTTACGATACATTTTGTGTTCTCAGTATACAGAGAAGAACGAAAAAAACGTACTTTCGATTTTTTTTTGAATAAAGTCAAAATTCTGTACTCGGAATTCGAATTCGCACTCTTTTGCTGTTGGAAATTATTCGGCATTCGATGGAGAAGATTTTTTAACGTGTATTAGTTAATTAGGTACTTTTCAAGTCCCTTTTTTGTGTCAATTTTTAGTAAATTTAATTCTCAAAGTCAGAGCAACTTTTTCACTTTCAGTAAAATGGCTTTCGATCAAGCGTACATTGTACTACGTTCATGAATTTTTGTAACAGAATTCGTTAAGAATCGAAAGAACGGCACCGATTTTTGTTCTGATTTTTGTTCTTCTGAAAGATTCTGTTTTCGTTATTTACAATGAGCCTGTTTTGGCGCAACACTCTTCACGAATAAAAGCTTTCATGCTTTAGGGTCTAAACTATGAACCCCATAACCATGACATAACATAACCGTTTCGAAAGTTGCGTAAGAGATCTCTAAGTCACGCGATCGAGACTGTAACAGCGAAGTGAAGAATAAATCTTGTAGAAATCGATCGGCTAGTGAATGATATTCGATATGTTGATGTAACATAGACTTTGAAGTACGTACACGTAATATATGTACAATCGCTGTAATCGAAGCTTTTATTTACGAGCTTCTCATGCCTCGCAATTAACACTCTTCACTATCATTTGCAAAATACACAGAAAAAAGGTGCATCGATTAAAACGAGCTTTCGCTGATCCTGAAAAGGCGTCTTTTCGGTAACCCAACCTGCCTTTAACCCCTTCAAGCCATGAAAGAAGCGATATCCAAGTGACCCTTTCGAAAAAGTTCCAAGGTTTGAATTTCTGTCCAGGGTTTAGGTTCCTATTTTCCTTGTACCGACCGGACGTCGTATGAATCCATTTGTAGCTGGTCAAACGACGTATTGAGTCAAAACTCGAGTCGTGACTAACTGAAAAACTGACTAGCTGTAGTCGAAAAGATTCGGACAAAAGATCGCTGAGAATCTAATGATAAAAGAACGGTACCTAGTCTAACTGAGCTACTAATCCCTTCCCGTACTTTCACCGAGATACGAGATCAAGTTCGAGTACAGATTCGGAACTGTAGTACATATACATGCCTACCTATATAAATCCTTCGTTAAAGACACGATTTTTCCCAGTTTTTTCACACCATTCAAAGATCTTAGAAGAAAAAAAAATATATATATTATTTCTTATACTAGTGGAGATTTTGCTAATTGTACAAATCGCTAACGAACAGGCGCTAATCGCTTGAGTAAGAATACCAAAAGCTTAAAGCCGAATCAATGAACGACTACAAAGACTGAAAGACGTCTTCGACGTGGGCGGGCACTAATTCCTGCAGATATTAGGCACCTAGTTAACCTTATTCTGCGTCAGTCAATACTCGAATATGTCTGTATAGATGTATACGTATGTTCATTCTTGTATACCGTTATACAACTTGCTCGTTCACGAGCGATGAGGCACAATTAAGAGAACTGATTTCCTCCTATATGGTATGACATATGTACATACATACTTGCGTCAAGAAGAACATATATATATTTATTCGATTAACGGTTAGCCGGGTTGATTTGCGCAGTTTTTTCATTCATCATCAGTGAGATTCGTGAAGATTTATGAACTGGAGTAAGTATAGATTATTGCATCGGAATGGTTGCATTTTTTTATGAATTTGCCTTTCTAAGGACGATTTTTGTCGATTTCTGTCCGGACTGGTCGACACTACTGCGCCAGCCCAAATCTCTTGTCTTTTGGAGCATAACTCTCATTTCAATTGAGGATTATGCCCTTAGCAAAAAAACTTATGATCTTCTATCTAGTCTGATCGTTTACCTACAAAGATTCATCATTTTTTTCAGGCTTCTTGTCCGTCCGGACTGCCCGAGCCTACTGCACTGACCCAAAACTCTAGTCTTTTGGTGCGTTACTCTCATTTCAGTTGGGGATTATGCCCCTGGCAAGAAAACTTAGGATATCAGATCTATTGTGATGGTTTACCTACACAGATTCATCATTTTTTAGGGTTTTTTGTCCGTCCGGACTGCCCGAGCCTACTGCGCCGACCCAAAACTCTAGTCTTTTGGAGCGTTACTCTAATTTCAGTTGGGAATTATGCCCCTGGCAAGAAATCTTAGGATATGACATCTATTCTGATAGTTTACCTACAAAAATAAATATCGCTATTTTTTATCCTCTATTAACTTGATACTTATGATACTGATAAATCGTGAGTGCCTGTTGAGTATAGTCCCTTGAGACTGCTCATTCTGCCTTGTTTTTATTTTATTTCGAAATTTTTCATACCTCCACGCATCTGGTTATTTATAATTCACTCAGAGGCTTGATCTTTGTCCGTACGTTCGCACAGTCTCGATAAGAAGAGAAGAGGAGACTGCAGGAGGCCAGGTCGAGGTCAAGACTTGACCATAATCCCATAAATTACCGTGATGTAACTTTGTCGAAAATGAGGTTACGGAGGTTCAGGTTCTCGACTTGATTCTTGATTAAGAATATTACTTATACCTGCCTTCATCGTCGCGGTGACCCCAAAATTCAGAATTGAGATGTCGGTTGCAATAAGGGCACAGCGAAATATCGCGGTTCGAGATAATTGAGAAAACCGCAGTATTCGTTCGTTCAGTTGTGAATATTTCGAAACGATCTCACTTTCAGGCGTGCGCTTGGTTAGGATATCAACCGGATTTCATGCTCAGCATCCCCTCGTTGCGAAAAATTGCATAGAAATCCAACGTTCGTATGTGTACTGCGTTCTTGTAAATCATTCCTGAGATTATTGCAGCTCAATGTGCTTTTATTGCATCGCTGACTCCAGAATCAATGAATTCCACACTCCCCGAAAACCTCGAGGAATTTCTACCCCCGTTCCATCTTCGACGGCTGATAGGCATTCCAATTTTATCCATATCACAAGAGTTTTTCTTCCCCAGTTTTTGACCTTGTCGTATGAAAATTTTTCCCCCTATTTACTTTACCTGAACTTTAAAGTTCAAATAACATATGCCCACCTTCGTGTCGTACCGATAAGTTATCACTATCAAAAGCTATCAGCCTGCGCGACCGGGCCCAGGCGTCGCCCACACCGACGTATAAAGGTATACCTAGAATCTACGAATAGGTATACGCAACTACTCTAGATATAGGTTGAGAAAAGTACACAGCTTAAGCTATAGGAGCTCGCAGGCCACACATATCGCTATCATGTATGCAACAAACGACTTACAATTTCGAAAGTTTTTAGACTCGAGTATAAGGTATACGAGTATAGGTATGAAAGGTGTTGCTGCTGATCGCGTGGTTGGAGTAATTAATCCGCATTCACTGTACTAATTGTGAGATAATTAAATTTTTACTTCATCGTAGGAAATGAAATTTCTCGTAATTTTTATTGGCAATATCGTTCATATTTACTCTACATACAGACTTTCCATTATTTTCATTATTTATATGCGAACCGAATCAGACGATATACGAGTACTGGAATCGGAAATGGATTGCCGATTGATAACGTCCGAGATTAATAATAATTATGACAAGTAAATTAGATTGGAGTTGATTCTGCGTTTTCTATTCAGTGTTGATCATTTTTTTTCCTTTTTGAGAATTCTTTGGCTCTGAAATTTCTGATGATAATCGTAACGATATAATTGAACCGCGTCAACATGTTTTACATTTTTTGTTGATAATTTGACTGTGTTGAAGAATCGCGTTAGACCTGTGTACCGAGGCATATTTCTAGATGTATAATTTTCATGTAACGAACGTTAATTTCTGTTCGTTATATAATAAGTAGTTTGCCTTGCAGTACTGCATAATATTTCCCAGCTCTCTGATACTTTTATTTTTATTTATAAATGTATTTAACCATATGCCTGTTAGTGTGGGAATTTCAAAAGGTCTTTACGTAATGCCTATCCGACAATACATAGTTTGCAAAAAAAAAAAAAAAAAATCGCTATATAGCATACAGACAAAAATAAAAGCAAAAAATGAAAACCTGCAATTAGGAACATACGCAGGTATATCTAATGTGTATCTATTCGATCAGTCGACGAAAGGGAGTTGCAGGGTTGAAGTTTCGAATTTCGGAAGTTTCAAACGATCAAAATTGGGGATTCATTTCAGACGATTTCGATTTTTCTGCAGACACGGTAAAGTTCTTAAAATTGGGAAAGTTATTAAAATTGGGAAAGATCGGATTGCAGACGGCTCGAAACTCGGAAAGTCCAAAAATCCGAAAATTTAATGGAGAGGCACGATGCTCTGAACGTGAATTTTAAATTGCGGAGTTTTGGCTCTTCGAATCTCTAACTTTCGGAATTTTGAATCTGCGATATTCTTGGATTTGAAGTTTTTTAAATTGACTATGCTCACTACCGGGGAAATACTTTTTCTGAAACTGTGAGTTTTTTTATATGTAATATTAGAATTCGTATATAGACCTCCCGGAACTTTGAAAATACGGAACTTCAACCCAGCCCAGCTGACAAAAGTCAGGCAAATTGATTCAGAGAGTCAAAACTGCATCAGATAGCTTAGTCAGGATTCTCATCAGATCTGAAAAATGACATTTCAAGCTTTTTTCAAGCTTCGCTCGGTACCCATCGAACCATTTTTTGACTCAAATTAATCCCTTAAGTATACCAAATTTGCACAAACAAATTCATTGCTGTTACACCAATCCCTTGAACATGCTTCCTGAACCACGTGCATGGAATAACTGAAAAAACATTCCTGTCCCGTTACTCTGTAACAATTAATATTCAAAAGATACCGAACCAAAACAGTCGACATCATCTTGACAGCAACATGATATCCTTTTGGAAGTCAGTTACGTGTATAAAAATGTGTGTTAAACGAGCCAGTGAACAGCATAGAAAAGTATCCGATCTTCAAAATGTCTGTAAGGCCTAGTTTTCACGGGTCATGAGCCACCAAAAATGGATCTAACACAAATATAGTTACATGAACACGTGGGTATATACAGTTCCTCTAACTACATTTACCAACGTCATATATAATAGTGAACCAACTCTTGGTGATACGCGATACACATAGAAGCTACCTGAGAGGTGAGCGGCGAGTGAACTAAAAGAGGGGGAATTGGGGGTCTAGATAGAGTAAAAGAAGAGGTATAGCGGAGGGGGGTCGGGTCGGGAAAGAGGAGACTAAAACATGGAGGGGGTTCACCTGTGACGACGCCGGTTCTTATCAGTCTTCTTCAACGCGACGCGGGACGAGCACATATATCAAGTTGTGCAGCATTTCGGTGCGTTTAGTTTAAGCTGCAATGATACCGTGTGCAGCGTATTATCGGAGATCTACGTCCTACAGTCTCTCTCACGTAGTATAAACCGTATGACGAGTCGGTAATTGTATAAGTGAGTTCATGTGCGATCATCCGCGTTCGTCCAACCGCGAGGATCGCGGCAACTGCCAGGAGTCTGGACTGAGGAGGAAGACTCGAGTCTGTTAGTCTCTCGCGTGTGCGCGTCAGTATTGTGTTCAGACTGCTGTACACTCTGTACGTTATACCAACGTATTTACGGTCTACGGTATATACCGTTTAATACAAGTTTTGTTCATTGTCGTATTATCGGTCCGCGGCAGTTGTTCAACGAACAAAGTTCTCCCCAGCTGCGCTTGATTGTTGCAAACGTGACAGTGGCTTAGTTTTCATTTAACTTTACGATTTCGTCACGTCGATCATCCCCGTCACACACTTGATCGTAGGATATGTAGTTATCGAGGAAACTCTCTTCCTCCTGGACCCTGCTACGTCGATCAACGAGGTAGCTAAGTTATTTTATTCAGTTTATATTAGTTCCGCTATCAGAGCCGGTCAACTGTGACGGATAGTCGCGTTTTTGACTTCTTAGCCAGTCGATTTTGTCGCTAGAAAACCGGGATCCCAAACCGTTACGACTTGACAAAATTCCGCACGAATTCGAAGTGAGGTTACCTCGTTAGTTTAAAAATCCTGCAGCCTTTCGCTGTGCCAATTATCCCACGTGGTTCTTACGTAATTTCCGTTTCTAGTATTCATCGAAGGACTTCACTGACGAGATTCTTCCGTCTTCATTCCTTGTTCAGGTTTTTATGATAATCCCCTCGTTCGTCCGGTTGCAAAAATGTCGAGTTTAAACTGTTTTTAGTTTACTTATAACGAGAATGGAAAAAAAGTGAATTTAATTACATTTATAAGAGACGAGTTTTACTCGCGTGGCTCAACCGTTTAAGGAGAACCAAGTTTCTTGTATACTCACTAAAAATTTTTCTTTCGTTCTCCTTTTTTTTTCTTCTTATTTCCAACACCACAATCGCTTTCAACAATCTCACGTTGTTTTGTGACCGGTGTGTTAGGTCGCTCAAACCGTTTCAAAGTCACGTACGTATTCTCACACGTAGACGTACACACGTACCTTCCAATGGCGACTCGAAACGAGCTCAACGGTTTTCTGTCAAAACGATTCTGACCAGCTCGTTTACGACTCCAGGTATATACAACATTCGTACATTAGAGTATCCAGTTTCCTCTCAGCGTTCGCTCGGAGCACAATTAGGTCTCTACGTACACAAAACAAACGAAAAAACAACGAAAAAAAAAGGATTAACAAAGCTTTCGGTACACCGAGTGGATTTTGACCGAGGATTTGAAGCCGTTGAAATTACCTTCATCAACCTAACCCAGGCGCTATCGTCTTATCATCAACCGATTGTCTTCCAGCAAACAAAGTTTTACCGATTACATACATGTAGGTGCATACGACTGGGGCGATGGCTGGAACCACGCCGACACGGTGACGCAATGCTTTCTAATCTGTCCACACCGGGTTTATTTCTTTGTATCTTTTGTCCACCACTTCACCGGCGTGAGTTTGCCTCTGCGTGAAGCATACGAAGAATGTGGATTTGCATAGATGTGCATCACGCGATTTACTGTTGATCGAAATTCCCGACGATTATATTCTACCCGAAATAAACGTCCTTGATTACGAAAAGAATGCAGAGTGAAGAAAAGCGAAGTTCGAAGCTTGAAAGCTGCAAGCTGCGAGCTGCGAGCTCGTGTCACGTCACGGATGCAAATTAATATCGAATGATTTATCTGCGTAGTACTTGGACTGGAGTAATCCGATAAAGATTTTATTTATTTGATACATCGTCGCGGAGCTGGTAGTCGATCGCTTTCATACCTTATCGAGTGTCATGAGCTGGAGTAATGTTTTTTTTTTTATTAAAAACGAATAAAAAGGTCACTAGACTCGAGTGCTCACGAGGTACAGCTAGCTGCAATTTCTTTGAGAAAAATAAATGAAAGAAAAAATAAAAAGCGAGATGCGAGAATCTGATCGACTGAATGTATAGGTATATCTCTGGACCATAAAACTGAAGAATTTCTACCGTATCTTTACTGTCATTTTAATAGCGAATGGAAATGTCGTGACTCGTGAGAGAGTTGGGAATAAGGAATAGTGATTCACTTGATGAAATGGCGAAAGAGCGTCTGCATGAACGCGTGCAAATCTTATCGCTGGTAAGCGATATTCTTCCGCAACTTGTAGATATATTCCAATGTGTCATATATACGTATGTTCCAAGTTTAAACGAGGCTTTATTTTATATTCGTATAATAATGATCGTGAAGTTGTCTATGGAAAAGAGTTTCGAAATAATTTCAATGGACTATGACGTGTCTGGGGCCCCAGTACAGCTTATGTCTATCTACAGGATTTATATTTACATTTTTAAGTATCTGCAGTGTACCAAAGCCCGCGATATGCCTGGATGGGTTTGTAAAGTCTATTCCAAGCGGACCGGAGATATGAATAAATTACACCTCGTGAATGACAATGGTCAAAAATCGCATATTAAGAAGGGAACCTTATCAGTATTCAGTTGTGTCTTAAACTGGGTTGTTATATTTTCGAGATTTTTTTTCCTTTTTTCTTTAAACTTATGACTTACCAGAAGCAACGTGTACCGTGACCGAAGGATTGCACTGACCTGGTGGACGATATATTTGCTCGCTATTTTGTCTGGACCAGGAAAGATATACCGATAAGAATTCAGTCCAAAACTGACTAAAAAAAAACAGAAATGTTGTTGATGGAACCCGGCGTCTAGCTCTGACGAGGTTGAGCCACTGGAGATGCACCTCGTACTCGAGGGTTCAGCCCCCAAGTAGAGTTTTAATCAGATTAACGAGAGTGAACAGATATTAAGTGGCAGTGGGCTGATTTCGAGGAATTAAACAAACTCTCAGTTGTCTCAGGAGGCAACGTATTTATGTACAGCGTCGTCCCGAGGGATAATGTCGTACAATAATATCCACTATAACGTTGGTTATATTAATACGAATGAGATTGGATCTAAGTGTTACATATTACACTTATCCTGAAAATGAATAAATTCGTAAATAAATTACCCAGATCGTGCAGATTTTATGGAGGAAAAATTAATCGCAAATTCATACACGTATGGCTGTATATAATTATATATGTGTACGTAACGATAAGCCCGAAGAACGGCTGACACTAACCGCAAGATAATACACATGCCGAATGTCACACACGAACGCGTTCACACATGAAGAGTTATAATGTGTACACACGTGTATGTTACCCACTTTTCTGAACATGTTGCAGTTCTCTCGTTCCGTAAAACTGTTGGAACATAATTCTATAATTAAACCGTTGAACTGTCGAAGTTTCCAAGAACCGCCTTTCGTTTCACGGAACGAGTTAATTCCCATAAGATAAACTAATAACGTATCGTTTCTTATGAGGGAAAATTTCGATCCAATATAAACGCAATACTAGTTCCAGGATCCGATCGCGATTCAACATTCTTAAATTTCTGATAATTCAACCTGCGACGATAAATTTTTTGGACTGTAGATTTCAGGTATTCTTCTTCTTGTAAGTAGCATCACTGAATTATTAATTGTGAGACTAAAAAATAGGTGGATAAAGGTGAAAAGTGAAAAGTTAGAAATGAACGATCAAGGAACGCCGTCTGTATTAATTAGCACAGATAATAAATAATTTCTTGGAATTATAACGAACTCCCGGAGTTATCTCGGATCGATGGTCAAGGCTGATTTATAAGCTGCGTACGTGTACGTATACGTGTACGTGTACGCCATATGCCGAGCTAATTGTAAGAGATGCATAAAATGCTAATCGCTGATTAATACAGCGAGGTCAATTAGCAATTTTTTTTTTTTTCTGTGTATATAGTACATACATACACGTGTATATATATGCCGGTTTCGATCCTTCAAACTTCCCGGTTGTCTCCGTAGATGGTGCCACTTCGATGATAACTATAACGGTCGTTTTACCTCCTAAGGCGGAATTGAAAACGCGGTGCGGATCGATCGTCGAGTCTCTGAAATTTTTATTTCTTTTTATTTTTTTGATGAAAGGCAGAACGATGCTTCACCTCGAATTTGATTGATATTTTCCTGGGCTCAATTCTGCCCGGGAAAACCTTCTAATTTTTTTTTGTTTTTGAAAATCCTGAAATGGCCTTGACATATCGTTCCATTCGATCTGTCGGTACAGTAGAACTCGGTGGAAAAAGTCGGACTCCACACGTACCCACGATGTGTATAACATACATTCGGTGAAAGGGAAATGTCTTGCCAACGTTTAACGATCGAATTTATACAATCGAAGTTCGCGAGCTTTGCCTGAACAATATCAACGATTTAACGAAACTATTGTAGCAGCAGTAGCTTCAATTTCCTGTTGGTATTCACTCGACTGATGATTAAGATTGTATCTGGATATTAATTTCTATAATGCGATTGGAAATCGATTTTCAATGGAATGACAAATTTTAACCAACTCGACTTCGACTTCTGTTCAGTAAATTTTGATCATATTTTCGATGCAATAGTTCGTCGTGATGATGTTTTTTTTTATCGTTTGCAGGCGACCCAGACGATAATCCTGTGGAAGAATTATGGGGGATTCTACGGAGCCTGAGGGTGAGGAAACCTCGAATAGTGGCACAAGGGAAAACAAGCAGACCGTTGATCACCGCGAAGATATTGTCCAGCCCATTGACGGAGTTAGAATAGTGTCATTGGACAAGGTGACCGTGGAAAAGATTGTCGTGGAGGGTGACGGTTCGAGGGAAGTTTTACTGACGAAGACTGAAAGTTGTAAAAAGATATCGTCCTCCTCGGAGAGCGAAAAGAAGTTGGGAAGAATCGGTGCTAAGGTGGTTTCAGAAAAGTCTGCAGAGAAGAAGAGGGAAGATAAGTCTGAGAAATCTAAGAACACCTCGAAAGGATCAGGTCTTAACGGTATCTCGAGTTCTAAAGCAAAGTTGAATCCTTTGCAAAAAAATTCTCAATTACCAGTCTTAAAGGCGAAGAAAAGTGGCAGCGTATCGTCCCTTATAGAAAAACGAATCAGCCCAGTCAAGTTGACCAAAAGTTCTTCCATTACTAGCATCAACAAAGAAACTAAGAACCCGAGGCTCTCCAGCTCAGCAAAACTGAACAAAGTTCCACCTAAAGTTCCAGACAAACCGAAAGTCAAGAAGCAGCCGTCTGCCATCAGCTATAAACCCTCTTCGGGTTCTTCTTCAGCCCTTATTTTACCACCGACGGAGATCTCGGGTCTGCAAGGTAATTCGAACGATTCTAACGCCAAGGACAAAAGCAATACTTCAGAGCGGAATTCGATTGAAATTCCAGTTACCATTAGAGATGTTTCAAAATCTTTCGCATCCAAGAAGTCAGAACTTTCGAGACTTCTTCAGCCAAGGCCTGCCTCGAGCGTAGAACTGACTTTGTCCCGGAGACCTACGTCGGTCGGTGAACCTGTGAAGGACAAGAGTTTACCAGACGAGGCTCTGGAGGCAAATGCAGCGAATTTTGCCGCCCAAACACATCTGCGGAGAAGCCAGTCAAAGATTGAAGAACTACAGAGAGACTTGCGCACGAAAATAAATGCCTCGACTGCTGAAACCTATAAGCAAAGACTTCCGAGCTCACAGTCTTCTGGAGTCAAGACTCGTTTAGTGAAGAGTTTAGATTTGAATGAGAACGTGACCAGAGAGAAATTCGACGAGGAATTTTTGAAGAAACATAATTTTGATAAAAAGTTAAAGATCGAGGAGAAACGGGTGCTTGAAACTGATTTGGACTACGTTTCAGACGCCGAGAGGATCGAGACACGGTCAGACATTCCAAAAGAGGCTTACCTCAAGGTCGAGAAACGGAGGTACAGCAAAACTGTATCAGACATTGAGAAAAGGTGGTCCGGTGAATTCCTGGAAAGTCACCTTGACCAGAATTCGTCCGAATCATCGAAATCCTCGTACGTTGAAGAGCTGGGCAGCATATCTTCCCACGAAGATTTAGTCGCTGACAACAACGCGAAATTTATTGAAGAAATCCGGAAAAGATCCGAGGTGTTTCCTACTGGAAAGGCAAAATTATCCCTCAAATCAAACCCCGAGGAACTTCTCGAAGACACGGTCAGCACTCTGGGATCAAACTCTTTGGTTGAGGATAGGATCGAGGACATTGACGATGAGGTCGATGTGGTGGTAGCAAAGAACGAAGGGTCCAACGAATCGAAGGACAGCACTTTGAAAGAGTCGTCATCGTCAACGGTCACGACATATTCTAGTATCCCAAACGACCCCAGGACTTTGGAAAAGCCCGTAACATCAAGCAACGCGAACGCAACTAGGGACGGGAACTTTGAAAGTTTGAAAAATTTGAAAAACAGCAACATCAACAAGACTGTTCCGAGATCTATCGACGTCGACAACAATAATGTTGAAGCTAGCTCGTACCCTGAAGTAAATGAATCCCTCGCCGACCGAACGACGAACAGAGACGTGACCGAAAACGACGTGGAAATCCGTCGTAAGGAAATCCCAAGAGAGTCCGTAAATCCTGATCGTTCAAGTTTTGATAAAGACGGTTACGCCGACTTGATTAAGACATTCACTATGGAGGCTGGAACGTCAAAACCTCCCAAAGAGGAGAAAAAACGTAAAGGATTTCGACGACTGCTTCCTGGCCTTTTTTCGCCGAAGGACTCGCGCAAGGAGTACAAGAAGGAGCAAAAGGAGCGTAAGAAACGGGAGGAGAAACAGTTCGGGCAGTACCAACAAAATGGAAATTACACGCGATCCCCGGATACTATGAATCTGAACGAAGATATAAAACGAAATGTGAAACTGAACACGAGTCTGAATAGTTCGATAATCGAAGAACGTTTGAACGAGATGAAGCAAGAGTTATTTCCGGAACAGGGATTGACGACGAGTACTCCGGACCATTTTCTACAAGCTGAACGAATCAGTATGCGACCCAATAGCAGGAATCAACGATTCTACACCGCAAACTCGTCTCTGAGCTCCATCGCGCCTGAAGATAAGTGGATGGATCAAAACATCATCAGCGGATCTCCAGATATGCGGAACCTGAAACAAAGGAAAACTGATATTGATCCAAAGTGCAGCTTGGAGAGAAAACACAGCCTCCAAGAACCCCAGAGTAGATTTTTCAGGAACCACGGTCCTTCGGGAAGAACTTCCGCACCGCCAGGCGAACGATTCCTCATCAGACCCAGAGCCGTTCATCCAGTGGACAGACCTCTCCCGGCAATACCTCAAAAGGTCGAATTTTCCAACTACGAGAATCACCAGGAAATGCAGAAGTATCCTGGACGACGCCAGGATGGAGAGACCTATCCGCGTGAACCGTACGCCCGTCAGGCTTTGGATTATCAGGAAAATGGTAACCGACTACAGTACGACGACAGAAACAACTTGGACAAATCTGAGCAGAACAGGAATCATAGTATTGACTCTGGATTCAATTTGACGCCTGTGTCAGCCCAGGTTAAGATCACTCGTCAGCCGGTCATCAACCAGAACCAAAAGGCTCCGTTGGTACGACGTTCGCCAAAGTATTCACCAAGTTCGAGTCAGAAGTCTGGAGACTATGCGGACTCGAGTTACACGCCGAATTCGAGTCAGAAGAGCGAGTTTTCTCCGAGTAGTTCTAAGAGCGGTGAATATTACCTGAACTCTTCAAGGACCAGCGTTCAGACATCACCTAACGACAGCTTGACGGATAAGAGGGAACAGATTTACGAGAACAATCGACAGTCGCCAAAAATTCCTTACCCCATTTCACCGAACGTTAAAATTCAGAACAGGATTGAACAGGTCTACGACGTTAGCTCGGTCCTGGACGTAAACCCTGGTTCACCGGATAGAGCTATGTCCCCGGTGACCTACGACGACCCGCCGACTACTCCGAGGAATTTTAAACCACGGCTTTTAACCGTTCTTCCACTTCATGCAGCACGTGACACTCCAGAGCCGGTTTACGTCCAGAGAAGCTCACCATACATTCCAATTTCCACCAATCTCGCCAAGTTAAGTGCTCATGCAGACGCAGCACGTGACACTCCAGAGCCGGTTTACGTCCAGGGAAGCTCACCATACATTCCAATTTCCACCAATCTCGCCAAGTTAAGTGCTCATGCAGAAAATGCACCTATAACATCACCGAGCTCAACTTCCGTAGTGGAAAACCATCCAAGTCGACGACCGGAGTTTGGAGCGGGCCTAAACTCACCGGTAAGGAGTATGGACAACTCATCTAGGAACAGGACAGTCTCTCCTGTCCAAAATCGTTCCCCAGCTTCCCCACGGTCAGGAACAACCCACGTCTGTAGAACACCGAGACCCGTTGTCTCACCAACGCAAAGATTAGCATCTCCCTTGACCGTTCTGCCCCTAGACATGTCCAGTTCTGGGGTTTCTCCAAATTCGCCAGTGGTTCAAATCAGGACTTCCGTTTCTCCGCTGGCCAGACCCATGTCCCCGTGTGACGTAACGCCAGGTAGAGTTAACGACCAATTAAGAACGCCGACGACTTCGCCCAGGATGAACGACACTAGGCAAAGAACTCCGGTCAGTGGTCCCTACGTTCCAATGGCGTCGCGACGTTCCCAACCCAGCGAACAGATACTCATCGCTTCACCGAAGAGAGATGCTTTCTACGAGCCGCAAGTACGTCGACCAACTAATACTAGAATGACCGAATACTCTGCGTCTCCAGTGCCCATGACGGACTCCCCGAACATTACCGTTCAAGCTCCCGTCTCACCTGCGAGTGAATCAATGTATGACACTTCCGGTGGTAGAACAGCCTCTCCGAGATCGATTCCCGGTGAATCTCCAGCCGAGAAACAAACAAGGACTGCTGGCCAGTCTGTGAATATTCAGAGACCTGAACCGATCTATGGTCAGAGGACAGTGTCGCCGGCTCGAACACAGGAATATGTTTATGGACAACGTGCTCTCTCACCATCGAGAGGACAGGAAGTCTACAGCGACGGTGAGAGCCGTGGAAGCACGGTGTCGTCACCTAGGAGTCCGGCGGTTCAGATGTCGGCATCTCCATCGCAAAATCCGAGACAGGATACTCCGGTCCAAAGACCGACGCCGAGGACTCAGCAGCAGAATTTGTCCGAGAGTCAACAGTCGATATACTCGACGAGACAGACATCGAATCCGGATCCGGTTTATGCTCAAGGAGTGAGCCGGCAACCTTCACCTTCTAAAAGGCAGACGATGCAACATCTCGAGGCTTTTTACTGGCAGCAAAAAGCTCTCGAGTCACAAAGAAAGATGAACTCATCACCGTCGACCACAGCGAAACAAAATGAACCTAGAATCGATCACCCTGAAATACGAGAAGCGATGTACTGGCAACAGCTCAAGAAACTCGACGAGGAACAGCAGAGACGAATCTATCAGCAAAATGTTCCCGATGAACGAAACGATCCTCTGTACTGGAGACGGAAACTTCAAAGTCCTCCGACCTCACCCACTACGGTACCATCATCCAGACACAGTTCTAGCCCTAGCCTTCCGAATCAGAGCTGTCAAACATTGCCGGAAACAACAGAGAACATTTATTGGCGAAGTAAGCTCCAGCAGCCGAAAACAACGGCGATTAATAAGCCACCCATCATGGGACAGAAGGGTCAAAACCAGCCTGTTTTAGTGGTAAGACCGCAGCCCGTTTATCAAGAGAAAGACTTTGACAGTCGGGAGATTTACTCCGGGCAACGGGAGGCCAAACGTGACCCACCTCCGAGGTCGAAAAGCGCTTCGCCGTTATTTGCGAGAGGTGAGGAACGTCGGAGTCTCAGTTTGCCGAGAAAAATTGAGACTGATGATGGGGGCTTTTTGAGAGGAACTAGGGAGCGGAGCAGCATAGCAGCGCTTCGTAAGGCCGAGACGCCGCCGATCTATGAAGAGGATACTGATCAGAGCGACAAGAAACCTCCACCAATTTTCAAGAGGGGTAGCTTGATCAGCAATTCCAGTAATTCCGTTGACTATGGAACCGGTCAGAAGAGGGTCAGTTTTTCAAACCAGACAACCAAGGCCGAAATCGGGGCTGGGATTTGGCCCACGAAACACGGAATGGCACCAGAGCCGCCCACCAGACAGCACCGCAGTGACAGAGTCTCGACGACATCGGAAACCGATTCCGTGTTCCTCCACGATGTGGAGAACCAAAACAACTCGAATACCAACGTTTACGGAAACGTTTTGGCGCGCTCTTTGGCCCAGACTGATTCCGCCACTCCGACTTCGGGGACCCAACTCTCCTTCGGGACAAACCCTACGGACTATGACGCGGACAGACCCCTGCCACCGCCGCCACGAGAACCGCTGAGATTCCTAAGGCGTAGCAACAGCGTCAAGGATCAACCCAGAGGAAATGCGGCTACGACCAAGGCCGACTACGTAGCTGATGTTCGAGGAAAATCAGGGAATAATCCACGCAGATGGCCGGCCGTCAGTGAAAGCGAAAGTGGCAGCGAAGCTGGAGAAATTCAGCGAATTCTTCGGCGACGGAATGGTGAGTTTTTGCACATTGTAAAATTTTTGGTAGACTGTTAAATCACAGGTTAAAATCCACGATTAATCGGCAACGGAAACTTGGAACGAAACAGTAATCAAGCAATGAACTTTGTCGAGTAAGGAACTCTCCAAAAGTCAAATTTGGGGAGCTACGCAATCTATTTCATTAGTTTGGTCTCATCAGATAAGTTTCGCTCTAACGGGGTCAAGTCAAGTCACTGATGTGGTAAAACCTACTTTTCCATTAGTAGCTCAATGACCTTGCGGATTTGAACGTACCAGCTTATCAAAAAGGCAAAATGGATTAGAGCTAAACTTATTTCGTTATACTCGACTGAATACGCTGCTTGAATCAAACTTCTGAAAGGAACTATATATCGTTGCAAAGCAACTTTTGGATCAGCATCAGCGTTACTCACAATCAGATGCAACGTTTCAAAGACCGACTTCGCATTCACAAATTCTGTTTGATCAGTGAGCTTAGTACGTTCGCAGTAACATCCTTCTTTAAAGGGGTAGATACACTTCAAATAAGGGTATTTTTCAACGACTGGCAAGTGTCCAATCTTGTTTTTGTTTTTTCTTCGAACGATCTAGTTTGTCACAGAAGTTCACTGGTTTTCCGAAACACAATCACGTGAGACAGTCCATCAAAAGTCCTCCTATTTGAGGTTTATATGGTACCTACTTAATGATTAGCGACCGATGATTAGCAACTCGAAGGCTGTGCTCCATTACAGATTCTGAGCCCTGCTCATATTAATGTGCCACAGTGTGCACAGTGTATCAGATGGTATGTAAAACGGCATCGAAAATTTCGTTCTTGTTACATCCGGTACTTAGTCGATGTTTCCTAGCGGAATTTCCATGCGATGCTGTAGTGCAAACAAGGCGGGCCGCGTATGCCGGCGCATTCCAATGAGCTTCTTGTCCCAGGGTCTTGAAGCTCCTTGCACCTTGCAGGCTAAACAAGGCGCAAACAGAACGGCGCGGTGCTCTCGAGCATCATCCCTCTTTAGCATTATATACACACGGCCCTCTCCTCGTGCTTCGCTCTTTTAACCGCACACCAAAGCATACGCGTGTGTCATCTACAAGAGAAAATGTTTTACATCTACGGGAACCGGATGCTCGTGGTCCAAACATTTACGAACTACTTTGGCCCTTCGGTTGATGCAGATAACCAAACACCGATAAATATTTGTTCTGCGCCTCGCGGGACTCCCCTTTTGTCTCGGTTCGTTCGATTCCTAATTTCTTCCTTCCGGTTTCTCCTCCATAGACGTAACAGACGATACGAATCGCCCTTGATTATTTTACCGCTATAAATACACTCGGCTATTTCAGTCCGGTCGAAAAATGACCTCTCGAAAAACAAAAAGAACAAAAAAGGAAAGAAGCCCCCTTTTTGTTATTCTCCTCCAAATATCCGGCACTTACCTATCTTCTCTCCTACACGCCATGTACATACGAACCGAGCTTTCTTTCGATGAACCTTTAAAGTATTTCCAATACAATTGAAAGTATCTATACACAACGTCGTGCTCCTCTTGGATCTTTACTCTTGGCAGCACTCAGCCTCTGAGCGCCCCTAGAGAGAGGTCAAGCTGCCGTTCGAGTGGACGATGCTGAGCGCTGCTCAGCGTTGAAAATCCCCTCGACCATCGGTTGATCGAGAATGATCGGTGACGGTTCGAGTTCGACTATCCTCCCTTTTCAAATTCATTTGTTTATCTCTCATCCTGAGATCAACACTCGGACAAAACATATCCGGTTATAATTCTGTCCTGCAGTGACGTACGTCACGATGAACTGCATAATATTACCTCTTTACTAATTTCGGGGAATCTTGTTATACCAAATGAGAAACGGATGGATCTTACTTTAGAAAATCTGTGTGAGAAACTGATCTAGTCGATGATTAATAGTGCCAGTAATAAATTGGTGATTATGCGGATTAGCTGGCTCGATAAAGTTCAACGGTTTTTAACTCCGAGATAGGTATATATATCGTAGAGAGCTTCAAGACCTACGCCATTGTATTTTCTCTCCACTTGACGGCTTCCGAGGGCGTGGGTAGTTTCGCGGAGGGATGAAACTGGGGAGCTTCGAAGGAAAGCTAGGCGCGAAGAGCTTGCACAGTAGGTATACCTTTGCCTTCAAAGAACCTTTGCAGTTTGCTTATGCAAAATCTAATACTCACACCAACGGCTCGTGCTTTCGCATCGTAGATATATACGCCTTCTATACTTACCTTTACACCATCTACTGGGTGTTCAGGATGTCAAATAAGTCCACAGTCATTATTAACTCAAAGTTGAAGGACGATCGATTCATTGTTCAGAATTTATGAAATTAGACACATTTTCGGGGATTGTGGCAACTGAGGCATATAATACACAAATGTCCTATTTCAGGCCGTTATTTTACGCAATGTTACCTACAAATCTTGATGTTCAAGACCCTCGCATCTCACATCGTTTCGTCACTAGCATAGATTGAACTAAGCTCTGTAAAAATGACATAGAATGACTGTTGATTGATTAACTAATTAGCCATAACTCCGATCGATCTATAATTTTTTGTACTTGGAGTTCTAATACTTGGGTCTAGCGTAGACTAGAAGTTCTCAAAAATATTCGTTTGTTTGGTTGTAAAAAATTCTGGAAAATTCAAATTTTTGTATTTTTCAGTACGCGGAGTTTAGAAATCTGAAAATGTATGCAAAATTTAATATTTTTTGATAATCCTAGTCCAGGCCAGAATCACATCAATATCGAGTTAGCTTCCGAAACCGGATCCAGTTTGGACTAAAATTGACTTCGAAATTCAGTCGACAGTTGACACATATCATTTTTACAGGGATGACTTCGATCTATGTTGGTGGCCACATGATGTAAGATACGAAGGTCTTTGATACCAAGATTTGTTAATGACATTGCGTAGGATAAAAGCCCAGAACAGGATATCTGTGTATTATTTACGTCAGTCATCACAACCCCGGAAATTATGTGTCGAATTCAAACATCCTGAACCCCTTAATAAGTGATATTCAGAGCAGTCTTCCTCTTCTCTGATAGACCGATCGATTCGACCTGATATTCTGCAAGGCATTTCGATTTTTAGGCATGAAATATTTAGCGTCTGATTATAGTCAGTAGCTCTGATCACTGAAACAAGAAAAGGATAGTTTTTCTAAATCAATCAAAATTTTGAGAAGCTTTTCTTTTGGGTTTTAAATTCGCAAAGATCATTGAAAAGAGAAAAATCGATCTGGGATTGATGAACGGAATAAAAAAGTAATGAAAAACGATTAAAGGGTGAAAACCACCCGGTATAGAAAACCTCGTAGAAGCCGTCGTCCTCGGGTTCGTCCGCGCCCGCGCCCGCGCCGATGCCTGGGTAAATGTTCTCCACGTAGAGAATAGGTTGGTCCAGGTAGGAGAGTCGATGTTTGGTGGACAGTTAGTAGGGACGAGGATGTTCGGGGATCGATCCCCGACTCCCGTGACGTCACGGACCGGGACACGGCTTCTACGAGCACCGGCACGTCGCGGCGCGCACCTCGCGCTCTCGGAAAGTTCCTCCTGGACCCGGTGCAGCGGTCCTACGGTCGCGGTTGAGCTTCACAGAAAATGTCAGTGACACTACCGCGTTATTTTTTTTCCATAAACGAGCTAAACGAGTACCGGACATCATTCGGTTAACAAAGTTTCGTTCAGTGAAGAAATAAAGTGGACTGTTTCTCGACAATGAAGCGTGATTTTTTGACATACCGGGTAATTTAAACCCTTCATCTCCAATATCCAATATCATCAACTTCTCTTAATAAATCATCGTTCGATTTCATCTAAAATTGGTATCGACGTTACCCCGTTTTTAAAACGTGCCCCAAGCACCGAGCGCGCTTTTTAATCCCCCGGAGTTATTTTCCTTTCATTATTTATCTTCGATCAGAAAACAGAGATCAAAAAAAAAAAAATTTCACCCATTTATTTTGCATCTTTAATTCGCTGTGTATATTCTTCGGTATTCTTCGAACCGAAATACCACCACCCATGTTAATGAGGAGTTCGAATTCGCCCCTGATGCAGCATAGAGATCTGCATTATGATTTTACCCACTAAAGTGTCAACCCCTCGAATAAGGTTATCTTTTTAGAGTGTCTTGTGTTCAGTCGAGTGGGTACGTACTTCGGGAAGGTGTGAATTGGCTTAGGGTTTCGAAAACCGCTGACTAACTCAAATTTCATGAATAAAAAAAATTCAACTTACGTCTTACCGACCGACAGTGTGCTGACAGAAAAAACTTTCGTTTACAATCAGTGAAAAGATCAAGTGAGGGTCATATCTGTTCCAATTAATTGGCATCGTCAATTTCTTCTGCCATTTAAATGACGGTTTCTATTTCTCTTTCATTTTATCTTATCTTATCTCTTCAAGAATTTCACTATCTGTGTCCGATGAGTCGATCATCAAATGGAAACGATAATCAAGATAGCTTGAACCATTTTTACGATTTTATATCTATCCCGTCATCTGAATAGTAACGATTTTGCTATCGGGTAAAGGTACTCGAATGGAACTGTCATTGAGTGTTTTCGATGCGATGATTGTGTTCATTCCGTTGTCAGGTTGATTGGGAAAGCTCGTTTCTACGAATAGGAGAATTTGCATTAGTTTCGTCTAACGATTTTCGGTTTTTGATTGTGGGATGTAAATTTTGGGGGTAAGTTTTTAATCGCAAAATGTTCGTAACGGTGCAGGTGACGTTGGTTAAGGGTGGTTTTTGAATATGGCATAAACTTCTGGATCGTTTAATTTCATTTCATTTGAAAATTATTTCTTCTCCGATTCGAATTAACCGCGGACAAGTAAAGGCTATAAATTAGGATCAAAGGATTACACTGTAACGTCCGCTCGGGCTATATCGCTATACCCAGAACAATCACCGACCACCACCCTTCCCAAAACCACGCCGCGCCGTGGCGTATCTCACACCATTTTCATTTCTCATACCAAACCCATTGCTACCCTTAAATTTCAACGGGGTGATTCCAAGGACTGAAACGGTTTATATCAGAATTAGAGAAATAGTCAAAGCCCGAGAATTCACGACGTAGGAAATTCTGCTTCCACGATACTATAAAATCTTCACAAAAGACAAAAAAGAAAATAAATACTCAAGTATCCAAATTCTTTCTTTAATTTTTTGAAAAATTGATATCCTTCTTATATTTTCTCTGCCATTTAACTCGCATAGCTATTTTTTGAGTCATGTCAAATTGCACTTGAGATTGTAAATTGCGATAGCTTATCGTAAGCACAAAAAGAAAAAAAAAAAAAAAGAAAAAGATTACCGATAAATACTCGTGTGAAATTATTTCTCGCACTGTTATCAAGCTGCTCCATTTGAGCGAATCGTTTTATGAAACTAGGTATCAGTAAGCCCGATAAGTGATTGCATAGGCTTGATCGATGAAAGGTAAAAAAAAAAAAAAAAAAGAGACCGAAAAAGCATGAAAAAAAGAAACAAAGAAGCGTTGGATTAAATAGAATCGCGATGAGAAAATCAGAAACTAATTAATTTAATGAGCCAATAACGGTGAAGCGTGACAATTGAGAGTATAGTAGTTCTTTTCGTCTCTTCTTCCTCTTCTTCTTCTTCTTGTTTTATTTTATTTATTTTTTTTTTAATTAGCCAAGGGGAAAAACGATCTAATTGAGCAGAGTGTAGGCAGTGCTCGAGTAGCTTGAGGCGGACGTAATCTTGTACCTACTAACACGCTGCTTAGGTCTGTTGATTATTCTAATTAGTATGGAATTTCGAGTGTTTGTTGTGCCCAAATGTTTGTACGATATAATCGCCATCGATTTTATGAATGAAAAATAAAAATACATCGCGATAATCGAACGTATCGTTGTGCATCGCAATAATCCGGAAGTGATATACAATCTATTAATTCGCAAACTTCCGGAGGGATGAAACGGGAATAAATATACATGAAATTGAATGAATATTCAAAAATTTCGACCCACTATTCCACGGTTCAATTTTCAACACGATTCAAAATATTTACATACATTCGCATATTTTCTTCTTGAACCCCTTTGTGAATAAATTTTGAGTCTTAAATATCGTAATAACTTGGTGATAATTTTTTGGACTTCTTCATTTTTTACTTTCTGTTTTCCGAATTCGTGGGCCCCTGACTTTGGAACAACAACTCCTTTTTTTCGCTCGATTTAAGCTCCCATTCATTCCAAGTCTTGATCCAGCTTCATTCAATCCTTTGGCAAGGGGCGAGGCGAGGTTTTGGTTGAGGCCTCGGCAACGAGATGGCGTAGTCGACGCTGCGCCATAGTCGTCCCGGAGCTTTCGCTCCCTTAATGTAACGAAATTTAAACCTTTGTACCCCTTAACAGCGTTAAGGTTACCCTGATATCAGCTAATCTCCTTACTGGTTGCCCGACGGTTTTCTCGCCCATTTTCTCGAGACTAGTTCAGTTAGCCGAGGCGTAATTTCCTCTTTGTTTAAAGATGGGTACTTTAAGACGACGACGACGACGTTTGATTCACGGCTAAAATATGGACGGATTAACTTTTCATCCAACTATAAATATACTTCGAAGTTTTTCATCGCGAGACATTTTAACCACACCGCGGTGAACCATCTTCGCTATAAGATTAGGTAGCAGCTGCTGTAACGAGAAAGTTTTTTCACAAAAAAATGAAAAAAAATAGACGGTTCGTTTACAGGGCTGATTTTCGAAATCCACAATTTCAAATTGAAGATAGAAAACGTCGTTCGGAATACGGATTTCGAATTGATAAATGGAATCTCGGGTTTCTTTGATTGATTTTAGATAAGAAATTGATGATATTGACATTTGAAATTGATCACACAATGCGATCCATTCTCATTGTGTCTTGGGATTGTTCGTATTCATTGAATTTCTTCAATACAACGATTCACGTCACCTTTGCGAACAGATATAAGGGATTTTACGAATGCGTCAATCTATGAGTCTTTTCGTTTCAGGAATGAGACTAAAAAGTATTATTCGAATTCTGTCTACCATGAGAAATCGAAAATGTGATTTTTTGAATTCTCGTTGTTAGTCTTTTGAGTGTGAGACTGTCCGTCCTTGATTAATGATCGTAGTTAAATTCTCCCTATCCTAATCCTGAATTAATTTCAACGTCAATTCGCAGGTGTATCGTAAGGCGATGAATTCGATTAGAACAATTGTTTTTAAAACGTTAAAATGAAAGTGTTAAATAACGAACGATATCGAACAATATTGACCGTCGTGACAACGGTTCGAGTAAATCGCACAGTTTAAACGCAATCATGCGATAAAAAAAATTTTGAAAATAAACAACAAAACAGAAAGAAAAAAAAAAAAAAAACATCTCCGTTTCAAAAAATGCTTATTCGTTGGAAAAGCAAGGACAAAGGTTCGGGGAAGAGTTCATCCGGCAGCGGAAGCGGCAGTAAGAAGAAACGGAAGTTTGGCCGAGAAGGTGAGAAAACAAATGACACAAAAACAAAACAAAAAAACACACATACGTACAAAATGAAAGTAAAATTAAAATAAAATGAAAAAAAAAAAAAAAAGACGACTGAATGAATGAATTTTAATTGCAAAACCATTACGTTGCGAAAATACTTGTTTTTACTTTTTTTTTTTTTTGTTTTTTTTCGTTTTATTGTTCAGTTTTTGGGGAGGAAAATTATCCCCGGGTTGGAGAAGAAATCCTCGGCTGCGGCCCGCATTTGAAACTTTTGTTCAGCAGCGAAGTGTTATGTAAGACCGGTGGTTTCTCTTTCTTTATTAATTTTTTTTTTTTTTTTTTTTGATTTTTGTTTTTTGAATTATAAGGCGTCGTGGAAAGACGCCTGTTAAAGGTGATTTAACGACCTTTTTGTTAGCGATTCACGCTAATGCAGTCTCAACAATAGACCGAGGGTACCTACAACAATGCGAAGCAAGTGCCTGCCGCGCGGTTTTACAAAGTACACGGTTTGGCCCCCGTCTAATCTTCGTCAAAGTTATAGAAGCTCTACAATGATGGGCATGAAAATAATGAATGCGACCTTGAATTTCCCTCTCCTCTCCCCCCCCGCCGCCCCAATCGCCCAGTTCGGGTACCTATACCCTCATTAAACGGTATCATTAATTTCCCATCAATTATATTACAGCCATAACGTCAAACTCTTATTTTTTTCTCCCCCCCCCCCCCCGTTACATATTTTACACAAAGTTTAATCCGACTTGTACGCCTTTTCAAAAAACAATCACCGTTTCTTATCTATAATCCGCTTCTTTTTTTTTTTTTTTTTCTTTCTTACCAAAGAAAAAAGAAATTGAGACACATATTTTTTAATTTATGGAGAATTATACATTACCGATGGCGAGTATGTGTTTTTAAAATAATTATCAAAATCTCGGCAACCGTTCGTGCAATTTTGAGGACATTTTTTATTTTTATTTCTGGTTATTTATCCTCGAGGCAACCAGCTTTTTTTTGCCACAAATATGACGTAGAACATTTCGAAAATCGAATGTCCGAGGTGTGCAGTAGCAGTTTGAAATTTCATTGCGGCAAAGCTCGATAACTGCTGAAGTTGGAAATATTTTAACGAAATTTAGCGGGAGACACGTTTTTTTTTTTTTTTTTTTTTTTCCAATTTTTTGTCAAACTAAAATTAAATTTTTTTTTGTTTTTTTCTAGTCATACTATTGGTATGGATAAAGCGAATAAATATACGCAATTCATTATCGGACGAACGTGGATTTTAATGCGGTTGAACAAACTCTGGCAAACACTGTAGGCTTGTGAGTTTAAAATCTACCCCATCTGTTGGCTACACTGATTTTGCCCTAATTGAGGGGTCGAAATTTGGACCTTACACTTGAAGGCCGTATTGATCAACCTAGTCACGTAAAATTTGCACTTCAGCAGCCTGAAGAGAGAGAGAGAGCGAAAAAGAGAGAGAGAGAACGAGAAACCGCGCCTAGAATTCAGATATTCATATCGTGACCGTAGCTGCTAGATCTCGGATCACTGCAGACTTGAAAATGATTAATGAGAGAAAATCGTGGCACTTTGGTGGTCCTAGAATCTTCTAGGATCTCAAAACTGGGTCAACGATCTCAAGCTTTGACAAAAAAAAAAAACAAAAAAAGAAAGTCTCACATGGTCCAAAAATTATTAAAAAAATTTAAATCACGGGGCAAAAAGCTTGGCTCCAATTATTTTAATTCAATAATCAGATAATTTCGCGCCATCAGAAGCGATGCGTGAATTAGAATCGTCGATGCAGTCGCAGATCGTTAGTTGAAGAAGAAGAAGAAAAAGAAGAAGAGCGGACTTTTCTTTTTTTGTTTAAAGCTTTTGGAGAGATCGTGAAATACTTTCGCTTTCTCCCTGTGCTTTCAGTCTTATCAGATATCTCGAGTCATTATTTTCCCGCTTGATTTTAACTCAGCAGGAGAGGTCGGCTGCTCCTTCAGGTCGGCTGAAGAATGGGGTTTGAAATAAGGCGCCGCGTTTGGGGGGTCGCGAGGCTGGTGGCCTGAAAAAAGCACAAAAACAACGAGTGGCGAACGACGAACGACGAACAACCCCCGTATTTTCAACGTCGAGGCCTGCAGGTGCCCCGAAACTCGCTTGGCACGAATGATCCACTTTTTCGAACCACCTCGTTATCTGTTTAATGACTTTTCTCCCAGTTTGTTATTGGCAATGCGGACCGATAAATCCTGAAATGTACGTACACACGTACCTAGCTTTACCACGGGCCTGGAAAGGACCGTGAGCCACGTTTGTGTATGTGTATGTCTGTACGTTTACGTCTCTGTCGTTAAATTGACGACGACTAAATTAGACGCCTTCATCGCTTTGAACCTAACAATTATCCGGCATCACAACTCGTCAAATAAAATCACACCACCATCCATCCCTTCGAATTAACACCCGTTCCACGGTGGGCCAAGTGGCAATTACGTTCAAGAGTCAGTCTTTGTGACCAAAAGTAACTTCTATTTTGTTTTTTTTTGTTTGATTTTATTTTTCAATCCCTTTTTTTGCGGAAAATTGCTTTTCGAAATGAATACAATTTTGAGGAGGCAAATTTCCAAAGGATTTTCAGTTTCAATTGGAAACACAAATTTTTTAAGGACTAAAAACTCGACAACTTTTTGTATCTTGTTTACACTACAGCCTTCGTTTGAAATTTTGAATTTTTAACATCAAATTTGAATGCAGCAAAACCGAAGGTATTTCAATAAAATTTTATAGAACTTTTGATACGCTTCGGAGAAATATTCTATTGACTCGGTTTTTTCACAACTAACTACTTGCATCTTGAGACAAATATTAGAAATTAATTGAGATTTTATAGACTTCACTTTACGTAGATTGAGTCTATTGAAGGAAAAGTGATTTTACAAAAGAGTGGCTTAAACCAAAAGAATTTTGTATACAGAAATCAAATTCATCGAATGTCATTGGTTTGCCCCGAAATAACATCGATGTAAAATATTTCCTCCAAATTTGAAGAAGCTTAGATCAACGATGCGACCTGTACCCTACGACAACCATCTGAAGGGAAATCCATAAAGTCTGAAAATAATTTTAAATCATGTTTCAAAATCCTATAGCAATCAGCTGAGAGAGAACCGAGTCCATAGAAAATATCTTCAGGGCGTAATATGAAAAGAAAATTGTTTCCAAATCATTTCCACATCTCCTTAAAACTCTAAAATATGAATTTTTATTCACAATCTAAGAAGGTTTGAAATCTTGGCTAGATCTTTCAGCCTCTGGCCCACTGCGGTATATACTAAATAGAATATCTTGAAAATATGCCAGTAAATTTCTTCACCCAATTGTAAATAAGATTTTTAGTTATCAGATGAGGAAATCTGTTCATGAAAATCTATGGCATCCTTTGGGGATTTATTTGGGCTATTGACTAATGTGGTTTCTGTGTTGGGTACTGATTTATTCTCGGGTGGCTGTACTCAAAAGACGGCTCCGAACCTGAACGAAAGAATTTCTAAATTTGAGTAGAAATTTAACATTGTAAAAAATCGAGTTACTAAACACATTCAACCCTTATTTTGGCGACTAACGCTGTAAACCAATTTTCGATCAATACCAACATTCGAGATTTGGGGAAATAAATTCGGTTCGAAGTTACGTGGGAGTTTTTATCATCTAGAATTATGAAAAAATTGGAATGAAAGCTGCTGCAGTTTGAACAAAGGTTTTTTACCGGAGTTATGAACGTCACATGGATCCCCTCGAGGCCTTAAAGTCATTTTTTATTATCAGCCAGACGCGTAATCGCAAAGCTTTTCCTGCTTTACGTCGAAATCACAGCTTCTCGTTGTCACGACAACGAGATCAAGCTTCCGGTAATGTGTGACTGTAATTGACGAGGGTTTTGTCCAGGGATTTCTACAGGAAGTTTAAACAAGAAAAAAATAACAAAGTGAAAATAAGATACACTGTATCCACGAGTGTGAATTGTTGCAGAAAGAAAACAGACAAAATCAATCGTTTGCTTTTACTTTATATATCCCTTCGTTTGACGATATACACGAATTTATATCTTGGTGCTTCATTTCCGAGTTAAACTTTTAGTAAAATTTTGAAGCATTAATTTTGAAAATACATCCTGCGGCGCTGAATAGTCCAAGTGTAAACTAGCCATAATAATTCTGAGATTCCATGACTTTCCCATATTTTTCTGGAACCAGAATTCAATTTTGTTTTTTGACCATTTCATGAAGAATAAAAATTTACATAAATCAGAAAATATGAATATTTAATTAATCGCCATCTTGAAGCTCTGAATTTTACATACATTTTTCTCTCTCACATCCTGAAAATTGTGATTTTGACAGAATTGTAATCATAAAAATTCAGAGAAGAAAAATACAATGCGTCAATTTTTGTTGAAAACCTGTACAAAATCATACGTTTGAATCGCAATTTTGATAAAGGAAGTGGACATTTCTCTGAAACAAACAGAAAAACTCTTGAAAATAATATTGGAAATATAATTGTGAGACTGTTTGAAGTGAGGAAGAAACAAAAATCGGACAATTTATTACGAAAATAATGTCCCAAAAAATTTTCTCATAAAAATTTATGTAATGGAAATAAAAAAAAAAATAAACGAATTTTCTTAAATTTCAAAGTTGTTATATCAGCTACTCTCTGATATATTACATCGATTTAATGAATTGAGCCAATTTCCGGAAGAAGGGCTCATAACCCGGATCAACGTATTGAAAAAGACACATTACGCGGAAATTTGTTTTTCTTCTTAGAAAAGATTTCCAAAAAAGATTTTATCAAACGATATATACCTTTTTTTTTCTTTAACATAGATTGATTGGCAGAGAATAAAAAGTCGATGTCGTATAAGGTACAAGTCGCATCGTTCATCAAAACTTCTTCAAATTTAGAAAAAATAAAATAAATTTAGAGAAATGGAAGAATTTTTGAAGGTTATATGCAAATTTAAGAAAGCTTTGACTAACGATGAGACCAGGTACCTGTGATTTAAAAAATAATAAGAAAAAACCTTACTTAAACATCGATAAGTTCGTTTTTTGTATCATATTCGAACTGCCGTGAAATTTTTTTGAAATTTAATACAGACGCCCCCAAGAATCCTTCTAAATATATTCAAAAAAATGTCTGTAAATTTTGAGTTCTTAATATTAATATTAACACGTGCCTCCAAGTGCCCAAAGTTTTGAATGCAAAATACATGTATTTTTGTGCATCAATTGTATGAAAATTGTTATCTCACGAGATAATTGATCAAAAATTGTGAAACTTGGCTTAATTGTTGCCAACAACAAGAGGTACAAAAATATATTTTTATTATATTTTTTTTTCGAAAATGAATTTCCGATTTGTTGCGAAAAAGAGGAAAAAAAAAAAAATTTCAGGTTCATAATTCGGAAATTTATTTGCGAAGAAAATATAATAAGAATACCTTTTCGTACCTCTTGTTGTTGGCAACAATTAAGCCAAGTTTCAAAATTTTTGAGCAATTATCTTGTGAGATAACAATTTTCATACAATCGATGCACAAAAATTCATGTATTTTGCATTCGAAACTTTGGGCGCTTGGAGGCACGTGTTAATATCAATATTAAGGGCTCAAACTTTACAGGCATTTTTGGAAATATATTTAAAAGGATTCTCGTGGGCGTCTGTATTAAATTTCAAAAAACGTCCCAAAATAAGAACCATACCCTAATAAACAGCCCCAATTCGTGAAACATTTCGACTACGATATAAAATTCCGAGGTCAACACGCTGCAGTCTCGTATTTAAACCCAGTTCGTATTAAAGTAGGTATAATAGTCCTGAAGTGGTAAGTGGAAAAGCATAGTATAGTAGCTACGTGGGAAGGCATCGGACAACACCTGCAGAGAACTGCACCGAGTAATAGTAGTGGTAGTAGTAGAAATGTGGGTAATAGGTGGGTTCCGTAGGGGCGTGGATGGGGCAACCAGGGCGACCAGGGACCAGGGCACAACCTGAGCCTCTCAGCCTGAGCTCGGGGTGAAATTTTACCAGGCATGCGCGTAGATTGGCATCCCTGTCCGGCGTCGCGGCGCGCCGCCCCTGTTTAGGGGTGATTTCGCGGTGATACCCGGTCTACCAACAGAATAACGGGACAGTACCAACACATCTCCCCACCACGAAAGATCATTATCGTCGTATGCGTGTCCGGCCGTCAATCGTGACGAGGAACCAAAGAAAAAAACACAAAAAAAGAAGAAAAATTAAAGAATTAAAAAAAAAAAAAAAACACTTTTCGGGGTTCGACGATTAAGATGTGACAAATTTTTTCATTTTTTATTTTTTCGTTCCCTCCTCGTGTCGCAATTATTGTCATCGTTATCATGATCGTTGTTGATGTTGATATATGACAATCGTTTGAAAAGAAAAAATAGAAGGAAACAAACGTTATTCGTGAAAATAGCAAAAGGAAATAGACTGAGATAAAGAAAAATGAAAGAATAGTTTCTTTGAGTTTCCAGAAAAAAAAGAAAGAAATAAAAAAGGAAAATTTGAATTTTTGCAGCCGGTTTCTAATGTGCAGCGTTTGAAATTTTTTTTTTTCTTCCCATGGGGTCGGGGGGTATGTGAATAATTGAAGGACTGAGAAATATTTATTGGAGGAGGGGAGGGGAAACCTTGTTGATTAAACACGCGTATAAAATTCGGTTTAGATCTATGGATTGTAAAACTTCTCGTTTATGTTTGCGATCAATTAATTAATATTGTTCAAAGCCTGCAGTGAAAATCAGCGTAATTTAAACGAGGGAATTATACGTTCGGTCGCGTATACGTATACGTATATGTCAGTACGTTCATTATACACACCCACCTATATACATACATATACCTATACGTATATATGTATATATATACGGTTATATACACGTATATTGCGAATGGGGTTAATATTATTCGCGAATCGGCAAAGCTCGTAATATGTATACCTACCTCTAATCGTACCACTACCCCCTGCAGCTATAAGTGCATGTACTTTTGATCCGACGATGTTAATTACGCGGTTATAAAAAAAAAAAAAAAAAAAAATCGTGCGTCGTGAAAAAAAAAATCGAAGATATAGGTATAACACGTAACGAACCGATATATATACCGTGTATTAATATAATAATTTAATAATTGTATTGAAAAATTAATACATAGATATAAATTTACAAATCGAAGTCAGAAGAAGAAGAAAATAAGAAGATAAAGAATAAGAAATATGAAATTGATAGAAAAATTTTTGAAAATAAACCGAAATTTGTACATGTTTTATCGATAAAAATAATTGAATCGATATATATACAATATTCGCTATATAATATATAATATATAATATATGTAAATGTTGAATAAAAAATAAAAAAGAAGAATTGAAACACACATACAGTGTATACGTTGGATAAATGAGATATTTATAACAGAATAATCGTAAATATCGCTAAAGAAATATATATGTATACATATATATACGTGTATGTATAGTGCGAGTGATTAGCGCGTTAAAACATAATTATAAAAGTATATATAACTATAATATATATAAAATTGATTATATTATAATATGGGTTTAAAAAAAATTAACACACACACAAAACACATACCTGAATAAATGCTCAATTTAAGTAGATGATACGGTATATACGTGTATATATCTCTAAATTGCATATTATATATACGTAGGGTATATATGTATAGTACGTATATACATAAAATAATAAATTGTATATTTTAAAACGGTGAAATCAATCAGCGTGCTGCATGGGGACCAATTTGTGAAATAAATATTAATATAAAAAGCTTTACAAATATTATTACTAAATAAATTATTTGTTGTTTAATATATATGTATATATATATGTACGAATATATGTATATGTACTATACATATATACACACGTAATTGTGATAAGTTGAGTTCTTAAATAGTCTAACATATTGTTGTTATTATAGAAACGTAAATAAATAAATAAATATATACATACATATATATAAATAATTATCAATAAAATAAAATAAAATAAAATAAAACCAATCTAATATATAAAACACACATATAAAAGTATATATATACCTAATATTATAATGCGAATGTTTGTGTGGAGACACTGCGTATCACTGGACGGTAAGATCAATTATTAATTACTGCATAACGTCAAACGTGTATATAAGTATATCATGTATTTAATCACGTATCGCATGAATAATGAAGATACAAAAAATTGAAGTAAAAAAGTGGATGGATCCTTTAGATAATTGAAGATTTATTTATATATTTGTTTGTTTGTTTATTTGTTCATTTTTTGGTCACAGAGGAGAGAGCTGATCAGACTATGTACTCTGATTTTCCGAAAAAGTATAATCACATATATAGGTATATGTATAACTATATTATACACAGACACAAGAACGAGAAAAAAAAAAAAACAAATAGGGAGCAAAACGAGAAAAACGACATCGAAAATTAATTCAATAAACACCTGCGCCCTAACAGCAGCAGCAGTTCCTTCCCTCCCGTCTGTTTACCCAAAAAATTTTCCCACAACCTTTGAGAGTTATTCACATTTGTATTCGCAAATGGGTTATAGCTGTGCCCTATAGGTATATATCTGCTCGAACAAACAAACCCCACATTCATTTCCAACCCTTGGAAATTTTTTTTCAATTCTGTTGAGATTTTGTATTAAACGATTATTAAAAATCAAAATGGGACAATGAAAAATGAAGACTGCAAGTTTTTTGCGAATACTTCGAAAAACCATGATGCAAACTTTTTCATTTTGAGTTCTTTTTTTTCTATTTTCTGGTTTTTGAGGTAAGATCCTCAAAAACGCGGAACTTTTTCGTTTTGAGTTCTTTTTTTTCTATTTTCTGGTTTTTGAGGTAAGATCCTCAGCATCGTGGCTCACAATATGCTTTCTGTAACAAATCCAATGCATCTTTACTCGCCGTTCTCATACCTCCCCCTCCCAAACCCTGGAAAAAAAACGGAAAAAAAAAAATAAATATACATACGACACCCCACGGAGATATGGGATCAAATATTCTTTGACTATATATAAGGGTACCTGAGCCATACGCGTGCTTATGCCCAAGCCGTGGGTATTACCTAGCTGAATGCGAAAGAGGAGTAAGAAACATGGGATATACTTTCGGTCAGTCGTTCGTACGAGCTGCTCCCATGGGGAGGGATGGGAGAAAAAAGAACGAGGGGGAAGAAAAAAAAAACAGGAGCGTCCACCCACACATCCCTTAAATATTTGATAGCCGCGACTCCTTCACCGAATTGGCCACAGAGCTATTTCCGTCCTCACATTTTTACCGAAATTTCACTCACACGCTGTGTCTAGCTGCAGGAGCTACAGCTTCCGGAAAATTTCCTTGATCCATATCAAACCCAGGCCCAACATGTAAAACCTAAATAACTTCATATATCACCGCCCCGCGCGGATGTCACTTTGGAAATTTAAAAAAAAAATTATATTATACCCGGTTTATATACGTGTAATGTAATATATCAGTGTCCAAATGTATATAGGTATTTACCTGTTCGAAGCTTTATCTCACGTCGAGTGAAAATAATTATTTTCATTTTCGTTCTTTGGTTTTTTTTTAGTATTAGTTTTAGCCGGTGATTTTTGGAAATAAGGACGTGACTAAAAATCTTTTTTTACTTCGTTGGTAAGGATTCATCTGGCATCATATTATCTTTTCAAGATATTCTACAGTGTTTTGTACCGCAGGCTGCTTATAGAGGCCGAAAAATCTAGCCGAGATCCAAGTTTTATTAAATTTTTGAAGAAAATTCATATTTTATGGGGTTTTGAGGGAGCGCGCACGGAATGATTTGGAAATAATTTTCTTTTTTTACGTCGCTGATATGCTTTGAAGAAATATTTTATGGACTCGGATTTTTTACAGTTGATTACTAGGACTTTAAGACACGATTCAAAGTTATTTTAAACCTCATGGATTTCGCCTCAGATATAGATTTATCGCACAGACTGAAAAAGTGTTTGTCGCTGGGTACAGTCGTTAATTAAAGCTTCTTCAAAATTGGAGGAAATTTTCTACATCGATATTTTTTTCCGGGCAGACCAATGAGAGTCGAGAAATTTAATTCTTGGATACGAAAATTTTTTATTTTATAGCCACTTCTTTTGTAAATGTTGAGAACAGAAAAAGTGTGTTACATGTTCACAACGACTGAAGACTGACCTTGTATCCAAATATTATTAGTCTGCCCCCAAATTATACATCATTTTTAAATATTCCCTCAAAATTTCAAAAAGTTTCCATCAACGGAGCAAAATCTATAGAAAAAAAAAAATCTGAAATAATTTCTAATTACGAATTCTAAAAATGCGATCAATCCAGCTGTAGAAAAAAAAATGAGGCAATAGAATATTTCTTCAAAGCATGGGATTTCCTTAAGCGAACCAGTACAGCTTGGTTTTGGAAATTCGGAGTACTCCGAAAAAAATTTCTTTGAAAACCTTTGTCGTAAGGTTTTAGGCACATCGTTGTTCCGATTAAGGTCGTTGAGGGCTCATTTTGTTCAGAAAAGAAATCCTCATCATGTGAACGAGGGAATTTTTCTACAATTTCGTGTTGGCCAAGTTATTTGCAAATTAGTGGCCTAAATATTGGAAATTTTGGATAATTGACCGTAACTTTTCACGTGAATTTTTTTTTACCGATCCCTACGTTCATAAGATGTAGAATTGCTGTCTAAAGAAAGCAAGACCTTGAGAGGTTGAATTGGACCAACGATGTGCCTGAAACCTTACGACAAATTTTTTCGAAGAAAATTTTATTGTTGATGTGAAATAGGCTTTGGTTGACAAATAAATAAATTTTGGAGTACTCCTAATTTTCCCAACCAAGCTGTACAGGTCCCCTTAATAAAACCCGTTTTCTTGTACGCCGATTATTTTTTTGGAATCGAAATTCTGGCTACATTGTCAAAAGAAATTTGTAGCTTTTTACTGTGATTAATTTTTAGATCAGAGAAATCGATTTTCTCGTACTTTACGAAGTGGTTACCACCCAAGAAGGGCCGTTTTTTTTTTTTTCTTTTATTTCGCCTTGAACTGCCCCAATATTCACGGTCGATGTCAGGCTCTATAATTCTTTCCTGGGAAATGTAGAAACTGATATTATACAATTCAAGTGAAATACGGGAGGTGAATAAGAAGGCAAGAAAAACAGGAAAAAAATATAAGTAAGCAACTCGAACCCCCTCAGCCTCGATTCGGTCCGGATCAGAGGATCTTAATTCCGGACTTTTCTTAACTTGTTTTAGTTATATTTTCCAATTAGCATTAACAAACTGGGCGAACGGTTTGCACCGTGTTCCAGTTCTTCCTTTTCCCGCTTTATTTTCTTCCTTATTCGTTTCTCGATCGTTCGCTCATCTTACCCCTTTCTTATACTTCTTATTTCTCACTTTTTACTTGAAACGTCTGTTCTGTTCTCCCTCCATGGTAAGAGAAAATTTTCTACTACGTTCCGTGCGTCCTGCAGCAAACCAGGTACTACCTGAATCAACTCGAGCGTTAAACTTTCTTATTAATTGTTTACGCTGGATATTTTTTGCCACTTGAGTAATTTTTGTCCCTCGTCAAAGTTACTTAGTTATTATTATTATTGTTATTATTTTTTATTCCCATTATAGTAACGCCGCCCCGTATAACCGCGAGCTTAGAGAAAATTGCGAATAAATTTCTTCGGAATTAATTAGAGAAGAATGTCGAAGCGTTTCTTTGCTTACCGTTTACCGAAAACGAATGAGAAAATTATTAGAGAAAAAAAAAAAAAAAATAAGTAGAAAAAGTTGAATCAAAGAAGGGTTCGAAATTTAACGCAATTAGAAACGAAATTCCTGTGGCTTTTAGTCTATAGAATGAAGAGAGAGAGAGAGAGAGAGAGTGAGAGTGAGAGATGGGAGGTTGAGGGTGAGGGTTTTTGGGAAATTCCACCGCAGAAGATCGCGGCGATTGGCATCGCCGCGGGGCAGATGAAGGGATCCCTTCAAGTTTCGAGGGTTAAAGGTCGCGGCAGGGTCGTTGTTCCATTGATTTTGATACGCCTCGAGACTCGAGTAGAGAGAGAGAGAGAGAGATCTATTTAAGTAAATTGTTTAAGGTAAAGAGAATAACCCTCGCCAATTCTAAAATCGAATTTCGTCTTCGCGAAGATCAGGAAGAAGAAGAAGAAGAAGAAGAAGAAAAAAAAAGAAAAAAACAAGAAAAAAACCGGAAGCTATAACAAATTTATCGAGAGAGCTTTTCCACCCTTAGCATTTTCTATTCTCTCCTCTCGTGTCTATGTATTATGTACCTTTCTGAAAGAAAAGAAACGAAAAAATTATCATTTTATCACAAGGTTTCGAATGATTTTTTTATTTCTTTATCTAATTCTTTCATTTTCGAGCGGGTTCGCGAATTATCGGAGCGTGGCCTATCGTCGTTGAACTCACGAGTATAGGGTTATATACATACATACATATATTCACGTATACTCGACAATACGAAGTTAGTAGAAAGTTGGACAAAGTGCAATCAAGAAATATACGTGGGAGATGGAAATCCTCGGTGAGAAAGTGGGATTAAATGATTAAAACATTTCAGCAAACTATACATAGGTATAGGTATATATGTATAGGTATATATATACAGGATCTGTAGGAGTATATATAAACGAATGAAACATGGCTAATCAGAATCCTGTTCTCTGCAGGGTATATAAAACGAAAAAAAAAAAACGATAGATAAAAAGAAGAAGAGGAAGAAGTAAAATGTCTTTAAAACGAATTGCTTCGAGGGTTTTTATTTATTCGTTTTGTCTTTGTTTCTTACTCTCTCTCTCTCTCTCTAGCTCTCTCTTTTTTATCTCCATTTCGCCCTAACATATATATACATATATTTATTATTATTTACCTAATTTATTTTCACTGCGAACCTGCAGCGCGTAAGCTCTATGCAAATCGAAACTGATCGTCGTCAAATTTTCTGAAATAGGTACAACAAAAATTGAAACAAGAAAAAAAAAGCTTCCAGCGTTTTAGTATCGCTTTTCTAATTAACGAAAAATCAAAATCCTGATCCTGGTAGGTGCGAATGTCCCCTTGAAGCTTCAGAACGAGGATTTCGAATCGTTGGATCAACGAACAAAATTTTTCCTCTTTTCAATCTTCAAAAGAATTTTTTTTTTTTTGTATCCTTTTCTCCTTCTTTTTGTTGTTGTCCTCTTTTTTTTTTTCGTTTTGTTTCGGTCGTTCGAAATTTTCTTTGTAAAAAAAAAAAAAAAAAAAAAAAAACGAACGTAAATTAATCGTCGTCTGAGGCGGCAGCGAGAGCCTTAAAGGTAAATTTTACAAAGCTGACAGCCAGCTCTCGTTCGCGTATCGGGTTATATAGTGTGGAAAATTAGTCGGGTGTAAAATTTGACCCTAAAAGCACCCTTCCAGTTCCTGGTGCGTCCGGGTGAAGTTTTCGAGGGTGGCTATATAAGGGGGGATCAAAACAAGAGACTAATGAAGCGCCCGGTACAATGACGTATATATATATATACCCATCTCGCTGATATACCGCAAAATTATATATACCTGCTTACTTTATACTTGCGGAACATCAAATTTTAACATAATCGTGGGCGTGATGAGCTCAACGTCGTATTGTATTTAGTCTTCATGACGTTTATACACGAAATTCTACATCACCTTATACCTATTTTACAATTTTCTCCCGATCAAAGGACGATTTATTAATTTTTTAGAAAATTTTATTTTTCATTTTGTTCATTTTTGTTGGAATTTTGTCTTTCAATAGTGAAAATTAGAGAGAAAATTCTATTACCATTTTATTTGGAATTATTTTCGACCTCTTCTTCTTCTTCTTTCTTATTTTTTTTTTATTTTTCTTTTTTTCGTTTCGTATACCCGGCTGGTAAAGCGGAAAGGGAACGAATAAAATGAATAAAAAAGTGAACTGAGTACGGGAGCTGGGTTGGATGGAATTTAAACGTCAATTGTTTTACCCTCCCGGTGGTACCTTTAAATAAATCGAACACTTGATGAAATTTTGACGAGGCTCGAAAGCTTTCGACGAATTTTTATCTGCAGTTTCAAATAACTAAGGATCTTCTTCTTCTTCTTCTTCTTATTTTTCCATTTTCTTCTCTTTTTCTATACACGTAGAATTTACTAAGATATATAAATTATTAAACAATCTTATTGAAATATAATTTCCTATTTTTTCCCACCTTCTTCTCCTCATTATCCTTCGTCCTCTTCTTTTCCTCACTCGTGAAAATCCGCCGACTTCACTACACCCTCGAAACTCCATTATCCCCGTATATCCAGGTGTAATTGGTAAAGAAAACAACAACAAAATTTTTAAAACTAAAAATAAAAATTCGCCACGGTTTCGCATACAGGAAAACGCAGAGGGTATAAAGCTGGGCGGGTCTGTTCGTTGGTTACGATGTGATAACGTACATCTTTTTCTATAATACAGTGTGTGTATATCTTCAAACCGCAAAAGCTCTGGCACGTGAGAGACGAGATGATGAAAACAGATTAGAGAATTTTCTTCAATATTTTTTTGGTTTTTTATTCTTTGCTTTTCGTTTTTTATTTTTTAAGTACACCTGCGATGCTGCACACACACACGCACACAACCCAAGGAGTGAAAAATCTGCCTGAATATTTAACCGTTTACTCGTGGGGAAATAATTTTCCAAAGTGCTTTCTTACCGGTAAAATCTACTTCGTTTGGTATTATTATGGGTGGTATATGTATACCTATACTCTGCAGGGTATCTCTGAGGACCCGGGTTTATCATCTTTTCAAAATCTGCTTCCTGTACCTACGAATATCTTACTCAAAAGAGCTACTGTGATATTATTTATTGCTATATCAACAAACATGAAAAGAACTCGGAACGAACTATACAAATGATTGATGAATGATGACTCCATGATGGTTTGATAATTGGACATGTTAGCCAGGCATTTTGATGGTTTTTTAAGAGCATCTATAATTTTTTCAAATCACTGGTACTCTGTGAAAAAAATTTCTATTGACTCAGTTTTTTCACAGTTGGTTACTAACTTTTTGAGACATGTTTGAAAATTGTTTTGAGATTTTATGGAGCTTCGTCTTGCATAGATTTACCGCCCAGAAGAAAAAGTGGTCGTCGTAGGCTACAGTACAGGTCGCATCGTTATAAATCGAAACTTCTTCAAATTTTGAGGGGATATTCTACATAAATGTTATTTCAGGGCAAGCCAATGAATGTAATTTTTGAATACAAAAACTTCTTATTTTGAGCCACTTTTTTGTAAACTTTGAGCAAAAAAAAAACTGTGTCACGTGATCACAACGATTGAAGCCTGACCTTATTTCCATATATTATTGGTTAGCTCGGAAATGACAGAGTTTTAGAATATTTACTTCAAATTTCAAAAATTTTCATCAACGATCCGACCTGTACCCACCCTGCGAAATTCACTTTTTCTTAGTCAGACACAATCTACGCTACGCGAAGCTCCATAAAATCCCAAATAATTTCTAATTACGTCTCAAAATACAACCAAGCACAAGTATAGTTCATAATTAATTATCGGCTGCTTGGAAACTACGGGCTAATTATTCTCGAACAGGATCATCAAGTTTCTAATTTACTGTTAGTGGAGTTTGGTTGAAAGTTAACCAGACTGTTCTGCTTTTGAAAACCAACAAAAGTCTTCGTACGTTTCTCAGATCGTGGAGCGATTGAAAATATGCGGATCGAAGATAATATCTTTAGAGAAAATTGTCGGGTGAAACATAAAAATATTCCATGTACATGGAAAATCGATATTTTGTCATCCGAGTAGGAATTTCGCATTTCGCAAGCGCTGTTCAGGGTCATTAATTTAATTACAACTAGGTTGGTGAAGAGGGTTTGAATGTCTGTAATTTCATACGTATATAAATGTATAAAGTTACATTTTAGACGCAAAAAATATGAGAGGTATGAACGGTTGTATCAATATCAACAGAATTATGAATTAATGAATCGGTTTTACATGATATCCATAAATTTGTGTAAAACTTTTGTTTGATTTTTTCTTTTGTTTTTTTGACAATTTTCTTCGTTACTAGAAGCCCGAAAACGTGCAGATTCGTTGAAATTAAAAAACCAAAATAATAAAAGTACGTGATTTTCCGATCGAAATCGGAATACTTTTCCCATCACTGCGAGTCGATTGAAATAAAAACTGAAAACAATTAATTAGGTAATTGAACGTTGATTGAAATTGATTGAGATAGAGACACGAGTCTGCGGCTGACGTATTACTGAAGTATTTAAATATCGATTTTCAATTACCTATATACGTGTACAGGAGTAGGAAACTTGAAGGTTCAAAGTCACGTGATTAAGGGACAAGCTGATTCGCTGGGCGAAGCTTAAACCCGCGAAAACACTTCCGCTTCAGGGCACAGCTGCCCGTTATGGATGCGGTAAACTTGTTGTCCTAATCCCAGTCAGTTTACACGCGACTTTACCAGGCCCAGTTTGTAACCTCAAACTGTAATTAACCGCAAATCCGTATTCCACGTATCGCGATGACCAAAATTTTAGCTCAATAATCCCGAGAGCCGTAACATGAATAGCTGGACGATTGAATTGAATTATTTTCAAAGAGCTTTTTTTAGCTCATTTTTGAAAGTCTGAATAAGAAAAAAACTTCTCAATTCAGGTAAAAAAAAAAAGGTATTCAAAAAATACGAAAATATCAAAAACTATATACCTTAATTGATACCAAAATTCGAATGGAAATCGCGAAATTAGCAGCCTCGAAAGCACGATGAAAGCTCAAATATTATCAGGACTTACACTACCAGACGTATGATTAGTATGCGGATTTATAATTAGTACATGCCTATAAACTGAAGTCCTTTTCATCGTTTGGAATCAATTACGCCGGCTAATTATCGTGGGTGTAAATAAAAAATATATATAGGGATTATGATATGACGGGGTTAATAATATTCTCAGAAATTTGCGAAACTAGTACGTTTTGAAAATTATATCTGAGAATATGAGACGAAGAATTAACAGGCAATTATAGGTCTGCTGGAAAAGCGACAGTATTTCATTTGAGGGGATCAGTACAGCTTGGTTTGGGAAATTTGGAGTACTCCAAAATTCATTTATTTGTCAACCAAAGTTTATTTCACATCAAAAAAAAAATTTCTTCGAATAACTTTGTCGTAGGGTTTCAGGCAATCGTTGGTCCAATTCGACCTCTCAAGGTCTTGCTTTCTTCAGACAGCAATTCTACGTCTTATGAACGTAGGGATGGGTAAAAAAAAATCCATGTGAAAAGTTACGGTCAATTGCAAATATCTTGGCCAATACGAAATTGTAAAAAAATTCCCTCGTTCACATGATGAGGATTTCTTTTCTGAACAAAATGAGCCCTCAACGACCTTAATCGGAACAACGATGTGCCTAAAACCTTACGACAAAGGTTTTCAAAGAAAATATTTTTTTTTTATGTGAAATATACTTTGGCTGACAGATAAATGCATTTCGGAGTACTCCGAATTTCCAAAACCAAGCTTCATTGGTCCCCTTAACATCGGCGGCAAATTTGTAGATTTTACCGCAAATCGCTAACCGCAAAATAACAAGAAAAAACCATTTTCCCACGGAGCTTTTATCCCAGGTGAAAAATACACCACCTTATAATATTCTATGTATACATATATACCTTGTACTTTTGATGTGCGAATTTATTAGCGAGGTGAACATAAAGCGCCGTTTTTAGACTCTCACCTTACGGTATTATATAGGTATGCACAGGCAGAGTGCCTTATTTTAGAGAATTTATCTTAAAACAAAAAAGAAAAGAGAAAAAAAATAAAAAAAAAAATACAGAAAAGCTGTTTCTTTGTCTTGAAATTTTTATCATATACATAGGTATGTGATACAAAAATTTCTGAAACGAATTTTGAAAGACTTCGATATACATATACATATAATATCCAACTATAATATTTTCAGACTTTAGATCGAGATTCTATCCTGTTCGTTCAATTCGGTTTCAGGAGGTTGAAGATAAATGGGACTTCGAAAGAATCAAAAAAAAAAAAGTAAAAGACAAAAAAAGAAAAACGTTTTCGCTTTTTGAAAAAAAGTATGGATTATATCGGTACAACGTGTGATTTTTTAAAATTGTGATTTTGCGTTTTATGTGTTCTACTTCTTTTGCGACTTTTTTTTTTTGTTTTTTTTTCTCGATCTTTTGAGTCGCGTTTTGGAAGAGTCTACATAGCTATACCGATAATACATAGATCGAGTTTAAGGCCACCGAACTGCGCGTGTCCCGAAACAATTACGAGAGATTCTATCCCGTGGATTTTATATCTTCGTTTTACCTACTCCCTCGCAACTCGCTAACTTTTCGCGCGCGTATTTCAGCCTGGTTTATGAGACGAGGGGAGAGCTCATCCGTGCAGGATTTATATTACATATCCATAGTCTGTTCATGTCGTAAGAATCCGCGGAGCCTAGGATACCGGCTGCAATTGCCTATTAAACTGATCTATGCATGTAACGTACATCAACTTCCTCATTATTCTTCACTTTTTCACAAAGGAATATTCTTCAAAGTCTAAAAGTTCTCGGGACAAAAACAAAGTGGAATATATATCAAATTAATTATCTTTCGAAAAGTACTTCATTTTTTTTTTTTTGTACTCGACACTATCAATAAAGAACAAAACATTTTCAACCCCCGGAAAAGCTCAGTTTAATTTTAATTTTTTTTTTCTCAAATTTCTCCCGATAAAATTTCTACGCAAATAAATATTTAAACCCGTATACGTCTACCCCGGCGGTTTAGCGAGTCTTAGCTCTACACGGTCTGCAGGAATGAAAGACTGCGTGCTATCGCTTTGCCGTTTGAATCTTTTATGCGCAGCGTTGCACGCCACACCGAGATACCCTCAACGGTGATAAATAACAAGCCCAAGAGACGCAGAGCTGTTCGTCGAAACTTCATGGAGAGAAGTATAAGATGCTTTGGCATAGTCGGTAAAACAGCGTCGAAGTATTGCGGGTAATTTAAAACCCGACAATATCGACAGCGCGACTTTCTTCCGCCTATCGTAGGTTAGTTCAGAGAAAAGCTGTGGCTTGCAGCTGCCCAACGCGGCTGAAACTGCAGAGTAGACGCTGATAAGATCCGGCTGAACATACTCGGTCGCTACTACTCAGCGGTCGACCATTAAATTCATTTTTCACTAGTCTAGTCCGCTCGCTAACCGCTGAGATAGACACTACTTACGTATTTGCCTGAGTAGTTACCGGTTCGACTACTTACTTGTCTGACTAGACAGCGAAGCGGTCTTAAGTGGTTTTGCCTTCGTTGTTCGCATGCTAGGGATCTATCGTTACGGGTATATCTCCGTGAATCTGAGAAGAAAAACAAACTACCTCGAGACTTGTCTGAGGCAAGTTGAAGAACGGGGACGTTAACAGACGTGTACATTAGAGCATGGACGATTATTTAGCGAGTGGACGAATTTTTTTTTGCGACCGCATTTTCAAAATAATTTTTTTTTTTTTTTTTTTTGTACTTTAAGGCGTACAAAAAAAATTATCGTGCTTACGTTGTATATATTCTTTTACCTATATATAATTTTTATGCCAAGGTACCTACAATCCAAAACGAAATCAAAAAAAAAAAGACCTACTTGTTTGGATCGATACCTTTTTTACCATCCGAAATTACAATAATTCAAAAGACGTTAAAAAATTCATAATTTCCTTGGATTTTCTGTTTTGGAAAATTTATAACGCGAAAACGGATTGAGATAAAAATCTGAAAATTTGTATATATTTCTCTAGACATGGACAGTTATCGTACCTAAATAAAAAAAAAATGGAAAAATCAAAAATATCGTCATACGTTTATATTAACCCGAAGTTTCGACACCGTTTCACTTGTATAGCTCAAATTAAATTAATTTGCGTACACAGGTATATTTGTGAATATTATACTGCTGAAATAAAACGTAAAACATACGTCTATATCTAGATATAAAACGTAGAAACGCGAACTGGTTAGGTATACGGTCGGTATAACGCACTCGACATAGTATTATCGCGTACGCAAAACTCTGACCTAGTTAATACGACGTGAATATATGATAACGTGAAACGGGTATATGGGGGTAGTTCGCCTGCATCACAGGCACACCTGTCCGGAACGAGCTCTTTTACTATTTTTTTTTTTTCTTCTTCTCTTTCTACTTTTTTTTTCAGTTTTATTTTATCACTGCGAATATTCCCCGCAGCTAGCTTTCAAACTCTTTTCTCTCGTATATAGGTATACAGAGGCACCTGTATGTATGTATGTACGTACATATATACACCGAATAACGCCACACACATACACCATAATGCAGCCTCCCTCGAGTTGGTATAACAAATTCCAAAACGTCCAATTTAAATTCAACTGAACGTGCCGATAACAATTTGGTTGGAAATATTCAGACCCTTCTTAGCAAAATAATAATAATAATAATAATAATAGTAATAATAATAATATCCCGCTCTTTATATAAGAGAAATTCTTCAATTGAAAAAGATGAGCGAGGATACGTATGTTTGTTGTTCGAAAAGTTTGTAAATTGAATACGTAATAGACAAAAGGATCGTAAAAGTTTTTGCCTTATTGATAAAGAAATAATAATAATAATAATAATAATGATAATAATAATAATAATAATGATAAGGTGTCTCATTTTTGATTCGAGTCCAATTTACGAAGGAATAAAAGAAAAATAAATATTAAGGTAGGGTATAATAGGAATATAAAGAATTGAATTAGGAAAATGTAGAATTAAGGTCGAGAATGGGACACTGCACGCGTACGCGTGTCTGGTTCTACGCCTGAAAACAATAAGTCTTATTTATGAGCGTCCAATTCCTCTGAATTTAATTAAGAGCTTCAACTTAATCACAGATATCTCTTGGGGCATCTTGATTTTCTTCGCTTAAACTCTGCTGCTGCTGCTGCTGCAGGCTATAGGCGTAGGAGTCGCGAAGTTTATAACTACCCGCGTCCCACGTACATACGTCAGTCGCTCTTCTTCTTCTTCTCCTTCTTCTTATTCTACTCGAGAGATATACGTATATGTAGAATATACGTTGCGCGCGCATTTACGCCTAAACTTCGCGCAGAGGTTCACCGTCGGGCTCGCGCAACCCGCGCGGCGGTTCACCGAGGTTCGTTCAGGTTCACTACAGAGTCACGTGACGATTTCGGTACAGAATGAGCCACGCCCACTTCGGTATCGACCCTCGGTACGCAGTCCCGAGTCCGCGGTCGACGCCGTCGCGTCGTCGTGAGGTTAGGGTTATTCTCACGCCGGCGCTGAACTTAGTTTTATGCACCACTATACGTACACTCTGTTACTTTTTGCTTTTCTTTTGTTTCGATTATTATTATTCTAGTTCTTCCCTTTGCTGTCTGTAGTACAAAGAAAACAACAACAAAAAAAAAAACTTACACGCTGTTCAGTGGATTTGCAACACGTTTTGTCAGTTGTAAAAATTTCTTTCGGAAAACAAGCAATACCTTTAAATAAAATTTTCTAATCCCTTTCTCCTGGACCGTTTTGATAAGGTAGATCGTTTCAACGCTGACGAGGATCTGATAGAAATTATTAAACAAATTTTTATTTAATGAATATCAGCTAAGACTTCGCAATTAGGATTTTCTTAATTATTAACTACTTTATTAGTTTTCAGAACAATTTATAAGATCTTTATTAATTTTTTAAATTATCTTATCACGATGATCGTGAAAGTATAATTAATTTTAATTATTACTTAAGTACCTGAGTTGAATGGTTGTGCTGAATTGATTTTTCAACCCAAAAAATCAGCGAAGTTATGAAACAAATAAGCTCCCAATAAAAGAAGGAAAAAAAATATATATTTCCGGTTTAAAATCGGGCAAAATAAAGAGACTCCCACTTGTTGGTTCACTTTTGTTTCGGATTAACTCTGATCCTAGATGAACCCAGTTTTCCATATCCCTGCACTGCACTGCACTGCACTGTATGTGCATTGATAGCAAAACACGTCTCTATTTATGCGGTTTTTCTAATTCTGCGAAATTACTTTTCTATTGCAAATAAAACGTACAGATGTATTCGGTTGTACAGTTTTTCCCGAAAGAATCCACGTATATAGAATACGAGGGAGTGGTTTTATCCATAAAAAAAAAACACACAAAAAAAAGACAAAGAAAGAAGAAGATTCTCTGTCCTCAAAATTAAATTTTCCGTCTAGGTACAAACGGACCTAAAATATGAATAAAAATTTTCCTACTTTCATCTAGATAAATAACCATGTGTGCAGATTTTCTCAGCTGCAGCTCGCGAGCTTCTGAGCGCAAATAACCGCGATTAAAAAAAAAAAAAAGGAAACAGAAAAAAAAAACAGGCCACGGTACTTTTGTCCCGCTAGATGAATACCGTAGTGCGGCACAGGGCTTCAGTCATACACTATGGACGAATAGTCGTCCTTAGAACCACTGGCTTACCTACCCCCCAAGCTTCTGAGCTGTGGATGAAATTCACCGAGGTCACAGCTCTAGGCACAGCAGACTGCTGGGACTAGCTAGCCGACGTTCAATTGTTCCCGTTTCCAATTGTACTCGAGAAAATCGGTAAATCGTTAGACACCGAGTCTCGTGTCCTAATTGAAACTGAAAATGAAAAAGAAAACTACAGAAAAAAAAACAAAAACCAACACGTACGGAATGTTATCACTATTTATAATTTTTTTGATCCAAAAATTCTGAAAAAAAATTCTCTAAACTGTGAATCGGTATTAGAAAGCTGTACCCAATTTTTTTTTTTTTTTGTTTTGGGTTGTCTCGTGGAACGAAAAAGTTATATGGATTTTTCCAAAAGTCCGAATTTCCGAGATTTTGACATTTCTTATTTTACTTATTTTTTTTATTTTTTGCTATTTGCGTTGCGGGATGAAAAAATGGTTTTTTTTTTTTTTAACAAATTCTTGACAAAGTCCTTTCAGCGGCTCGTCCGTATTCGTGGATCACAGACTTTTTTTTTCTCATTCCAAGGTTTTCCGCAGAGAAGATGAAAAAAAAAGAAGAAGAAAAAATAAACACCAAAAAAAAAAGGAAGAAGAGAAAAATGGCTTCGGCGATAAACATAATACAATGTGATGAGAGGGGGGGGGGGGGGGGGGTAAAATAGCTCATATACATATATCTACTCGGGTATATGTATTCATATATGTATAGGGCTTGGAGGATTGATTAATCTCCGCGAATTTCCGCGAGGATTACCAATTTCTGGTCGCAATTCCCGCGAGGCTCGAGGTTTAAGCCTGTATTAGAGGGCGAAACTGTATATATGAGTGTAGGTGTAGGTTTATGTTACCCTATAGCTTCCCCATTCCATATTCCGCACGTTTCTGCATGTATTCAATATCATGGTTCCGCACCATCATATATGCAATATGTATACATGTAAACTAGGGTGTGTCATTTAGGAGCAACATTTTTTTTTCAACTTACGAATAGGTCGTATACTTGCAGGAAAGTAAAATAAGAAGCCTGTTAAAATTTGAAATCTTAATATTAATATTAAGAGTTGCCTCATCGCGAATTTCTATTTCCCATTTAAATAACACGGGAAATGTCCTACTGACACACTTCAATTTTTATATCTCAAGTACTAATCTACTCGGAATGATTCTGCATAGCTACTTTTGTTCGAAATTGAACGCTCTACAAAAAAGGTCTCTTGGTATTTTTCGATAAATCCAACTGTTTCCAAGTTGGTTGTTGGCTATCGATGGTAATTAACTAATAACCAACTTGGAAACAGTTAGATTTATCGAAAAATACCAAGAGACCTTTTTTGTAGAGCGTTCAATTTCGAACAAAAGTAGCTGTGCAGAATCATTCTGAGTAGATTAGTACTTGAGATATAAAAATTGAAGTGTGGCACTGGAACATTTCCCGTGTTATTTAAATGGGAAATAGAAATTCGCGATGAGGCACCTCTTAATATCAATATTAAGATTTCAAATTTTGACAGGCTTCTTGTTTCACCTTCCTGCAAGTATAAAACCTGTTTGTAAGTTGAAAAACAAAAGTTGCCCCAAAATGACACACCCTAATGTATACCTATACATGTATCTTATACAGATCTCGGTTTATTCTGCGAAACGTTTAGTTTTCTCGAGGTATACCTATACAAGTAAGCGTGTATTTATGTGTGTTTGTATGTGTTTATATGTATACATACGTACATACATAGATACAGTATAGGTATACGTACGGATGTAGATAGATCTGGGAACGAGATAACGACCGTTGCGATTTCCACTGTTCAGTTGTAGTTCTGGAGGAATAGCCAGTTTGTACTGCAGACTAGACCCTGACGAAGACCTCAGTCTCGTATATAGACACCGGAATCTATCTTCCAATTATCGTTGCTAGACGAACAGGAAACAATTCCGCGTTATCTCCGATTGGAGAAACACAAAACTGTGGAAATGATGAAAAAAAAAAAAAGAAACGAAAAAACACACAAAAAAAAGTTGCATCAACGTAAACTCAACGGAAGAAAAGAGGGAACAGCGAAGAGGGATTTTTCCCGCAATTAATAGAGAAAGGAAATTTACTGATATAAAGTTTCTTTTCTGCCAGTTTAAGATATTTTCAGTATCATGATTAGAAAAATGAAAAACAAATAACCAAACGCTGATGCGTTTTTGCATAGATAAGTCAAAAATAAAATATCGATTTTCTAACACACGACCCTTAATTTGTTAGTTAGTTTTTTTTTTTGTCTTGTGGGAGAGGGGAGTGGCGAATTCACGAAAAATATTCTTAAAAATCAACTTCGAAACGTGTCGTTTTTTGACCCACGAGAAACAGTTTTTTAGTACATGTTCGTATGTAGGTTTTTTTTTCTTGAAAAAATGTTGATCGAAAGATTTAAAACCCTCGTCAAATTATTTTCGATTTTAAAATGGCTGAGATCTGAACTTCGAAATACAATTTTTTAACTTCAGTTTCTTTGAACTTGCGATAATTCAATGAATTTCAAAATACATGTATGAACCTATGATATGTAGGTATATACATATGCAATCAGAATTTTTTCACCGTTTTCCAATCTCTGAATTCTAAATGGCAGCCAAAATTCTTTCCAAGTGTTTTTTTTTTTTTTTTTCTATCTCTCTCCCTTTTTCATTTTGTTGAATTTATTATACCAGAAAAACCGCGCTGGAACAATTTGGCAGAAAAACTTGTATTCAGTGACCATGGCACGTGCCAATAAACTTGTCCAACTTGCGTTCGCCACTTCCGATTCATCTAACAGCCACACCATATATACAGTATAGTCACTCTTCAGATAATTTTCCATTTGTTTGAAACATTTACAATTACATCAAATTTGAAACTTTTCCGATCCTTTTTTCTTGTGCTTTCAAATTATGCAGCGAAATTAAAATTAGCAAAATTTTCCCCGCTGCACTCGAGGACATAATATTTTTCACAAAAAAACGAATTACATATTTATGTATTATTATAGGTAAATATATACATCATATATTGTATACTTATATATATATTTAACGGGTTTATTTTCGAAAGTTGAATAAAGTAATCCGGAGTCGTGACAAATGGCGATAAAAGTTAAGCTGACAAGTCGTCGTGACACCCATATCCCCGCGCGATATGTCGAAAGTCGAAACTCCGTATCCTCCGAGTAGGTGGCACGTGACTCTGAGGTTAGTTCGATTCTTACGAGTTATGTTTTTTATTTTTCTTCTTTTTTTTTTACGTCTTCTTTCCGTCTCTCAGCGTCGAAACTTGAGAGAGGCAAAGCAAAACGTATATACCGATAAAGTAAAGGCGTGAGAAGTGTTGTGCTTGATCAGTTTCCCTCTCAACCCTGTCGCGTCGCCTGCAGTATAAAATACCATCGTGAAACGGCTATGAGAGAAACGAGAGAAGCGAACGATGTGTATAGAATCGCTGGATATTTCAGATGGCGCCGTAGCGGCGTAGCTCGAGGAACGGGAGGGGAGAGAAGATATCCGTGAAGGGGAGGTATAGAGAACGCATCGTATATATTAAATAGGCCGCGTGATCCGGGGTTCCTACTGTAGCTTGTATAGCGAAACTCTAGCTCTGGAGCGCTGTTTCACGTCCGTAACATATTATACATAGAAGATGTCATATTTCCCGTTGGTTTCTCTTGTTGGCCTCTTCGTTGGGCGTATACCAAGATATAAAGAAATAAAGAATGAAAGAAAGAAAGAAAGAAAGACAGAATAAGAATGAAAGAAAAAGGGAAAATAAATATAAAAAAGGAGATGGAAAAAGGGGATGAGAGCCCCAAACCCCGCGGCGGAAGTTGGCCAGTATCCAACTTTCAAGTTAATACCAAACCCGCTCGAATATCTAGGAACTCTCCTCTCACCCCTCTCCCTCACTCTCTCTCGCTCTTTCTTTTTTTCTCTCTGCACTATAACGGCTATCGCCGTTAGTTTTCGTACAATTCGCGCCAGTTTTCGTATCCTATAGTAAAGTGGCAACGGATGTCGTAGTCGAGGCCACTTTTCTGAAAAAAAAAAGAAAAAAAAAAAAGAAAACAGACAACCGTGTTTGCTTTTATTTATTTATTTATTCAGAGTCTTTTTTTCTTCAAATTTCTGAAAACGAAAGCTATTTGGCAATATAATACGGCGCCATTTTTTCCGTTTTTTGTTATTTTGGTTTTTTCTTTTTTATTTTGTTCATTTTCATACTTTTTGCGAATCTTTGGTGTGGAGGCAGCTAGAGAGAGTCTTCCCAGCTCTCGTCTAATGGAATCCTTACGCACTATGACGTCACGACACCACTCACGCACCCTCTTCGTACCCCTGATGTAGCTCGAACGTGAGTGCCGTGGCGACAAAATTTACGAGCTCCAAGTGCAACGCGGCAAGAGTGAGTTGACGCTAAAATCAGGCTGCGAAAACTGCGAGAAACACAAGCTACGAGCTGCTTTTTTTATAATTATTATTTTTCATAATTTTTTTTTTTTCCGTTTTTAGCCATCTTTTTTTTTTTCTTCATTTTCGTTCTTTTTTTGCTTCCCCCTTTTCTCTTCAAACAACGAAATTTCACGCGTTGGTTCTGTATACCCAGCTTGTTGAATTACGTTTTTTCTTCTCTCTGTATATACCTACAGCTCTCTTTATTTTACAAGGAGAGAAAAAACCCGAGCTTTTTTACTTCACTAAAACTAAAAACATTTATTATTACCTACATCCGCGAGTTTAAAAACTGGAATAAAATTCATTCAGTAGCTTACTTATACGTCTATTTTTTTTTTTTTTTTTTCATCTCCGAATCGTGGATTGGCTGTTCTATAACAAGCTTTTAAAAGCTCTAAAAACACTCGGAGAAGCTTATTCTACTCTAAATATTTTTTCGTTATTTTCGAGATAATTTTTTTGCTCTCACAGATAAAAACTGCGTCAAAACTTGCGAATAAACGAGATTTATAGTCGTACCTGATTTTAGAAAACTCAAAAAGCTAATCCTCTATATAATCAAAAATTTTTTTATCCATAAAATCGTGAGATTTTGTTCTTTGACTTGACCAATTTTTAAAAATTTTTTTTTTAATAGCCGTGGTTCGATATTTCCGCAGTATTCCTTCAGGGTATATGAAAATGGGAAATTGTGCTCGAGACATATGTACGAAGTATATGATAGATTATCAAGAGTTCGGGTGATTTAATTAGATTTTTAGAATATTTGAAAATTCTTAACTTTTATTGCCGGCATAAGACCTTCAGGGTTGTTCTGTCAACAGGAGGGTTTCAGGTATGTGAAGGGTGCCAGCGCATTCTCCAGGAAGTCGTCAGTCTCGACGTCTCGAGGATCCTCATTTTGCGAGACCTGGAAGTCGATCTTTCGCCTGTAAGCCTGGGGCGTAGTCTGGTTTTACCCGAAAGCAAATTCCTAATTATCCGCGGGGTTCATTCGTTCGATTAGTCTTCACGATGAGGAAAAAATTCAATCGCTCGAAAAAAAAATAATAAGAAAAAAACAAATAGAAAAAACAAATAGAAAAAAAGACAACCACCTTTCATAATACCTCGCCATTATACTCGCCTCACATTTTTTCTCACCCCCGTTCCTAATTAGGAACTACCAAAAAAAAAAAAAAAACAAAAACAAAAAGGAACAAAAGAAGAAGAAGAAAATGGAAAAAAAAATCTCACCTCTTTATAAAGTATAGATGCATGTTTTTACGCACGTGAGAAAAAATGTAAACGTATATCTGCAGTACGTGTGGCCCCAAAAAGCAATGAACGAAAGTAGAGTAAGGATTTTTTTTTTGGTTTTTTTTTTATTTTTTTTTTGGGGGGGGGGGAAGGGATTTTTTCCTGATGAATTTTCTTGCAGTTTGACTGATTGTAATTATAAGAGCGGTTGAAGTAGTAGTTGGTTGTTCAGCGGAATGGTGAACCGAACAGAAGTCAGTTTGAACGGTTTTACGAATGCCTGGTGTCAGTTGGACTTGAAGTTATCCCGCGAACTCTCTAACCCCCCCTTCCCCTTACTCCAACGGATTTCAATTAAATTAATCTAATTGCTCCCCGAAGCTCCGCAATTCCTTCAAATCACCGGAATCCTATTGACTATCACACATCCAGGTCACAACTCAACATATACCTATATACCTTATACTCATATATAGAATACGTTAAAGGAAAAAATCAGGAAACCGGTTGACCTGTGGGCCAACCCTAAAACTTCCCGCTATGTGTCAAATACGATACAATAAATTGATACTATTGTGTTTATAATACATTAAAGAAGGTTATAACTATAGTTAGTTTTCCATATATAAAATTTTTTCCGTGTGATTTTCAATCAAACATCGAGTTTTTTTCAAATGTCAACATTTCTAGGTTTTAGGGAGTTATGTTTAATGTCAGAAGATATCGTTCAGTCTCAATTAGATTTAAGTCCTGGTATACCTTTTCGATCGCCGCAAGAATCATTCAAATCGGTTAATTCGTTCCAAAGGTATCATACGACAAAAAAAGAAATTTTTGTCGGGCAGTATCTTTTAAACTAATCGTTCAATTTTGAGGAATCTTGCGGCGATCGTAAGGACTATCCAAGACTCAAATCTGATTAAGTTTTGAGACTAATCGCACGAACAGTTTAGGAGTTATGCGCTAAAAACATGAAAGAAAGAATTTTTTAATTTTTATTCTTCGAATAACTTTGGAACTACTCGACCGATCGACTCCAAAATCTAACCAAATTTAAGTCTTGATAAACCCTTTCGATCGCCGCAAGAACCATTCTAATTGGTCGATTCGTTATAAAGATATCGTACGACAAAAATTTGTTCACACACACACACACACACATACGAACGTTCATCCAAAAATAGTCAGAATAGCTTCCTAGGACCCCAAAACGTCGAGATCTGGTGAAAACTCGATTTTCGAAAATCAGACCGAGACCAATAACGATCCCCCGTTTTTTTGAAAATTTTCAATTTTCATAGCGGGAAGTTAAAAAGTTTAATTTACAAAAGTCAGCCTAAAAATAGATTCATCCACGATAGAAATATGTTTTACAATTAATATATCCCTCCCAATTTGAACTTGATCGGATGATCGGTTCTCGAAATACACGGCCCATCGGTTTTAAAAAGTAGCTTCGATAAAAACGCGTTTAAAGTTTGAGGAACGGTTTTCATGTAGAACAAACTTGTTAGTTCGTCTGGACGATGACCACTCCAGAGTCTCGTATCTCCGTCAATCTTTGAAATTTCACCCTAATATTTCAACTGGATATATTCCTAAAATATGAGTTTTTTTTTTTTTTTTTTTTTAGAAAATGCAATAAAACAGAAATCGATTTTTTTGTTTCACCCGATTTAAAGGGGTTCCTCCTTTAAGCTATATATAATGCATGTACAGGATATTTGATAACTTTCAAAAAATCTCCTATACGTTATATAAACATGTGAAAATGAATATTGAGACATGTAACTTCATCGTTTAATAATACTAGAAAAAAATTTAAAAAAAAAAAGAAGACTTCATTATAAACCCCGTCCGTGTCAAGCAGTTTATGTCGAAGGGTTCTCTAGTAGGTAGGTACTATAGAATAAAGTAATTGCGATTAACGTACTGAGACACTGCATCCCCTGTAAGAACAAAAGGAATAAAATATATGTATAAGCTGTAGTTATATACGCAGGTACAGAGAAGTGCAGTACTTTGATAAAAAAAAGCAAAAAAACAAAAAAAAAAAAATGAGACTGAGAATGAGAATACGAAAATGAAAATTACAAATACATAGGCATAAACATTAGGGTGTTTCTTATTTTGGGTATTTCTGAAATTCAATACAGACGCCCCCAAGTATCCTTTCAAATATATTTTAGAAAATGCTTGTGAAATGTTTGAGCCCTTAATATTAATATTAACACGTGCCTCCAAGCGCCCAAAGTCTTAAATGCAAAATACATGTATTTTTGTGCATCGATTGTATGAAAATTGTTATCTCACAAGATAATTGCTCAAATATTGTGAAACTTGGCTTAATTGTTGCCAACAACAAGAGGTATAAAAAGGTATTTTTATTAAATTTTTTTTGCAAATAAATTTCCGAATTATGAACATGAAATTTTTTTTTTTCTCTCTTTTTTTCGCGACAAGTCGAAAATTTATTTTCGAAAAAAATCTAATAAAAATATATTTTTGTACCTCTTATTGTTGGCAAAAACTAAGCCAAGTTTCGCAATTTTTAAACAATTATCTCGTGAGATAACAATTTTCATACAATCGATGCACAAAAATGCATGTATTTTGGATTTGAAACTTTGGTCGCTTTGAGGCACGTGTTAATATTAATATTAAGAGCTCAAACTTTACAGGCATTTTTTTAAACATATTTGCAAGTATTCTTGGGGGCGTCTGTATTAAATTTCAAAAACACCCAAAATAAGGACCACCCTAAATTATACATAGATGCGGCATTACATTGCAGAAAATGACAATTCCACGCATGGATAGTACGTAGATATAATAAAGATTAATAAAGTGAAATGTAAGATACACCGAGCTGTACAGGATAATACAGGATAAAGAAAAAGAGGCAAGTTTAATAAGGATAGTAGTAGAAGATATACCTGTAAGGAGGAGAATACGACCTCTATGTGTCCTATACGTATACCTGTGTATATAGGTACATTATACGGTATATATGTATAGTCGAAGCGAATCTCCGACGATATGACGAAGCTCGCAAGCTCCGTACAGTCCCGGTTCACGGCGCTGGCGTGCACCAGGAGTTGGAATTGGAGGGGGTTTGCCGCGGTCGGTTTTGTCGAGACTAAAAGGGCCGGCAGTCTGCTAGTAAGACTCAACGAAGTAGCGAAGGTGACGTACCTACGTAGATGTACTAACCTCAAGTATAAGTCGCGGGTGTCGATGTATGTGTAAAAAAATATTCACCACGTATTAACGAGTTTCCGCGCTTCTTTGTTCGTTTGTTTAAAATTTTTTTTTTTTCTTTTCGAAAATACAGTGTGTGTCCTTCGTACGTCGTAATTGTCAGTGCTTCCAATAAAAAAAAAAAAAGAAAAACAAAAAATATCCAACCGCTGTCACCATCCCTCTCAAAGGAAAATAATTGATACGAAAAGAAATTCTGATTACTTAGAAAAAAAAAAAACAAAAAAAAAAAAACAACCCTCAACTCTTCGGGGGTTACAGATGTGAAAAATAAGAAACGACAGGTAGCACCTATACGCGGGGTCGCGATAAGCCGGTGACCTTTGACTCCCTCCTCTGTTCTCGAACCCCTCAACTTACCCCAAGTCATAACTCATACCGTGCAGAGTCGCGACCCTCCTTCTTAATAACAAAAGCTACCGCGGTGTAAGTTACCGTTGCAACACTGACCTACGGATTCCCGAGACGCAGGAGCCACCCCGATTTGCGTATAATTATGACATCTACTTCTTTTTTTTTTTTTTTTTTTTCGTTTTTGGACATGATTCTTTTTATGGGAACAATTGATAAGGAATGGGTATAGAAATTAGAGTGGTCCTTATGAAGCTCATTTTTGAATTTTGATCGTAACGAGTAACGCCCTCTGAAACTTTTCCAAATAGTTGAAAAAAAAATTCCTATAAATTTTCAGCTCTTAATATTAATATTAACCCGACCCCCAAGACGACGGAAGTTTTCAATAGAAAAACACATCTATTTTTTGAAATCGAAACTTTGAATTTTTATAACTTTGGCAATAATTGATGAAAAAATTTGAAATTTGGCATCAATGTAGTTACTTATGTGATGTACAAAAGGGCACATCGGAAAAAATTTTTAGACAGTTATTTTCTTACTTCTAGACGTGAAGAAATTTTCTTCTTTTTTTTTCTAATGTTGAATCAAGAAAACAACTGTCTAAAATTTTTTCTAATATGCCGTTCTATACATCATATAGGTAACTATATTAGTGCCAAATTTTAAATTTTTTCATCAATTATTGCCAAAGTTATAAAAATTCAAAGTTCGATTTGAAAAAATAACTTCCGTCTTCTTGGGGGTCGGGTTAATATTATTATTATGAACTAAAAATTTACAGGATTTTTTTTTCAACTATTTGGAAGAATTTTAGAGCTGGTGTAACGATCAAAATTCAAAAATGACCTTTATAAGGATCGCTCTAATGGACATATGCATATGGGTGGATGTGAATTAGGAACTACAGATTATATTCACTTATTGTCAATTATAAGCCAATGACTGCAGCGATATTTTCGACTCGTTAAAATTCGTTTACAACCCCGATATCTTGATTGGGAATTTTTTTTAATTCAAATTGCTCGCCTATAATGGTTTAATCGAAATTGAATTTAACCGAAACACGGTTTCGAAGAGATTTGAAACTAGTTGGATTTGGGTAATCGAAAACGATAATTGATTTCGGTGTAATTTTTTTTTTTTTCTGGGCATGACTTTTCAGTCATTTTTGATTCTGTGTTCAAAATCAAATCAATCTTTCTCTCGGTTTATTCAATCGTTACATTTTTATTTTATCACGTTTTTTATATGAAGCGAAAATTCGGTTTTCATTCACAATTCGACTCGCGCTTTGCTCGATGAACAATTTCCAAGACAGTGTAATCGGTTCTCAAAAATTTGCAACCGATTCAAATTTGAATGCGAAAAAAAAAATTGGAGAGTCAATTTTTATTTTTTTGCCGATTTTTATCGAATAATTCGCGTAGGTAGGCAATTTTCATGGAGTAAAGAAAAGGAAAAAAAAAACCCCGTTGATTTATTTATGAAAGTGATAAGATTCCTGGCGTCGGTTATCACGTGATACCCGAAATTTATATACGTCGGGCTAAATCTACCGGAAGTTGAATATATAAGAAAATGCAAATCTTACGACGCAGCGCGACGTACTACTAGCGATTCCCTATATATTTTCTTCCCTTCTGAACTAGGATCTAGGCTCCACCTAGTCGCTCTTCTCATTCTGCGAACGAATCACAAAGTAAAATGACAGAGCTTACTATTCGGTGACAGTAGCGTTTCTCGTACCATTTGCTTTTGCAACGTTTTTTTTTCTTTTTATTACTTCTTTCCTTCTTTTTTTTTCAGTTTTTAGTTTTGCACGATCTGCAGCTGTGACCTTTTTCCTCCGACCGATTACTCCCGGGAATTTGAATCCCAGAGGAGGGTCAGAGCCCGAGGTATAAACTTAGGCACAACGAACGTACGCGTCGCGTCGTCTCGAATCTTTTTCTTAAACTTTTCCAACTTTAAAAAAAACTCGCTATTCGCGAATTCGCTTTTCCTCTGCATTTCTTCTGTTTCAAAGCTCATATTTATAACGATAATAAAAAAAGAGTAAAAAAAAAAAACAAGTAGAAAGAAGAAAGAATGAAGCATGAATTACTTATCAACCTAAGCTCCGTATACGATAGAAGGTCTGTTGCAAAGGAACTCGCTCGGCTACAACCCCCGAGCACCAAAACCGATCCCTGAAACCTGAGGAACGGTTTTCTTCGAGTATAAAACTTGACTTAGTAAGGCGAAAGCGTGTAGGGGTAGTAAACTTCAAAGGAAAGTTTCGTATTTCGAAAGCCGAACCTGAAGAGGTGGAAGTAAGGCCTAGGCCTTCTATAGACGAACCGCACCGAACCCAACTGAACTGAACTGTATTTCATTTGAATTTGTGGATCCCAGATTCTTAGAGTAAACGATAACCGATGAAGGGTAGGCTTTAGATAAAACTACCCTGCGATATTTCCACGTTGGGAAATCATCCCCAACGTTCACCGTCCATTTCCAACCGTCATAATCCTATCGTTAAGAATTATCCTCGATTTTGGACGATCGTGGATTGAATTTGGAACAAATTTTGCGGAGAATAGCCAGAGTCCAGAGACTGACGGATGTTCATTTAAAGCGAAGGAATTAACGGGGTAGTTTCCTTTAAGGAGAGAAAATTGCGAGCTTCGGGACGTAGCTATTATATCGAAACTGGACCCCAAATAACGTGGTCTTATTTCCCTCGTTTTCCTATTCAGCTTTTTTGGTGGTGAAAGGAAAGCAAGGCCAAAAAAAGGGATTCAGTACCGCGCCTAAATTTGAACCAGAAAACGTTAATGAAAACAGATTACCTGACCACGAAGTGAGGAAACGTGTTAAAACCTTTTATGAGTCCATGTTTCCATACGTTTAGTTACAAAACAAACAGAGAACAAAAAAAAAAGGTCTTTTGATTAAAAACGAGCGGAGCTTCCAGCTTCGAAAAGTCAAATTTTTTAACATGCCTAATATAATTTCACATTCACAGACTGATTTCAATGCGTTTTTTTGAGACGAATAGTAAAATTTTGGATGCTCGGTCTGTAAAAGGGAAAAAGATTTCTGTAATTCTATTTTTGGGATGAAAATTTGATAAAAAGCTCGTTATTTTTCATATACCGTGAAAAATACCTTATATATTGTAAATCGTCGTACCTACGTAAAAAGTCTAAAAGGGAGCCAAGGACGTATCCTTCAGTGTCAAAGTCGACTGGACTAATGGTCTTCAAACAGATCGCATTTACGCCAGAGGCCCAATTCGTTTCTGGTACTCGAGAAAGTGGGTATAAAGTAGGTAGGAAAAGAATGAGAACGATGAAAGGGCGAGTGGACCTCGGGAAAAGTGAAAAAAAAGAAAAAGAAAAAGAAGAAAAAAACACACACACAGAGAAGAAGAAAAGAGTTTAGAATTTCCCTCAAAAGAAGAAAAAATAAAAAAATAAAAAATGAAGACAAACCAAGAAATCGCCAATTTTTTCTTTTTTTTTTTTTTTTTTTTTTTACGGAGAGTCTAGGAATAGTCGAGATTATAATATAAAATAACCAGAGTCACTGCGGAGGATTGGGGATAAAAAAAAAAAAAATGAAAAAAAAAAAAAAAAAGAAGGAAAAGTGAAAACTTTAGGATCGCCTAAAAACATGCTGGTCCTAGCGGAATAATCTTCGTATTCAGTTTATCTTACCGTGAATTTGCCCGAGTCAGGAAAACCTTATTTAACCCAAACCGAGTAAAAGTTTTCATCACAGGGGTGTGAAGCGGTGTGAGATCAAAGTGCGCGACTCCGTTCTTTTTTTTTATTTTCTTTCTTTCTTTTTTGTGTGTGTGTGTGTGTTTTTTTTTTTTTTTTCTTGTGTTTTTCTTTTTTCTACTTCTTCTTCCCCCTCTCTTTTTTTTTTTTTTTTTTTTTTTCACCGGTTTTTTAACGAGCGAGAGACGTATTCAACGTTGAAACCAAGCTGGATATACGTTAATTTCGTGACTGAAAAGATCCACGTTCGTACATACATATATACAATATGTAAACCCGCTCGATTCAAATCCTGATTTTCTTTTCAACGTGAAATCTTGTTAAAAAAAAAAAATCTTGCTGTTGTTTCAATCTTTTTCTTTTTTTTTTTCTCACAACTTATTATTTCATTTGAATGAAATCTAATTAAAATCTCATCAAGTTGTATTCACATACACGCTTTCGAAATAATTACTGTTTTTTTTTTTTTTTTTCAAATCAGTAGAACTTTGTGAAGACATATTCTATTGACTCAGTTTTTTCCACATTCAATTGCTACTATTTTTTTTTTTGTTATACATATAATTTAAAATTATTTTCTAATTTTTACGGAGCTTCGAATTAGACAGATTTATTCTCTCCCCTTTACCTACATATCCTATCGCAAGCGTATGTACATACAACAGAATATATTTGAATTTTGAAATACCTAAGCGCAGCTATAATACAGACAAAAGATTGTTTAGCTGTTGGAATCGTTTGTCTTAACGTATACCAACGCTATCCTTAAAAGCTCGCACTCGTAGTCATTGTCAGTGGGGTGGCTCGCCTCGCCGCGTAGTTTCTCGCTAAGATCAACCAATGAGACGAGTTTAAGCTTCTTAACTAACTGGAATGAGGAAAGCTGCTGACTTGAAGAACCAAGTCGTCGCGACGAAGAAGCGTTTTAATCGCCACTTGAGCGGGATTCAAGAAAGACTCAGTTGCACGTTGTACTAAGACGAAGGGTGGCGGTGGTGGGTGGAAATTGTCGCGGAGTTCAAGAGGCCGATTTTGAAAGGTTCGAAAGTTGAGCGGACTTAAATCCTCGAATAAATGACGGTCAATGATTTAGCGAATTAATCGAGCGGGGGCGAATAATAAAAACCGTTATAACAAGCTTCCGAAGATTTTGTGGACAAAATAAAAGCACGAAGAAAAATTTGCGAAAAGCAAAAAAAAGAATGTGTCCAAAATCGATGAAACTAAAATCAGAAACCTCCGAATTCCTTATCCCGACTTTTTGAGTTCCCGATTCAAAATCAGCGAAGTTATTATAACCAATCCGCAAAATGAAAAATTGAATTTTGAATAAATTTCTACCTTTTGAGGACCCCAGAATCACCTCCGACCATTTTCGAATGGATCACGTCTAGCTGTGATCAATTTTTCATTCACTGATATCTTTGGAACGAATGCACGGATTTAATTAATTTGTATATCAATCGATGCGGTTTTTTCCACCTCATAACTGCTCAAATTTTGGATTTGATCGGTCCAGTAGTTTTCGAGTTATTCAAAGAACAAAATTTCTGAAAAAAAAAAAAATTTCAATTGTTGATATCTCGAGAAAGGATCAATGGATTTTTACGATTTTGCATCTCATCCGATAGCATTTGATCCAAATTAGATCTGGCTAAATTTTTGAATCAACCGATCTGATAGTTTCCGCATTAAAAAATAAAAACTTACCTTCTCGCTCATGTAACACATTTCCTTTACGTTCAATCGATTTTTTAACTAATAGAATGTTTTGAGCTTGAAAAATCCTGGCAGAAAGTTCTGGGACTGGTCCATTGAGGTCAGCCAATTAACCTGTTTTTTTTTCGTCTTCTTTTCTCCGTATTTCGATTTTTCTTCCGTCTTTTCCGGCCCGGAAAGTGTATACAGCGCCCGTCCTGAACGTGGGGGGAAGTAGGTATAGTAGTTCGTCGGTGGTAAATTGGGTTGTGGAACCCCAGGCGTCCCTTGACTAGGCCATCAGGCGCTTGTTAAACATTAATGTTCGGCCGAAATATTCAGGGAACGTTGACGTTAAATAGGAAACAGTTTGAAACATAGTTTGAAATTGTAGGCAGTAGAGTAGCGCCTGTGTTGCAGGTTTCGGGGGCATGGGACGGGGTTCTTCCTGGCTACCTGGTATCGTAGGTGCGGAGGGTGAACCTGGTAAATAATGCAACAGTCCACGGGCTATCCTCTCCTACTATCCCTAGGGAATATGGCGGATGAAATCCATCCGTCTGTCAGTCCGCGTGAAGCGCCATTTATGTATGTTATAGTTCCTCGACTTCCGCGTGTTTCAGGATATTAACATAGTATCTATATGTATATCGTGCAATGTATGTAAAATGTATGTATGTACATTTTACACATATATATATATATATATATATATATATATATATATATATATATATATATATATATATATATATATATATATATATATATATATATATATATATATATATATATATATATATATATATATATATATATATATATATATATATATATATATATATATATATATAAATATGTACGTTTCAAAATATCCTAACGCCCCCGGTCCTATTATATGAAAAGCATTATTTACCGGAGCTGCGACGACTAATCTGCACTATACGTATGTACCTACCTACCTACCCACCTATACCCTGATCCTGTATGAGGAAAATTAATTTCAAACATCAGACATGATGCAAGAATATATAGCAACTAGCTCATCCTCATATGCTCCTCATTATAACTACGCGAATTTCAAACAGCGTTGGAGGTATTACATGAGCTTTGAATAAAGTGCTACATATATGTTGTATGTACAGGTATACGACATGGACGCAAAAGTAATACAAAGGAAACAACATTTCGCTGATATTTATTTTATTGAAAAAAAAAAAAAAAAAAACTGCCAGGGGCAGGTTTATTATCTTTCTACCAGTAATTTTCAGTGGAAAATATTAACGGAAAAATTATAACAGATTTTTTTATTGTACTTTATTAAGGGGACCAGTACAGCTTCGTTTTGGACATTCGGAGTACTCCAAAATGCATTTATTTGTCAGTCAAAGTTTATTTCACATTAGAAGAAAATTTTTCTTTGGAAACCTTTGTCGTAAGGTTTTAGGCACATCGTTGTTCCGATTAAGGTCGTTGAGGGCTCATTTTGTTCAGAAAAGAAATCCTCATCGTGTGAACGAGGGAATTTTTTTACAATTTCGTGTTGGCCAAGTTATTTGCAAATCAGTGGCCTAAATATTGGAAATTTTGGATAATTGACCGTAACTTTTCACATGAATTTTTTTTCACCGATACCTACGTTCGTAAGATGTAGAATTGCTGGCTGAAGAAAGCAAGACATTGAGAGATTGAATTGGACCAACGATCTGCCGGAAACCTTACGACAAAGTTTTTCGAAGAAAACTTTTTTTGATGTGAAATAAACTTTGGTTTACAAATAAATGAATTTTGGAGTACTCCAAATTTTCCAAAAAAAGCTGTACTGTAACTGTACTGTAAATAATTTTTTTTCAAGGTCCCATCGTTGATAAAAACTTTTTGAAATTGGGGGGGAATAATCAAAATTCAGAACTGTGTGCGTAGAATATTTCTCCAAAGCGTAACAGAAGTTGAGAAAAAAAAATTTGTTCATTTTGAAGGTTTTACGTTGCATTTTAACCCCCGGAGTTAGTGTTTGAGGATTATTTTTAAACGTTTTTATAAAAAATTTCATAAAAAGCGATAACCGCGTTTTTACATAATTTAAAGCCGGGCTTTAAACGTTTTAATTAGTTTTAGCCTGTGGTAGGTACATCGTTTCTTAACCATAACCAGTATCAACGTTTTTAGCTGATTTCCACCCGTGTTTAAACTGTTTTAATTAATTTCAAATTCTTCCTCAACATTTAACTTAACCCAGACGTATATCAACGTTTTTAGCTGAATTCAGCTCATCAAGTTGCATACGTTTTGGCGGTTCAATTTAACAACCCCTGTTTCTAAAACTTTCAAAAAAATTTCAACAGCTTCAGCCCATTTTGACAAAATATTTTTTTGATTTTGAATCTCGTATGAAAATTTGCTAGTTTTTTACATTTGAGGAGCCCGCCTCCACAAATTCCAGATCAATTAAAAATTTTGTAGAGGTCGCTTACGAATTTTGAAAATTCCAAAAATAATCAAAGATCGAATTATTTTTGTTTTTCAATTGTTTTTTTTTTTTTTCTCATGAAGGTAATTGTTTTGAAATCGAAAAAACACGACATCCTGAAAGATTCAACTCAAAATATAAATTTTCAAAGAATTTTATACCATTTTTGGAATTCTTAAAATTCGTGAGGGACCCCTGAAAATATTTTAATTGATCTAGAATTTTGGGAGGGGTCCTCAAATGCAAAAAAAAAATTAACAACTTTTCATACGAGACTAAAAATCGAAAAAATAGTCGTTCAAAATGGGTCACCCTAATGTATATATGTATATTAGTTTGGAAATATGTGCGAGGAGGTTAAACTCCGGAAGTTACGACCTCTAGCCGCACAATACACCCCGTTAACAGAAATATATATACATATATAGTATATAGGTATGTATGTATAGGTATGCTCGTACCTACTTCCCATAACAACGTGGATCCCCATACCCACCCTACATACGTACTTCCTAGGCGCCAGACACGTACGCGATGTGCAACGAGCAATGCATCTTCCATTTACTACCCCAGGACCCCTATAACTTATATATACTTGGACACCGCGGGTCCACGCGGGGATAGTATGTACATAATGTACTAGAAACCTTTACGTACACGTACGTATGTATGTACATACATAGGTATGTGGTTGGATATCTCCGAACACCACACCCTTGTTTTTCCTCACTTCACCGCAAGAGGGAAAATTTCAACTATTTGTACACGTTTTATTTTTTTCTAACCAAAGTTCGAAGTTGAACTGAAAATTAATTTTCAGAATTAGGATAAAAAGCGGTATAGGATATTCAAAACAGGAATAACCGCAAAAATCAGAATTTTTCTCACGGATTTTTTGTCATTCTAAAAAAAAAATCGTGAACAGGAAAATTATAGGGTGCGATGGACTGTACACTATTTTTTTTTCTTTCGAGATTTTGTGAGAAAGAAATTCTTCGATTTTGTCAATGATATGATACCAGTTTTTCGAATCTTCAGAATACCTACTCGAAATTGTATATAATCAAAAAATTGCGAAACTAATTGAACGGATCAATTTCTGACCTCATCCAACATACCCAAGTCTCCCCTAATTACCAAAAACACCATCCAAAGACCAAAACTCGAATTTATTTGCACCAAAAGAAAAATTTTCTGATTCAATGAAATTTGGCAATTTTTCTTTTCCATCATTTGGATCTAAAATCGTATAAATCTAAGACCTTTTCAATCCGCCATTTTCAAGATCATTTCTCTAGTTCGTCAAACTGAATGCAAAGTCATCGGTTTTTGGAAAAAAAAAAGAAAAAAAAAAAGAAAATTTTTATGAAATGAAACCTAATTCCGAACCTTGCAGCTTTCAAGATTTGTAATTATTTCACTTTTTTGACAGCGTTGCCGTAAATTTCCGACATATTAATTGGAAATAAAAAAACGAAGGAAATTTGTCCTCGGTTCAACGCTTATTACATACATACCTATATACAATATACATCTATGTATATATGTATATGGCTAATATATTATTACATTAGGGTAAATATTAGTTTACCAGTGCTTCCCGTCGACACATACCTACATAGGTATATATATATATATAGGTGGTTCGAAAGCTGCGGTAGGTATCGTGTAAATCGTGTGGTAGTTAGAGAGTAGGAGCATTCTTGGGGGGGGGGGGGGAGGGGGGTCTCTAATTAGAAATGCTTTAATAATGTTAATTAAACGTCAATTCGCGGTGGGCTGGCCTCAACGGACTTAACCTACTTACACCTATACAAATAACGACCGTTAGTTATATAACCTACTTCAAGCGTTGTTCCTTATATTATGCCATTTAAATATATATATATACGGGAGGCATATATTGCAGAGGCCACACTGTATTAACGCCACGCGATTCTTTTCACTTATATATACATATACATATATACTTCGGAATTCCGCGGGGACCGAAATTCATAATTTTGTTCACAATAAAAAAAAAAAAAACGAGGTAATAGCTATTCTATACACAGCTCGAATGCAGACATGTATCTTAGAGTGGTCGTTAAATTTAAAAATTTCCGGCCCACCCCCCAAATCAACTCCAAATGAAGAAAAACTAATCGTGTAATTTTTTCAGAATTTTATTTTAACATTTAACCCTTGACCACCGAGGATGAACTTTTCCATTTAAAGTGGACGGGGTTTCGCGGTCTTTCCAGTTGTTATTTCATTGTAGGACTAACTATGGGCCTAAAAATATGAAATTATTACTAATTGGTCTACTAGAATCCTGCTGTGTGCAAAAAAAAAATTACCACCCCCTTGCCATTAAAATTTTGTATGGGTTATTTCATGCCAATATATAATGGTAAAATGCAAAATGTGAAGAAACCGAAAAACATCGGAAAACATATATTTTGAATGTATTTCGAGCAACGTTCGATAAAATTGAAATAAAAAAAATCATCATATTGGCACGGGATAACCCATACAAAATTTTGAGGGTAGGGAGGTGGCAATTTTTTTCCACGCAGCAGCATTCTAGTAGACTAATTTGTGAGAATTTCACATTTTTAGGCTCATAATTAGTCCTACAATAAAATAATAACTGGAAAGACCGCGAAACCCTGTGCATTTTCAATGGAAAAGTTCATCCTCGGTAGTCAAGGGTTAAATGTTAAAATAAAATTCTGAAAAAATTATACGATTAGTTTTTATTTATTTGGGGTTGATTTGGGGGCACCCCGGAAATTTTCAAACCCCTGCACACCGCCTTTCAAAAAGTTTCTTTTAATGCCTGAACTCCGCGACTTTTCGATTCATTGTCGATTAGATATAATTCTCACAAAAGTATGTATCATATCTTCTGAGGATATTATATAAACTGCCATTTATATATCATTTATTATTTACTTTATTATATAGTCTGGAAAGATATTTGACTGGATTATATACATTCAAAATATTTGAAAGTTTCTATATGGTATTTCCAGGTACATATTGTCGTTCTTACATTTCTATCGGGTGGAATTTGAGAATGAAAATTGATATATTGATTAATATTCATTGGCTGCAGGCATGGTGTACCTCGTCGAGTACACTATCCAACTCTAATGGACTCAAAATTGAATTTTTATGTTTTTTTTTCCTCTCTTTGTGCTAGTCTTTCGATGAATTTTCTCGACGGACGAAACTCTAGCAAACGAAATAGACTATATATATGATTGCGATTTAATTTAAGGGAGGAACTCCATCACTTCTGTACCGGAATGGGTTATTTTTCCTAAGGAAATTAAAAACGGGATGTTTCTGAGTGAAGCAAAATGTGAAATATAAATCTGGAAAAACAGCAGTTTAAAAAAAACTGAAATCAAAGCTTCAGTCTCGAAATTAGGTCCTTTATGTGTTGTAAATTGTGTTACAACGTATATAACATCCGAGTTGTGCTGCGGCGGTAAATTATATTGAAAAGCTCGAGTGCAGTGTCAAACAGCGTTAAACTCGGAAAGTTTAATTAATTCTCTCTTGTCCGACTATCCGGTTTCCGTGCTAAAGGACGATATGGACTACCGAGAGAGTGCACAGGCGAATAACCTCGTCGCGCATACTGCACCAGCAGTTTCGAGGGATTCGAGATCTGGCTGAAAGTCCTGCAGCCTGCACTGCAGCTGTCCAGCGCTTCGCTATTCTCGATATGGCTTTGGATTAAAACAAAAACGCTGAAAGTTTTCGGGCTTCAATATCCGGAATGGAGTTTTCCGAATTTCGTATATTCCATTTAGAACAGAAACGAAACGGTTCATTTTGTTTTTCATTTCCTTTCATTAGTCAAAAATATTTTTGCCTTGCTCGATTCTGTTCGGAAACTAAATTCCAATTTAATTCCTACCGTTTTATCATTTAATTAATTTTATTGACAATTATAACAATTGAAACTTCGTAATTACGAATAAAGCTCAACAATTTCCCTCGGCAACTGCAGGCTGTGTATCGAATCAACAGTTGGAAGGTTGCAGCTCTATATTGGGGAAAATCTGCGGTGATATATGCAGCGCTCATTGAAATTGTTCAGAAATTACAATTAATATCATCCCCTGAGTCCGCTAATTTGATGGCCCGGAGCCCGGATGGCCCGGAAAGGGTTGCAAGCTCGAGGGATTTCAGTGGGAATTTTTATTCCCTTTTTTTTGGTTTTTTTCTGCTGCGGTAGCGTATACAAAATTTTTTATCTCAATTTAAAATTCCGGGTACCTATAAGGTACAACACCATGCTGCAGATCCGAGACATATAAGTTTCAGGACGAAGGATGGATGAGGATGGATAAGGATGGGCGAGGAGGGTGAAAAATATTATCCACGATCGTTACAATACGACGTGAGAAGCCGCAAAAAAAAAAGTGAGAGAGAGATTAAAAAAAAAACTTTTAGAATTAGAAGAGAAAATTTAAAGCTTTATACTATTTTGAGGATTCATTCATGAGGAGAATATATGGGACATTTCATGCGGAATCATCCAGCCTGTGACCCTGCACATTTTTTTGATTTTGTTCACATTTTATTATGAATTAGTTTTCAACTCAAAATCTACCAAAACAGTGGAAAATTTTTTTTTTTCACACCGATCTTTTTTTTTTTTTTTCATTATTTAAGTTGTCTCATGAATCCCGGTTTTTTAATTTTTGAAAAAATTAACACAAATTTTATAATAAGGACGTTTTCTTTTTTTTTTACAAAAACGATGATGGGATTCCGATTTTTTCTATTTTTTTTTTTCTTCTTTTTGAGGGATTCCAATATTTTGTTTTAGTAATTGAAACGAAAATAAAAAATTCTCTCGAACAAAGTTCTATAAATTATTGAAATCCCATTAAACAAAAATAAAAAAAAAACGGAATCCCATGATTATCCTTTCGGTTTTAGAATCATCGTTGTTTATCATAGAATTTGTGTGAATTTTTTCAAAAATTAGAAAAATGGCATTTTTGACATGGCTCGAATCATTGAAAAAAAATGGATTCGCTTTTTTTGGTAGTTTTTAAATTTAGAACTATCACATACTGAAAAATGTGGAATGGTCAGGGTCACAGATTGGGTGACCTCGCATGAAAAGTATAAATAATTCCCAGTCAAAGATTCAAAGACCATTTTTTTTTCTCGTAGAAGTAAAAGTTCAGAGTGAACGAGTTATGGCAATTTTTCACGCGGATCATTATGATGTGAGACCCTGTAAATTTCAGATTTTTCGAATTCGCCATTTCTGATTAAATTCACTAAGCTCAGAACAAACCTTTTCCCCCTTTTTTGTCGATCCGTTTTCATACACCATGGAGACCAAAAAAAAAGAACTGCAAAATTTCTTTAAAATCACCAAAACTTATTTTTCGAACTAAACCTTCACAGTAACGAAAACTAAACCGGCAATAGTTATTCATGAATTCCGAAGTTGAAGATGGTTCCGCAATTCGAACTGCGAGCTTGCGAGCTTGCGGCTATATTATACCTACCTGCCATATATACCTACCTACTATAACAGTGATGAGAAAACGCGTTAAACGATAGGAATCGATAGGTCGATTGACGGCGGACCAACGGCGGTTGGTGGATGACCTTTTGCGGATAGATTTAGATACCCGTGTCTAAAACAAGAGCTTTATCGACCCTATATATAGGTATATACATCCGAGCTATCAGCCGTTTAATTAACAGTCCTGCAGGGTGTGGGACAGGGCGGGGCAGGACGAGGCCATGCTGCCCGCGACGGTCCTCAGAGGGCTTAATCGACGCTTTATAAATTCCTGAACCTAGAATATGAGGGGGCCATTCCAAAAGAGTTAATAGACATCAATCAATTAATTAATTAATCAATTAATCGGCTGGACTTGAAAAAAAATTTTTTTAAATGTCAAATTTTGGTTTTTTGTTAGTTTTTTGTTTGTTTATTCCTTCATTCGAATGTTGAACATGAAGAGCGGAGAAGGGTTGAAAAAATAAACGAGTAAAAGAAAAAACAGCTGCTGTTGCAGGGAATAAAAATTGTGAATATCTAGAATTTCAATGAAAGCTCCTATTTATTCGAGTGTCACGCGTGTTGGTAGATACATATTCATCTGGTACAAGTTTATATGCGTATGTAGTACAAGTATGCTTGAAGTTGGAAGCGGAGCAGCAACGTCGAACAATCAAGATGCCGGCCCCGGGGATATTTGGAGAATCAAGTGGATTGCGGACCCCGTAGCGGTTCTCTACCTCCAGGTTCAAGATTGGGTTGGGTTTGGATAGGATAGGGTTAGGGTTGGGTCAGGCTAGTCCCAGGTCAAAAGCCCGTTGACCGTGTTCTAATGCCTGGTGGCTCTCCGCTTAACCGTAATTGCAATTAGTTTGGAACCCCCGACCCAAGAACGGCCCTGGATCAACCCTGCATCAACAACCCCCCTAGTTACGTGAAAATATCTGTACCCCTGAAGAAATTGGGACACTCGTCCGTTATTCACCGTGTATGGTATTCAATTTGAACGAAATCGACCAAAGAGCTTCACCGAGTGGAGAGGAAACCGTCTTATCAAAAAAAAAAAAAAAAATTAAACCAATATATCCATGACCATGCAGATATAAAATTCTGTAATTAAATTTTTAACTTCCCGCTATGAACATTGAAAATTTTTAAAAAAGAAAAGGGAAGTTATTGGTTTCGGTCCGATTTTCAAAAATCGAGTTTTCATCAGATCTCGACGTTTTGGGTTCCTAGGAAGCTATTCTAACTATTTTTGGATGGACGTCTGTATGTGTGTGTGTGTGCGTGAACAAATTTTTTTCCTACGATATCTTTAGAACGAATCAACCGATTGGAATGGTTCTTGCGGCGATCGAAAGGGTTTATCAAGACTTAGATCTGATTAGATTTTGGAGACGATCGGTCGAGTAGTTTCAAAGTTATTCGAAGAATAAAAATTAAAAAAAAAGATTTTTTCATGTTTTTAGCGCATAACTCCTCAACAGTTCGTGCGATTGGTCTCAAAACTTAATCAGATTTAAGTCTTGGGTAGCCCTTCCGATTGCCGCAAGATTCATCAAAATCGACCGATTAGTTTAAAAGATATTGCACGACAAAAACTCGATTTTCGAAAATACGGAAAACTACCTATATACTTATAACCTTCTTTAATGTATTATAAACGTGATAGTATCAATTTCTTTCAACGTATTTGACACATAGCGGGAAGTTTTAGGGTTGGCCCACAGGTCAACCGGTTTTTTGATTTTTTTCGCTGGAACTTTTCGAGACGAGACACTTTTTCTCCAAATATAAAAAAAAAATTGGATTACGGTCTGAAAATCTTATTGCTGAAAAGCTCGATAACTGTTCGATAACGATTTAGCGGAAATTTTCCTTTTCCTCAGAATCGTGAAAAATAACGAAAAATTTGAGGGAAAATCGTTTCAGAGAGATTCTCGTAGATCGTGCGATTTGCCGTACTGTTGCTAAAATCGTAGTTTTTCTGCCTTTTGAACCGAGAAAAGCTCGACAGAAAAACGGTAACCGTCGTTAACTATCCAGCTTGGCGGGTTACTCCCCGCAACATAAGCCCGCGACTGTAATAATCCACGTTTTCTTAAATCAGGGTCTATTCATTCCGTGCCAAATCGGACCCATCTGTACCTCCGTTTTCAGAAAATCTATATATTCCTTCTTTTTTGGATATTATCTGCTTTCTTAGTTCTTTTAATATTACAGAAATTTATATACCTGCATCTCAGAGTCGTCCTTGAATTGCTCACATTCGAATTTCAATGCTCCGAATTTTGATGTCTCAATTCTAAGTCCTGTCCCCCTAAAGTCTCAAAATTTTCGCCATGAAATAAGCCACGATTTTCGTCACTTCGCGGTTAATTTTTTCATGAGGCCAATGAAATTCGAACACGATCAGTTTAAGGAAAACCGCGGTAGTGCATACATCGGATAATTATACGTTAACAAGAAAATTACCTCAGTTTATTATTAAACCGAATAATTGTATAGCAGAATCGTACCTAGAAGCAGCAGCAGTTCTGAGAAGATAATAAATTTTCTAATTAGCGAGAGACTTCTGCAGGAGCGTTTAGGGAGAAACTATATACACTGAATTGTTTGAACTTAATTAAAGATAAACAAGGGAAATATTTAGTAGCGTAAAACTCCGACTGTGCAGCAGCTGGATATAACAAAGACGGGAAAAACTAGATTCGCGGATGGTATATACAACGGGGTCTGTCTCCATATATTCCCTCGGGGATTGTGTGTATTACTTTCCTATGATGTGGACGTATGTATGTAGTACGTTTCTCGTCACTGCAGGAATGGGCGATGATCACAATTCCCATTCCTTCACGGTCTCCATTCTCTTCGTTATTTCCATTCTTTATCATCCCCTTGGCGTCTCGTCCGCATTCAGTATCATATCTCATTCTGTGACCGAAGTCGATTCATAGTTTCTTCCGTCGTATACATATTTCTAGTCTAATTAGCGCAGTGTGCAATATTTTTTTTTCTCGATACAGTTTATGCGGTAGGGTGGTTCTAATTATGGGTATTTTGGAAATTCAATACAGACGCCCTCAAGAATCCTTGCAAATATATTTCAAGAAATGTCTGTAAATTTTGAGCTCTTAATATTAATATTAACACGTGCCGCAAAGCGACCAAAGTTTTAAATGCAAAATACATGTACTTTTGTGCATCGATTGTATGAAAATTGTTATCTCACGAGATAATTGATCAAAACTTTGGGCGCTTGGAGGCACGTGTTAATATTAATATTAAGGGCTCAAACTTTACAGGAATTTTTTTTAACATATTTGAAAGGATTCTTGGGGGCGTCTGTATCAAATTTCAAAAATAGCCGAGATAAGAACCACCCTAATATACAGAGGTGTTTTTTCCGCTTTTCAGGATTCAGACAAGTCTCCTTAATTAATCTCAAGCGTTCGTCATAATTCTTGGAGCAACTAACTAATCCAAAAAGTGACGAAAAAAGGAAAAAAAAAAATCAAAATTAAAATAACGATCCCTACTTCGTGATAAAGTTATATTTTATTCCTGTGCGGTGGGAACGGTCCAAGTAACTTTCAAAGGAAAGGAAAAGAAAAAAAAATGTGCAGCAAGTGCAGCGAGTGTTGTCAAGGCTCTAGGCATAGCGTCGATGCGAGTCCTACGCCGAGCTCCGATTCTGACCCTTCAGGTAATTAATACCAAACAATCGCCATACGGCGTAACTTTATACCAGTGATTTAACCGGATCACGTTCCTGAACCGACTCGCATATCGAAATCGTCCAGACCTCACATCCTATATTCCCTTGTATCAAGTTATATGCTTGCAGAAATGCACAGCGTGCACCTCTCAATCCTGGAGTATGAGTATTTTTTATTTTGTTCTCATTAAGACATGCAGCCCAGATTTATCGAGACTCGAAAGACTCCCTTTCGTTTAAAGAAAAAATTTTTTTTTCTTTCTCATGTCAAGGAGGTTCATGGTCTTCGGAAATACATTTTTTCAAATCACTGGTACGGTTTGAAAACAAACAAAAAAAACCTTCTATTGGCTAAAGTTTTTTAAAACTGATCTACTAGCATCTTAAGTCACAATTAAAAATGATTTTGACATTTTTACGATCAGCTTTGATTTTCTGCAGGGATTCATTGCACAGATGAAAAAGTTTGTGTCGTAGGGTACGTTTATTAAAAACTTGTTCAAATTTGGAGGGAAATTATTCTACATCGATTTTATTTCGGGGCTGCAGTCCGATGATATTCGATGAATCTAATTTTTGGACATACCAAAATTTTTTGTTTCAAGCCAATTTTTTGTAAACTTTGAGAAAAAAAAAACTGTGTCACGTGATCACAACGATCGAGGACTGACCTTATTTCTAGAATATTCGTTTCAAATGTCAAAAATTTTTAATCAACGGTGCGATAGAAGGCAATTAGCTTAATTCATAAAATCTCAGAATAATTTCTAATTTTTTCTCAAAATGCAAGTAATCAGTTCTATAAAAAAAAATAAATAAAAAAAAGAGAGTCGATAGGATATATTTCTTCAAAGCGTAACAACGATTTGATGGAAAGAAAAAAGATTATTTCAGAACTGTACGTATGTATATCTCCTTAATTATCTCCAAACTTCGTAAGATTTGACATTCATTCAGTTTTTTTTTATATTATCGATAAGGTATAAAAAAAAAAAATTCCCCTTTAGCTCCGCTGACGTGGATTACGTTTCATCGTGAAAAAAAAAAACGAAAAAACAGAATTTACCTCGAATACAGAAATTCTCCCGATATCTTCGTCGTTTTTTTTCTTTTTTTCTTTGTATTTTTTTGGTACTTCGATTATACTTGTATCATTTACCAATTTAACAAAGCTTCGCTCATATATATAGCTCCGATAATTTTTTACTCTTACATATATGCGCGATTATATATTTTCTATCGAACACGTAAAGAGCTTTTTTTTTTTTTTGAATAAAACCAGAGCGACTCTTTTTATTCATCGGATCCCTGCAGCGAAATCGTTTTTCAAATTCTGAGCAAAAAGTAAAAAAAATTAGTATACAGATATATACGTTGGGGGATGAAGAGAAAAACAAAAAAACCCTAAGATACAAAAAAAAAACCCGCAAAGCTTCAGAAACCGTTTTATTCTTTGCTCGAAGAAAGAGGAAAAGCGGAATAAGAATTGAGGAAATGTTTAAACTTATAAAACTATAGAGTGATATTTCCGCTGGTGTTGGTTCTGTGGTCTTGGTTTATATCAAATATAACCGGATTTATATTTCTTGAATTCTTATGAAATATTTTATTTTAACTAGACTAACCGAGGGACGAGCCCAACAATATTCAAGAGTATAAAAAAAGGTCTAAACTAAAAACCAACGCTTTAATTACATGTAAGCGGGAATTAGCAACGTTTGATATTTCTCGAGCATAAGAAGAAGCTCGAGTATTTTATATATGGTTGTGTAAATTGAACCGTTTGCACTTTGAGAGGAACGAAAATGAAAAAAAAAATTTTTTTATTCAAATACTCGAACTTATTCGACCGTTAATTACATACGTGAAAAAACGTCCCGCTTTCTACAAACCTTAGAAGAATTTCTTACATAAATTCGTATTAATAACTTACATATATTCGTCGTAATTAATTTTCCTCGGCTTGGAAAACCGAACGTTCTCGAAAAATAAAAAAAAAAAAAAAAATTTCTGCACTGCAATTATAATCTTTGCCTCGAACTTTCCAGCCCCGTAAAAATTTTCGTTACATTAACTGCAATAATTTATCCCAATTTTTATTTTCTGTTTCAGAAGAAGAGTGGAATCCCGATGGCAAAGGTCGTCAATCGAATGATACCGGTGAGTAAATCTTTGAAAAAAAAAAAAAAAATTACCGCTTTAATTTGTCAACGTTTTTTCTTTGATTTTTTCGTTTTTCGAGAATTTTTAAATGAACGAAGGCAAACTTTTTGATGAATTTTAAACAATCTGAACCAAGGATGCGGGTAATCAGTTCAGTTTCTCATCGCCTTGGCTCAACTTAAGACAAGGTATAACAAATTTGCGCTCGTTTTAACGTCGTCTAGACACTAGACGGCGGCGATTTCGCACCGTTATTTATTTTCATTTTATTTTATTTATTTTTTTTTTTTTTTTCGTTCACGAGGTAAAGACTGTAACGAAATTGGGGAGGGGTGGGGTGGGGTGGGGTGGAATATTCGCGGAGCTTTTTAGCCCCTGAAACATTTGGCTAAGCCAACTAAAGCGAAAAAGAAAAAGAAAGAAGAAGAAGAAGAAGGAGAAGAAGAAGAGTGTGTATGCTTATCGCAGGGGCTACACGACCCTCCATAAAACCCCTAATTACGAGCGAGAAAGAGAGAGAGAGAGAGAGAAAATAAGGTGCTATATATTAATCGCTAAACCGCACGTAAGTTGAGTGCTGTAAACTGAAGCGTGGGAGGTCTCACGTACTCTGGAGAGGACCGACTTTAGCGATGGCCAAAAATTAATTATCGGAAATCTTCCTCCTCCTCCTCCTCCTCCTCCTTTTCCTCAATCTTCAGACCCATGGCTCTTGATATTGGCCGCGAATTTTACGCGTGATAATTTTAATCAATTCTCGATGCCGCTTTCAGCATATTTCTGAAATACCCAACTTCGGTAGACGTGATAACGCGAACGACGCGACGCGACGAGGCAAAATTCTCACCGAAAATATTACAGGCTCGTCTGACTCCCAGTTCTTAATTCAATTTCTACCTATATCGAACGACAGACTTCGAGGTTCCAAACCCGGCCGGATACGCCGAACTTGTAACTTTACATAAATGTAACGCGAATCGACTTGGTTCTATACAGGATTCCTAGTCGTCAAACCGCGGGTATAGATATAGAAGACTTTAGAATTTCAAATCCATTTCGATCAATCTGCACACTAAAATTTATTAGCAAAAATTAAAGTTCCAGAGCTTAGAAGCAGGAAATAAAAAATTGATTAATAACCATCTCTAATCCTTCCATATAGGCGGAGCGTATTATGGTATCGAATGTCTCAATGTTTTAGCACTTTTCTTATTTTCTTAGCAGATATTATAAGCTTAACTTAACCCCTCGAATCAGTGAGGTCGCTGTGGGGTTTCGAGGTTTAAGTTTCACCCCTGCACGACGGAAATTGATACCGTGCGACACCTACGACCCCACCCCACCCAACCCACTCTTCTTCTTATTCTTTTCCTACCTATAGGTTCGATAATTCCTTCGTTTTGTTGCATTTATAAAATGCAACTGTCTCCCTTTGCACTTTGCTGGCCCAGGGTCTGAACTCTTTTCCCCCCACAATTTGTCTGAGCTTTTTTGTGTCTCGTTCCTTTTCCTTTTATTTATTTTCCTTCAAATTGTCTAAACATTTTCGCTACCAAGTTCGATAATTCCTTCGTTTTGTTACATTGATAAAACGCATCTGTCTCCCACTGCAATTTGCAAACTCGTCTGAGCTTTTTCCTAATTCTGAATCCCTTCATTTTCTTTTCGAATCGCTTATAAATATTTCTGTTCAGTTTTTTTGACTCGTTTTTTTTTTCTCTTCCTCCCGTGAAATAAATCTGCTAGTTTCTTTCAAGAACTTGAAAATGATTCTTTCAAACTCCGCGCAGAATTCCGTACCCAAAGTTTCTCATCATTTTCGTATTTAAATAAAAAAAAAAAGCGAATTAACGACCAGAGAGTTTTTACTTCGCGAAGTAGATGCGTATAGGGTAGGCGAGAAAAAAAGATACTGATTCTCTTTTAAACAGTGGATATAATATAGGTACGTATACCTGTACAAGGTGGCCCAGAACTAAATGTCCAAAATGGACTAAATGTCCAAAATGAAAGGTGTCATAGAGGAGGTCGAACTGAGTAAATTTGCCCGAAGAACATGGGGTCTGCGAAGTCGCGTTCGCGAGATATCACGAGTTAAAAAAAAGTAGTGCTTTGCGCCGCCTCGACGCGGCGCAAAGCGCTACTTTTTTTTAACTCGTGATATCTCGCGAACGCGACTTCGCAGACCCCATGTTCTTCGGGAAAATTTACTCAGTTCGACCTCCTCTAGGACACCTTTCATTTTGGACATTTAGTCAATTTTGGAAATTCAGTTCTGGGACACCCTGTATACATGTATATCTACTTAGTATAAATAGAGTTGTGTAATGAGTTTAGAATGAGAAATTCTGGGGCAATTTAATACCTATAATACCGCGAGACAAACTACTTCGCCCCGACTTGACAAGGTAACGTTGTATTTAATATCGATGTAAATTATAACCAAATTCAAAGTTTAAACAGCCCAGGTATAAGATCTACGTATAGCGAGGTGTATTATAGATATTCGTCAAAACAAGCCAACGAACCAACCAGCCAGCTAGCTGTTCTATAGCTCTCCTCGCGAAAATTACCTACCTTTGAAGAAAATCTTACCGCACGTAATATATACATATACAATCTCGCGGGCAATCAATATTGTATAATATCCTCCGCGATTTACCTTTCGGCATCTAATTTCCGGCACTAAATTATCATCTGGGTTGTTTCCGAGTCGATAAAAGCTGGCCTTTCATTCACTCAATTAGCTACGATAATTATAACATATTCACGTGGACAATCATCGCGGTTAAAAATTAGTGTCTAATTAATTATCGGATTAGATCGTGGTAATTTTGAATTCTCGGTTTTGAAATTCCCGCCGTGGACGATGTTTTATACGAGTATTAAAATTTTAAGATCGATAATTTTCCCGGTTGTTAAGTCGAACCCGGATTTTACCTTCTTCGATGTATGTATACGTATTGTAGAACGGCGAATTAATAACTGCGTGCTGCTGCCATCTCTCGACGAGCTTTTCACTGCTATCCGCGTTATACCCGCGAAGCTGTACAGCCTATACCTAAACCCTGTCGAATTCTGATATTACCCCAGCAGGAAGCGGGAATACTTCCTTACCAACTCGGCGCGAGAATGAATAGACGTTTGAATTATTTTTAAATTAAGCTCAAGCTTTTATGGATATTTATCTTCGTTACAGCTTTTAACAGGTTTTTATTATGCTAAAGATGATTTCTCGAGGTGTCATTACGTAGATTTTTGATCATTTTGAATTCGGCTGTATTAATCATCCTTTTTTATTTTATTTTATTTTTGTTTTTTGAATAGGATTTTTGAGGATTTAGAGAAAGAATATGCAATGGTCGATCAAACGATTACCGCAAAATTTATTCTGCACGTATAATATTTCCGAGCTTTATTACTAAACGATCTCCCAAAATTTCTCTCGTATACAGAATTCAAAAATACGTATTCCAGCGTTCGCAGGATTTGCGATGCTCTATTCTTCGTACATTGAACGTCCAATACGTTATGTATTCTTATGCATTTTTTCTATTTTGCAATGAAGGTATATCGCAGCTCTTATTTCGAAAATTTATTTTTCTATAAATTGATGAATGACGGTGAATTTTTTCTCGATTATCTCAAAACGTGATATTTCGTTATAGCTATGCCTTTGCCATGCATCCGTTTCTCCTCAATTACGATAATGCACTTTCTCAAAACTTTTATCTCGTGGAAATAATATGATCTATGTATGTCCGCCTTTTCTCTTATAAACAAGACAATACGCAAGACTACGGTAGAAAAGTTTTCTTAAATTTATGATATCCTCACATAGGTAGGTATATAGATTATATATATATACATATTTTCATACATATAAATGAGCGTATAAACAATAATACACTTGCATATAGGTACATAAATTTCTTATATATTACGTACGGTATATGATCCAAGGTATATATATACCTATACCTACCTGTAAGGGTGTAACACGTTCTCCATGCCTACTCTCACAAATCACTATCATGTGATTTACCTTTTACCCTGCAACGGCACATGGCGACGCGAAAGCAACTTATACATAGTACAGGTATACGTGATAACAGGATTTATACATCGCGCGAAGAAGGATAAAAAAATTTGTTTTCTTTCTATATGCACAAGAATAAGTACATAGGTATACATCATCGAGCCGTAATTTTTTTTTTTCAACCCTTAAATCAAACCTGTAGCTCAGCTTATTCGAGACTTCATGAAATTTCCCTACCAAATAATTGGAAAAAAAACAAATTATCAAATTTGTGTGTATAACGGGATTTGAATCAATAATTTGTAGATATACGGCAAAAAAATTGATTTTTGCTTGTAAGATAATGAACAGTGAAATTTGCAAATGAAAAAAAAAAAAAGGAACAATTTTTTTATCAACTATTTGATCTGAAAGTATTTTTTGTTTTTAGTTGCAACTCTATAATAATTATATTTTCAAAGAAATTTATGCGATAAATTTATTGAGGATGTGTAGCTGCTGAAAATCCTCCCATATAAAAAATTTGCCAACATTTTTATTGAATCGAATCGAAGGTAATAAAATGATTACTTTACATGCGCGCCACGAGAACGGTCTGACCACGTACATATTTATCTACTGGTACGTCCGGACGGAGTTTATGCCGGGTTCTTTCACCACTCGCAATAAGATATACAGGTATATAATATACTAGAGAATTGAATCTAATATGAGATATATACCTACATCGCTGGACACAGTATTGCAACAAGCTCCAATTCCATAAAGAGATAGATACACGATACGGAGAAAAAAATAAAAATAAAAAGATAAAAAGAGAAACGAAACGATTTCCCATCTAGGAAATCCTCTCTCTACTGCCAGCAGCTTTCAATTTGAAAAGAGGAAAACCTATAGCTGATATCATGCGGAAGATCTGCAGTATAACGTAATAAAGTATATTATACGGACGAAAATCGAAAGAGGAAAAATGTTCACCGAAAAAACGAAAAAAAACAACAACAACAACGACAACAGTCCGTGTTGAACGATGCGCAACAAATCGTTGCCAAAACTGTAGAAAAAAAAATAAAATAAATAAACAAAAAAATCAGAAGAAGAGATAAAAAAAAGGGATGAATGGGTCTTTTAAAAATCGTATATTGAATATGTTTCCGCGGAGATGATGTTTTTTTTTCTTTTTTTTAATAATTTATTCTTCCGTTCCGTTTTATTATTTTATCTGTAGAATATTTCTCATCTAACTTAAGACGTAAGCCGGGAGTTTAGCTGGTCAATATTTAACCCGGTAACGAAGAAGGTCGAGGTGGTACATACATACGTACATATATAGGGATTATATACTTATGTATGTGTCGTATATGTATATAGTACGTATGTAGTAAAGATAGTTTATAGCGTCGTAGTTAGATGTCGCTAGTGAAGCTCGCCTGTTGGAATATCCGCCTCTAGCGGAGGCCGGCGTAAGTTGAAAATGCTTTTAAAGTCTGAAGGGACGCGGACGCCACACCCAGGCGTCGTAGTCCCGAGAGACCTACAGCTCTAGTGTAGGCGACGAGACGTACTAAAAACTAAAAATAAAAAAAACAAGCAAGAAGAAGCAAAACAGAACGAAAGAAAAAAAGAAAAACGAAAAAAGCTTCTTGTTACAAAATACGATAATTTGCCGCGACGCGAGTAGTTGATAATAAAAAAAAAATAATCTTTAATAAAAAAAAAAAAAAGAGGGAAATAGAAATAGACGAATAATATTTAAAAGAAATGTAACGGCGTTGTACATTTCTCTATAATTTACCGACGCCTGTTTTTATCAACATAAAGCTTAGTTCGTCGTTTACTATACACACGTCGTATTATTACTATATACGTATAATACGTAGAAATTCACCCTTAAGTTTTTCGAACCTCGGGAGCTTTAATAGCAGACGACGATATTTTCCTCGATAGTAGCGACACCCGACGGATTCCGAACCAACTAATATTGATTATAAAACCGTGTAGTGGTTTTTTTTACTCTTCAACCGCTGGCGGTAGTGCACGCGGACCGCCTTAGCTCGAACTACGTTACGTGCCTCTCGTAAAGATATATCTCGTCGTAATTTATCAATCGTGCTTTTATTTATTTATTTATCATTTTTTACTTCTTCTTTTATTAACTATACAAAGAATCGAGGATGTAACAAGTAAAACAGTGTCTTAAAAAAATACGAGTCAGCGACTTGTCTTTTTTTTTTTTTTTTGAATTTTTTTGAGTTTTCTTCTCATTTTTATCTTTTTCTTTCTCTCTCTCAGTTTAAAATTATTATTTTATCATCGACGTAATAGTTTTTCCGTTTTTTATTTTTTTATTTTCTCATATTCATTTATTTATTCGTTTATATACATCAGTGGGATAAATACATATCCTGTCATGTGAGTATATTAAATCAACAATTATACATGTATATATATATAAATGTGATATATTATTAACTCGTTACATTAATTTAAATCATTTTTTTTGTGCGATGATAATTAATAATTATTATACATAGTATATACGTTGAAATTAATCTTTATATATTACGAATTTCGATGTGTGCGAATTATAATTAATTAAAGCCGGTAATACAGCTTCGCAAGTCAAAAAACAAGAAAACAAAAATAACGTTACGAAATGTTTATAAAACACATATAACACAGGTGTTTTTTTTTTTTTCTAAAGTTCAATTGAAATTGTTTTCTTCGTTTTCGTCTTTTTTTTTTGTTTTATCAACATTAACAATTGTATAATATCAGAGAAACAAATCTAAATGAAATTTTTGGATAAATATTTCGGTAGTTTTTTTTTTCTTTTTGTGTTTGTTTTTTTTTTTTATTTTCCGGTTCGTTCGTGTGGACAGGTAAGGTTTCAAAAAGGTATTAATTTCTCTCTCTGTCTATATACATATATACCTATACGCGAGTAGGATTTCTCATTCCGATATTGTATCCGTACATGCGTATACCTGTATATGTATATATCCGATTTTTCCCACATCCAAATACATATATACGTGTGCCTATATATAATAAATTCGGTAAAACCGACTAAAATAGAAAAAAATATTGAAAGACTAAAAAGAGACTAGAAGGGTGCACTTCCGTCTGAGTGGAAAAATGATATTATAGGTATATAAAATTTTCTATTTTATTTTATTTTATTTTATCCTTAACATTCATCGTCAGTATAAGTATCATTTCATTCTGCTGAAACTATCGCCGCGGTGGTTCCAGAAACCAAGCAGCAGCCCTTAACATCCCCCACACGCATACACGTCGCGTGTGTATCTGTATCAAGTATCGTAGTGGTGTAGTGCGTGCGGACTGGCTGGCTTGCTTGAGTAGATTCAGCGTTTCTTGGTCAGACAGCTTTCGACGAGACTCCGTTACGTTCCGCTTCGCGCCGTGCTGAGCTGAGCCCGAGCCGAGGCCGTGCCACGCCACGCCACGCCACGCCACGCCGCGCCGGGTCCTTATTCTATTCGTTATATTCGTCCTCTTCGCCGCTCTTCGCGATACGTCACGACCTCCGTCGACCGAGTAGTAATTCGAGCGGGACAGGGCGCGGAGGCGACGTCAGCGGCTAGGCGGAGGGTAGCGAAACAATCGACAAGGGCTGACACTACCGGCAAGGGCCAATGTCCCGCCACTGATTCCTTTCACTCTCTCTCTCTCTTTCTCTTTCTCTCGCTCTTCATCTTTCGTCTTTCTCACACTCTCACTCGCTATCCATCTTTCTCGCTCTATCTCTCGTTGTCAATGGCTCGGTTTATACAGTATATATCATTCGTCCGCGCGTGCGTAAGCGATTCTAGCCAGGGCGTCTCTCTTCCGACTGACTGCTTGATACTTTCGTTATATATGTCTAGATGGGTATATATGTCGGTATGTGGGTGTCTGTCTGACGTGTGCTGTCCATTTCCCTTCATAACTATTTGGTTGTTTGTTTGTTTGGTTGGTTGGTTGGGTTTCGTTTGGTTTGGTACGTTGGTTGGTTGGTTGTTTGCTTCGGAGGGACTTTATGCCTAAAATTCCCTATCCCTATCGCTATGACCCTATTCCTACGAAATGAAATATATACCGAACCTTACCTACATTTTGTTCAGTATAGGTAATAAAATATACATAATAAATTATACATACGTGTTACAGATCCTTATAGATATCGCTTTGGTCTTTCTTTTATCGATATATTGCTCTGCAACGAAGAATTCGAAGAATTTACTAATTAGACGTTCATCAGACGCTGAAACGTTGACTTTTCTTTCCACATTTTCTCATAACTTGAATCTGAATATTTACTAATCACTTGATTCGATGAGAATTATTCTGTAAATTTAGATTGACTGGAGCCGGGTCGAAATTCCGAATTTTAAAAGGTTCCGAACGGTCAAAATTCAGAATTTCGATATAACCGATTCGCAGTTTTTAAAAAAAGGAATTTCCCCGAAAGTCTGTATACTACAGTCGATCTAAAAGAACTTCAAATCGAAAACCACTGTAGGTTCAAAATTCCGAAAGCTAAAGTTTCGAAAGGTTTGGACTTTTGATCTTCTTCAATTTTATTATTCCGAACCTTAACGTGTCTATAAAGGTTCGAAATCGTCTGAAATAAATTCTTACTTTTGCCCGATCGGAACTTGAAAAATTCGCAACTTCAACCCGGGGCCTCTGAGAATCGCTTTATTTTACACAACGATTGATTTCGATATAATTTCACATATCTTCAACGATTTTCATACAGTCTTTTTTCGTTTCCACCAATCGCCATCGCCAATCGATACCGTAACTAGATAACCACAGTGTAAAGGACCTACTACCCCAAAAGTATTGACACAGTGTTACGTCGATATCCTTCCCTAGGAGCTACAATATTCAAGAATTGTATAGTAGGTACAATTACGTTCCCAGCATGACTATTCGACTTTATTTTACGATTTTAATAATTAATCAATTCCATTTTCAATACTTCAGCTATAATTTACTCACAATAGTAATTGGACTAGCTAAATATTTTCCTGAATATAGGTAACTATACTTTTTTTCTGTTTTTACTCATTTTTTCTACAAATTTCTATCTCTCTCTCCCTCTGCAAGTTTTTCTTTTTTTTTCTTTTTAGTTTAAATCCAGTGCCGATGAGATTCTCGTTAGTCCTTATCGAGACTGATTTAGACCGCGCGGTTTTCTACAAAGGCGACACCTATCTACTCGCACCTATATAATACCTATACATGTACATGTACAGGGTTTGAAGTAATTACTGGGCTTGTCAGCCACCGCTAATTATGCCGTCGTTAGATGGCTAGAGCCGCTATATACCTATATGTATAGTATATATATGTATATGCTGTTGGTGAAAACTGAGGAAAACGCGAGAACGTGACAACGAGCTATACACTAGTACTATTACATAATCGTCACAGCGACACGGGATATCCAGTATTCCGCATAAGAGAACAAACGGATTCACCTTTTCGTACTTATCTCTTTTTGCCACAGCGCCAATACACGAGCTACAGAGCCCTTACACACTGCACCCCCTCCTCAGCAGACGGTACTGAAAATTTTGGCATTTTGGCATTAATCGACTCTCCATTTTTTTAGGCCCGATAATTCGATCCATTCGTAGATAATATTTGAAAAAAAGAGAAGGATAGGAAAGGAAAAAACAGTTTTTGACCGATTTTGGACAGTGAAAAATTCCTGTCGTGATCAGACTTCGGATTCTACTCATTTTTCGAGATGAACGTAACTATGATTCTTCTCTTTATAAAAGTGGGAAAGTTTTAGCGAGTTTTGGCAATGCTGCCAATCCGAGGGACCGGGTGAGAGTAAAGGAAATGGAAGTGCAATCGAATTTAAAGAGAATCGGCGATCGCTTTATCTTGTTATTTATTTCCTGTAGTGCAGGGTGTGTAGGGTGTAGATTCGAAACGCTGGGTTTAGTACCGAAACTATATCATTCCGCGTGAACAATTGTTCTATACCTACGAAACTTTATTTTTCACCGCGTGTGCAGAATTCACTACCGCTTTTAACCGAGCGCTTTTTTTTTCTCGTATATTTTTGTCGGAGCTTTAATCGACAACTTTCAGCGAATTGATTCGCTTCGACATCGTGTTTCGTATAGATATACCACCGACACAGCCTCGGCCACGCTTTACCGCAGACACTTTTTTGTCTGCTTTCTAAATCCTGGATTCTACCTCGCCTATACATCCCGAAACTCAATCTTCTCTGGAATTTCGGGACCAAAAACTATCATCATTTTTTTTTTAACAAACGATCGAGATACGTGGTCGAAGTAAAACAGACGCAGGTTTATCACTCGGGGGAAAAAAAAAATTGTATAATAAAATTCCGAAATTGATGCTCTTCTGAGATTTAATTTCCAAATTCTTGAATATTTGGCAAAAAAAAAAAGCTCGTTGCCTCGAGAAGTTCGATCCCAAAAAAATTTCATCTGAATCGTACCAACGTTGTTCACTTTCGTTGCCGAACTCCTCGACCAATTTTGCTCGATCTGAAAATCATCCAAGATAATCGAAGTGCATGAAAAAACGTTCGGATCTTATAAAAGGGCCAATTTTCACGAGACACTAAAATAGCCCGTTTTTTGAAACAGTTCTCGAACTACGGTGCAGTAAATCGTCTATGTCTCGGTACAGCATGAATATATTTTTTTTTTCTTTTTTTTTATCGTCGTAATTCATCACAATATCCGTTTTCACGGAGCCGCCATCATTTTCCTTCAACCTGCTAGCGAGGGTGATTATAATTTAATTAACGGCTCCAGCTAGACTTTTCATACATTTTTTATCCCTATTTATATCTCACATTATAACGACGGGAAGATGCGGGGGTCCGTTTGAAGTTTCGAATTTTAAAAGTTCGGGATTATGGTGAAAATTTCGAATTTGTTTCAGACGATTACGATTTTTTTTTTAGAAACGTTGAAGTTCAGGATAGTAAAATTTGGAAAAATCGGAACTTCACATTTCCATGATATTCCTATTCAATAAAAATAATAAAAAAAAAAAAGGAACACTTCTGCAAAACCGTATTCGCGAATTGAAATCCGTTCCAGACTAACGCCGAGAGTTATGGGGGGTTGAAAAGGTGGCCTGCAGCAGGGGAACAAGGCGACACTGAATCAACGAAATCGATAAGCGGTGCAAGGCCCATTGAGACGATTTAGTGTCAGCCCAAAAACAATAGTCCAATTACGATCCCCTCGTCGGTTATAACTGAATTCGACAATACTTAAACGATCGAATCAACGTCGAGGCCTTCGGGCCAGGGAATAAACCGTCCGCTATACCGTAGAGCTTTTGCCAACTGAATTGGACAATTGTTTAACGACGACCCCGCCCTCGGTGAGGCAGCTTGTTACGAAGATTAATACACAGCATCAACCATATGCCACGTTTTTCTCACACAACGTAAAGTATAAAGCAACGGTAACGTATAAAGTATAACGCGTATAGCGCCTGCATATATCCAAAAAGCGGACACGAGACTCGCTCCTTATCCTCGTCTGCGATGATCATGGGTCTATGAATAAAATATCTGGATGATACTTGAGAAAATATAATTGTTATTTTAATATTCTATTCAATGTGCAGATAAGTTATGTATGTATTTACGTAAGTATGTATGTACCATCCGGAAGTAATCTTATACTCCAAAGAGGAAAGGGGGTCTTTGTCCGAAACAGAATCCACTTTTAAGCCTTGATGCAGTAGGTACGGCAGGATCGTATATCCACTGCATATATCATAATGCACATGCACCATAAACTTTGGCTTTATAAAAGGATCCGAGGTTGCTGCTTTTATGCTCATCCCTTTCACACTGATCGTCTTAGAAAGTAAAAAAAAAAGCTTGTGAATTTTTTTGGGGAGTCGTTCTTTTTTTTTTGGTTTGGTTTTTACTATTTTGTTTTGTAGTTTCTTCGTCGAATTATCTGAAGTAAGTAAAGAAGGAAAAAAATCGTCAATTGTGAGGAAGCAATACAGCTGTGAGATAATTAGAAAAATATATCGAAAAAAAAAAATGAAAAGCCAGACGAAAAGTAGAAAAGAAGAAAAAAAGAAAAAACAATCTAAGAAACAACTCGACGCCAGTTTTGTTATTTGACTGTGCATCCGCGGACGTCTGGTACAGGAATTGAGGCTGCTCCGTACGTTCTTTCTTTTTTCAGCTACTAATTATTACAGCGACAGAAAAGAAGCGGAGAAATTAATGAAAAAGTGTGAGAGAGAGAGAAGAAGGGAGCTTAATTTGCTATTTGTTTTACCTCCTTCTCATCAGTTTCAATTCGGATTAGGTGGTATATGCGCGAGGGTACCAGGGCTGTCTGTCTGTCTTTCCAGAGAAAAAAAACCATTCGTTTTAATAATCTTTTGGTTTTATTTTCGAACGGGGGAGGAAACGGATCAACGGATTGGCTCATAATTTTATCCTTTTTCGATGAAAACACGTTTTACAAGATTTCTCATCTTTCATTCACACCAATTCGCAATATTTATACGAAAATATTCAAGACTGAGACCAGAGTAGCCAAAAGTTGATCCAAAAAATTAATTTATCGATATTTAAGGTCGTTTATCGACTTGACCAATATATTTCAAAAAAGGTAGAATACGAAGATCATTCGAACCATAGTAAAAACTTTTGTTCAGGACATATATTAAAATTGGGAAAGATCGTAATGCAGAGAGCTCAAAACTGGAAAAGTCAAAAATTCCGAGAGCCCAAGAATCCGAAAATTCCTTGTCAGCTGCAATTTTCGAACTTTATACTTAAATATCTTGGAAACCCTTCACTTCCTTTACTGCAGGGGATTTGACCCATGCAGACTTTAGATCAGCATGGTTTGAAATTCGACATACTACAGTTGTACGGAATTTGACTGAAACTGCACTTTCACTGCGGGGTCGTTTTCAAACCACATTTTTCCTTCAAATCCATCGATTTGGCTTACGGAACTTTCTTTCGGAAATGTCCTCATATCGTACACAACGAGTACGTGACCGCATGCAGACCACTTTGTCATCTTGTCAATTCTCAGCATACCGACAATCCTGTTTTATAGAGTGACCAATAAATTGGATCTACAGATATCTTATCGAATCATATATTGTACATACATACGTACATACATATTACATACATACTCATATATATGTATACCTGTATTATAAAATGATAAATGTTAATTACGTGGCCTGGGGACTTTAGTAGAGTGATAATTGTCACCCGAACTGGATATTGATGTCTGTTAAATTCGAAGAGAACGCGTGCAGGCCACTCCGTAAGTGATACTGTGACCATTAAACTAAACGAATATTAACGAGAATGTAGGTACCTAATTGTCTGAGTCATCGCCACTAGTACGTGGACGGTTTTTTTATTGTTCATTATTTTTGGCGGTATAGAAAGCCAGGCGTCCACTAGATACCCGTGTCTTAAACAATTTCTTTCGAATCACTGGTACGCTTTGAAGAGATAGAAACTTTTTGAAATTTAGAGGAAATATTCTAAAATTATGTAATTTCCGGGCAGACCAACAATACACATTTTTTCTTCTTCTCAACGTTTACAAAAAAGTGGCTTGAAATCAAAAATCAAGACAAAGCTCTGCAAAATCTCGATAAAATTTATTGAATAATGTCTCAAAATCTTATAGCAGTCAGGTAATCCCGGAATTAAAAATTTCAACGTCAAGCTATTGAACTAGTGTTCATTAATTGTTTTATTATGAAAAAATTGGGATTTTGTTGGAGTCGATGAGTTCTTTACCGTTTCGAAAAACGAACTGAATAATTAAAAAGAGGAGAATGAGCGAGTTTTTGATGTTCCAACCCAGACGCACATAACCTTAATAATTAATACCCCGAGAATAATTGGATCGTAAGTTTTTCCTCCGTCCTTAAAATCAGGGTTATTTGTCCTTTGGGGTGCTTGTGCCAAAGGAGAGAGGAGTTCGCGTTTGCAAAGGACTTGAAATATCCACTTTCGAAACCCGCCACGTGATATTAACGAGACTTGGGTGGATGTTCTGTGAGTAACGTCTTTACATACATGAATTCGGAGAGAGAGAGAAAGACGGATAGAATGAAAAAAGATGAAAATAGAGAGAGAGCGAGAGAGATGCGCGTGCATTTAATGCAATATGTATGCCGAGAAGAGCGAACATTAAATCGACCGATACGCCCATTCAAATTTTCTGGGAACCAAGCCAATATCAAGGCAGCCACGCTCTGGGTCTGGCTTCGACATTGATTTAAACTGCGAATAAATAACACCCGCAAGAGGAGGACGCCATTGTTCTAGCTGCGATTGAACAACGGGAATTCTTCGAATTCTTTTATGGGCATTGAACAACTTCAGGAATCCGTGTCATCAACTGTTATCGCATTTTTTGAAGAATCTTTAAAGCAACGTTCGGAATGTCTGAGAACATCCTATGCACCATGCTCGTACCTTGGCAGAAAACTTTTTGACTCAAGTTTGGGAATTGATCATAAAATCATGAAGGTTAGGATTATTGAATCTGTGTTGGGCGCCGAATTGTGGTTTTCATTAATTATTTAGAAAGACCACGTTAACAGAAAAGCAAGTAAACAAAATTGACAACAAAAATAAATTTCAAACTCTACGTAAGCTCTTTAAGTTGTAGCTCCAGCTCAATTTTTTTCACCGAATTGATAGGCTTTCTCCCTCCCTTAAGCCACTCGAAATCTCGACTAAAACTCACGACGTCCATTTAACGAGCACAACGAATCCGCATTATCTAAGCCAATTGTCTCCTCGACGTAAAATGTCATGCAATACTCACATCAGTGTAAATATTTTATACGACTACAAATGAACAACAACCATATGAAATTGTCTCCTAGCTCTGTTCGAGGCTGTGATGGTGATAGTTGGACATGGAATTAAGAGCTCAATTTAACTCGAATTAGTCCGTACGCCTGGTACATTTCACTACACTACAGCGACCAAAAGTTTATAATCCACTTGTGTATAATACCGTTGAAAAAAAGCTCTGAAAAATTTGACTCTTCGCGGTGAGAACAGCCCTGGCCGTGTGTCAACGTCCTCGAAACAAGAAAATTGATTTTTGCTTTATATACAAGCTTTCCGCTTATTTTTTGAACCGTCACTCAAACGTCACGTCGATTCTGAATCGCGATTAACGTTCAAGCCTTTTCAATTCGCGGAATGATTCATTCGCCTTTATCTGTATGACTGTGCATTCGATTACAACAAGAATAAAAAAAAAAAAAAAAAAAAAAAAAACTACCATGAAAGACATCTGTTCTGGATGGATACTATCCGTCAATATCATCGTCGGTGTGAGCGTACAGCGTAATGCATAATGCTTTAACGTTTAAACCTTATCTTTGTATGACAGAAAGCCTCGCGGCGTTTCACCGTCAAATGCCACGAGATCCACGCGGATATTCTGCAAGCAGCAAAAAGACACTGAGATCATAATCGACATCCACCGAAGTGATCATCAATAATCAAAACCTCCACCGTGTGGATAACTCACGTTGTATAACACAGGAGGGAAATTTAACAAGCTAAACTATCCACTCCCATAGTCAGCCTGCTCAGTTGTACTAAACTTTGATCATAACTTATAATTCTGAACGTTCAAGTTGCTATTCGGATAGACGTAAGAAAGTCGTGAAGGTTTTTATGTGCCGGATATAATATAGCAAAGGGATTTTATAATATATCCTTCTCAGGGTTGAAAGACATCGAATTTCGAACACTGCAGGAAGAGATGATTTTAATCTGAGAAAGACTTCTCGTCACCTTCGAGATACGTGGAAACAAACTTTCGTAGCAATTTTTCATCCCCATCATTCGAATGTGAATTCTACAAATTTCAGATATTTTGTTCATCTCGCAGTTTCTGGTATCATTCGTCGACCTCTTCGGACAGATCCTTCAAGATTCCTTTGTACTTGTTTTTAGACAGAATCGTTATCAAACTGAGTGTCTTGTACAAAAAAAAGAAACTTCTGATCCAGAGAAATGCCTAAAACCAACTGGGAACCACGTTTTGAAAGTCAAAATTTTGGCTAAAAGCACCGTGTGGCCATGCCTCGTGCAAAAAAGCGAATCTTTTTTAAATCAAATCTGTCCATTTTGGATAATCGACGCTGTCCGTATCATCAAAATTTGAATATCAAAAAACCTGATCGTGATTGAGTTTAAAAACGGTTTTCTTCGCCTCTCGCGAACACCGCGACGAGTCCAACGTCTCTCTTTTCATGTTTTTTAAAAAAATTTATTTTCCCCATATATCATCTGCGTGCGAACTTCGTGTGGGTGGAAAATTGCTCGAAGATAACGCAGACATTTTTAGGATCCGCTCGTTGTGACTCGCCGTATGCATATCTACCTTCCCTGCGTTATGTGTCTACAAAACGTATGTATAACGTACCCATAGAGGACGGGTAGGCAGGTACCTAGAGATATACATTATACATTACACGTTACACACACATTCATGTAATATGTATCAACCCTGGTGGAGCAGTATGCGCAAACACGAGCTTCATTACTACCGGGGGTTCTTGATTGGCTCGGCGTCGTCGCTGGTCCATGTTGATTAGAATTTGCCTTTGGGATTTTGCGTTTGTCTTGCCCGACTGTTAACCTCCTTATCAGCAATTATTCTAATTGATATTAGCCACGGTTCGACAATCGCTACGGTAGTCGCGTTATACACCTAGATACTTATACCTTCTCGAGTTAACTCCCTTGACTGACTTACTGTGAGGACTGCAAGCTCCACGGAGATGATTCTCTCTACGGCGTTGCATTTCATTCGTTACGTAAGAGAATATATAAGTAAAGAACACCACTAGTCCCAAGAAAAAAAAAAAAAAATCGAGATTAAAGTGCGCAAAGTAATTACCACCTAGCCTCAAGCTGAAGAAATGAAATTGCGGAAGACTTTAATCCTATAAAAAGCCCGCAAGCTTCTTACCTTCTTCTTACTACACTTTGGAGAATGAGAAGAGTTCAGTTATTTTGTATGTTATACGGTGATTCTTCATCGCTCGATATATCGAGTCGATGCTTCGAACAGTTTTTGATATTTAAAAAAAAAATGTCCAAGACCATCGATTCCTTACGAACCGAATTGGATGATATTTGCAGGAAAAAACGAAACTTTTTGGCTGAATCCGGCTAGTTTAAATATAGTTTTAACCAAACATATAAACTTTATGGGATTTCCTGATCGATTCCCGAGCTTTTTGATGACTTTTTTCGAGGAAATTTACTCTGCTGATTCGGTTTTTTGATCAGTCAGACTCTACTCGATGAATAGATCGTGGATCATGGATCATATGGCTGCAAGTCGGATCTTAAAACCTAAATAAACTCAGGCATTGGACCGGAATACCTGCTGGGTTGTGATTCATGTTAAAATCCCGCGGCCCAGGAACGTTCATACGTATAGCTTATAGAGCATGACGAAGTAGAGTTGGTACAAAGCTATAGAAATAACTGAAACATGTAATAGCTAGAAATAAAACATGTTCATAGCCAGATATAGTTTGGAAATCTTTGTCCGATTGCTGCCTGCCCTTCACACTTTTTTTTTGTTTAAGGAAAGCTGTTCTAAAACGTAAAGCTGTTACATCCAGGCGATTTTTCGGAATCTCTGGATAGATAGAACTCGCGAAATGCTCACATATGTTTTATTTTTAAATCACTTCAACAGACTCGTTGTTGATGCCAACAGCAGTTACTTCAATTCGTTACTTTTTTATTATTTCTATTTTATAGCAGAAAGATGCGGGTTATTGAATTTCCAGACATCTCAGTGTGCGAGAGACACGCGAAATCTTCGCTGTCTAAATCAGAATCTCGACAGATTTTTGCTGTTTAGAAGTTCAAGTCGATCTTACAGATACAAAAAATTATAAGAAGAAACATAAAAATGAAATTTATATAAAGTTTGAATAAACATACGAAAATGATAGACGGAAAGATGGAAGACGTGAGTGCGGACGACGAAGCAGTTCAGAAAATCGTAAAACATATTTCGAAAATTAGAATTAATGATTCAGTACATAGTATGCAGTATACAGGGTGTATCAGGTTGAGCGCACCGAATTATGTGGGTAGATTCCTTGAGTCATTCTAAGACTAAACTCCCTTTACCAAATATTCGAGGGCCTAATAGTTTCCGAGTTATAGAAGATCTTAGTTGACCAATCACAGGCCTTGGAGCTGGCCTGGTTAGGGCCGTATCAAGAGAATAAAATAGGTAGTGCCCATGGGTGTGAGCCCGTAAAATTTTATTTTCCGTTTTCGAAGGTGACATCGACTCATCTTCGGGAAATGTCCATCCGAAGCAGATGACCTGAAAGACGAAGACTACGAAGCGGAGGGCCTGGACGCAGATAAGGAAGACGTATGCTTTACAAGGACATTTCCCGAAGATGATGTCGACGCCTTCTTCGAAATAGGAAAATAAAATTTTATGGGATCACACCCACGGGCACTACCTATTTTATTCTTTTGACACGGCCCTGGCTCGGTCACCTCCAGGCCCTGTGATTGGTCAACTAAGATATTCTGTAACTCGAAAACTATTAGGCCCTCGAATTTTTGGTAAAGGGAATTTAGTCTTAGAATGTCTCGCGGAATCTACTCACATAATTCGGTGCGCTCAACCTGATACACCCTGTATAGTATATAGGCATGTATAGGGCGTGGTGTAAAGAATCGTTAAACGGTTAGATAAAAGGTTGAATTTTCTTTTCTTTTTTTTTGTCAAGAAATGAACGATTACGAACGATTCGAAAAGTGTGCGGGAGGGCCTCAAGCCTCAAGCCTCAAGTCTCAAGGGATGAGGAATGGAGGGTTGGTTATAGCTTGTAAAAAGCAATCAATTTTCTATCGCGTTATCTCGGATGAAAAACGTGAACACGAAATAAAGAAGAAGAAGAGAGAATAACGAGGGAAAAAAGAAGAGGGGAAATACAGACGCAGGTCTAACGTGAGATAGAGACCCAATGTATATTCATATTTTTTTTCTTACCGCCCCTGAGGGATGCGATACGAAATTTTCTCTCTCACTCTCTCTCTCTCTTCGTTTCCTGATATCCGCGACTTGAAAGATTAAAAAAATGTTGCAATCCGGCATAAAGAAAGTTGAAAGCACAGCCTCGTCACCGTACTTTTCTTCATATTTTGTTTTTTGGTCCATTTTCGGTTTTCTCCGTAATGTGAAACAGAAAATCTCGATCCATTCTGGTCTTGAGAATAAAAACCGATGAGGATTTGGGTCCGTTCGCCCAATTTATATGAAAATTTATTAAAATAAGGTTGAAACTGTAGTCTGGCCAGACTCTAACTCTTTCTACTAAAATATTCGCGGTGCAGAGATTCTCCAAGATTCCGTCTTCTTGGTTAGAGGAAGATCTTAGTGCCACGGCCATGCCTATATATCTACGTCATAAACTATTTTCTAAAGTTAGAATAGTCGGATGTGTGGATACTGGGGTATTTTCAATGGTTTGATGATACTGAATCTACGCGATCTAATATTACCTACTTCAAAATCGTGTCGGAAGTGGGTCAGCCTTAATATGAGCGTCGACACCACGCCTTCGCTTGTACTTTAGAAGGTACTCGTTTAATTAACGATCATGTGCCTATTCACGCCTTTTTTTACGTTTTTTTTTCATTTTTTCTTCCTTTTTTTTAAGAGAGAAACGCCAATCATCCGCCATTCAAATTTCCAACAAACAATCAAATGAAAGGAAAAAAAAAATGGACTCTCATAGAAATTCCGCGTTAATTATCAACGCGCGGGGATTATATAAACCTGCAAGTCTAATTACTAGCATCCTACAGCCGTTTTCTTCACCGAGCTTTTATAGGCCTCAAAAATGGTACTTCGCTGCCGTGAAATCTTCAACAGCTTTTACGTGCTTTGCGCCAAAACAACCTCCTCAGTTACGAGGGACTTAATACGAGGCAATGACAAACGACCGGGCGTGTGTTTTTTCCGAGCTGAGATTGGAGTCGGAATTTTAGAACCTGTATACCGACGCACAATGTCTCGGAAGACAAAAAATTGACCGAGAAAAGTAGGGGAGCATGTACGTCTAGCAAAGTAAAAAAAAGGTGATTCTTGGGATTTTTTATTTATGGGAAACTATAATATCGCAGTTATCGGATCGAAAGGCCGTGATATGTGCAGGATTTTAAAAATCATCCAAAACGGTACAAAGTTTTTCGAAGAAAAAATTTTTCGATGTGAAATAAAGTTTGGTTGACAAATAAATAAATTTTGGAGTACTCCAAATTTTCCAAACCAAGCTGTACTGGTCCTCTCAAGCTTCACCCTAAATTTGGTGAATTTTTGAAAATTTTGAATCCAGTTTCTCCCGTTCGCAAAATCTGTGATATACATGTGTAGTTTATTTTCAAATTTACCTCGGTGCTCTTGAAACCTCGTTGAAGTTTCTCTGATGTAGCTTAAGTGATCGCTATTAGGGTCAACGACTACTAGTAGGCATGTGGCAAATGTAAAAGAGATGCACTCGAGAATTCCGCTCGACTTGTTATACACAGGCTTTGATTTTATCTGTAAATATGATTCAGGCTCGTCTATACTCGGTGAGTTTCGATCATTTGCGAGAAAGTATATACATCTAGATAATATATCTAGACACTTCCTATTTCTCAGTCAATTTTTCTCTCTCGTTTTTTTTCTCTTTTTATCTTTTTCTCTCTCTCTCTCTCTCTCTCTCTCTATCTACTCCGAGGTTAATAATTACTGCCATTTACTTTCGCCGTTTCTAGAAGGCTGGTAATAGGCGCTATATTCGACACCCATAAATCTGTTTTTAATCGACACTAAATTTATACCTCGATCCACGACCTGACGTCACTTCTATAGATGCCCTTGCCCTATCGCCGAAACCCCACCTCGATTACGGAGTATATTTAACCTGGAAAAGAAACACCCATCGTACAGAAGATGTATATAGACACCAGGAAATGTGTAAATCTCACATTTTTAGAACTGGGATATGATTACGTATACCTATGTAGCTCTTCTTCTTTATTCACGATTTTCAATATACAACAGAATCTAGAAGATAGCTGTGCTTTTGGTTGCGGAATTAGACTGTCATCAAAAATTGTCCACACCTTACCGCATCAAATTTTTAGACCCCTACATTTGCAAATTGATTACAAAATAATAAAGACTGGTATCGATTCGGCTGTGAATTGTCTTTTTCATTTGTTAAACTCATAATTGATTGATTCGTACAAGATTACTCTGGCACTGATCATCAGAAACAAACCAAATCTTGCATGAATATTTTAGACAAGTTATTCTTCCGTGTGAACTACGGAAATTGCAATAAATTCATGTAAAGCATCTTTTCTTTAAGATTTACTCCACGTTTCACAATTATCGCGTTTAACAAACCCATTTTTTGCATCTATCGTAAAAGTTTCTCGATCGATTTCGATATCCGTAGTTCAGACTGTTCTTCAAATATTTATTAATTGAATATGATGAATCTAAATTCTATAAGTGCGATAGTTTTTATGTAACCTTGTACAGAAGTGCGGAAAAAGTTGATTCGCTTCAAAACGATGAGCAATATATTTTGTGAAGCAATTCAATCGTCGATATGTTTTGTAGGTGTTACTAAATTTTCCGTTTTGTTTATTTGTTCGTCTCTGTCTTTCTTATTTTGTTTCATTTTGACTATTTCATCGGTAGCTCGACCGACAAGATATCGGTGACGAGGAATAAACAAACAGTCAACAAACGACCGACAAACCTATTTCAGTCTCCTTCCGCGAACGCTTTTATTTCGGGACTACGGTTTCTGCCAAATAGGTCGACGACTGCCGAGGTGGTTGTACCTTCCTTAAACTCACAATCAGCCGAATAATTATTTACTGTCAATGAAACCGGTCTATGCGAAAGCAGAATTAATTACACAGAGAAAAAAGCTCGAGGATTCTTCTGCGTTTTTATCGAGTCGCGAATTCCTACAAGATAATAAATAAGTAAATCAAGCTTCTCTAATCTTTTCGTTTCACTGTGTCATCAATTTTCATAAGGCCAACCTCGAGAGACGTATACAAAAAGCTTAGAAAATTGATCGTTACATAAGATTGACGGGCTTTAAAGCTCGCTGCTAACTTTGCCAGTGCGGGTTGTCATAATAATCTCTGCGGTGGGCGCAGCTATGAGACAGCGACTGGAAGAAACAAAAATTGAACAGTTCAAACAGGAAGACAAAAAGCGTGAATCGGAAAGTCCAAAATTTCGAAAATTTGATGAAGGAGCACGACGCTCCATACGCGAATTTCAAGTTCCGAAGATTCGGCCTTTTTTCAAATTCAAGAAATTGCGTTTCATGAATTCATTTTTGATTTTCTTGTTATACAATTTCACCAACTTCGTTCAGATTTTATAAATTTCTTCGCTACGATTTTCACGGATTCATCTCAAATCACGTAAATATCATTACTCGACAATTTTACACCTTTTTCTTAAATATTTTTGCAGCATACTTCTACAAACTTCTCATCTCATCGACCTATAAAAATTTTACTAGGTACTACTTCACGAATTTCTCCATACGATTTTGTGAATTGTTAAATCTCGGATTTAGGTAATTCATTTAGCTTTCTCAGTGCAATATTTTTACCACCATTTTACTTAAATTTCGCTAATTTATTCCATAATTTATGAAATTTCATGATTTTACATCTCCATGAAATTTTTTTGCGGAGTTAAAATCGTGTGACTATAATATTCACAAGAGTGAATAATAATATAGTAAAAATTCGCGCCTCAAGAGTGAAATCTCTTCATTTTTTTGAGCTGGATTAAAAGTGGCACGATTTTCGCTCTTGTGGAGTGAATGGTTTTTTCTTTTTCCAAAAAATTTTAGAAAGTGGTTCTGCGTAGAGTGAGATCACTAGTCGAGGCATATTTCAAAAAAAAAAAAAAAAAACACTCTCATAGATTCTCTAAAACTCCAGTAATCTAAGATTTTTCCCCCGCAAATGTGGGGTATTATTTAATCTAAACGAAGGGTAGATAATTTTTTCTACAAATTTATCTACACGAAATAAAAGATTAACTTGTGTACAAAATTATCTCTATATACTGATAAGTGACACTAGCAATAAGATAATCTTAACCGGCACTACGACTTTATCAGATAAAAAAACGCGGCTGATAGATTAAGGCGCCACGCAACTAAATGTTCCAAACCCTTTACCGTTTGAGATATTGCATAGAGGATCTTTCCAATCAGCTACTGGGGGGCTGTAAAAAAGTGTGAAGCAAATTGTTCTTCATGTAGCATAGATTCAGCATAGACCAGCATAGATTGAAGTAAGCTCTGTAAAAATGGCATAAGTTTGCTGTTCATTTAATAATTAATTAACTATAACTCCGATCGATTTATAATTTTTTGTACTTACAGTGCTCATACTTAGGTCTAGTGTGAACTAGAAGTTTTCGAAAATGTTCGTTCGTTTGGCTGTAAAAAATTCTAGAAAATTCTAATTTTTCTATTTTTCAGTACACGGACTTTAGAAATCTGAAAATGTATGCAAAATTGAATATTTTTTGATAATCCTAGTCCACGCTAGAAGCACATCAATATCGAATAAGTTCCCGAAACCGGAACCAGTTTGGACTAAAATTGACATTGAAATTGAGTCTACAGTTGACCTAGTGTCATTTTTACACAGCACACTTCGATCTATGCTAAAGGCCACATGATGCACGATGCGAGGGTCTTTGACATCAAGATTTGTGGGTGACATTGCGTAGATTAAAAGCCCAAAATACGATCTATGCGTATTATTCGCGTTAGTCGCCACAATCCCTGAAAATATGTCTAATTTTCCACATTCGGAACACACAGGCACCCTCTTAATTGAATTATTCGTACAGAGGTACGCTAATTGGATCCGCAGTGAATTTTTCAAATCGTAATGAAAAGCTTGCACAAGTTTCGCGAGGGAATTATTCGCACAATAGTAAATCACTGAAGCAATAGCAACTAATTCATTTATCTTCTTTCGATTCCGCAGGTGGCTCCGGAAGGGGTGAAGGTGAAGGAGGCACCGGTGACCTTCCGGGTGGCGGCGGCGGCAGGCGCGTCGGCGTCGCCGGCGTCGGCGGAGGCGTCGCCAGAGGGACCGGCGGAGGTGGTGGTCGTTCTAGGGACGAACCACGTCGACACACTCTTAGCGGTGACCATCAGCCGTCCCTCCATCATCAGCAGTTCAATTCTCAGCTACATCCGCTTCATCCTCATCATCTACCTCCTCCACACGGACGGTACGGCACACCTTCAAATCGACACGCGACCACGATGGACCTCGAGGTACGATATCCGTATAAATATCCATTTCCAAAATTGTATATCCCTATTTTTTTACTCATTTAATTATTGCAATAACTTTTGAACTAGTGGACCGATTTTGACGAAATTTGCTACACGAATAGCTCGAATGATTCCTAGATCGAGTTTCGAATTTGAAAAAAATCGGTCAAAGGGTTTGGTAAGGGTAGGTAAAACCGTGTTTTTGAAGAAACGTTGATATCTCAGCGACCGTTTGACGGATTTCGATGAAATTTAGACGATTGCTATTTCATGAGGGGTCAAACGCTTTCGCCAAATATGGAACGATTTGAAGATCAAATGTGGGAGGGGTAGTAGTTTGAAATTTCATTACTGCATAGCTGGACAAGTATTAACCAAATTTCGAAAAATTCGAAATTCATTCTAAGATCGAGTTTTAGCATTTCACTCAACAATTTTTTACCGATTTGTTAAACTATGCCCAAAGAAGTGGAAAATAGTTGAAAACTAAAATTCCACGATTTTCGGAATCGAGTTTTTTGTTCTAACAAAACTCTTTGATTCACGTAACGACACTTGCGGTTTCCTTTTCAATGGTGGATTTCCTTCTTTTTTTTTTTTTACGAATTCCAAAGAATTTGTATTTCCACACGACCGGATAGAATTATAATTAAACCTGAAATGAAATTTACCTTTGTCAAAGAAACTTTTTTCTTTATTTTTATTCTTTACGTCCGTTATTCATCCTTCCGTGTTTACTTCGTCTTCTGGTTTTTTTCTTTTTTTTCTTTTTTTCCTTTATTCGAACTTTGATAGCTTGGAAATTTCATTGACTGTATAAGAAAATCTTTTATACCGGTAGCCAAACAGATGTCTGAAAAAAAAAGAGAAAAAAAAAAGAAAAAAAAGAAGAAAAAAACCATGTAGGTATATACCCACACCTGTAGGTATACATATATTCGACAGTTCCTATACTACAGTTATACTTGAATAAATAAAATCCAACGAAAGGAAACTAAATTAACGTCCCCCTTCGTGCTGCAGATTCGCCTCTGAAAGGAAGCCCACGAAAGTCCCTTTCAAACGACTCAATTTATTCCTATCGATTTTTTTTTTACTTTTACTTTTTTTTTTTTGTTTCTTTTTATTCCTCGATGTTCTTCGATCCGTGTTCCTCACACACCTCCACTTCGCTGTGTTCCTGTACATAGGGGCTCTATGATTATTTTTTCATTCGTTTTCAGTCGAATCGAATGAAAAAAAAGGAAAGATAAACAAAGTAAAAAATTATTTTTCCAAACAGTCTATATAATTTCCCTCGCTTTCCCGTATTTCATTTTTTTTTTTTTTTTTTTTTTTTGATTCTGTTTTTTCAAATTGACAAATTTGAATAAAAAAAACAAACGGAAACAAAAAAAATAACAAGTGTATAATTAATCCGGAACTGATCCGTACGTACGTAGCCGCGATGGGGAGTAAAGAGAAGGGTAGTCGATAATCGAGGAATCGTGTATGTAAATGGGTCAAACTCTTCGAGAGAGCAAAAAAAGAAGTAGGAAAAAAAAGAACCCAAAAAAAAGAAAAAAAAAAAAAAACAGTAAATTGAGACAAATTTAATTATCTCCTAAGTTCTATAAGACCCGGTACAGTTTGAACTCAAAAAGTGTTCTTACATCATGGGGATGAAAAAGACACTATATCTGTTCATGTACAGAGGAGTAATAGTTTAGTCATAGTCATCGTCGTTTCGGCTTACCAGATCCTATATCCACCCCCGCATGGGTTTAATTTATACTTCCCACAAGTCCGCGTGTTTACTTGGTAAGGAAAACAAACCTTAAAACTGTACCCACTGCGCGCGGACAACCAAAGCAAACGTTTCTAAACGAAATAAGAAACGACTTGTAACATATGCAAACTCCCTCCACTATTAAATCTCTATCTAACGTAGATGCACTCGTTTGTATGTACAGTTTTTGTATTTCGAAGAACGAGAAAATAGAAAATAAAATAAAATAAAAAAACTAAATAGAAAAACTGTATAGGTATAAGGAAAATGGAAAAATCCAGATCGTTGGTTAGAATTTTTCTCAATATTTTCTTATTTTTTTTTATCATCCCTGTACTGAAAATTTTTTTATAACAAAAAAAATCAAAAATACTTGACTACCCTGAAGTAAAATACTAAACTTTATTAATTCCCTCAAAAAAAAAACTTTTTTTTAATGATGATTTTAACGTCGTTTAAAGATCCTGATTTTATTTATTTACTTTATTTTTATTTTTGACTTTTGAACTAAAACCCCACTGCGTGTGTTTTAAGAAGCCACGAACCAACTACTATACAGTTTCTAAATGCTATTTGTGTGTGTTTTCTCGTGCCACTCTCGCTAACAGATGGGGACCAAGTCACGCCAGAGAAAGGTAACACTAACCGTTAAAAGTTCATATAACTTTAACTATAAATATAACCATGCATGCATCGAGTATGTGGTAAATTTATTTTACAAATTCAATACGACTCGAATGTCAGCTGTGGAAATTTTAAAAAACCTTTTCACATCATATTATATCATAAAAAAAAGGATCCTAAGTATCAGAAAATCGATCATCGAAGAGTTCGATGCGATAAGGGAACCACGATGGTATTAATTTGAAAGATGATTAGCAATAATGCAAATTTCTTACTTGCGTTCGAAGGACACTCTAAAATTTTGAACATGCCTGAAAACAAAAAGATCGCTTTGAAATATCGGTAACTTAATAAACGGTGATTTCGTATCAATTATCTCACCCTCGTTGCATCCGAATACTCGGTGATTTTCTATCGATACGATATTCAAATTTCGTATTCGAAAATACCCACGATTTTTTTTTTTTTCTTCTTTGAAATTACAGTCGCCTCTTCCGCGGGGATATCCACCTCCGTCAACGGCGATGTTGTTCGACGACGACCCGGGTATTATGTCAGAGGTCGAAACGTCAAGCACAGGATTTCGTCGCGGAGGAAAGCAACGAAGTAGTCTTCCCGTTGTCAGAACTCCGAGCAAGACACTGGAGCGTCCACTAGGTAACTTACGATCGGTCGTATTCCACTTTTCCTATAATAAATTCGATGATACAGAATCTCTGTGTTATTTTATAACTTGTTTTTTTTTTTTTTTTTTTTTTCTTATCTCGTCTTTAAAATTTTTTCGAAAATCGCTTATAGATCCTAGATACAATAATTATTGTACATAATTATATATCTATATTATGTGTCAATTTTATATACGGAATAAACGGTGACGAAGGTAACTTCAAATTTATTTTCATTGTATAGGTACAATTGTTATTAATTTTTTATTTATTTATATTATATTATATATATGTATACTGAGATGGATGTATATACCCATATTATAGCGAATCGCATTTATTTATTTATTTACTTATTCAGCATTGAACTTACAACTATCTCTATATCTATCTATCTTAAACAACTGAATAACTAATTAGATCTTCGCTCCAAACACCTAGATCGTATACCTATACGTATATGAGACATTCCATGCGAACCTTCCACCCAGCCTGTGACCCTGACCATTTTACATCTCCTTCATATTTCATTGTACGATAATTCTCATCCAAAACAGATAGAAAAAAAAAAAATTACCAAGAAAGTGTGAGAGAACATTTTCTCAACCGTTTTGGTTTTTTTGTTTTTTTGTAATTGGTTATAATATCTCAAAAACGCCATTTTTCTAATTTTTTAGAATACTATCTAAAGTGAGAACTATCTCGTACTGAAATATGAAAAGAATGCACATAACATGGTGATCAGGGTCACAGACTGGGTGACTTGGCATGAAATCCCCCATATATACATGTTTCGTAATTTATATTATCCCTAATTTTAAGTCAGAATATGTAATTCTATGCATCAATCGCAACGCGGACTGCTGAGAATTAAATAATCTAATTAATCTAACATTATATCAATCCTCGGATCGCACTTGATAGTTTATATATCACATAATTTTTGATTCTCGCCTCATATAGTGAAAATATTGATTCTCTGCAGTTTTAGACGACTGGTAACTCCCAAATTTTGCAAATGATCAACCGTTCTTTGAAAAGATTTGAAAATTTCTCTGTTTTCACTCCAAATTGAGTCACAATTCCAAAAACCGTCGACGAAGAGTTTCCTGGTCGTCTTAACCGCGGCGTAATTTTACCTTATTGCAAGTATAGTTCCCCCACGTGAATTTCAGCACTGACTAAATAATGGTTGAGTCTTGTTCTTTATATTGAAAACTTCTTCAAATCTGATGTAACTATGATTCCCTTACGTCGCGAGTAGTGATAGGTATTATGTTCAGTAGAGATTTGAAGCGATACCGAGATGTTTGATCTCTGACAAAACAATGAATTTCTGTGGGCGCATCCCTAGGACTGGTGTTCCTGCAGTACAGGAACGAGACGAAGCGAGCTCTTCTACCGAACGAAATCACAAGCATAGACACAGTCAAGGCACTCTTCGTAAGAAGCTTTCCGAAACAACTCACCATGGAGTACCTCGACAGTCCCCTCGTCAAAGTCTACATCCACGACAGCAATAAGGACATGTTCTACGAACTTGAAGACATGAGGTAAGTCGATGAAAAATCTGCACCAAATTATCATCAAAAATAAGAGAATATATAAGTTTCTAACGAAATATTGACTCGTCCTCAGGTCACACCTAAGGGACATCAGAGACAGGAGTGTTCTTAGACTTTTCGAAAGCTCCGACGGTGTAGCAGGGATGCCAGGACCTCTCGGTGCGCCTGGTGGCGGCGGAGGACTTCCACCTCATTGGGAAGATCAAAGTTATTTCAGCGAGCCAGAGTTCGACAGCGAGTACCAGCATCAGCACATCCATAAAAGCAAGGTGAGTCAAATCGAATCGTAGAAATATCATTGGATAAATATTTTCCAAACTTGAAACGACGAACCGAGGAAAGTAGAAACTATCCGGAATTTTTAGAAAAATTTTCAGCGATCAAAAAGTTATTTTCGGTCGAGGTGATAAAGAGTAAAGAAAATATTGAAAATCCTATTTCAAAAACAGTGTTCTGTGTTCTCTCGTTGTTCATAAATCGCTCCTCAAGAGTCTTACTTAGACTGTTCTTCTCGGTAAAGTTTTTTGGTCAAAAGTCTGAGAAACTTAGACCGAAGCTTATTGTAAAATCCTGTACAGCCATTACGGTCTTTAAATAAGTACCTATAAGTTCAAAATCGATGAATTCGATGCTCTGTGAACCGAACGAAAGTGATTTGTTCATAAAGTGGGATCAAGTTGTTGCGTAAAAATTGTTCAATTTCTACGATAAAAAATATGACAAAGGAAGAAAAAAGCTCCTTCAACAATGTACATAACATATTTATTCATGAAATCTTATATATATATTACACTGGTCGCAGATATGTGTGAATATGATAATAATGCACGCGTATAATGAATTGTGATATTAATTGTTTAGACTAAAGATTAAAGCGATTCATAAATAATTACTATTGATTTTGAGCTGCGGTAAAGCGACGATAATTAGTCCGAAGTTCAAGTTCCGAAAAACTTCTCAAAGCCAAAAGCCATTGGCGAAAAACAAAAAAATAAAAATAAAATCTTGAACGACGTTGATCGTCACGATCGTCACCTGTGAGTATTATAATTCTCGACGTTAGAGTAACCGATCGTCGTCACTGCCTCGTCATCGAGCTTTCGATAAATGAAAAAGCACCGTCCGAATTTTTGAATTCCGTCTCTTCTTTGATCCGATTTGAATATTGAACCAACCAAGTCTTTTCCAACCCTTAAACAAGTTTCTCGGTGAAAATAATCGGAGCGTAAAACTGAGCTGTGAGTGGATAACTCTTCCGTGAGGTCATCCAATGGAGCTTTTTCGTTTTAAAGTTTTTAATCCCCGGAGTTATTCACCCGAATGAATCGTTCGAGGGACGTATACGTGGGGTATAATATTTAATCGAGACTTTGATATAACCCGGCAATATCCGGTTATCTTACAAACTAAATATAATTACGATTCATAAACGGCGTTACAAAGTTACTAAGAACTTAAGTCGCGAGATAAAGCTCGCAAGCTCGCGATCAGATTATCTGTTTCCCTTTGTGTGTTTTTCCCAACCGATCTTGAGCCCGTTTATGAAGTTATTCTGACGCTTAGAGAGATCGATTTAACCGGGAAATTTCGGGGAACGTTGGAGAGCTTTTTTTAATATTTCTCCCCATTTTTTTTTTTTTTTTTTCGTTTTTTTTGTGGATGAAAAAATAACCCAGCGAAGAATCTTTGAGGTGCAGACCTCGAGGGTCTAAAATGCTTTGCAAGTCTGCGCAGCCGGAAGATAAAGCGCGCCGGAGTATAGTTTCTTGGAAACCGATCTCCACCCCAAAAGGAGAACTTTTTCGAAGGGATCTTCGGCGCATCCGTCGCATACGTTCATCACTTGTCTAACTTCGCCTTCGGCGGGTTCACGCTCGTCGTCTTTCGTGGCGTGAACTGGAAGCTGTAGTCCGAAGCTGGTCAATCCGGAGAAATAATTATTTTCTAATCCCTGATCTCCCAATAGAGCATCGTCCAATATCGATCCGTCAGCCAGCTGTACTAGCCCTCTCTTTTTCTTGCCCGAGGAATCCCGCTTTTCAACAACCTTTTCAACCGTAGAAGAAGCTTCGTCCTCAGCTTCGGTAGCCACAAAGGATACCTTTCGAAATAAAAGAAGAAAATAAATAATTAAATAACAATTGATTAAGAAGACTTCACTTTCGTTTCAATTTATCGCTCTCAAGACGATTCAAGACAAAGTATACCACTTCTTTAACAATTACTGTCTTGTGGTAGTCAAGGCTGAGAGCAAAAGCTCGTTTTCGCATATTGGGACATAAATCAATCAAAATTTACTGATTGGGCAATGAAAGCCAAGCCGAAGAGTATTTTTTACGGTGCTTTTAATCGTCATAGCAACCCATGCAGTTACCGGAAATACTATATCAAGATAATGTCAAAAATATACAGGATAGCCCATTTTAAACGATCCAGGCTAATATTTTCGGAACTATGTAAGAAACAGGAAAATAGTTCACACAAAAGTTGTATGGTTTTTATGGGGAGATTCGATGATGCTATGGGTTTTGAATTTTCATAGGATTTCATGGGGTTTTTATGGGGTAACTTTCGTTTTTTAAAGGGGAGTACCTATTTTTGATTGCATATTCATAATCTACACATAAAAGATCATTATTTTTGTGCGAAACTTTTTTTTCTAAAAGTTCAATTTCTTGTGGTGAAATAATGAATTATGTAATAACATTCTTGAAGCTGATTGAAGAATTTTTAAAATGACTTGCCATGATTAATCAATAAAGATAAAAAATATTTTTACTCTTGATATTTTTTCTTTAACCTCGTATTTTTTTAATGGAGAAATTTTGTCTTCGATTCTTAGAATTTTGACTTCGACTCTTAGAAAAAAAAATTTCCTACGCAAGTAATGTATTTTTTTGTGTACATTATGAATCTGCATTAAAAAATAGGGGTTCCTATTTAAGAACCAAAAGTTACCTCATAAAAACCCCATAAAACCCCATAAAAATTCAAAACCCATAGCATTATCAAATGCCCTCCTCAGAACCATACAACTTTTGTCTAAAGTATTTTCTTCTATCTCGCTTAGTTTCGAAAATATTAGCCTGTCTCGTTCAAAATGGGCCACCCCGTAGATCGTGAGTCGAAAATTAGAAGTCCATTTTTTTCCGATATAATCGAATGGTCAGAGAAAAGGAAATGTGTCAATTTTCCATGCCCATCAGTTGACAGTAAAATCCTATAAATTTCATTTCGGATTTTCCTGGTCACTAGAGGTCCAAAATTTTGGAATATTCCTACAACCATTAATTAAATTTCTGGCTAATTTGATGACTAATTACCTTCTCGTCTAGAGTCTTGGTGTCTCTCTTCGTCCTTTCAAGGCTGCTTCCTGCATTTTCTGTATTCTCTCCATGATCAGCCTCGCGTTTATAAATATTCGGAAACTGAGTGTCGAGATAACCGAAAGCGTTATCAGGTTGTCCCTGAATTTGTGCAAGCTGAGATATCCTCGGTATTTGATTTCCAAAGTATTGAGTAGTCCTCTGAACGGGTATTCCTCCGAGGGAGGATGGGAAGGCTCCTGATACGGCGGGAGTATCTGGATTCGGTGGAGGTAGAGGTTGAAAGCCCGTTTGAGGCTGGAGGACATTAGGATGTCGCAAGGTCAGACCATTTTGAGTGATCTGTAGCGGCGTGCCGGTATTGATTTTAACCTGTCAATTAAAACGATACGTCCTTTGTAGGAAAAGCACTTAGAGGCAATTAAACTCCACATCGTTGTCCCCGATCCGATAATAACAATCATTCTCACATACATAGATCCCAATGACGAGAAAATATCAAAATAACAATTGGCCACGATAAAAAATTTATACCCCTACCTGATGATTGATCTGTCCTCCCGTGAGGAATGGGTTTTGAGGAAGTGGTCGCCCTGTGACTGGTGCTTGACTAGTTGGTCTCGGTGTGTTGTTACTTGTGTCATGCTCGTAGTGATGAGCATGATGATGCTTGTGGTCTTTGTGAGCTTTTCCGGCCGTCAGAGCCACGGCGTAAAGCTGTAGCATCGTTAGTTCGCCCAAAAATCCACCAGAACCTGAAAATTAATTGGATTTATTTTAATTAGAGATTCGATGTTGAAATGATTTTACTGCTTTTATACCCGATCGAACTATTTTCAAGTCCCGTTAAGTCTAGAATTTTTTTGTTTTTCTGCATCACTCATTTCGGGCTTTATGGCTTACCTTCCGGTGCATCGGAACCCTCCAAAAATCCACCGCCAAGTTGACGCTGTTCTTGACCAGAAATCGCTACGCCGCCTCCCTTGATTACGTGTCCGACCAACTGCGGAGTGGAAAGTTTGCAATTTTAGTGGTTTTTATTTCAGGGGACCGGTACAGCTTGGTTTGGAAAATTTGGGGTACTCCAAAATTTGTTTATTTGTCAACCAAAGTTTATTTCACATCAAAAAAAATTTTCTTCGAAAAACTTTGTCGTAAGGTTTGAGGCACATCGTTGGTCCAATTCAACCTTTCGAGGTCCTGCTTTCTTCAGACAGCAATTCTACATCTTATGAACGTAGGGATCGGTAAAAAAAAATTCATGTGAAAAGTTACGGTCAATTATCCAAAATTTCCAATATTTAGGCCACTAATTTGCAAATAACTTGGCCAATACGAAATTGTAAAAAATATCCCTCGTTCACATGATGAGGATTTCTTTTCTGAACAAAATGAGCCCTCAACGACCTTAATCGGAACAACGATGTGCCTAAAACCTTACGACAAAGGTTTTCAAAGAAAATTTCTTTTTTTTATGTGAAATAAACTTTGGCTGAGAAATAAATGCATTTTGGAGTACTCCGAATTTTCAAAACCAAGCTGTACTGGTTCCCTTAAGTTTTACCATTTTTTGGAGGGTCAATTTTTTTGAAGTGAAACTTCTTTTGGCTTAGAGATTATTTGAAATCTCATAGACTTCGCGTTGCATACCTAACAAAAAAAAAATTGGTTGATTAGGGTCAGATTTGAAAAAAAAAATAGAAATTTCAGTCCTTTTTTTAACTTCTGTGTCGATCCTGGATGCTTCGTATTATAATTGGTTGTTATCTCACATCAGTCTGGCTCGGTACTTACCCTATTGTGAAATCCTCGTCCAACTCGTTCGTCGTTTACCCATATTTGCCATTCTCCAGTACGACCGTTCCAACTTTGGCAGGAATGGTACCATTTATTAAGTCTCAGGGGATAGTTTAGTCTGAACAAGTTGTGACCGTCTATATTGAGCATGAAATATGAACTTCTGGCAGTGTTGGATATCCAAGCCAATATTCCACGGGGCTGATCACCGACTGTAATTAAATTTATTTCACCGATAATCGATCTTCTCTTTTCTCCCCCCCTCCCTTCCTCGTCTACTGCAGTATCGAGGGAATTCATATAATTGACAAACTAACAGAAAAACGTGCATTACACGTTCGTATTCGCAGTATATTAAATAAAACCTACTAACGCATTTGATCGTATGTTTATAAAACCGCCGTGCGAAATGAACAACTTTCTATATATTACAAAAAACGTTATATTCTCATTCTGTACATACGTACGTTTCGTTGCTTATATACCTACTTACAGATATATAGTTATAAAATGAGTAAACGAGCGTTGAATGAAAAACCTGGATTTCGAATGAACATTATAATGGAAAGTTGATTGAAATTCAACAATTTTTATCTTGTTTTTTTTTTTTTTGTTTTTTTCTCTCTTAATTTTTTCATTTCGTTCGCGGTAAGTTTTTAAACATTTCGCCGATTAAAATTCCGCGTTTTACGTTCCATAATTGCAACGATTTGTATACAGAAATATTCTAAAACTTGTTTTCATTTCGTTTCTCGCCGGGGGTCCCCCGTACATCCGTACAAAATTCTACGATCGATCAACGAGAGTTTCTAAAAAATAAAATGGAAAAAAAAAACAAAAATATAAATATATACAACAGATGATTAGATTAGGTTAGATGGGTCTTTAATTTCAGATCGCGAATCCCGACGAACATTCAAATATTCTAACGATCCATAAATCTTCAAATCAAATGCATCCCGCAAATTTTTCCAAATTCAAACGCAGATATTCTGTTTGGTATTTAGTAAAAGTAAAGTGAAACAGATTTCGATGCCCTTTTTTGATAATTTTTTTTTATCGAATACAGCCGCGTTTCCTGATTTTGAAAAAAAAAAAAAAAAAATAGATATGATAAAAACAAGAAAAATTGACTAGATCGAATATTGGGATAAGAAAAGAAACGATTAAGTTTCTCTTTTAACTTATTTCGAGCAGATAGGTATAATTAATTAGTTCGTAAAGTGTGTCAATTCCAAATGCGTAAATTTATACCTATTTTACTAAATCGTTCGATAATTAATAATCGCAGATGATTACGAAGGCATTATTCAGTATGATAATAAAATAAGCTATAATTATTAAAAGTTGAAGAAAAAAAAATTGGACACTGACCCCTTTATAACCCAAAAGTCATTAAAAAATCATTATCGATACTCAATTAATCGTCCCAAACGATCGATTTCAACTATATTACAAACTCCGAGATTCTGTATAAATTTGAAAATCGAAGTAGAAAATACCGAGTTGGTCAGACGTATTTTGCTCGTAGCTCGGGGCTATGCTTCGACACCGACCCGCGATCACCCGATAGGTTTTTCAATCCTTTTCCTTTTTCACCTTTTTTCATTTCATTTTATTTCATTTTCTTTTATTTTATTTACCTATACTCCTCTATAGCTATCGGTTGTTGTATAATACATTGCGAAGATATATATTTGTTGTACTACTACGCCTATACTACGAGAACGTAAACTATTTCACTATTTTTTGGCAGTAAATATGTATGTACACGTACTTTCTTGTACATTCATATAAATGTGTGTATGTACAGCTATGCATACGTACACTTGGATGTCGTATTTCTCGTTCGACTGTTATACCAACAAGGAAACGCTTTCGAATGGCAACAATCCGAGTTTCGTCACCGTATAATGAAACTTTACTGTACTGTACCGTACATACGTTAAAGGTAAATTTTTGTCGATTTCAAAAGATCGTCTCGTAACGATTTTTCACTATATGTTCACAGTTTTTCAACGATTATTCAAATTTTCATTCGTAGAGTTTTGGTAACCGTTGGATGAACGGTTTTTCTATTTTTTTTCTTCTGTTTTTTGCCCCGAATTTTAAAATCGACTATCAAACATCCGACTCACGCAATATTTTAAATAATTTATAACAATAAATTTACCTGCGTAAGAGAAGAGGGGATGATCGTTGCTGTGGTTGTGGAATTTTGTCCAAGCGCAGAGAGTGAATTCCTTCAGATCAGGTAGATCGACTTTGTAGTGAATATACTGTAAATGAACCAAAGAAAAATGAAAAATAATTAAAAAAGATGGCAAAAGATTCGAGAGCAATTTAGAAAATTCGTACGAATTTTCTGGAAATCTCTTCGATCAGAATCCCATAGACGTATCCATGCTCAAAACATACGACTGTATCAGGGATACAGCCGATCCCTAGTTTTTTTTTTTTTTTTTGTAGAGTCTTTTCACGCGTTGAAAATTCTTTTTAATGTACCCACTTGGCGCGGGACTATACCGAGTCTCTTGATTCGTTATTCTTATCATTATGTATGCTAAACGGTCTTGAGAATCGTTAAAACGAGGGAACAAACAACATAGAAAATTATACTGTATAAAGTTTATCTGCGTTATAAATATGTATATGGGTCTGGTCTTTATGTCGCGTGTCAAACACTTCGATGTATTACATGTAATCGTGAGTAAGCTCGGGCGTACCTATGAGGTACTTCTCGTGTTTAAAGTCGGTATAAACATCGCGTGATTCTTATATGTCCCGCTATAATTTACTTTGCTTTTTTTCTTCTCTTTCTTTGCTTGTTTTCTTCGTTTTTTTTCTCTTCTTTTCTTATTTTCTACCGTGACTCGGGTCCCCTTCGATAATTAGACCTACGGAAATACCGGAAATAGCCCGAGGACGACTTTTACCACTTTAAACCATCGAAGAGAGAATGACAAGTCTCGTCTTTCGCGTAATGGGATGAAGACACGCCTCGAGCTCCTCGCCCCTACGTTTTCCATTAAACACAAAAAGAAAAGAAAGGAAAAGAAAAGAAAAGAAAAGAACAGTTGATCATTTTTCATCGAGTGCCGAATTGTGATTGAATTTTAAATAGCGATAACCGTAAATACGCTCTCGGTGAATGTTGCGAGGATTCCGGAAGAGCGCGTTGAACTTGAGAAAGTGAGATTCGTGGCGATTACGCGAACACGAAACAGACGCGTTTCGGATGTTCAGTAAACCGCGGATAATCGCGTTAACGGCAGTAATCATCGTATCACTGTTTTATTATCTGCTATGCATAGATGTAATCTTGTAATTTATTCCTTACGATCATGAAAATAAAACTATATACGTATTCTTTTTAATGTACTTGGCGCGAGACTCTACCGAGTCTCTTGATACCTATAAAAGAAGTGATTCATTTCCAATTTTCTCCGATCATCGATGTATACTTATACGCAAACGCGGACTTTCACGATCACGATTTACACCTGTACACAACGTTTTCGATTTTCCTACCGACAAAAAAAAACTAAAAAAAAAAAAAAATGCTTTAACTGCTACAATTACATACGGATTATTACTTTGCGATAATTTCCCTTATATCGCGCGATCGGCATCGGCCTTGGCAATAATTTATATAATTTTTCAGATCAACCATGCGTATCTCATTGTGTAGTATTAGATAGGTACGTTAAACCGTTATTCCACATATAAACTAGGATCGTTAATGTGCCTTGGCGGAATCTTACTTTACGATCATGTATGTGTGTATATATACGAGTATGTGTCCAAGTTTCACCCATTCAGGCGATTATTGCCTTATGAATAATGGCCCAAGTTCAAAGCTCAAAAAGTGAGGCTCCGATCTTCAGAATTGAGAGAAATTAAGTTCAGACGATACTAATTAGGCACAAGAAGATATATATATATTTTTTTTTTTCTTGAGGATCGAATGAAAATAGTTCATATAAATTTCGAGGTTTTGATTTCACTCAAAAATCTTCTCCTAATTTATTATACATTCGTCTATATATTTTCATATACGACGTATTTCATGTATATTTATGATTTTGCGATTTTTCTTTCTCCTTATCTTTTCCTTTCCTTTCCTCGTCCCCGCGGGTCTAATGAGACGGGTTTTCTCCTACTTTCATTAATACCTATAAGCTTAACTTTTTTTTACCTCATCCTGGTATATAATAAACGCCTCGAATCTTCTCGCGGTTGCTAATCGCAAGATATTATAAACCTCCACTCTCAATTATTTCCGACACAAAGTACCTACCTACCTACCTGCCATACCTACATACAGAAATACACACATGACGAAGAAAACTTTTACTTTTCATTCAACTTAATGTAAGCAGCGGTAACGAAAGTCCGGAAAGAAACCGTTCAGCGAATTCTCAAAGAGCAGTTTTTATTAACCGTATATAGAAATAATTTTCCCGCTTATATATTTTTTCGACGATGGAAGGGGGGGATAGTTATCTCATTTTTTGTTTTGGAAAAATTCGTCAAAATGTCTTAGTGATAGAGGTAGAGGCGAACAATCGACCTATCGATATGATCGAGTGAACGTATGTGGCCTGTGGCATAATATAACAATCTAAATGAACAGTAAACCCGTCCCGGTAACGGGACGTTAAAAGACGTTGAGTCAAAGGCCTGACCTAAATGAAGTACATGCATGCATTTACAGTCGAGTTGAAGAAAAAAGTAAAAAAGACAAAGAAAATATTATGTGTAAGGAGGTAGGAAAAAAGTGGGAGTTTTGCGTGGGCTGGAATAAACTGGAATATAAAAGCCAACCAACCGCGTGTGGATCGAGGAATTTCATTGCGCAATTTATCACGGTGTATACACCGTGTCCCAGAACTGTATGTCCAAAATCGACTAAATGTCCAAAATGGACTAAATGTCCAAAATGGACTAAATGTCCAAAATGGACTAAATGTCCAAAATGGACTAAATGTCCAAAATGGACTAAATGTCCAAAATGTCCAAAATGGACTAAATGTCCGAAATGGACTAAATGTCCAAAATGTCCAAAATGTCCAAAATGGACTCAATGTCCAAAATATCTAAAATGGACTAAATGTCCAAAATGGACTAAGTGTCCAAAACGGACTAAATGTCCAAAATGGACTAAATGTCCAAAATGAAAGGTGTCGTAGAGGAGGTCGAACTGAGTAAATTTGCCCGAAGAACATGGGGTCTGCGAAGTCGCGTTCGCGAGATATCACAGTTTAAAAAATATCGCTTTGCGTCGCGTCGCGGCGACGCAAAGCGATATTTTTTAAACTGTGATATCTCGCGAACGCGACTTCGCAGACCCCATGTTCTTCGGGCAAATTTACTCAGTTCGACCTCCTCTACGACACCTTTCATTTTGGACATTTAGTCCATTTTGGACATTTAGTCCATTTTGGACATATAATTCTAGGACACCGTGTATACATATACTTATGAACGAACAAAGACTACGAGGTCTTGGAGATATGGTAAAGCTCGAAGTATAATTTGCAATTCTCTCGTGTATATAGGCGTATGATAATTATATTCACTCCTTTCGATTGCCTTGAAAAAAAAATTTTCCTCTGGATCTTTTCAATTAAAATCGTTAATCTAATATATCCACCTGCACTCACCTCGAAATATAATTGTTGATTCATCGACACCTTGTACAATGCACATTGATCCTGTTCCTGCTGAGCCAACGGATGTGACGAAGGAATCGAACCTTGCAGGGGGCTAAGGGAGTATTGGAGCAACGGTTGATCGTCGTTGTATATCGCAGCTTCTTGTTGAAGTATACTCGAACTTTCGTGAGAAGGTAGAACCGGCCTCCATTGCGAAGATATTGCCACTGTACTCGAAAACAATGTGCAGATAAGGAACAGCATTTTGTTCCGTTTCATAGCCGAGGGGGGATTACTCGTATATATTCTGTAAACCATATCAAAAATCTAGTTCATTCACTTATCTTTTCATTCGTCAGATTTGGATAGCGAATTTTCATATAGCGAAGACAGCGAAGAATAAAAAAAAAAAATGTTGTCTTCTTTTTGGAATCGAAAAAATTCTGTAATAATTCTTGTCATCCTTAGGATTCATTAACGAATGAAATATATCATTTCAAGAAATTGGAAACTTGTATTATAAGTATTAGCAAAGCAGGTTTCGCGATTAGAAAATCGGCCTGTGCGGATACCAAGAAAGTCTTGTGGCTCGGATCATGCAATGACTGGATGACCTTCTTGTTTTTTCAGTAATATAGCTGCTTTCGATATATGAAAATCCGGTCCACGACGAATTTTATTTAAGAAAATGATCGAGGAAAAGAACAAAAATCGACAACGATTTTTGATCTTTTTGGTACAATTTCTGATCCGTTTTTAATTTTTTTTTTCCTTTTTCGTTCACTATATCCTCGTTCCCGGATGTTTGTACTTACAGCGAAACGTAACACGATACAAATTTGCGAAATTTCAATATTTACAACAGCTCGGTTGAACTTTGTAAGTATATAGGCGTACCACGCAATCGAAGCAGTTTTTCCATTACGCAACGATACCGTAGTGCGTGAAACGTTACTTAACTTAACGGTGCGACTTATCGTCGTGCTAAATCGTAAACGAAGTAAGAAAGGAAAAAAGAGAAGAAAAACTGAAGCAAAAAGGTAAAAAAAAAAAAAAAAAAATTCCACACGTTCTGCGAAATTAATTCTCCTGTCCTATTAACGCGGGATTTATTCACGAGGAAATTAGAATACGACCTATATTACCTTACTGATTGACTACTTTCTTACGTCATTCATTACAACGGTCGAGAGAGACCGTTGCAACGTGCGCGCAACTGCAGCAGGATTACTGCGATGCACTTTCTCGATGCGTTGTTACTTTTTCTATCCTTTTTCCTTTTTCTTTTTTCTTCATTTGTCTCGCCATTTATCAAATTACGAAGTTGTACAGTACAGAAACACATACGAGTACATAATACTCGTTTTTACTGTAATCTTAATCGTCCTGATTGATGTCACAACTGCAATTATATACGGAGGGGAACTCCTCGAATAATTCCGTAATTAATTTCTATGTCCGATACGTATATCCGGGTACTTACGGTCTCCTCGACACTTTCTCTGTCTTCTGTCATCAACAAGTAATAGTCTGCAATTTACTTGCTGGTGCACATGCGACGGACGTTAAATTGCAATTATTATCAGTCTACGTGGAATTTACGAAGAGCATATATCACCTGGCTTTCGTGCAATTAATTTCGCGAATCGAAAAGGAGATCAGTGACCGATCCTCTCGAATTAAAATCGGGAGTACAAAACTTAACTATAATTATTAATAATCGCGATATCTGCAGGCCACTTTCATTTCCTCGGAAACACATGATCGACATTAAGGATTACGTAACTCTATATACATATACCTACGGAAATTAAACGAGAAAGGAAATACGGCTGACTTATATACAGAAACAGTGCAGTGTCGATCTTTAAAAAAGAAATCTTTGTCAAGTAGCAACGCCTTTTGTTTTTATATCGCTAATTTTTGATTTTCGATAATCTCGATCGAGACTTGTCGAATTCAATTTTCTAGTTGAATTGCGATAGAAAAATTAATTTGGCAAAATAGTTGTATGCGTTGAATAGAGGCGAGAGAATTTTCGGAAAGACAGATTTATGCAAAAGATCTTAGATCTGGGTTGACCGCGTGTAACTAAAGAACACGCACGGATGTATATTATGCAAATTCAATTCACGGTCTTATTAAAAGTCCCGAGTAAAAAATTTTGCTTCCAGCCGAAATTTTTCTAACCGATATGTTAGAACTTATAACGGAGTATATTAAATTGAAATCAATTTTCATATCGAAATAACTGTACCGTATATAATAAATTATTGGAAATGGGTATAATTTGATTCTGTGTAGATAGTCCGTATATTTGCATTTCGACAACGATATGTACTGTAGATACTACGTAATGTATGTATATAGGTATGTATATGTATGTAATACACGTGTTACATTTCGGAACGTGCTAACAAACGCAATTTCCAACTAATTTACAAATCAATTGGCAAATGGAATTGCTATTTCCACGCGTTTATCAACCGCTCGTAAACACGGTAATAACAATCGTGTTACAGTACACGGGTTTATCTATACATGTACATACATACCTACGCCAAAGCAATATACGTTTAAAATCACTTAACTAGGTCGTCGTATCCAATTTTGGATTCGAGTTTAATATATATGTATATAAATTGGCGCAGTTTTAACAACCGCGAAAATCGGTATGTACAGCAATTAAGGTATAATTATCAATTGTACGAATAGTATATGTACCCTAGTTCGTGTCATTTTGGGGCAACTTTTTTTTTCAACTTACAAACAGGTTGTATACTTGCAGGAAGGTAAAATAAGAAGCCTGTTAAAATTTGAGATCTTAATATTAATATTAAGAGGTGCCTCATCGCGAATTTCTATTTCCCATTTAAATAACACGGGAAATGTTCTAGTGGCACACTTCAATTTTTATATCTCAAGTACTAATCTACTCAGAATGATTCTGCATAGCTACTTTTGTTCGAAATTGAACGCTCTACAAAAAAGGTCTCTTGGTATTTTTCGATAAATCTAACTGTTTCCAAGTTAGTTATTAGTTAGTTACCATTGATGACCAACTACTAACTCGGAAATAGTTGGATTTATCGAAAAATACCAAGAGACCTTTTTTGTAGAGCGTTCAATTTCGAACAAAAGTAGCCTTGCAGAATCATTCTGAGTAGATTAGTACTTGAGATATAAAAATTTAGATGTGCCACTAGAACATTTCCCGTGTTATTTAAATGGGAAACAGAAATGCGCGATGAGGCACCTCTTAATATTAATATTAAGATCTTAAATCTTAACAGGCTTCTTATTTTAGACACGATCAAGGTTCACCTAGATCGATTAGTTTATTCATAAAAACAAAATAAAAGCGTTCGAAAAATCTTTCAAGAAAATTTTTGCTGTCCAAAAAAGTGATAAGAACTTTTTACCTAATCAAAATTGGAGCCAATTAGGCGAAACCTAATTGTTTGCCAAACGGCAATTCCGGAAGGGCAAGAGTTTGTTTTAGCTTAATTATACTCGAAAATTTATTCAGTTTGTAATTAATATAAGGTATACCTTATACCGGAAGTGGAGAGGTTTCTATTGTTCTATGTCTACTCTTGGTTTCGCACTTGATAATATATTGTATTAAACGAAGCCTTTCACCGTTTAGAATTCAATCAAAAACTTCTCACCAAAAAAAAAAATAAAAAAAAACCGATTAACATGCTAATTGTACAGTACAGAAAGTCAATTATTATTCTGAATATAAATTGCCCTCAGGGTGGGTATGAAATTTATTATTTAGCCAAAGGTCAGGCCTCGCCTTCGCTGCAGACAGGATTTACTCGAAAATTTGCGAACGACGTTTTTTTGTTTCCTCAAATGCGGTAGAAACTGATTTAAGAAAAAAAGAAAAAAAGCTGCACCGTGTGACTGTCGATAAAAAAATTAAAAACAAAAAAACTTACCCCTGTCAAAAAATGCCGATGGCGTAGAGAGATATATGATACGTCCTCACGTCGTCCGGACGAAAAGACAACTGTCTATTGCCTTCGCGTAGCATACGCCTCGTAAGCTCTTGCCGAGAGTAAAACACCTCTTTCTTCCTCCTCCCTGGCAACCCCCTTCTCCAAATTTTTTCTCCCCTATCCCTACCTCGTATAAAACCGATGGTCCAGCTCGACGGTCCGTTCGGTCTATATCCTTCACTTGCACTTTAATCGCATTTCATTATTATCGATTAGATTTTTACTGATTTTAATTAGAGACGGTATTTGACTGTGTTAACTATCGAGGGAGGAGGTTATTATAGGCGGATTGACCATTCTCGAAAGTGAATGTCAACGGTTCCGATCTTTCGATTTCATCGGAATTATCGTTATATTTCAATATCGATGGTTATGGAACAGATATTTATATCGACCCACTTTTCATGATGAATGAAAATTAAATTCACCGGAGACTTGAGACTTGAGACTCAAAACTGAAGACTGAGGACTTAAGTGAACCTAAATTGCAATTTTTAAAGAGGAAATATTCGAGATTCTAGACGAGCGAAGCCAGTGCTTTTAGAATTTTTATAAAGTGCCAAATTTTTTAGGAAAGTTTTTTTTCTTTTTTTTTTTTCAAACGTTTTTCGTTATCTTGACGAATTCTTCGATCGATGATCGTGAAGCACAAGATTTAAACTCCATTTCAGACAATTTCTCAATATCGTAGCACATTGGATTAAAAAGTTACATAACTATCATAAAACTGCTAAAATAGGAAATAAAACAGCTTTTTTTTCTCAAAACATCAAACACGATGTTCAAATTTTTTGACCATATCGAAAAATCGATCGAAACATTAAGAAAGTCCTTTTCTGTCACCATTTTCGAACACAGATAGAATGTCTGATAAAAATTTTCGACTAATTTCACGACTCTTTGACAAAATCTCGTGAAAAAAGATGAAAATTTTTGGTCCGTTTTCCCATCCTCTGATCTTACAGTAGCCGGTAATCAGCCTTTCTCATTTCGCTATTCTCACATCTTTGAGAAGAGCTTCGCGCTTCGGTTTTAGACTCTGCAGGCAGCAATAGTCGTAAGAAAGTATATTTCTTCTTTAATGGTTTAATAACACCGTTGTATACGTATACCCTGCAGTATAAATATTTCCGCATAATCATTATTAAGCCAAAGTGTTGAAAAGTTCCGAACCAGCCCGAAGGAGTATAGTAAAAAAAAAAAAATTTGCCTAATTCCCGAGCGTGCGGGATCTCGTAGTCCTGAGATCTGCTTATTTTTTCTCGTTTTTTTTTTTCTATCAATTTACGGCGCACCTTCGGCGGATTTTTGACGCCATAAAACTATAGCCTGATCCATAGAACGTTGGCTAAAATTAACAAGACTGGCGAATGAGTAAGGTGAGAGAGAGAGAGAGAGAGATAACATATGCGTGTGCCGAATGACTTGGCAAATGCTTTCACTTCGGTATAAGATCAGTGAATGTGAACGTGAACACCAGTACATAAATTTACAGATGAATGACCACGACCGTGAGTATCTCTCCGTCCAGCAGTCTGTCCGTCCGGGTTTAGGATTAAAATCGAAATAATAATTAGATCAGAATTTTAAGGCTGCTCACCTAGTTTCGCAAACATTTGCGAAATTAATAACCGCGATTAAAAAAATAAATAAAATTGTTACGAGGCGAGTTGAGAGAGCCAGAGAGAGAGAGAGAGAAAGAGAGAGAGACTCTCTTATCAAATAATTCCTATATATGCGAAAGTGAAAGCATTTGTATATCGATCGACATTCACGCTTCACAATATATATATACCTATATATAACTTTGGATTAAGTCAGTCATCGCCGAATTGAATCCTCTTATCGATCTGGGTTAATATACTATATTATACGCGACTCGACCAGCCGCAGACAATCAATCAATCAATCGAAATCGAATCAAGGAAGAAGGCTGAATAAAATATAAGATAACCAACTGAATTAATTCAGAGAGAGAAGTAAAATAAAAACTCGATCAATTTTAATCCCCTGCACAGGACATATACAAGAAGAATAAAAGCTCTGGAAAGTTACATATCGAAAGGGTACGATAAATCGACTGGATAATGATAATAAGGATATATTTCGTTTAGGGTGGAACAAAGAACGCGACTTTTTTTCCTCTTCTTATTTTCTTGATCTGGAATGCGGATAACAGATTTGTTGTTTTCATTATCCGGAGGTTAAGCTGCTTACCACATATCGCTGGACCCGAAGGATAGGGATGCTGGCAATTAATCAATCAACTATGAACGCGGATCTGGACATTATAGTGTGTTAGCTATGCCGCCATTACGTCAAACAGATCGCGATCCAAGAGGCACCGTTCCGTTTCAATTACCTAAAAATTTTTCAAGCTATAATCACACGAGACATGGGACTAGAAAACCGCACAACCTTGTGCAATAGATTCAATTATACCGATGGACTAAAGTCCTCGAAAGTTTGGTTGTTTGGCCCGGAACGGTACACACACGTATTATTTATTCGAGAATCCACAGTCCCGTAAAATTAAATAAAAAAAAAAAAATAAAATTCGTTCGTGTGGAACCGAGTTCCGTATATTTTCAAAAATGAGACAGAAATTTTTCAAACCGTGAAGCGATTACGTAGTTAAATTCTTACATTTGACTTGCTTTCTATTGCCACCCGTGTTTGAATGCGGAATGTGTCAAAGATGACCCAATTTTGGTTGCAGAATGTCCAAAAAAAAAAAAACCGATTCGGTATACGAAACTAAAAAACCTCGATTTTATATTAAGCAATATCTTGTCAGGTGGAAGAAAGTCAACTATACATAAAATAAAAAGACTGAAAAATGCATACGTAAGTGCCGATTTTAATACGTATCGAGAGACTCGGTAGAGTCTCGCGTCATTATATCTATACATACCGGGATTTCGAGTGACTGTGTACCGTTTGGATTTCGTAATCTGGGGACATTTCTAAATTGCGATACCCTCATGCTGCAGCTAGGTGAGATTTCGCTCAAACTATTGTCACAGACTCAGCTTATAGACGCGATCTACATTATGGCTGACCTGTATAATCGGCGATTTCAATTACATAACAACGCTCTCGAATGAGCGATTGGAATTTATTTATCAACGACGAATTCCTCTGCGATCTACGATCGTATACCGATCTTCCGCGTGTCACGGATTTCTCGAATATGCAGTTCAATTCTTCAACTTATACAGGTACGAATTCTCGCTGTACACATACGTCCGGGTTGCCGCATAAAAACCTGTGCGAACCTGTATTGCGAAATTTAATATTACGTTTAAGTAATTTTAATGGATTGTCTGTAGGCTGGATTTCGATCACCTGCCTCACTCGCACCTTCGATTATCCGGCTCGACTGTGAGAAATATGTATAATAGAACTCGTGCAGATTTTAAGAGAGATAATTGTGATACTTCTTATCGAGGTAAAATGCGATTGCGAAATATCGGTGTAGGCACCGGTTTCGCGCAGTGTAATATTTCGCTATCCTATGCTATGTGAGGATAATTACTCGTCTATGAGCGCGTGATTTATACCGCCTTTGACCACCGGCCAGTTACTTGTCCGAACTTACGTCAGATCGGATAACCTTGTCAACCCCAAGGCTTACAAAGCCAAAAGTTAGGCTACTACGCCATTATGATTCCGGAGGTTGAATTCCTGCGATAAAAATCGACACACCCAAAGTTAGGATAATGGAATTTGATCCGAACAACCCTGAGACCGATAATATTAGACAGATTTTTACCCGACGTGTTATAGACAGAAGTTTACGTGATATAGGTATAAAGTTTTCATCACGATTCAATCAGCGCCAATCTGCCAACGCTGACATACGTATAGTACCTTTATTTGCATCGTGATTGATACGCAAATTGATTTCTACCCAGAGAAATTTGAATTTTAAGTTCTACATCTCTTGCGGATAACATGGAAAGAGAGTTTGTACCTACGGTGTACCCGAGACGGAATAGAAATTCTAGTTTTACTCTAAAAACTTCGAGGTACGAACTAGAATCTTCAAGCAGGATTCTGCATCGAATCATATTCTGATTTTCACCTAAAAGTCAGAGGCACGTACGCTTTGAGCAAGTTTAGGCGCAAACTAGACTCTTCAAAATCTAGTTTGAAGTTTTGCATAGATCCTAGAATTCAGAGAGGCATTGTGATTCTAGTCTCGACCCATAGCTCCTCGATTTTGAATAAGAAACTGATCATTTAATGGAGGGAATTAGCGATGGACACAACCGATTTCTATAAATCGTTATAAGTTTGCGATAAGGTTCAAAGGTTATACGGCTAATTAAAAGCTCCTGTAACGAACGAACGAACTCCCAAGTTTCTTTTTTTTCCACGACGATATATACACTGTATCGATAATTAATATAGAAATTACAAATACGTATCAAAGTTTGTATCAAACGTGGTAATTAACGCCAATTAGAAATAAAAGCCGTTGTAAGTACGACCGGTTCGACGACAGGATATTTCTTAACGGCGGTAATAATAACTCTCGAAGAGACGTCGTTATCCACGTATTTGATCAAATTCTCGGTCAATATATAATTCGCTTCGATAGCTCGGTGATTAATCGCTAACCGGTTTTTAATTAAAATAGAATCCGCAAATATGGATTCGCGATTTTTAACTAGAGGAATTCTGAGTCAATTTTACTTCGGGACTTTCATAGAGTAAGTCGAATGACTCGATATTCATGAAGACTGCAGATCAGTTGGAAAAAATTAGTCTAAAGTCGAACGTTAAATTTCTATACCGATCTCGGATCAGAATTACCGAGCTGCACTTAGACTAGGAAATGGATTTAGTCACAGCCTTTATTCTATGCATTATAAGTGTGTTATTCACCACGCCTTTCCCTCGATCGAACTGGCTACTTCGCAACAACCAAAGCGCATCGTGTATCACTTGCATTCTCGATAATGCGAAACTTTCCTTTCGACATCGGCAAGTCGACGTTCTGCGGCAACGGAATATAATCACCTCGTAAAACTTGAGCAAAGGTACCGATTTTGTAAATTTTCTTATCGATCGGTTTGGTTACTCGAAATCGGAGGATCGTCGCACATTCGAAATGTGAATCGAAGTCCGAATGGATTGGGAATTTTTTCACTTCGTGCAGTTCTTTTGCGAATCGGTATTGACCGTGGTCGTGGCTTTGTTTGTACAGTCCATAAACGGGTCTGTGCGATCGAAACCTGAAACTTGAATTTGATTGTAACCGAAGATTGACTGCGATATCGTAGCCGATCGTGATTCCAGCACAACTTCAACTGCGACAAGGCCTTGGTTGCCTTGCACTTGATATTCATGCATTGCGAACCGACATTGGCTGGTGCTAGTCTAGCAAGTCTAGCGGAAACCTGTTCGCTTATAGATTGCGATATTCTAAAGAATCTCATATCTTAACTGTATAAACTGTATTATAGTTTAAGTAGTTCGCCTTGACTCGACTGTCGAGTGAATTCAGTACCGATCTTTTTTATTTTTTTTTATTTTTATGACTTCACGATTTTTCACGATCTTTCAATTTCGTTTACTCACTCTTCGAGGCTCCTGCTTTTAACACATCAGGGTAAATAAAAGGTGTCATTATTTGCCGAGCCTGAAAGGTTTCGAAAGGTTTTCCTTTCGCAGTTTCGACTGCGATCGATCGTTTCGTCTCAAATGTTAAGAAGAAATTGCCCAACTTGTCTTACCGATTTTTATTTTTTTCTCTGTCGTCAATCTATCGGTTTTTTTTTATTTTTATTTGATCATCGCACCTTCATTTCAGTACATCGTAGGTACACTTTCGAGATTATAAACCGCGCACACCGAGATTCGGCGATCTTGTTCACCGTTTATGCTGAACACGCGTGTACACTCACGATACAAGCCTCTAAACGTGCCATAAGAGCTTTCACCTTCTCTACAACTCGCAACTTTTAAATATATCTTGTAGCTATTTTACTTATTATTATCGTATCGACTACCGAACCGATTTACTTTATGATAAACGCAAAAAAATCTGTCGATTTGTTTCCGAAATCGATCGATCGATCCTCTGCGGATAAAAAACGGAATTTTTCTCACCTTGAAAAATTTTTGATATTCTCATTTTGATTTTGGTCTTTTTTCGGCAAGTTGATTTCCGGTTAACGCATAAATCGGTCGAAAAGAGTAACAAGAAAAGGGAGGAAAACTGTTAAAGAAATGCTCAGAATTCTTGGGCTTCGCTATATCCCGGCGGTTTAATTACTTCATTCTTCCTTATAGTTCCAAACATTTCAATTACCGGTTTCTCGAGAGTCGTGGAAAGAGAATACCTATCTCGCCTCCCGGTTAACCGTTCACAGCATCAGAACTCTCTGAAACTGTCCCTTTCGCCGAGGGAATTACGCTCTGAAAACTCGGCAATTTATCTTCTCGAGTCGCTACTGATTTCGACCACGTAGGTTGGTATAATATATCTATAGCCGTAGGATATCCATTCCCAAAAAAACAAAACTGAAAAAAATTCGAAAAAAATTTTTTAACGACGAAGCTTTCAGTTTTTTTTTTTTTTTTGACGTTCTTTCAGAAGAAAAAGAAGTGTGGAAAATTGAAATTTGAAACTATTATATACCTACGTGAGATATTTGCAGATCGTTCAGATCATTAGCTGGGTTCGTTTTCATATTATTTGTCAATTTTCTTCATCTCAGTCGCTTTAAAGCATCTCGAATTTCTCTGATGAAGAAAAACTTTTACCGAGCCATTCTGAAATTGAGAACTTTTCCTTATGTTCGAGTCTCGAAGAGTTTTGAGTTGTTTTATGTATTCCGTTTATCCGGGATTCGATCTTACCGAGATTCTTTCACGGAGTTCAACTCATAGTCTGCAGAGTTCTTATTTCCAACGTTCACATTTCAACTGAATGAATTAAATCTCCCTAGCGAGTCTCTTTATTTTCACTAAAAACTTGAGGAATTACTTAATTACACTTATTTAACAAAAAACAACAAAAAAAAAAAAGAGAACTATCGATTCCGGCCGCGCGATAAATTGGATGAAAAATTCCCTCAGACCACCGCTGGGATATAAATATGCATGCGACTACCTTAAGGCTCAAGAAATTAAGACCGTGGGGCACTAATTCTTACGCAACAAAAGGCCTAAGGACAAACCGTTCATTTTTAACCCAGTTTCCCCGCTGATTCTTTGTGTTGCGAAACGCTGAAATATACATCACCTGTTTATTTTATAATCCATTTATTTGTTGCTCGTAGATTAGTGACCACTTAAATTGCTCACTGATCATCGATTAGCTCAAAGTTTGCCGATCCGAGATCCTGAGGCGTGCAAAAATCGTAACGAATATAAAATGTGAACATGCGACATGTACGGAAAACTTACGTGATGCAGGTATTGCCCATTTCCTGAAAGCTATTTTCAAACTGAGAGGAGAAGAAAAAAAACTTGATCGGAGTTGGAGAAAGGATAATGTGCGTAACTTTTCGATTGATTCTATCGATTTTTACCGATATAACTTTTTTTTCTTTTAGATTTTTGTAATGGTTCCGCGACCTTAAATGACACGCTTCATGTTTTCTTGCGGGTAATAAAGAGCCGTAACAGAAGACCGGAGAAGGTATAGATAAACTGGAAAAACTTGAGACTGGAAATCGGCCCTGATCGTCCGAAAGAGGGTTTCATTAATTTACAGCTCTGTCTTTACTGGGTTAGCTGTCGCGAGCTAATACCTAAACTGGAGATCGTTGAATAATATACCGTAACCAGGGATTATGTAAACGAAAACCTGATCCTTGACGACGATGTTTCGAAGTGTATATAGACACGTGATACGAAACTGGATCAAATCTCGATTTTATATGATCGGCTTTGATTTTATTAGACGTCTTGGGATCGTGAGATCGGCTAAAACCGTACGAAAATTATGGAAATTTTCGAGGTTTGTGGTTTTTTAATTACCGATCGTTGGCTAATCGAATCTGATGACTTTCGAACGCAGATTTAAACCAATAGGCAAAAATCGGTATCGGTATTATCGTTAGTTTAGCAGGTGAAACGCTTAATCGAAACGAAATTCAAAGCGATTTCCGTAGAGGATTTCTAAACTCTGAAAATATCCGTTATAGAACCGATTCCCGAATGTTGGAGGAAAAAAAGAACCTCCGCACTTGTTCCAAATTCGAAATCGTTGGACCTGATTAAGTAACTACTGCGATTATTTTTTACTATCTCATATAAACGAAGGGCATATCATGCTTGCAGTCCGCCTGCCAGCTGAAGCTTCTTCGTGTCCGCAGGCATACCCGCAATAAATTCTAACGGTTTTTTGGTGAAAGTCATTCGGTCAGTGTACTTTATACTACCTACAAGACGCGGTGAAACCGAGATCTATAGGAATGACCACACACAATATCGAAACCGGTTGAGATAAGGTGTAACGCACTGACCAGAGCCGATCATCGTTCCGAAGTTTTGAACTATTTAAATATACGATCTCGCGTATAAGAGAAACGTGGAAACGAAATAAGAATTTGAAATCCGCAAAAGTAGCCGTATAACCGATGTATAGGTTATTCGTGGATATTAGAAAGAGGAGAAAAATCGTTCTAACGAATTAACATATACGTTTCTTCTTATATACAGCCGTTGAATGAAAGCGAAAGTAACTAACTCGGAACAGCGGGAGTTAATTACTTCATTACGTTATAAGCGTGTACCTAGCCGCCGAAGACGCGCCTGATTTTTTTGTAATCCTTTGGTTAATTAACCCAACACGGTATAACGAATGAAAAAATTTTACTTTTTTTTCCGGTTGCCAGGACATTTTGGAAAGTATATCTTTGATCAATTCCCGCTTTGTTCTCGTCACGAGGTAGAGACGATTTTATATTTTGTTGTTATTATTGTTCCCGTTTTTCGGTCTAAATCGAATTTATAATCGTTTCCTTTTTCCTTCTCACCTTCCTCCTTCCTCTGTCTGTTCTTAACAGATTTTCTAACGCCTTTTAGAGAGTTGTGAAACGCCTTTTGCTTTGACGACGTCACATTGACGTATATAGTGGCAACGACAACTGCAGACTTTACAAAGGAATTATTCGATTCGCGTTCTTGAACAGGAAATCTTTTGTCGTGGTTATAACCACCGGGAAATTTATCGGGTGATTCGAAAACCGTATTTTCTGTTACTGTTATATGTGCGGATTAAGTGGTAGTCCTTGTAATCAGAATGTGGCAGAATTTTTTCGCAGCCGCCTCCCAAATCGTCTCCAAATAATTCGGAAGAAATTCCTCAAAAATTTCAGCCTTCTATCTCAACCCTAAACCCTCCCGCAAAGGGAGTAAATTTTGCCATTTATGTAAAATATCACACGTTTTTTCAAAACTTAAGTGACAGGTAAATATTTCATTGCGAGGCTATTTATTTTCAAAAAAAATATCTGTAATTGCGAGAAATTTATAGTGGGCATCGATGCTACAATTTGAATAAATTCGTATCACTATCATCTACGAAATTTAACTCCGATGTGAACAGCGTTGATTGTTATCTGTATTTCTGTAGCACGAAAAGTAGCCATTAAACCAACCAACAAAACCACCAATTACACAAATTAGAAAGAATGAACTGGTAATTGCAATTTATCATATTAAAGTTCCATAAAGAAGTGGTTGTTATAACGTCATTAAAAGACAGTGTAATTTCAGTCTTATCGTTGACCAGTAATTGAAGAGTTGGTTCCAATAAGAGCATATAACGATGATTATCAGGTCTTAGAGATAATCGAGTAAAACGCACCATGCGTTCAGGTTATGGATATTTCAAAGCGAAACATGTTCCGCCAGGATATCAACTGGATCTTAAAAATGCTCATAGTCCAGGAGTCGAAGCAAAAAAAGTAGGCTCGTAATGCAATCTTCTACAGAATTGATTTTCTTGTTAGAAAATGTTTGGTGGTATCCCCTGAATGTAAATTTGAGTTGGCAAGAAGAGGGGGCTTGAGCTTCAGCCGTCATCGTGGAAAACACGTTTTATCAAATATCTCGTGAACCGTGCATCGTACGACAAAAACAATAAGGACCTTTCTTGTAGATAATAAAATTTTCTACAACTTTTATTCGAAAGTTTTTCCTGTGAAGTGCATAGCTTTTTATTTATAGCGCAGCAAACTTCGCCATTTTTACTGTTTCATCAACCGTTATAACGAAATTGGTGATGTTTGCTGCGTTGTAGGTAGAAAACTATGCACTGCACAAGAAAAAATTTCGAATAAAAGTTATAGAAAATTTTATTATCTACAAGTAAGGTCTCTACTGTTTTTGCCGTACAATATACGGTTCACGAGATATTTGATAAAACGTGTTTTCAACTTGTTAACTTGAATTTATATTCAGGGGACACCCCCGAACATATTCCAACAAGAAAATCAATTCAAATTGCTACTATTCGCGAAAAATAGCTCATCGCAAATCCAAACTTTTCTTCGGACTCGAGTAGATGTATTTTTCGGCTTGCATTAAGAGGGCATGTTTGCTGAATTTGCATTTACTGCACCCAACTCCTGAATTGCAAAATATTAATGAACCGCGTCGAATATTATAATGGCGAAATTTTTCACGTAGCAGTAAAGTTTTTCTTTTTTCTTTTTATCGTCTTCATTCTTCATTATTGAATAAATCATTATTCGCGTCAGATCTGAGTGCTTTTAGTGATTCCTATGAAACTGGGTGGAGGTTCGCATATAGATGTGTGGGAGAAAATAGTTTAAAAGAAATTGCTTAAAATCGTTAAAATCGTTATCATAAGCTAATTCATCAGAAAAGATTATTCAAAGTTGTATTTTTACATTCTAAGCCCACGTCATATGTATCTTGATCAAAAACTACGGCGACTTTCACGCTGATCGATTAGCATCTCTGTAAGAAAATTTTTCTCTACCGATCCTCCGCGGATATTGCAAAGATTTTTTTTTCCTTGATTATTTCTATGCGGAATTTTGACACGCGAATCCAATGCGTTGAGCTTGAGACCGTTGAAGCGAATTTCGAGTTTTGGATCATTGTCCGAAATTCACCTGTTCTGAAAACAAGTTGGACTATCCATTTGCATCTTTGTGAAACTTTTTCTTAAAAAATGTACATAAATCGTGTTACGTTACGACTACAGTCACTGACTTATGCCAGCTATTTCATGATTCCACACATTTCTAGACTCGATCTTATTCGTCGAATGCCCATTTGCCACCGCTGGAGGCTAGTTCAATCTGACCTTTACCATGATCTTGGAATATAATATGCAATTGGAAAGTTAGAGGTCGATTTACAACGTGTGGAACATGTGCTCGAAGGCATTTCGGAACTAAACCATCTTCTGTGAACACACGCTGGTCTAAAGTTCGCAAAAAAAAAAAAAAAAGAAAAAAAGAATCAAAATCTAACAGAAAATCTAATCTCTCGTCTTCTTTCGGTGTTTTTATTTTCTTCAACTTCTTGTCATGGTCTGTAACCCAATTTGCACTGACAGTCTAGACTCGGTGGTAAAAGAATCGACAAATTCTAGTTCAGGGTTCTTATAACTATCCGATTCGGTCTAATGATCCGTAAATTTATTATTGTGTTTTAAAAAGGACACTTAATTTATTGGGCTTCAAAGATTCTTCTTTTTTGTTTGTCCTTGACTGAGAAATGTCAACGAGTTTGAAAAAAATGAAATTAAAAAATAATTTCGACGAGATGATCGACCGAAAGAAATCTTTGGCAGAGATTTGTCATTTTTTGGAATAAAAATCGAAGTAGAATTTGGTAGAAAATATTTTATTCGCTAATCAGATACTTTAGTTAGGTATTTACATACGTAATGGGTAAATCGTAGCTTCTCAATTACTTATTTACAACAATTCTATACTAAGAATAAAAAAAATATCTGCCTACATACTGTATTGGAGGTAATTGAATCGAGGTGATAAATATCGACTAAATATAAACTATAGAAAATAAATTCATCTGCAAACTTAACTATAGGTACATACGTCATAAATACTAATACATTCATTTCCATTTCTCATTCGAGCAACAAAACTGATTAATAATTCTATTTGGCAAATGGAGAAAAAACGCTATCGAATTCCGAGTTTATAAACAATCGTCGATTTCCTGTCTTCTGTCTTAACCCTCCGTAGTCACAATGGGTCAAATTAACCCAGCTTCAACTTTGGGGCTAAATATCTGTATTTGGATGGAATAAATATCTTTTTTGAAACCCCCACGGTTGAGCTATGGTTTTTTTTTTTTATCAAAGTACCATATTCCGTGAGTATCGCCCTGAAATTTTTCGAAAAAAAAATTGAAAAATGAAATAGTTATGAATATTTTACCGATCAAGTACATTTTTTGCACATTCAAGTCTTTACGAATTTTTTTAGACACGTTAATGTTTGATTTTTTCCAAATTGACTATGGCTACTTATTCTGCAATGTTCAAAGTATGTTCTATAATTTTTTGAAAAAAATCGGACGGATACTTTTCGTACGGCAGCCATTTGAAAATGACGGTGGGTCAATTTGACCCCCAGTGTGACTACTACGTGATTCTCCAGAAGCGTGACTACAGAGAGTTAAATAAAAAGAGCTAAGGCAAAATTTGCGCGATTATTTCAAAAATTTCCGCAGGTACTTTTCGCGTTCTTTAAAATCGCTCCTCCGAATACTTTGACGGGGGTTCTCGTCCACGATATCAACATCTTCGATCCTCCGATGAAAGGGCTTCCTCTACCGATCTGACAATTTCTGTAAGTCAAATCGACGAGTTGCAATCCCAGAGGCTCCCTCCTTCCTCCTCCTCTTCTTATCCTCCCGTTACTCCACGTATCTCTTCTAGATCTGTGGACAACCCTGACAATTCTTCTTTGAAAATTTCCACCGAAGGGTTGCTGTTCTCCTAGATATTCCCTGAGCGTGCTATCGAAGGTTGCTCCGTTCCTCTGATTCAAAATTCTCGGCACTCGATTCCCACGTGTAAATCGAGGGGAATTTTTAACGCTTCTTCGAAATTGGATTCCCGGGTGTATTTCGAGGCCCAGATCGTAGTGTGGGATCGATTTGATCACGTTCTTCAATCCGTATCGTACAGGAACACGATTTTCACCAAACGATGGGAAAGCGGGGGGATTTTTGTACCGCTGTCCGATCTGTGGGTTCGAATATTCCGATCTGTCGAAAGCGGAAGCCAAGACGAGGTTGAAACCCAAAACTGCACCTTCAATTCCTTCCTCAAATCCCTTGTCGAAGTCTGTGTATTCCTGGCCAACCACTATGTCACCCTTGCTTGGTATCACGTGGCCTGCCAACTGCAACGATTTCAAAAAAATGATTGTTTTTGGATTTCTGTTGATGAAACTACCTCAGGATTTTATTTCCAAAAACTAGGCGATACATTAGGATCAGATGCATCAATTTTACTCAACAATTTTCAAAAATCGGTTGAAATATCGTTACTTTTCTGCTCATAACTCAGCCAATAAATTTTTCATTCGAATTCTGTTTGATGGACCTTAGAGTCCCAACTTTTCCGCACAAAAAAGATATCTTGATCATTTTTGATTGGATCAACGGTTGGTCTCAAAACTTGAATAAAGCAAATGATCGTTTTATAAAAATTGTCGATTTTTCGATACTATCTATCATTGCTACGATTATAGACTAAAATTTTGCCGGTCAAGTTGCTTTGAACTGAGATAATCTCCGTAGACGTAGATTCAAGCCACCTCATGTCAAGCCTTTCAAACAGTTTAATATCTAGTCTCCAAGGTAAAGTAGAACACTTTATCTTACCAGGTGAGCTGTACACCTGAATAATTTTCGATATTTTGGTCTCCAATTTCTCAGAAAACTAATCTAATTTTTGTCGGAGAAGATGGGAGAATGAATAGAGAAACAAAAAGGTTTCAAAATTTCGAATTTTGGTTGACAAAAATTGATTGCTGTTCATCTGGTCGTGGAATTTAGCAAAAGAATTGTTTTTTTGATATTCTGGTGCCTTGAAAGTACTTCTTTGAAGTTATAGGACTTTTTTGGTCTAATACCTGAGGCGCGTAGCCTTCGACTTCCTTATGCCCGTTTATCCAAAGTCCATAACGGCCGATTTGATTCTCCCAACTTTGGCAAATGTGGTACCAACGATGTTCTTCGAGACGTGTAGGATGCGCTATAATCTCAGTTTCTCCAATCTCGAGATGAACGCTTTGGCCGAAGGGCGATATCCATGACCTGACCAATCGCTCGGCTTCATCCTCTGTAGTTAATCACAAATAATTATGTTGTAAGATGAAAATAAAAAATGAGTAGAAACTGAGAGTAAAAAAAAGTCTTCATTTATTCTAATTACTGTTCCACTATTTTAAAGAAGGGAAACTTCTGCCCCGAGGGGATATTTCAATGATCTCATCCCGACGAGATCCTTGCGTAAGACGTTATACTTAAGTACATAGTTGTGCACGTTCTTATGTCGTATGTACGTTTGCTATTGGAATCCTGACCTGAATCTTTACTCCGAAGTATAGAGTGCGGAGATACTGACCTTGGATAATGATCAAATGATTTAGTCACGTGTAATTTCTTTTTTTTTTACACTTACTTGAGTAGGAAAAAATCGAATGTGAATACGTCAAGTTGGAGGACTTGACCCACAGACAAAAGGTGAACTCTCTGATTTCTGGGACTGGAAGTTCCCACCGTAAAAACTGCAATCAGATTTCAAAAAAGAAATTTATTTCAGTGTCCTAAAATATTATGTTTTCATTTTTCCATCTTTTTCTGGTCTCATTCAAATTTCCCAGTCTTCCAAGTCCGACCAAATCTTTAGAAACATTTTCTGTTTCTCATTTCGGAAGACTACCCGTGCGGATTAATTAATCTTAAATTCATCAGCTTCTGTAGCGGAGATTAGAATCTGGAGCACATCGTGTACTGCGATATTCTACGTTTAGAGTATAGTATTTAAATTTTATAACCAAGAGAAAATAACTTTTTAGTCTCTAATTGAAATTGTTTATTCAAAAAAGAAAAAAAAATCTTATAAGCTAAAATTTTCTCACCTGGATATATCCCCTCTGGGTAAAGAGCGCCTTGTGCATGGGAGTTTCGTGCTTCGAGAATATCTTTGAATCCGTAAAAATGCTTCCTCTTCCGGTCCAAATTTCATCGTATTCCCCTAAGGTCGACGACGAACCCAAGGCAATCGAAGCTAACAGCAGCCCGAATAGGAAGCGAAACTTTCTCATCTTCGAACCGTTTTTACTCTTCCCTGTTCCGAACTAAACTATTCTTATTATATTTTATTATTAATCTGTAATCAATTCCTGCAGACAGGCTTGTCTATCAATGCAAATACCAATCGAATAAATATGCCTGCTGCTTGTAGAAAGTCAGGCTAATCGATTTTCGTTTTCGTTTTATTTCATCCAATCAATTATTGACGGATTTTTTTTTTTTACTGTATAAATTTTCGTCACACGTTATATGGAGACATTTTTGATAAATGAAATTTCCGATTTTGATAATCGTGAGTCTCGTAGTTTGGCCATCAATTTCGAGTCTAAAAGCTTTCGGATGGTTTTTATAAATTTCTCTTCCGCATTTGAACGGAGAAATAATTATTCTCGACTACGTCTTACTCATATGCCCATTGACGGACATCAAGAACTCCAATTTTAGCCGTGATCTTACGACATAAACGCCTCGCTTTTATCTTCGGTTAGTATTCTGACCCAGACTGGTTTCACTTGGTTATGTCAAAATACCAAATACTATATTTCCGTGATCTAGTCAGCGTTGCGATTACGCTGAACTGATTCTGAAGACTGCTTATTACGATCTGCACCTGTCGATAAATGAAATAAAAATCAAAAATTACGCAATTAATATATGAATAAAAAATGTATCGGTAAATAGGTCGATTACATAGGTTACATATATGATGGAGATGTGGGTATTTTGGAAAGTGAAATTACGCAATTGTAAATGGAAGAATTTTTTATTTCCTTGAATTTGACGATCATAGAATATCCGGGCAATCTAATCCGAGACTTTTTCTTCCGAGTTAGGAAACTTTGACCATGAAGAACGGCCGTGAATGGGTCGGAAATCTATCACTAACACTGTACCTCCTCGTTCTCATTTTCGTAAACGTTCGATCGATCTTAAAACTGATTTATTTCGCAAGGCACGCGGTACCCGGGGTCGTGGGAGAGGCCACGGATCAGCCGTGAGTCAAAAACGTGGGATCCCAAATCCGCAAGTAACACCAATACATAAAAGGGTACAATATTTTACGTGTCGAAACTTATGGATCTTTAAAAATTAATTTCTGTAACCCGGAATCTCGGTTTTTGAATAATTAATAGAGAAGAAAAAGACCAAAAAAAAAATAAAATCGATAAAGATGAGATTCGTCTTCGCGAAATTCGTCCTTACCCTGAAAACTTTCGGTTCCTGATCCTCGATACGCATCGAAACCGCAACTCTCTTACTCAAATAGCAAATTAATCTCGATCATTAATTGGGACTAAATCGCTAGGTCTACATTTAGGTCCATGAAATAGTCCGGATTAAAATTGGTGGAAGTTGGACAGGCGGCTCAGGGAATAAGTAAGCCAAAATTTATCAGAGCACGTAATGTGACAAACATGTTGGTCGGATTCGCATTATACAATTGTTCAAGCGGATTGATTCAGTTGAGGAAAAGAGGAGAACGTACCACACGTCGCTGAACGTACGATTCAAACTGACTAAAATTTCCCATTGCTCAATTGGCCTTTTCGTTATGCTTCGAAATATCGTCTACTTGGAGTTGACTTCCGGCTCAAACCCGACTTTGACAAAATCTGATAGACTCCCAAAACTTGAGAAACTCTTTCAGGAATGCATTTGGTGGATGTTTACTTAATTATGTAAAAATTGCAAAGTGTTATAAAGGAACGGGATCTTCGCGCATTGATCATCGCTATTTATTAACGTTATAAAAATCACGATTTTACTAAATGGAATGGATTTCTCCGGTTTATAAAATCGGGTCATTCGGTCGCGAGTGAATCTTGAACTCCGCATACCCGCGCTTTCCAAGTATTTTATTTTTCGAAAATTATTCACAGCTATCAATTTTATACTGAACGGAATAAAAAAAAGACCAAAGAGATCTTCACCGTTCACAAGGTCAATAAAAAAAGTTAAATAAAAAAATAGAAAAAATTTACAACACGTGGTTTGCCTTTCAATAAAATGGTCAAAGGTCTCCAAAATGTATGTTTTCGACTACGATCACAGACCCCGATTCGATAACCCCAATAGTTTACCAGAAACACAAAAAATCACGAAAACTATCTTTTTTGATCCTGCTAAGTCTATGCCCTCTTAAGGCCCGGGTTTAATGTACATACGACGCATAATTTTAATGATGCAATTGCAAACGAGACATGCATACGTAATTAGGTACTGAAGATCGCAATTAGCTTGATACGTAAGCTGCTATACAGACCGATGAACTGAAATTATTGATTGATTAACCCGAATTCCCTGTTTGAATATATTCAGTAGAAAAAAAATAAATAAAAAATTGAAAAAATTCTCAGTCAGAAAATCGATGAGACTGATAATGAAATATGGCTTTTGAAATTCGCTTCTGGAATTGCAATTTTGTCGTTATGATTAAACGTCATAACTTGTCTATGAATTATTTGTTTCTAACGCGGCTCGTATAACTTTTGACTGTATTGTATATAGTGTAATTTATTACTATAGTCGTGTTGTGTGCAGATTATGAAAGATATTTATTCTGTGGGAAACGTATAAAAATATGTATACGTATATGTATATGAATAAAAAAAAAAGTGAAAATTTTTTTTATCCGCATGATCTACAAGTGAGCGTGTATAACCCTATTTTGCCTGCACAACACGATCTTCGGCCTTGAATTTATATACATGGAGCCTTGCTCTTGGTACCGAAAAAGTTTCGCGCTTGTTGCGATATGTATCGTAAATATAGAAAGCTGTACGTTTCCGTATAAAATTGTGAAAAATAATAAAATAAAAAGTATAAATCAGAACCAGTCAGCGAATTATATACGACGATTATCCACCACTCGAGTTTCCCTGTTTTTGGTTTCATTCATTTTCGCATAAATTATACAATCCTTCGTCGCGTAATTTTCTAAGTTCGGGGGATGCTCGTGACGAGGCGAATTATCGAAGTTGTAACGAACGAACAGCGATATAATCGATTTTCAAAAAAAAAACAAAAAAAATCTATCCTATTTACTTCACTGATTATTTTACGAGCCCGTATAAAGTCTTCGCAACGTCTCGAAAGCGAGGAACCGTATATATCTCTCTCGAACACGATGTCTAATGACTAGGGAATAACAGGTGGCAAATGCCGGCTAATTAAACCGCGCGGAATTACTTTCGCAGTTAATATTATATAGCGAAAAAATATATATTCGCGAAGTAGGTATAATGACATAATACCTTATACCTCGCGACCCAGGGCACGTGAAACATTTCCCAGTAGTAGGTATACCGACTATTTTTTTTCTTTGCAACTTATTGCCTAATATATCTTATACCTAGTCAGATATATCGCAAGTTAGATAACATGAAACAGGCTTTGTTCTTGGCGCGTTTTAAATGGATGTGTACACCCCGGAAGTAATTTTCTTTCGAGACAGTTTTGTTTTTTTTTCTCTTTACAGTCGATTACTCGTATGTCGAGACATGATTAGGAAATCATTTGAAATCCAAATCACTCAGCCTTACGTAGATTACTTTAGAGTACAGGTCGCAAATTTGGAGGCAATAATCTAAAATTATCTAGATAAGTTCAGACAATTATCGTTGAGAACACGTTTACTAAAAAGTGGCTTAAAAATGAAAAATTTTCATATCCAAAAATTGAATTCATTCAATATCCATGATTATGATTTGTCCCGAAATTACATCGATGTAGGATATTCCCTCCGATTAATAAAAAAAAAAAAAAGACATTGGTTGTACGTACAAATTACCAATGAAACAAAGACCAAAAATAAGAATGACAAGAAAGAAGTGTTGAACACTGTTGAATCATCAGAAAGTGCAAAGTAGAGCACAATGATCGAATCAACGACCGTGTATAACATTGACAATGGAATAGAAGGTGGCCGGAGTGCAGCAGAAAGATATATGTATTTGTACTGTATGTATAAAATTCGACAATGACCCTGAAAGTGATTAAATAGTGACGAAAAATTGAGCCGAGTATTTAGTCCAAGATTAAAGAGTTACTCTCACCTTTCGAATATCGGCCCGCACTTTCCTCTATGATATGACAGGAAACGGAGACAGTGAATATGATGTGGCAGATATACGTTACAGTCGTAGTCCCAGTCACGACACACCTGATTTTCACCTCCGTCGATTGCCAAAGTGTTTCTTAAACTAAAAGATCGAATTTTAAAGCCGGGTCTAGCCGTGAACGCCTAGAGAGTCCATGCGATGTCTGACAACACTATAGCTTTGTGACTTCGCGGCGTGCAGAGCATGGGGTATAGTTGTTATATCTTGACGGGGATATTACCGATGTCCAGTGGTGGGGTTTGTCCACGTAATTTTCAAACGCGTAAAAAGGGAGAAAAAAATAAAATAAAAATGAAAGATACATATTCGCAGGATGGTTTAATGCTAACGAAAATGAGAATAGACGGTGCCCTTGTATGACCATCGTGTTGAGTAACTTTACCGGTAACTGGAGCGACTACAAACGCGTAGGTATTCATACGTATCTTACACTCCGACTGGTTATAACCATAAACCAGAAAACTAGGTAATTTACTGCCCACAGTAGCCGCAATCTTTTCGAGTTCTTGACAGTCGCGGAATTTCGAAGCTCCGAAGCACGCATTCAAAATTAACGATTTTCGGGACTTGGATCATCAAGAGTCCGAAGGACAAGTTCTAATTATGGTTCAGTCATGGAAAACCATCTCAAATTTGGTCTCTAAAAGAGTCTCTGAGCCATGATCAACGGTTGATGAAAAATTTGGACAAACTTTATCACAACACAAGATCGGTATCGATGAAAAAAGCTCTTTTTTCCTCATTTCATCTCAAAGACAGCAAAATCTTATATTTATCTAATGTCAAAGCGTCGAAATTTTACTTCAGAATCTCTTTTGACAAGACCCGGTCCAAAAAACTCCTTTTTTGATTCTCCAATCTATTTTCAACGTCTTCGGATCCTAGTGGCAGTTCGTAGACCTCGAATCATTTTTTCTTTGCTTAATATTTGTCTGATTGAACAGTTTCAAAACTGTTACATTCCTGCAGCATAATTTCGCAGCTTTGATTCCTCTCCTTGTAAAAAAATTCCTACTCGATAATATCGTCAACGAGGACGATGTGAGGATTGAAGGTGCGTTTGAGTCGATAAGAAAATAACGTTTTGAAATAATTTCCCAATAAACCAGCCGTACGTAAAAATTTCAAAGAAAATTCACCCAAGTAATATCTTAGACTACAACTCCCTCTTCGACGATTTACTTCTATAATTTTAGGCGCATGATTCAATCCCTGCGACGATGAACTCGAGCCCGCTTTATAGCTGGTTTGAAGAATTACGGGGGAATGATTGAATTGAAAATAAAATATCCGGAGCGAGACCTCTGCAGCAACCACGCCCTTCAAAAAAAAAAAAAAAAAAAATCAAATTACGACCCTGTCGAAGCTGCAGGGATGGTTGAGAAGGGGGTCGATTGAATGAGGTGAAGAAATCAATCGCAGAAAACGACAGGGCGTTCCAAAAGCTACTTTATCAGATCGTCGAACGAATTATCATACAAAAAGTTACAGACGTTTAGATTATATCGGCCCTCAAATAAACGAAGGTCAAGGCTTTATGAAATTCTGTACAAGTTTACATGTTGAATAAAATAAAAGTTGACATAAATTTTCCGGTTCGATAGATAAGAGAAAAAAAAAATTTATTCCAACGAATGAGACAATTTTGACAAATAATTCTTCTGCACGATTTTATGCTCGAGAAATTTGAAAATCATTTTACGTTATTATCTTCTCTTTCTCTCCGCAGTTAGATTAACTATGATCATTTCTCTCGTTGCGTAACGAGTGTGCCCGTACATACATACATGGCATATGTAAATTTAATAGTGGGCGTAAGTGTGGTACCATATAGTGTGTCTAATTATTGTATAGAATTTTTATATATTTTCACAAAAGACAATAGTTACAGCGTGAGAAACCGTCTCAGCTAGTAGTAGTCATATACAGCGATAAAATCGAAGAACCGTGAAACAAAAAAAAAAAAAAAAAAAGAAACAAAAAAAACAGAAATTTTACAACTGTCGATGAATATATAATGACTGAATTTCAGCAACAATCTAATTTATTATGGTATACGCCACGTATACACCGGCAGTGTTCTTTATTCTGTAAAATTCGGTACCGATCATATTATAATTCGTCGTTGAATTTGAGAGTTGTAGAAAGTAGAAGTATATACCTATGTATATAAACTATCGCGGGCGCAGTTAATATATATATATATATATATATATATATATATATATATATATATATATATATATATATATATATATATATATATATATATTAATATTTCAACCTGCGTACTTACATAATACCTAATTTGCCTGTTTACACACAGAATCTCTAACAGGCTGGAAAGCAGTTAGTTACGAAAATTTATTAGATGGATCCTAAAGTGACCGGTAATTAAATGAATAAATAAATCGTTGTTGCAGTGGAATTAATTCAAAAGATATATTGCGCGTCTGGTATAAAATACATAATTATACATATACTTAAGTTTGCTCATATTTTCTTCTAGGCATACATAATTATATACATACATATGTATAATAACTGAAAGACGACGTGCCAATATACTCGCAGAAAAATAAATCGAGCCATAAATTGATCTGCGAATATCTGCGTACGTTATTAGACCCATGCTTATATTCGGCTTTCATGATATAAATGTAGAAAGTTTTATCCCGTATGTTTATTACGTGACGTATATTTTCATTCGGCAAAAAATTGTCGCTGATTAGATAAGTAATCGGGAATTCTATAATTAGAATATAATTAACAGTTTTAAATTATAGGATTAAAATTTTCTTGGAAAAGATATAAAACGTCCCGAAATATTAAACGAACGTATGTAATGACGACGATAAGAAATACACGTCGTTAAAAATAACGTTTTACTTAAATGTTAGCCTTGACCTTGAATTAATTATCATAAATGACGGTGAGCTTCGATTCAAGGGGACCAGTACAGCTTGGTTTGAGAAATTTGGAGTACTCCAAAATTTATTTATTTGTCAACCAAAGTTTATTTCACATCAAAAAAGAATTTTCTTCGAAAAATTTTGTCGTAAGGTTTCAGGCACATCGTTGGTTCGATTCAACCTCTCGAGGTCTTGCTTTCTTCAGACAGCAATTCTACATCTTACGAACTTAGAAATCGGTAAAAAAAAATTCATGTGAAAAGTTACGGTCAATCATCCAAAATTTCCAATATTTAGGCCACTAATTTGCAAATAACTTGGCCAACACGAAATTGTAAAAAAATTCCCTCGTTCACACGATGAGGATTTCTTTTCTGAACAAAATGAGCCCTCAACGACCTTAATCGGAACAACGATGTGCCTAAAACCTTACGACAAAGGTTTTCAAAGAAAATTTTATTTTTGATGTGAAATAAACTTTGGCTGAGAAATAAATGCATTTTGGAGTACTCCGAATTTCCAAAACCGAGCCTAGCTGTACTGGTTCCCTTAAATCGATTCAAATTCCTTATAGCAACCCAATTGCCGCGTGTCATAATTAAGCTATTGAAAGGATATTAGCAACACTGTGAAGCTAGTTATTTTTATCATTTCGCAAGGTCTAGACGGCATACCGAGTTACACAAAACACCGGTATTACCTCCGCAATATCACATCCTGTTAGTCAATGTCTTCAAATTTATATATCATGACTTAAGAATCGGGACAAGAATTTGAAAAGTCTGATTAGAAATCGCGAATCAGATTTACATTTTACTCGTTAGCTAATTTCTCATTTTTTTTTCTTCTCTTTTTCGTTTCTTAAAGACTGCGAAGAATTCTACGTCCGGTAGTGGCGGATACTACATGGGCGGAAGCAGCACCCTTCCACGGGGTGGTCCACTCCTGAGGGCGTACAGCCCCGCTGCTTCCTCGGCGGTATCAGGTCCAAACGCAAACTCAACGCAGTCAAAGACTCTGGGAACACCAGGTATAATTTATATTTATATGCATATATTTTTAAACCATATACCAATATCGATAAAATATATTATAATTGTCGTCCCCTGTGTCGTTAATTAATGCGCTATATATAGGTATAAATAATTCTCCCATAATTATAATGCATGCGGGATTTAGATTTAGTGTTTTTAAAATTTTTTTGTCTCATTATAATGGAAACGTAGCTATATCTATTCGGAAAGTGTATACAAATTTGCTAGTTCTAAAATTGCATGAAACGGGGGACTCTTTTAATATACCTCGAAAGGGAATGGAAAGGACTTTTCGTTTCTGGATCTATAAATTGAAATACTATAAAATTAAACCTGACGATAATTGACGTGAGTGAAAATTCATCATTCACAATTAAGGATCTGTTGATCGCGAATTACATAATAGGCAATCTTTAAATAAAATATAACGAATTACTTGAGGCGTGAGGATTCTCGATTCGATTCACATATTAGACCTTGAGACGTGCAACTATATTACGATAGAGATCACGAATTATAATGAAAAGAAGAAAAATAATTTAGCTGATTTACTATATGAGATGTGATAAATGGAATCACCGGTATAATTAGCCACCATACATCGAGCTTGTTTATAAAAATTTTAATATAGTAGATAGAATAATTATGAAACTACTTGTGACCTTAGAAAGTGAAGCTTGTGAGAGAACGTCTACAGTAATATTAGACATTAATTATTCCGTAAATTCAAAGTCAAACGATTATTTCTGCTCGGTCTAGAATGTGGCGAAATTTTTAAACGCCTTTTACGCTGTTCTAATCCTCAGACTCTTCAGATCTCGATGTCATAACTAGGGCAGAGAATTAAACTGATTGATGTTCTCGATTTTAACGACTTTAATTCGTACATATAGAACCAGTGAACCCTCTCGGATCGTATTACTCGTGAATCAGCCAATGTTACATCACTTAACAAATTCACGATCGTTTATTATTGACGCTTTGTGAATAAACAGATTTTTTTTTCTTTGGATTTATACTTCAGCTTTGACTTTGATCAATTTTTATCGAGATTTGAACAACGGTTCAGTTTAACGTAGAACATGATTAAATAGCTAGGGAAGTGACAAATTGGCTCAAATTACGAAAGTTATTATCTCATAACTTTTACCGAATCACTTATAAGCAATTATAATTGTCGTGTAATCTGTGTTAAATCCTCTGCAATGTGGCATGAAACAACCCGAAGCGCATGCCTTGTAATTGAATGTAATATATCTAAGTCTAAGCAGCCTCTGAAAAGAACAAAAAAAAAAAATGTTTCATTATTTGCTTTCTTTTTTGTGAAACGCACGCAATATGAGTTTTTTTTTTTTTTTTTTGTTAGTTCATATGCTTCACGATTATTTCATAATCTGCAGGCCATTAACCACGACGCATAACTACGATTTTTAAATCTAAGTAATCCATGAAAACAGCTTAGAAATATCGAATCACAAGTAACCACCCTCATATTTCCTACGATCAATATCTCATCTCACGATTCTAATCATATAAAGAATAAGGAGTCTAGACATTCTTAAGATCTCCTTTAAACAGGTTGATCTCAATGCCAGGATTCGAATCAGTCTGAATACTCAAATTAAACTCACGAGCTTTATTCAACTCAAGCATCATAATTCTGAGTCCCAAAACGATGTCCTTTTTTTGAACTCTGCCCAAATTCATTCCTGATGATCATTCTTTTCTTAATATCCTCGAACGAATCTGGAATAGACTTTCTCAGCAAGGTATGACAATATATGGTTGACTTCATTCTTCAGACTATTGAGAAACCCCAAGCCTTTTCACTGAATATTCCTGAACAAAGAATTTCTGAATTTCAGCTCTCTTTCCAATTTTTCAGAAAATTGTTTTTTTTTCTATGGAAATTTTGGCCAGAGTTCATTCACAAATCTGAAGATGACTTTTGTCCATCAATATCCATAACATTGGAAGAAAAAGCAGATTTCTGTACGATGCGAGTTAATATAGCGCATACCTATAATAAGCCCCTAAATACTAACCAGACTATCCGTGCTTCCAATGAGAATAACCGAGCTTTGGGTGAGGGTAAATAGTACAATGGTTTTGGTTTCAATGGTTGGCTAGGTGGAGGCGGAGTACCGCCGGCAAAGCCGCTTCGCAGCTACCAATGTGGTAAGAGTCCCCTTGGCACCCTGGGGGGCTCGGCACGCTTCTCTAGAGACAGTTCGGTCTCCCTCTATAGTATACCAGGTCAGTGAAACCCTTAGACTAGGACAGCGTTATGGGAGAAGGTGTGCTAACATAACTAATGTACAACTATTACACCACTAATCGTCTAAAATCAAAGCTTGACGTTGGGTAATATTAAACTCCAGCTGGGCAGGAGAACTGAGAACATTACCAACATGTTGTTGATTTTTGAAGAAGAAAAAAAAAACACACCAATCGTCATGATTTAGTCATGTTTTATACATTTATGATTTATAATTATGGTTTTATTCAAAAGATCAAAATCACAAGAATGATAGATACTTCTACGTTGTTCGCAACGTTCAGAAAACATTGTAAATTTATTCATACTATGTTGTTCATCATTCATTGGTACATACATAACATATATCAGTGTTTGATAATTGAAAATTTGTTCATTATTGATTTTTTGGTGCATGTTCATAAAATTGTTTATTATTGTTGTGGTGTCGGTAAAAATATAGATGGTAGTTATATATACATACCTATATATAATTCTTGTTACTGTAGAATTTGAATAATAATATAATTATGAATCCAAATTCCTGTATGAGCTTTTTGTTTAGATCCGATACCTCTTACCTGAAAAATTTATATAAAATTCATTCGTCGACCAAACAGATGTCCGTAATTATATTTTTATAATGAAAACTACGCTAAGCAATTTTCTGTAAAAATCTACTATACTGCTAGATAGATAAGTTGTCTACAATCTTCAACAACTTGTAACGATTATCATTGATTAAGACTTTCAGTCAGAGTAGACATTCAATATAAATAAACAAAAATCACTGAAAGATGATCGTTATAACTGATATTTAAAATCTGCAATCCTGATAAACATGTCCTATTTTATTGAATCTATCCGTAGATCGACTCCACGGAGAAAGCGGCTACATGAGCAGTCCAGAACGAAGTGGCGGTGTCGGTGCTGGAACAGGAAGGTATCCTGCCGGGCCTTACAGCACAGGTAGCAGCTACGAGGATCCTTATTATTCGCAATATTCTGGAACCGTAACGCCAGTTATTGACGAGGAAGCTAGGTAGGCCAATACGAAGTTATAATGATATTAGGACGTACTTAAATATTGTACCCAAAGAAGAGCATTATATAAATGATATAATGCACAACAGACTGAAAGAGTGGCTTTAAATGTTTAAAAGAATCGAAAGCATTGCAATATACTATAGTCCTAAAAGTATTGAGTGATATATCGCTACGGGCATGCATTATATGCACATAGCTCGTGGCTTCTGCTTTACCCATGTATTGCACGCTCCAAGTTAGCCACTGTCTTATTACTTTGAGTTTTTGGAATAAATGAATAAAGATATATGCATTATCAAATCTTCTTAATTAAGACTAATAATTATCGTACAATATAATAATGATCAATATTTAGGAGCGATATACGTTATGTGATATTCGTACAAATATGCCAAAGAACAAAGAAACTAGACTTTTACTTTCAGAAAATCAATGCTTCTCTTTTTCCACTCTATTCTTTGATAGATCGAAGACCATTGTAAGTCAAATCTAGCTGCAGTATGCACGTAATTATTGATTGAACAAAGATATCCGTCTTCTGCATCACCTGGAAATTCGTATAAATAGCGTAAATAGTGAAAATTGGAACTCTTGATAGCTGATAGTATGGGTGTGTATTTGTTGTGGGTGGTGCAGCGATACGGAGCTATTGGAGGAATCTTACAGTCTTTATGGTGTGAAGCCACCTGGGCGCCCACCAACTGGCCCCCCACGATCCCCATTTCCCCCCGGGGCACCTGCTCTGACCCCTGGTGGACAGCCTTACGACGCTACCCGGTACAATGATACTTATAAATGACCTCGTTATGCAATGCCTATGATATACATATATATGTGCCTGTTGCATAAATTCTTCTCTTTATTTATATTTGAGAATATATGTATAGTCTTGCTTAGCTCTTGTATATCATTTAAAATCGGCATGTTTTCTTCAGAACTTCATCCTATAGTTACAGCGAATGTAATCAATAACAATCGTGCTCAAGGAAGAGCGCAATATCACATAATACAATACAGCAGCAATTTCATTATTAACATAGCCTGTTACAGTTCTATGCAACGTGTCTGTCTTAAACCAATAACAAACTCAATTGTAATATACTTTTGGTCAGTTGCGATAGAATTGTCTACCACACAAACATGACTTTATTGTAAGCTTAAATAATCACTTCGAATCAGATAGATCGTTTTAATGAATGATTAAGGTACCTTCTTTCTTTAGAGGCACCTGATTTTATATCTACATATAATACGCGTGCTATAGCTAGCTTAATGCAGATGTGTACAGAACATATCATTATGTTATGCATATATACGTGTAATGTGAATGCGTATGCCTCCTAGCCCTAATTTTTATACTCCAACGTTTTAATATTAAGGAACAATGATAATAGATATTGAGAATGCAAATATAGTAGCAATTAATATAAATATTTCCCATTTTTCATTTAGCCATTATATTTCAACATATTGTTTTTAACAGGATAAGAGTGGAACACATGGAACGACAGCTTGCTAACTTGACTGGGCTTGTTCAGAAGGCTTTAACTCACGCTCCGCATGCCAGCCCATCGCCGAGGGACTATTTACAGGTCCCAGCACCTCGTGATCCTTACAGAACAGCAGGTACACATAGATTTATCAATTGTAACAATAATTTTTCTTATCGGAGTTTACAGAAACAAATAATATTCCACTATTACTAACGATAAAGCTCATATATATAAATAATATGCTGGAAAACTATATGGTATATGCTAATTTTCAATAAATCTCACAATATCTATATACATATCCTATCTTGCATGTATGAAAATTTAAATACTAGTCGATTCGGATAGAGATTAGGCACTATAGCTTAGTACTATAACGCTTTCTAGTTAAAATAAAATAATACTAACTACTATACACATCTCAATAAATGAACAATAAATTTGAATTAGACAAACGTATAGTAGCCTAATATGATATATAATACAATAATTCTATTCGAATAGAGACACGTTATAATTATTCTACTGGTAGATGTATAAATAAATATAGTTAGCGATAAAAAAAGATTCACTACTCGTTCAGAATGCATCATGCCAATACTTCTTAGCGTAGAATATGTAAAGTTCAATCACTTGAATGACTGTAAAGTCAAGCTCACAAAACTTTAATTAAAAATTGCATTAGGCAAAAATATCCCATTTTCTAATTCCATATACTTATATATAAAACGTCTTACTATGAAATATTTAGCATTCCAAGAGTCAGACTAGAATATATATGCTGTGGCATGTATGCCATGGCTACACGTATTTACTCATTCTTTCTTAAACTAAATTATCTCAAATTTAGTCAGTTTATAACTGCATAGCGTTGGATAGTGTGGCTCTTGGTGTGAAACCTTCTTAAAACCTGCTGTACAACTGCTTTGTTATTCCGACTAATGCACACCAGGCGCAGGAGACGAGTTCGACAAACATTCTAGCTCCAGCTCTGCCTCATTGCCAGGTGTGTCTCTAATCTCTAGCACTCTCTGTTCTATCACCACGTCTTTGTCATTATATCATTGCTACTTTATTATGTATTAGTATATCACCATCATGTATCTTTGTAAATAAGTGTCTCACCTCGCATTACAGATGACTCATACTTAAGGACTGATGTTAAGCCACCAAAGTTAGGCAAAGGTTCGCTTAAAAATTTTCTGCGTAAGCATGGGATCATTCCTCTGATTGCAACCATATATTATTCTTTATTAAATTCAACTTTGTTCCTATCTCATAAATATCATTTCAGTTTAATGACGTCCCATTTAAGCATGATCTGCTTTTATTTTAAACAACATTTCATTATCGTTGTTACTTTTCAGTTACATTCCTCCGCAATGAGAAATAAAGGTTTTTCTTTGCATCGATGTATACAATATATAATGTATATGTATACATTTATAGGTAAAGAATCGCTAAATCGAAAAGTTCTATCGTTCAATGTATTATATCGTCCAGTGAATGTATACAATGCACATTTCCACAGATTCATGAATCATTGACATAAATTTTATTTTTCTATTTATTTAATTTATGGCATGTTCAAATCGCGGCTTATCAACTTCGACGTACCTATTATACCTATACCTATATATATATTATATATTATACCGTTATTTCTTTGAATACAGATTTTATGGCACATTAACTAAAGCACATCGATGTTGTCACGTATCAACTATAATTATATAATTTTATTGAGAAAATTTAAAATGTAACGCAAAAAGAAAAAAAAAAAAATGGTGTTGAAAAATTTATTACAGACAAGTCGGTGTCATTTGAAAAGTCAGTCTCCTTCAGTGACGAGCCACCAGATATGAACTCTCCCAAACAACACTCCCCGCAACACGCAGGTAAAACTTATAACAGACTCCCAAGATGCGATAAAAATCAGAATCTCACTAACACATCGATAGGAAAGCAGCAGATGTTATAATTTTCAAATTATTTGAATTTTACAATTTTAAAATTCATTTTACAATTTAATTCTGCTACCTTTCCTTGAAGTTCGCTAGTAACATGTTTGGTATTGACTACTTAAACTATTAACGAATACATAACGATAGAAATTAACTATATCATGGGATAGTGGTGATTTGTATTAATTTATCTAACACGCTATTTATCTATGATTGTGAAATGCTACCACACTAGCGGATACAAAGCCCACAAAACCAGCTATAAAATCTTCTACACTGCCGAGGATGTCCTCACAAGGTAAAACGTATTCACCCAAAATTTTGTTAAGGCTTGAATTAAGTTCTTCACATTATTTTGTAACAAGTTCCTTACTCTTCAACGTCAAACCGTAATCAATTTATTCAGGCACCTCCAAGTCTACAAATCAACGTGCATTAATATTCCATTAATCGTATAACAATTCCTCACCAATTTCTTCTTCTCTGTACAATAATGTTATAATCTTTGAGCCATTCCAGCATAGAATATACAAAATATTATTCCCCTAAATACCAATATTTCATACACATACGCTAATCGTATGTAATAATAGATCCTCTGCTTGAATTCAACGGAATGTCAAGCTCGATTCAATTTAGATGAGTTACAGAAGAAAACAACTAATTATGTTTATGAGTGCGACCCGATTGTATATAACATGTATTTATATGCAGCATGATACCTCCGTTCGAACTTTCAGACGGTCAGATAGACAGACAGACCCATATACCTATTCTCTTCATAATGCTTGGGGATCATTCTTTGCACTTAGGCTATTATCCCTAAAAATATCCTCACACCTACGATATTGATATTTTGAATAAGTAAAACCACTGATAAGTCGATATTTGATTAAGTCAATATTCTTTTGTATAATCATTGTTGTGTAGTATTCAGTGTACATCATATAAGCGACACAACTGATTTTCAATCGCAGCCTAAGCAACAGTAGAACGATCATTGTCTGGCGTATTGAAAATCGTCAGGTTGGAGAGCAAATTTCTTTTCGTCCACTTCTCACCAAATTTTCTGTACAATTTACAGAAAGGGAAAGGCACAAGCCAACACCACCACCTAAACCAGCGACTCTAGCGGCTGGTCAATACGTATATAGAGATTTGACTCTAACTCCTGAAATGTACAATCAACTTAGAGGTCTACAAAAGAAAGCAAAGGATTTACGCCAAGAAGTGAGAAACCTTAGACGCATGTCCCAAGCTCAAGCACACACTGTGCGAGAGACTATTAGAGACACATTTATCACGATCAGGTAATTTATCGTTCAATTTTATGGACCAATTGCTAATAATTATTGCTCGTTCCATAGTTTTCTTCATCATTTGTATCAAAAATTAAATGATTCCTCCAGGGCTGTGCTACTATCGGGTGGAGACGCCGCCTGGGCCGCTGGAGATACAGAAAAGGTCAGACTGAATCGTGAGGAAGACCTCTACAAGCAAGAAATGATTAGGCTGGAGAAAGATCTTACGTGAGTAATAAAGCTCAAGAGTTTAGAATCTCAGGGTATTTTTGGATATCGGTATAATTTATTTAAATACAAGTAAAGTATATTCAAATGAGTAAAATGTTCACAGCGAGCTAGAGAGCACAGTAGAGGAGCTCCGAGGTAACGTCATAAACCGAAAAACTCGAGTCAACATGTCCGACGTAGAAAATATGGCACTTATTCTAAACAAATCCAGGTATTTATGAATAAATTGGCGGAAAAGTGAAGATGTCATGCGATGTACTTATTTAATTAAAATTTGTCTCTAATTAAATAACTATGATTTTTCGCCCTGATGATGCATATTTATTGTAATACGTTTATAGTAAAACAGTGGCAGACCTCAAAGTTCGCTTCCCAAGTCTTCAGGAAGGCATGAAAGGCCTCCTGAGTTCTGAAATGGAAAAAGTTGTACGTGAGGAGAAGTTCTTAAAAGAAGAACCAGAACGACTAGAGTCTGCACTCAGGCGCTGTAAGAAGCTTACTGGCACCCTCGTCACGCTCAAACGGTACCACTTTCATTGGCCTAAATTGATCGAAGATTATCTAAGCCTGAAATAAGACTATGCGTGCCTTTGATGGATCATAAAATAGCTTATTCATTATAAAGTCTTATAAAAAATGGTTTTTAATCTAGTCATGCATCTTCCACAGAAGTGAGAATAAATGTTTGTATTTGCTCCTAGCTTGGCGTCGGTGCAGGAGCAGCGATTACCGAATGCAGCGAGCGTAGAGGCTGAAGAAACTCCCCCTATAACACCAACATCGGGGCAACATTCTAAGGTAATCTGGAGCCCTGCTTGCTATCCTATAAACCCTTTATACCACCCACTGCCTAGCTCACTCCTTGTGTGCAAGAACCTTATTGCATGATGACGATCCTGTCTCCGATAGCTTGCGTAACAGTTAATTAATCACTAAATAATACAAATGCTTCAAAAGAATAAAAACAGTTATGTAGATTTATTGTAAATAAGTATTGTGAGCGTGTTTATTTTTTTTTATTATATCACTAATAATTATTGATAAATTATCGCGTATCTAAGTCGGTAATAGAGCGATTATTATTTTTCAAGTATATTATTTCTTAATTATTTCGTCTTATAATGCATAAGTATATATAGGTATATACTATTATTGGTATTTTAAATTCAATAAAACTCAGACGTGGGATTCTTTTCATTGTATCAATAACAATTATGATAGCCGCAGATTATAGGTATTGATTTTATTCTTTAATTACTTGTTCGCGAAATTATTGCAGCTTCAAACTCTAAGATTATGAACCATTGCGTCCAGCTATACAGGCTAATGAAGAATATTGCTGCCAATGAGAGTATTACATTTTAAAAATGATCTAAGACATGTGTTCTTCTATTCAAAACCATTAAACGCATGTTATGTCGAGTGAACGAGCTTTCTGTAACACGTATACAAATGTTACGTAGTAATTCTATATTTTAATAAAATCACAATAATTAATCTAATAAAAGAGTCGTACTATTCCACAAATTGAGAATAATTATTTAAAACGTAAACTACGACTTATAATTACTTCTCGCTTTTTAATTAAATCGGTAAATAATTTATTAAATAATCTGTCTTGCTGCAAAAGTAGAGTAATCACAGAAAGACAATGAAGTTATCTATTTCTTCCTAAGTACTTGAGCGTAAAAACAATACAGAAGAATTACAAGGGAGATTTTGATGTTCTTGTATGCGAAATTCGTTCAATCTTGCATTCCAAGGGATCATGTTTTCTCTTATGCGATATCTTTGTGGAATACAATTGCGGATTTTCGTACGTTTCCTGAGTAGTTAGCATAGACCCTGCTTATCTATGAGCATACATATTATCGTAAGCAGTCTGAATTACTCAAAGTATTTGAAACCGTATTTATATACCTTTTATGTGCTTGCCGTTGTCAGCACAGTACACAAGACAATTTATTTATTTGTATCTAGTCCAAGATTTTCACACTGATTTGTTATTATGATGAGGAGCAAGATCATCCCTAGTTATTTTAGCACGGTATTCAACACAAATTTCCGTAACGTATCACTCCCATCTTTTCCACACTAGTTATTATAATTATAAAGTTGTGAAAACATGACCCTTATTATAATTTAAATACGTACGTTTCAAGAATTACTAATTTTCAAAGTATTTAAGAGTTTTATCAATTCTTGAAAGATTACATTACAGATATAATCTTTATGGGTAAACCTGCTCGCTGTTTTTACCTTCGCCCTTTCTATAGTCTCACCTTATATCGTCGTGTATGTACAACATACTCACGATAATTATAATAGACAGGTGAGAAGAAAAATTGACTAAATTTTGAGATTATTCTGTGCAGCCAGACAGGGTATGTAATTTCGAGACGTGAATAAATGATATGTAATGCAGGTATCCAAGATAACGAGAATAATTATAATTGGATTTGAATCAAATGAACATAATATAGATATGATAATCATGCAGATTAGATGTTGGGTCATAATTGAGCTATGATTCTGATGAAACGTAATATAAACATGATTATAGTCAGTTTATTTGATGACTAATAATTTTTTTTTAGTATTCATATTTAATTTTATTTTATCCCGAGCATATTCAGCACCACCTTATCTTTAAATATAAATAAAATAAATACGAAATCTAATGTAAACCTTCTTAGATTAAATCCCCTATATGAAACAAATTTTTCTTTTGTCATAATTATTCCCAGTTAGATAAAAATAATCGCAAAGTTGGGCACTTTACGCACAATTATATTCTATTACATTCGAATTTAGATTTTAATTATATTATTTATTTAGTTAATTATCTGGCTGCTGCTTAGCCCTGCCATTATATCAAACCTATCCTCCAAAATAGTGTTTATAAATTTACTCATATGACCAGCTACCCCCTAGTCTGCAGCGGATGATTGAACCTCGTAGAATATGAAATTTATATAATATTCTTAAAGAAAATAATCACTGAGGTTTGATACAGGTGAAAAATTAAATTGGAAAGAAACTTTTTTCTTAGTGCATTTGGCATTTGGCGATGAATAATCTAATATTCTCGCAAAACAATTATACGAGCGTGCCTAATTATTTCACCTATCTCTATATATATTATATTATATATATATACTATTTTCTAATTTTCTTACAGTCTGTGTAGAAGATACAAGACTTTCTTTTTATTGTCCAAATATGGAGTTGGTGTCTCAATTATTCCTGCAACTTAAATGTCTCGGTGAACTTTCCCAGCCCAAAACCTCTGAATACCAATTTCAATGTTTGCTGTCTCCTGATAGAATAGATATATTACGTCTAGCCCCTGATATGACAAAACATTATTCTGCAGTCACATATTCAATCGTGACTCCTAATTATTACTAGAAAAATACAGTTTTCTTGAATTTATTTATTCGATTTACAGCATGAAATTTATACTATCTGAATTTAAATCTTTCTATTATTGACAACTCAAAGTAGAAAATATAATTTTGAAAGAAATTAAAAAAAAAATCTAAAATTATATCACATATAGTAATTCTTCATCGAGCCAATATACCTGTACAGTTAACGCAACTGTAAAGTCTGCTTTGTGACGAGTTCAAATCATGGAGAATTGATGTGTTAAGCGGTTTGCAATTGAACATTACTCAACAAAGTGCAGGAATATGTTTTGTCAAATCAATCTGTGTTAGTTGTGTCCCCTAAAAAGTGAATCTATGTAATAATATCCTATAAGACTTGGTCTTTAGCAGCAGTGATTTTGTTAGCAAAATCACTATTGCTGATCGATCAGCCTGCAGTCGCTCGCAACTATAATAAATGCTGCAGAGATGATGAAAAAATATTTATCATTGTATGATGAATACCAGCTATTATGAAAGTATAATAATTTTAGAAAACTCGAATTAATCCAAAGGCAGATAATAAGCGAGGTATATCAACATTTGTTAACTTTTTGTAGTATGGCTGGATGTGGAGTACTAACTTCAAGGAGGCCATACAGACCAGTCACGAGTAATCTTTAATAATTCATATTAATTTATTATTACTCTATACTACTATTTATATACTTCTCATCATTCGATATGTCTAATATTCATAAATCATATACAAAATCATGATCATTCGTAAAGCTCATTCAAACCATTTTGACAAATGGGTTGAATATATTTCAATTTAGCATATTATTGTTGAAATTTGCATTATAAAGGGTGATTAATCAATTGTCTATTACAAGTTCTAAAATTAAAGAAAATCTTATTGGCATGTTCTCTCATATTTTCTATAACTGTTTTTTAATCAATTTATATTATATATATTATCCAGAAAAAATTTCAGTTTAACTTATTGATTGTTCCTTCGACTGCATACAGGACGATATGCAGACTCAAAAAATACCATAATTTAACAGCTCCATGAGGAACTCATATACCTATAGAGATAATAAAATGTGATTCAAAACATATTATATAACACATATAATTTTTTTTTTCTTTTTTTTTTTGTGTACACTCAATATACGCCTGTGAAAAATATTTCAAATTCGGATATATAAAATGAAGCTTAACTCTTTCCCATTTGACAGAATGATTTGAGCCATTTTTATAAATTGTACATTACACATTATATATATCATGCTGCCGTTATTTTGATATTTTTAAATTATTAATTCGTGCTTGTTCTTAAAAATTGGTTTGAATTTATACAATTATATATGAAATAATTTTTTTCAACTTTTGTAATCTCCTCATTCGCTTTTGCTACATATATACCTATATACTGAAAAATTCTTTTCTGTACATATACATATATTATTATCATACTTAACTTACCTGCAGCTATGGGTGTTGCCATTTAAAACAAATATAAGTATAACATCTTCTTTTCTAAACATAGAGTAATAATATTTGCTGATAATATTATTAAAAGGCAACATTTATTACGCTGCGTTTTGATACAAATTTTTCTATAATATGTGCATAAAATTTATTTAATTCTTGATAAATATTCTTCACTATAATATCTACTTTCATGCAATTATTATTCAAATGAATATAAAACAACAACTACAATTCTATTTTTCTAATTATTTTACAAATTATATCTATACTATTCTCATTTCGGTCTATTAAAGAGAACATTTCTATACTATTTTTCTCTCAATTCTTTTATAATCGTGCAAAGTATACTTTTATAGAATTCATAATTGTATATTAATTTTAATAATTTGCTAGTTGGCGATTTTACTTGATTATACCAATATATAGCATTTTTATCGATCAACCGAGAATCAGATAATTCTGGATTGTAATTTTTAATTGGATTGTTATTTATTACATGATTTCGAGGGTGCGCAATTTACACCCACCTTTTGATATACGCTGCAATCCAGAAGGACCTGATAAACCGATAAATATATTCTTTCACAAAGACCACACGCTCCAATCCACTTCTTATAGTAAGGTGCCGGGATATTAAAGGTTTACATTGGATTTCCCTCAAATGGCAAATTCCATTATGATTATATTATCAATTGTTACAATTATTATTATTACATGATTATTGATGCGTTTTAATCTGTCGTACCGAAACTATGTATTCCTCCTTCTCTAATTCTGTCCATTCTGTATCTCTGTGCTCTTATTGTTAAAAGAAAAGAAAAAAGCAAAAAGAAAACATAATTAAAATTGGCATTGTTTAACACGTAATTATATAAAACGTTTATTACAAAATGGAGATAACAATGGGTGGCTAAAGAAAATATCGTCTCATCACACGGGATATCACAAATAATTATATGACTTAATTATATACCGGTATAGCGGGGATATTTTCTGCTGTTTACACCCTAATTCTTTACAAGACATTATTTAATTATTCTATATTTATAATATTATAAAGCTGTAGAGTAATAGTGTAAATTATTGTGACTAATGATTAATAATTTAATTAATCTTGTAAACTTAATCGATTGATTTTCCCTGTATGATTTGTATACTTTAGCTTCTTATGTCTGAGTTCACTTCACTGTTTATATAATATATACTATATTAACTTATTAGTACGTACAATATAATAATGTCACTTCTACCCTCGTACTCTTGTGTATATCTCTTATAATTATATAGTTTATCAATTTTATGTTATAACTATATATTTATATTATTCTAGTTTATTTCAATTTATTTTCGTAATATAATTTTTAAGTAATACGCTATATACCTACTATTATAACACTTTCATTTCTATTAATACTTATTCTCCTTTTTTCTCTCTCTAATTCCATTAATACTGCCTTACTATAAGGATTGGACTGAAGGTTTTGTCTATGTATTTTTTTTTTTTTTGTTATTGGCAAAGTTTTTTTTTCATTCTAATTTTTTTTTTTTTTCTAATATAATAGCAAACTTTTGGCACGTGTGTCGCAGCATGTGGTAATCGACCTAGACCTAAATAGTACGTGTTGTCGATAAAGTATATTAAAGCCTTAGCATGAATATAGTTTTTATCCTCAATCAACAGCATGTGACGTACGTGGAAAGAATATTATTATTATTTCGAATTATGTTTACAGGGTATCAATGAAGGATTATCATAGTATAATTTACCTAATACTTTATACACATAGGTATAAATCCAACGAGTATACTTGTCGATTTTCATACGCTAGTAGTCTTTATATAGCTACTGCATTATCCCTTATTCCCAAACGTATGGTTTATATTGTTACTTGTCGTCTAAGCTAGTAGTATTATTTATACGCCGACTGAGATATTGACTGACAAAAATTTTAAAAGAATCTACGCGTTCCAGGATTGCCTATGCTCTTTCATTAATACCCGTGAACTAAAAACCCGTACCTAACAAACTAAAGACTGATACTGAAATTTAGGGGTCGATGTGACTGGAAAGAAACGAGAAAATTAAATTGGGGAGTTAGAAATGTGGTTTAAAAGACTTAAGTTATTCTAATTTAGGATTTTTGGTTTTTGGTTTTTTAAGTTGACTAATACCGGACAACAATCGATGCCAAAAGTAAAAGAGCACCATATGAGTACTGACTTGTAACACGCACAACACACAAAACACGATAACGTACCACAGGTAACTATCTAACAGAATTTTTTTTCTTTAATTTTCTTTATCAAAAAATATTTATTTACAGTATTATCTTGTTTCTCTAACTCCTCCGTTTTTTGCATGTGCGTTTGCACACGAATTGTTCGCATGGTCATTTAAAGTGTTATAACTTAATAAAAGAACAAAACGTGATACATAAAAGGCATCGTTCACTCATCATTATCAAGTTTCATTTAAAAATTACACCAAGCTATACTCGCAACGATAAAAACTATTTGTATATTCAGTTTGCAATCAGATTATAAATGAAATTAATTTTCCCCTTATAGTGGCCTTTTACGTACCACAAACACCAATTACCTCAGAGGCAAAATGTCTTGTAAAAATTTAGTATGTAATCATCGCAGCACCATGATTTTCCCTCATTTCTTGCCATAGCTAATATTTATAAAGCCTAAACTATTTCGTCTACAAGTAGAATAGGGAAAAACGTCGACTATAAAATAATGAAAAAAAAAAAAATGTTTTGCCTCTAAAGACGGTAAATAAAATGCACATATAAATGATGGCTAATGGCAGATGATCGTAAAAATCTAGATTTCAATTCATTAAAATCGTTGAATCTTTGTGAAACAGACAACTGCCCCTGCGCCAGCGGAACGCACTGTCGTGGGGTCAACGGGCGTCGTCGGGGGAGGGTCCCACGCTATCGACCCATCCGCCTCCTATCAGCAGCGTCCGGAGAACGCACTCGACGCTCTGCTAGATGAACTTCAAACATTTTCTAGACCGGCGTCTCAGCTTAGTCAAACGTCCAGCATCAGCTATGCCCCAAATATATCTGAAATTGGACGATCGGCTAGTCAGATATCACAGATGAGTCACGCGCCTAGCATGTCAGATATCGGTAGAAAAGGTAGTATAGATTCGTCGACTAATTTAGCCATCACAACTACCCCGGGACATACAAGTACCCTTAGAAGGCTACATTCTTATCCATCGAGTTCGGACACTGATACATCACCACCAATAGCGAGGCTACAAGTATCAGACGGCTCAACGCCACCTCAAAAGCCACCAGTGCCAGAAAGAAACGCGGAATTACTTCAGTTGGCTACTGCTAGACGAGTTCCACCGCCTCCTCCGCCAAGGACGAGCTCAAGATCGCCATTGGCAAGTCCAACGAGTCCTCAATTACCGCCAAGAAATCCTACCGGTACATTACGCAGAGGAAGAAGCAATTTGAAGGAGAGTGGTAAACCCCCTATGGCTCTACCTCCAAATGCTATTCAATTGGAAGAACAGCAACAGCAACAACAGCAGCAGCAGCAGCAGATACCGCCGAATAATATATTATCTGCGAGTAATTCTAGCTCTTGCGAAAGTATCAACTCGCAAGAAGGTTTACAGAACAAAAAGGGAAGACAAGAACAACTTGAACAACGCCATCAAGAACTTCTTCGTAAACAAAAAGCACTTCAGGAACAATATGCTAGATTACAACAGCTCCAAAGAAACGCATCTGGCTTGACTACAGTACCGCCGGCGCCGCCTGATCTTTTGAAAAAAACTGGATCTGAAAGCAATCTTTTAGCTAAGATGGGACTCGGCTTGAGCACAGCGAGTTCTGGGTCGTTAACAAGTCTAGCAACAAGACCTGAATTGAGCATGACCCCGGCGCCTAATGCCTCTGGAAATCAGACAACAACTAATAAGATTTATGAAACAGACATTCTGTGACCGAGAAATATGGTACTAATTCCATTTGAAAAGAATCTTGAATACATATTCTCGGGAGGTACGGCTGCAAGTTAACATCGCTATATATCAAATAATTCTCAAGTGATAATTGAGTTTTGACAAAATTCATCTTAGAAGATTCCATGTCAACTTTTTATGGTTACTATACGTATTTATTTATTTATATATATTTATATATATACATAGGTATATATATATTTATATATACGTATATTTGTGGTATACACATAATGCAGTATATACATATACATTGTCTCTAGGTAACCATATTACGGAAATAATGACTGAATATAATGCCGTGCCAAGGTTTTCAATTCAGAATATACTGTTGTCACGACGGTAGATTATAGAAAGATCTGAAACCGCAGCGTCCGCAGCATCGGTACGTTACGTATCTCATACACCTAGGCGTAAATGCCGATGAGAAATCTAGCTATATGCTTTCTGAAACCCCACATGAGACTTATTTATAATAATTCGATGAACGAATGAAGGATAGATAATTTGGGGCTGGGGAGGGAGGAGGGCACCGGGCAGCATGATTTACTATTCGAGGCCCGGGTGAACGCCAAACGGTATTGCGATTTTTATTAAATGTAAAATCATAGAGTATACGCGTAATCGCTCTGATATTGTGAATTAATATTATTAGAAAGAAAATAACGTTGATGATATTGAAATTTTAAGATTCGGAATTGATGCAATGATGATAGCGAAACCGAGATTAAACAGATACAATAATTATCTGTACGATATCAAACCGATATCGATATCAAAGATCGAAACTCTCCCCGTATAAAAGCACATAACAAAAAAAAAAAGTTCTATAATAACTAGAAATTAGCAGATCATTGCTTAATAGTGAAATCGAACAAAATAGAAATATTTAATACACAGTAATCGTAACTCTAAATAACGAATTTAAAAAAACTTAAGGTGTTTAGTGTAAACCATCGCAAAGACATTGCTCGGTTTTGGCTGTTATATTATTAGGTATGTGTAATAATGCAGAAAAGAATTTCGTACTAACGAGTATTTCTTTTTAGATAAATTTCCCATAAATAGGATATAGGTATATATATATATATATATATACCTATACATACCGTCTCCCAATGTCGTTGAAAAAAATTTGCACGAATAATGTGCGATGTAAGTTACACAAAATCAGTATATTCCTGAAATTGCTACTAATTAACTTATTATCAATAAAATAAATTAAAAAATAAAACTAAAAGGCAATTTACATATTTAATTATGACTCTCGTTAAGGACAAACTATAAAAGTAACGTCAAAGTTAGATACTGCGTTAAATTTCATTATATTTATATCTGAGCCGAGATTGATTTAGGCACGGATATGTACAAAATACTGTTCATTTCTGACCTCATATTATACCTAATTGAATGAAAGAGAAATTAATAAACGCGATAGGTTTATCAGGAAGAAGAGACAAGTATTACTAAATAAAAAAATGAAAAAAATATCTCCACAATTAATATTTGATTTAAAATCTGATTAAAGAAATTAATTTAAAGATTTTATTAAAAGAGTTTACAATTATACCTACTCTACATTTATAAAAAAAAAAATTACTACTAAAAAATTATTTGGTAAAGTATAATACCACTGACATTTGTGGATGAAGAGGATAAAAAACGAAAAAATACGAAAAAAAAAACAAAAAAAAAAAAAAGAAGCAAGAAAGAAAGAAAAGAAAAAAGTAAAAAACTAATCTATACTTAGGTGAGAATTAAATAGAAAATTATTATGATAAAGAAAAGGTATAGATCGATGGACTCGTCGTCGAGAGTTACCCTATATAGCTATACATATATACACTTTCGACGTATCGTATGAAAAAAAAAAAATAAATAAACAATTTTTCTCAGCAGTTTTATGAAAATATTATTAATTAGTATTCACCGTCGTTTTTAATCGTATACATACCTGTGCCAAGAAAACTGTTTACTTTCTTTTAAATATTTTTCATTTCCTATTGATATAAAATATTATGTCTAGTTTAATTCTACAAGCTGCTGATTAATTTGCAATTTAATCATTATTATCATTTTTTTTTTATGTTGTAGCAAAACATATTAAATTAAATTTTAAGAACAATTAAGATAAATATATATATATATATATATATATATATATATAAATAACTATATATAAAACAAATTATACATATACCTATACATTACACAGTAAAAAAATAAAAAAATGAATGAAATAAAATAAAATAAAATAAAATACCGACTACGATATACACGTATTACAATCGATGACTGAGCGAGCCTGTTAGGTTTACACACGGATCTTAAATGTAAATTATAAATTTATTATAAATATCGCAGGTGCATTACTTGTTTGAAAAGAGTTTTACGACTGGTATAAAAACCATTTCAGTATATGACCCTCGATGAAAATACCTTAGTTATATGTAATATTCATAAATTACATAATGTGCAGAGGGATTTTGTACCTACATTAAAGAAAGAAAAAAAGAAATGAATTTGGAAATCTGGGTATGAAATGGTTGAAAGTAAACATAGAATTTCCTACGCTTTAAATCCCATGTGAAAGTAAAGTTTTTTCAATTACCAGTTGCCGAAAGAAAATCTTTTAAACATTTTATTTTACCACTCTATACTACAAAACAGAATTTAATATCTGTTTTACTTTTTTTTTTTTTTTTTATAGTAATAAATTATATAGAACGTTGAATTGGATATAGAATTGTTAAGATAACGGAGCACGTGGGATAAGTTGTGATAGTGGTTTCTATACACTAAAAGTTGTAAATACTTTTGAAACAATACGTGTAATTTGTTAAATTGTTTATTTTTATTTTTTCAATTATTTTTTCTTTCATTTGTGTTTCATTTTATAAAAACTCACGTCATCTTTCATCGAGCAGCGACACGTCTATAATATTAAAAAAATCATAAAAATCATACTACGATATACATATACATATATATAAATATATATATAGTATACAAAACGACGAGTTATTCTGCAATCGCCAAAACAATAAATTGCGTATAGGCAAACTGCATTTGCTCAATAAAAAGTAACAACTGAAACGCAGCAAGTATTATATAATATTAATTATAATTACGTATGATTGAGATCGCTCGTCGAATTTATTTAATAATAATAATAACGAATTATAAATATGTGTCAACTCTGAGGCATCCTCGAACACAAAAACTCAGTAGTTGGAGAGGGGTATAGAAAAAGATAAAAAAAATTAAAAAAAAAAAATCAATTATAATTATAATTATTATACCAGAGTTACGCACTGCGAAAATCACGTATCACGTCGTATCATGAATAACTAAGAAAATTAATTATCGTTGTTGATGCACTAATTTCATTGTATTATACATAAATGTAGGTGAAGAAATTATTGATTTTTTTTTTTTTCTCTTTTCTTTTCATAGGAAAATTTTTCTATCTGAGTATATTAATTTCTTTAGCTAAAACTGTTTAAAAGTAGGCTAATTAATTAGCTCAATTGATTATCAAAGGCCACATTTACAGTTCATATGCAATTATGTCGTATATAATGAATATATAGTATAAAATACCAATTGGTTAAAGAATTTAAAGAAAAACGTTCGTAGGTAAGAAGTTTAATTGAAATGAAAATTCATATTTTATTATTATAAAATCTTTTAACAAAAAAAAAAAAAAAAATTCTTTGAAATTTCAACTATGGTATTTGTTATACGTTATTCAGTTTTGCATTTATTCATTATACTATATATTAGCGATGTTACGTATATATATCTAGATTATAAAACATTATTATATATATATATACGTATTTCATACAATTAGCAAAGGGAACACGCTTGTTGAAAAGTCAAAAAAAGAAATAGATAACAAAAAACAAAACAGAAAAAAATCAGTCTATAATTAGTCAGTTTTTGAAATTTGTGCAGCTTCTTATAACTAGCTTCGGTAAATAAAAAGAAGAATTTAATTAAATTCGATAATCAAATTTATTTCAATGCTTCTTTTCATGGCTGATGAGACAGGTGTAATGTAAACGACCAATATACTGATATATCATAAATTGGACATCGCTATACTCTTATACCTACACATACATACCTATATACTTTGAATTCATTTCTTTAGATGATAGAATTTTAATATGAGTATTGAATAAATTTTATAAAAATTAAATTCAACCATCTACAATATAACAGTATTGTTGTAATCACTGATTGATTTTAAAGGCCTATAAATTCATTAATTCATTTAATAATAATAGCTTATATTTTTATTCCCAAACGAAAAAAAAAAAAAAAAAATCAACATAATTTTCTTAGCGAGATGGTTACAATAGATTTACCTCTACTTATATTGGCATTTAATCTTGAAAGATCATTGATAACATAATCATCAATTAAAACAGATTGAAAATTGTAACAAAAAAAATCTAACAGATCCAGCTTATTGTAATACTTATGCTATATACTACAGTGATTGATTTTTCGTTTTCCATGAGTAAGATAAACAAAAAAAAAATTTGTAAAATATAGATTTCGATTTAGGTACACTTGTTATCATTAATATTTAAATTGTACAAAGCTAATTTCTGGTGCATGCCTAGTTTGGCAATGGTCAAACTACTCCAGCCATTAATTAATTAATTAAATAATTAATTGATTATTATTATTATTAATATTCGGTATATTTATTATTTACGATAAACATAATTAAAGCCATCAGGCTATATCGAAAGATTGTTTAATTAAGCATAATCGAAAACGAAAATAAAGAAAGAAAAAACTCTGAGTTAAGAAATTAGCAAAATATTCATAGTATATTAATTAAACACACAGGAAAACACAAATTCTTTGTTTTCTTTCTACTTTTGTTTTCATAATTATTTGTTATAACTTTTATCGCATAATTAATAATCATTATACCTAAATTGTAATTTTATTCTGACTATCATATACGCCAAATATGAATTGACTTGTTACATTTGTAAATGTTTGTAAGTAATATATAATAAAATAATCAAGTAATAACCACTGCATTATGCATTGTTAATGCGTATCTGTCATCAACACTATACACACACCTTACATACATACAACGAATAAAGAGAATCGTCTCATTGTCAAGTACCAGAGATTTTTCATTCATTATTCCTTAGTCAATTTAACTTAAATAGTAATTAGTCACCTAAATAGGATACGCGGATCATTTCGCAGCGATTACCTTGCGATCCTTTTGTCAGAAATTTGATATCTGCCACTTCCTGCATATTTGGCCAAGTATTTCGAATTAGCGTAACAGAAGCCTTCACCGCGAAGAACGAAATGATGAATATATTTCAGCTCAGAATTTCACAAAGTTTTGCAGAAAATGCAAGTGGCAGTCTTCGTTATTGAGTTCTATCTAACAGTTTATCATTAGAACGAGAAGCCTGTCCAAGTAGATTTTTTCAGATGAAAGAGTACATTGAGAATAATTTTGGTCGTTTATACTGGATATAAATAGACGATAGTTAATTTGTTAGAAAATATATTTATTAATTTTATATAGAATTTCCACACTTGATATTTAAGTCAATTTATGATACCGCTTGCAACACGAGGTATGATAAATTATGAATGAACTTACAACAACTATAATTCAAAAGCGTATTTATTTACTGAGGAATTATTTGTTATCAAAACTTAAAATGAATATGAAAATAATTCCAGTTTGTCTGTTTTATGTAATTAAATGAGTACGTCATACAATTAAATAAATCCATCTAGGTGGAGTTATAGTGCAGGTAACTCATTAGAGAATTAACATATTGTCCACGTTACAAAGCAATATCACAAGCAATACAATCCAGAAATTATTTTCAACCTCGTTCGCATCGATGATGTATCGTAAATAGAAATTACACAAGTCATAATCGATAGTTTCGAGTAAATTACAGTGATGTTATATCAAGGTGTAAAAAAATTGGGTTTTAGTCTTAATAGCAATAACATTTATAAACTATATTATCTAAAACTATATTACGCTCCAATTTTTTCTATCTCATCCACGTCTTCGGCGTCAAGATAATGGATCTTTTTTCGAAAATGTTTTTCGATATCGTGACATAGTTCCATTGCGTGTGAAGAGTCCACCAGATTTATGGCGATTCCAGATTTACCGAATCTACCTGTCCTACCAATTCTATGCAGATAAGTTTCGCAGTCTGCTTGACGGTCCTGATCCATTGGCAGGTCGAAGTTTACTACAATTGTTACTTGCTCCACGTCGATTCCTGAAATTCATATCAATTTTTCAAGCTTCTTAAGAAATATGGATCATAAAATATGGTTTATCGCAGCAAACATATAACGATTTTCTTACCTCTCGCTAAGACATTGGTTGTGATGAGAACCTTCTCAAGTCCAGCTCGAAATCTGTCTAAAACAGCAATTCGCTGCTCAACAGTCAAGTCACCAGATAAAACAGCCACTGCGTGACCATCTTTGCTCATCTTTTCTGCCAGCCAGCCAGCTGTTTTCCTAGTCTGTGTAAGAAAACAATAACATTAGATATAAATTTGCATGTAAATCGGGTGTTACTTATCCGAGGCTTCGTATGTTGGCATAAAATAATCCCAAGTTGCCGGTGGTATAAATAACATAAAAAAATAACTCTAATTCGCAATTGTTGAAAAGTATTTACATGACAGAAAATAATGGCTTGTCCGATCGTGATAACTCCATAAATATTGGTGATGGCGGTGTACTTTTCTTCCATATTATTGCACTTTACATAGTACTGCTTGATATTGTCCAAGCTCTCTTCTTCTTTGAGCAATCGAATTATCAATGGATTACTGACAATTAGTTCGGCAAATTCCATAACAGCGGTTTCGTATGTTGCAGAGAAAAACATCATTTGGCAAGTAGGAGGAAGCAGTCTGAAAGATGAAAAGCAGAATTGTATACTGCTCGTTCCTTATGTCGAAGAGAATGTGAAGGACTCGTGTGATTCAGTCATTTTCTCACTTGTGGATACGAATACATTGGTCTTGATGTCCTTGAGTGGCAATCATGACATCTGCCTCATCCAGTACAAAGACTGAAATTTTACTAAGGTCAAAGAACTTGAACTTTATCGCCCAATCCAAAACTTTCCCTGGTGTTCCAATAATGATATGGTCACTGATCTTCGTCCCTTTTGGAACTAAAATAAAAATCCAAAGATTTTTCATGATTTATCATTTTGGTGACTATTGAATTAAATTGAGTGTTGAAAGTCTTATGATGCATTATGAATATATTACTTTCTTCTCCCCTGACGGCATATTTGAGCTTAATTTCAGGGCAAAACTGGGACATTTTTGCTGCCACTTCTCCAGTTTGAATAGCCAATTCATAGGTAGGTGATAAGCAGAGAACTTGTGGATAATTTTTGTTCGGATCTACTCGACTCAGCATAGCCAGAACAAATGCTGCAGTCTTACCAGTACCAGACTGTGATTGAGCGATCATGTTTTGTGGCCTATTAAAAATGAAAAACTTACTCAGTTTTTTTTTATTAAATACAAAAATCTTACACAGACGAAGTTTTCGTCTTTTTAGGAGCTTAGTCAATAAATGCTCCAAGATAGGCATACATCGAGTCAAAAACTTGATCAAATGAACCATTCGAAGTTTCTAAATCAGAAACAAACGGACAAGATCTATAAAGACAGTGCAACTCAAATACTTGACACGAGAAAGTTAAACTACGGAAGTTGCCAGGAATGTTTATTATCTCAAATGACTCGTTGTTTGGTAAACCGAATCAATGGTATAATTCATTTCTGAAATAATAGAGGCAAGGATCTGCTGTCATAGTTAATCTCCAAAACTTACGGATCTGCGAGTAACGTTGGCAGAGCAGTCTCCTGAATTTTTGATGGAGCATTGAAGCCCATGGCATAAACTCCCTTCAGGAGAGCCGGTTTTCTGAAAAACATAATTGCCAGGTGTTGGAAGCATCTTTGAAGCAATGATGCTCATACTTTTATCAACTAATGAAATATTATGACAGTTTCTAACAACATCTTTGATCGCTTTCTATCAGATTCCATTGAAAAACAATGCGTGACTAAATACTAATTGATAAAAGCTTATTTCTTCTCTAAATTGCGATTCAATATGACGAGTGAAATGTGCTAAATGAATACCGAATGATACTAACAGATGAAGCGCTTCGAAGGTTTTGATGCTGTACAATGGAGAAGTGGGGTCTTTTCTTTGAATTTCAAGATCTTTGGTGGTCTCGACTAATCCCTTGCGAATTATCTTCTGCAGCAACGATTTTTCTGCGGGAGTGATATGTTCCTCAGTATCATCGCTTTTTGAGGATTCGCTGCTTGCCACTGGCGGTGTACTCGGCGTTGAAAGGCCTATGTTTGTTACCTTGATAAAGCAGGGAAAATAAAAGTATCAATGTAAAGAATGTATGTACAATAATAAATAAATTTGAAAATCTGCTATATCTCGAAAACATGTACGATTAAAATAAATGAGCAGTGATGTAGTGTGATAAGATCTAATATTCTAATTCCTTACGCTCACAAAAAACCACAACAACGCACGCGCGTTTCCTCGTTTGAGCGAAAAAAAAATAATCGCTCTGAAAAAAGAACTGATGCTACATAATTTTATAAAAATATAATCGTCGGGAAATTATTGTTGGATTGTTGATTATGGAAACAATGAAGATACGTTCTTCCCTAACAAATGATTGTTGCATATTGCGTAGCAATTTCGGGCAGTGGTTACGGTTAAAATTTAAGGTTATGCCGGGATATTTGCCGCTTGAAACTATCCGTACATCTATGAATATGTATTAATATTACCTGCGCTGCGAGATTTTCTTGTTCATCAACGTATTTGCCCCAATCAAGTTTAGACGTAGCCATTGCGTTGATTTCTGAATTTTTGTCAAATATTTTATCAGAAAATTGACCGTGATGTACCACGCAATCACATGTGGCGGCCAAGCAACGAACTAATGACTTAATGTTGACGATGATCGATTTCTCTCGAAGATCAAACCTCGAAACTCGACATGATTATCACCGCTTCGAAATTGGGATTCCCCTTTCTATCAACCGAATTAAATGGAACAGCGATTATTTATTTATTTATTTTATCTTAATTTGAATATGCATATTGAGTATTGTAGTATCATGTAATGTATGTATTTACACATTAGGGTGATCCGTATTTTGGATATTTTCGATTTTTTTTCACGATAGTTAGAAATCGGTTCCAAATAAATACTAAAAAATTCCTGCCACATTTGAGCTCGATATTTTAATTTCTACCTGCCCCCTCCCTCGCGCCGGCAATCAAAGTTTTGATTGAAAAAATACATGTATTTTATACTGTCAATTATTTGAATATTTTTTTGAACCCAGTGGAAATCAATATAGAAATTTGGCACAAATATTCCTCATAGTATAAAGTATAATTGCAGTAGTATGTCAAATTTTTTCATCCATAATTTTTGAATTTGTGATCTATATGAGGGGCATTCCAAGTCAAATCACAGGGTCATCGGCCGGACCTCCATCGACTTTGATCGTGAATTTTTATTTTTTTGGTCCTTTCGGGCCCAGAATGGAATCTCAGATTTTTTTCGTATGATAAATTATGAATGAACTTACAACTATAATCCAAAAGCGCAGTTATTTTCTGAGGAATTATTTGTTATTAAAACTTAAAATGAATACGAAAGTAATTCCAGTTTGTCTATTTGATATAATTTGAATTAGTACGTCATACAACTGAATAAATCCATTAAGTTGGAGTTATAGCGCAAGTAACTTATTACAGAATTAACATATCGTCCACGGTACAAAGCAATATCACAAGCAATACAATCCAGAAATTCTTATTAATCTCGTTCGCATCGATGATGGATCGTAAATAGAAATTAAACAATGGTCATAATCGATAGTTCTGAGTAAATTACAGTGATGATATTACATCAATGTGTAAAAAAATTGGGCTTCAGGCTTGATGGCAATAACATTTATAAACTATATTATTATCTAAAACTTTATTACGCTCCAAGTTTTTCTATCTCATCCACGTTTTCGGCGTCAAAATAATGGATCTTTTTTCGAAAGTGTTTTTCGATATCGTGACATAGTTCCATTGCGTGTGGGGAGTCCACCAGATTTATGGCAATACCAGATTTACCGAATCTACCTGTCCTACCAATTCTATGCAGATAAGTTTCGCAGTCCGCTCGACGGTCCTGATCCATCGGCAAGTCGAAGTTTACTACAATGGTTACTTGCTCAACGTCGATTCCTGAAATTCATGTTAATTTTTCAAGTTTCTTATGACAATTAGATCATAAATTATGGTTTATCGTAGCACACACATAACGATTTTCTCACCTCTCGCTAAGACATTGGTTGTGATGAGAACCTTTTCAAGTCCAGCTCGAAATCTGTTTAAAACAGCAATGCGCTCCTCGACAGTCAATTCAGAAGATAAAACAGCCACTGCGTGACCATCTTTAGTCATCTTTTCAGCCAACCAACCAGCTGTTTTCTTAGTCTGTGTAAAAAAAAACAATAACAACAGATATAAATTTGCATATAAATCGGATGTTACTTATCCGAGGTTTCGTATGTTAGCATAAAATAATCTCAAGTTGCCGGTGGTATAATTGACACAAGAAAACGAATGAAATTCGCAATTGTTGAAAAGTATTTACATGACAGAAAATAATGGCTTGTCCGATGGTGATAACGCCATAAATATTGGTGATGGCGGTGTACTTTTCTTCAATATTATTGCACTTGGCATAGTACTGCTTGATATTGTCCAAGCACTCCTCTTCTCTGGGTAATTTAATGATCAATGGATTAATCACAATTAGTTCAGCAAATTCCATCACAGCTGCTTCATATGTTGCAGAGAAAAACATCATCTGGCAAGTAGAAGGCAGTAGTCTGAAAGGTGAGACGCAGAATTGTATAATACTCGTACATTATATCGAAGAGAATGTGAAAGACTCATGTGATTTGAATATTTTCTCACTTGTGGATGCGAATACATTGGTCTTGATGCCCTTGAGTGTCAATCATGACATCCGCCTCATCCAGAACAAAAACTGAAATTTTTTCCAGGTCGAAAAATCTGAACTTTATTGCCCAATCCATCACTTTTCCCGGTGTCCCAATTAGTATATGGTCAGTGATTTTTGATCCTCGTGGAACTAAAGGAAAAATACATCGAAACTAATGTTTCACGAAATTTGTGAGCTGATACATAAATAGCAGCTATAAAATTGAACATCGCTGAAGAATCGGTAATAGGTGTTGAAAAAAAAAAAAACAGCATAAAATATGCGGCTTGTTAAATCAGTTGATAGCAATGCTTATGAATATTTAATTGACTATCGAAAGACCAAACTGAATTGTCAAACATGCTACAGACATAATGTTAATATGAAGAAATTACGTTCTTCTCCTTTGACGGCATGTTTTAGTTTTATTTCTGGACAAAACTGAGCCATTTTTACTGCCACTTCTCCAGTTTGAATCGCTAATTCATAGGTAGGAGAAAGACAGACAACTTGTGGATAATTTTTGTTCGGATCTACTCGACTCAGCATAGCCAGAACAAATGCTGCAGTCTTACCAGTACCAGACTGTGATTGAGCGATCATGTTTTGTGGCCTATTAAAAATGAAAAACTTACTCAGTTTTTTTTTATTAAATACAAAAATCTTACACAGACGAAGTTTTCGTCTTTTTAGGGGCTTGTTCAATAAATGCTCAAAGATAGGCATACATTGGGTCAAAAAATTGATCAAATGAACCCTTTGCGGTTTCTAAATCAGAAACAAACGGACAAGATCTATACAGACAGTGCAACTCAAATACTTGACACAAGAAAGTTGAACTATGGAAGTTGTCATGAATGTTTGTCGTCTCAGATGACTCGTTGTTTGGTGAACCGAATCAATGGTATAATTAATTTCTGAAATAGTAGAAGTAAGGATCTGCTGAAATAGTTAGTCTTCAAAACTTACGGATCTGCAAGTAACGTTGGCAAAGCAGTCTCCTGAATTTTTGACGGAGCATTAAAGCCCATGGCATAAACTCCCTTCAGGAGAGCCGGTTTTCTGGAAAACATGATTGCCAGGTGTTGGATGTATCTTTCTAGCAATGATGCTAATACTTTTATCAACCAATGAAATATTATAATAGTTTTTAACAACATCTTTGATTGATTTCTATCAAATTCCATTGAAATACAATGTGTGACTAAATCAATTAGATAGAACCTTATTTATTCTCTAAATTGCGATTCAATGTGACGAGTGAAATCTGCTAAATAAACATCGAATTATACTAACAATTGAAGCGCTTCGAAAGTTTTGATACTGTACAAGGGAGAGTTTGGATCTTTTCTTTGAATCTCCAGATCTTTGGTAGTCTCAATTAGCCCGTTTCTAATTATCTTCTGCATCAAGGACATTTCTGCAGGAGATGAATATTCCCGAGTATCATTACGTCTAGATAGTTCTCTCTCTTTCAGTAACGTCGTGCTGGCGGCATTCGGGATGCTTGTGACCTTAAATAACATTAGAGAAATTTACATCTCGTTAGATGTGATCATTTGTTGATTGTTCTCCGAGCACGTTTCCGCGTTCAACGAAGTTTCCGGGCATCCATTGGGATTAGAATATAGGGTTATACCGGAACCTTTCTTTTTTGAAAATGAATTATATACACATTACCTCAGACGCCAGACGTGCGTGTTCATCAGTGAATTTCGCCCAGTCAACTTTTGATAACGCCATACTTGACCACAGAAATTATAGTATTTAAAAAGTTTATGCAGAAATATATAATTACACACACATGCCCGCGTATTTCAGACAATGGTTAATGGCATTACACCACGAGGGATTCGGGATTCCCCCCCATGCCGCGGGAAAATTCAAAATTTTTAAATTTACTCACAATTTTACATAGTGAAATTGTGAGTATGATAATTAGTCAATAAATGGGATTCTGGATATTGAAAACATCGTACATACATTTGCTTAAAGTGATTTTTTATTTATTATCTCTTTCTCATATATTTTATATCATAATATTATCATGTATTTATATTTCGCCCTATACTAAGTAAGACCTTTGTAATAAACGTAAGATGAATGATCAGCATACAAACGTCCTGATCTGTAATCATATTAGATAGTTGTATGTAGGTAGCGATAATAAATACAGGCCGAAATAATAATTGTCAATAACTATTATATAATACTTAGCAATTTGTATCCTGCCACCATGATGATTCGGATATATCAGACTATTATTTTTTCTTTTTTAAAATTAAATTCTAAAATTTGATTCCACTATATAATTATTATGTATATCTATATTATCAATATGTATTTAACATAGTATAAGCTTATTATATATTATACCAAAATTAAACCATTAAGACAGCGAGACTTCGAGTCCCAATTATTAAACCACTGGTTAATATATATACCTATATATATGTATATAATAAATCATAAACATATATATGTACTATAGTTATTTAATTATATCCAAAATCTCTCTAATATTCAATAACTATAATAATGTCTGCTATTTGTTTAGCTGAGAAATTTTCTAATCTACTGAAAAGCATATACAGATCATTCAATCAGTTCTATTTTAAAATTTAATTCATTCAAAATTGTATTGTAATTGAGAAAAAAAATTTACAATATATAATTCCTGCATGATTATTATTCCATCTTGTATGATGTGTATTGATAAAATAAGAATTTCAATATCATATCCATGAATAAGCATAAGTAAAACTAGTCCGAGCTAAAAATGATCGCCCTTCAGTCAATCATTTAGTATTATAAATTTTGCAATTGTAATGTTACATAACTCACACCTATATGTATTTGTTCAAAGAATCGTATTTGATACTTTGTCGGTATCTAATTGAAAATTACCATTGAATTATACTAAGCAGCAAGAACTAAGGCGTGTGGAAATTTTTATGCTTATGATAAAATAATTTTCAATACATCCCTGCAGTACGAATGATGGTATATAGGTATTTCTTATTTCTTTTATCCCATCGATTTTAGTTAGAAATTTTTTGTGTTAATATTAATTATTTAACATACAGCTGCGTTGAACTTTTAATCTAATCGTAACTAATTGTGATTTTTCTATATTTACAAATTCAATTCATAACTCTGCACGAGCCATTCTGTACGCTTTTCGAAAACTGGGCTCGATCCCATTAAATAGGTAATTATTAAAACCCATATTCTATTATTAGGGGAAAATCTGATAGCATATTCAGGTCTATGTCGATTTTCTGTTTCTGTCGAATCCTAATTTGTTCCTGGAGATTGTAAAATCCTGTGTTGAATAAACTATGACTAATACATGGGCCATCGTAACGCCTCACGAAATATATTTCATGTATTCGAGATGCACAGATTATTATATTATGTTTAAATGTAGATCTCCACGCAGTTAATACAACTCTCAAGATTTTTTAACAACTGTTGAAATCGCCTTATTTACCACAGTCTGTGGGACGAGATGTACCGTTATCAATGAGAGGTCAAGCATTTTACGCTGGTATTTCTTGTGAAAGACAAAGGCAGCGGACTGCGTCTTAAACACGATTGTAGCACTGCCCTCGCTCATGCGTATGCTCTACAACACGAATATAACAAAAAAAAAAGTACAATTATTAATTAGGTAATAAGCGAATTTATTCAGCGAAAATATGAGGTATAAAAAATTGACAAAAGCAGTTAATCTTAAAAGTAAATAAAAGAAAAGCTATAGCAAGTATTTTATACTAATTTCAGGCATATTGCACTATATGTATAGTCTACCCGAACAGTTTGGCATGATTTTTTAATGCTTTCACGCCGCTTATTGTGTTTTGAGAGGAAGTATAAATTTTTACAAACTAATCAAAATGAAAAAAAAAAGATAAAAAATGATACGCAGTAAGGGTGCATTGGGAAGTAAATTTGAAACCTTTTTTTTCTAAGATAAGGAACCAAGTTTGGCTTTGTTATGCAATGTAGTATATATGATAAGTATAATGTTACCTTTTCCTAATTCAAGGAGGTAGAGGTAATTTATAAATAATAATCTTATTGAAAATCATTCCGAATCTAAGGAGGGTCTAGTGTAATCACATTAGAAAGTAGCCAAAACGTTAAAATGCCATGCCTTAATATTATAATACATAATAAAACTGTGTGTAAATTATCTTTATCATCATGCAAAAAGGATAGTGTATAAAAATGTTAATCGATATATGAATAATCATTTAACTGAAGTTCATTTATTAAATAATACTATCTAAATCACTAGATAGATTCTTTCTTATCTAAATTGCATATTTCAAACATTCTAACGTATGCTTAATGTGTTTCATTTTGAGCTGGCATTTTAATAAATTCCCGAAACGTAGGTGATGGAAGAAATGAACAGTACTAACACGGTTTTCTTAAATTTTACATTGTGATAGTATTCAGAAAAAATCAGGTTTTTTTTACATCAAAAGTTCAAGCCCGGTACATACCGAAATTATGACATCGATGATTGATGTATAAGGTAGGAAAAAATTAAATAATAAAAATATTTCATTAAATGCGGTAACAAAAATATTTCAGAGAACTATAAGGTCATTCGTATTTACCAAACTCTTATAACTTGGTTCAAAAGTTCCTAAATAATATTCCAAGCTGAGTACTTGCTACGTATGTAACTTCTAATACGTCATAGTTTAAAACATTAATAATCGAAACGTTGACATAATGATAGATACATAAAATAACTTTCAAATCGATGAAATATGCTCATCGATTTAATCGTTTATTTATCTCATTTGTATACGAATGATTATTATACATTACTCGCTATACTACACATGAAAAAAAAAGGAAAAAAAAATTAAGGAGATTCGTGATGATTGCTATCTCATTATTAAGTATCAGTTATTTCCAGTCCCTAATTTATGAAATCGAGTATTAATGAGTATTAATGAGTATTAAGACAAATGAAGAACCTTTAGCTTTGTCATGGAGATCGACTACTCTCTACTAATCTACCAAGTCTTCGATACATCTTACTCTATCCTAGAATTTCAATTAGGTATTCTGAGTAATAATCAGGTGAAATTATCACAGTTTTGTTAACAGACTTTAAGAGTCTGACTTTGGTGAAAAGCATCTGAGAACCTCGTAAAAAAAAGAAATATGTATGCAATCTTGTTAACAGAAAAAAAAACAAGAAAAAAATAAAAAAAATAAAAATTAGAATCTACTTCAAAGTTACGAATAATTGATACGTTTAAAGGAACAAATTACCTTCATTCTTAGTTATTATTAGTAAATAAACTACTGAAAAGATAACAGGTATATATGTACTAGAGCACATCTAATCCAATATCGCAAATGCTAAATATATGAAAAATATGTATATGTATTTTGTTATATAACAGAAAATAAAACTTAAAAAATTCTTTTCAAACAAGCAACCAAAAATAAACATCTAATTATTAAATTTTGAATTACCGTTGCAGTATCATCGCATATACATAATACCCATTTCAAATGAGTTTATATTCTCAATTTTAGAACCGCGTAATGATATTGCAAAGGTAATTCTAACTCTTTGGCATTCTCAGGTAAATATAGTCACCTCAAGCGTGCCGATGCCCTGACACATCCGTCTTATTTGGTTTTCTGTTGTACTAGCAGCCAAGTTTTCTATCTTTACAGTGTTGGTCTTAATCTCAGGTAATTTTCTCATCTGCGGTAGTGATTTCTGAAGAACGACCCTCTGATTATTCTGCGTATTAACTACAACCTTCTGGCTATTAATGTTCAGATTTTTCTGTGCGTTAGTTAATGACACTTGAACATTTCCTGCAGGATTTTTCTTCAGTATTGTCTTTTGTACGCCTCCGGGTACATTGGAAATTATTTTCTGGACAATTTTCTGTTGTACATTGCCTCCTATACCTTTCTGCAGATTCGACACAGTCTTTTGTATCGTAGTAGCAACCTTTTGCGTGTTTGGTAACGGTTTGTGAATGACTACTCGTCTTATTCCATGTTGGGTAGGAGTGAGATTAGGTTGTCTCTTGTGGATCGTGTCGTTTTGTTGAATAGTCGGAATTGAAGAAGCGGCAGATTCTTTTTGGTCGCTGTTATTCAATACGGTTGGTTGAACGGTTTGAATTGTTCTGACGATACGTAAACCAGACGATCTCTCCACTCCCTACAATACAAAATCGTAATATTGAATGAAATTGTGAGACATACAATATTATTTTTATTTTTTTTTGATCAGTAATTGATCGTCGTGATATTAAAATAAAAGATAAGATTGTAAAAGAAAAAAAAAAGTTCATAAACGTTGGCTCTACTTTACACCAATATAGCGCAAAAATGAGGAAATAAAGAAAACAATGGATACTTATAAATATATTTTATTTAAAACATAAATATCAAAGAATACATATAAGAAATTAAAAGACTGCGCATGCAGACTTGATGCGTTTTAATATGTATAATCAAAAAAAAAAAAAGAAAAAATTTCTTCAACGCCATGTTTAGTTGTATAAATAATGCCGTACAACGCCAAAAAAGAAAGTACAGATCACAGTATAATTGAAATATTATATTATTTCCGTTATTTGTTTCTTTTCTTCTTCAAATTTTGTAAATGTATAATGTTGTAAATCGACGACGTTCCTATAGAAACGTGAATTGATTTGATATTTAAAAAGAGGATAAAAATAACAGAATAACATTGCGTCCAGTAAATATAAACAAGACTCATAATAATTTTTAATTCATTTAAAAGATGTTGCGTTCATCGTTGTTTAACAACAAGCGGTTAAATTAGACCGCCCAATTTGTCTAAAGAAAAAAAAAAAAAAAAAAAAATTTAAAAAATTTCTTCAAAGAAGTTTGAATTTTTATCATTTCAGTCAATTAATTCGTTCGTTTTTTTTGTTTGTTTTTCTCTCTATCTCGCTCTCTAATTATTCATTATTAACAATTTTCATTATTTATACTACGCAACAGATTTTATAAGATCACCGAGTTGTACTCAATAATTTCAATCCGAGTAATCCAGTGATCTAGACTACTGAAATATCATGATTTTTACATGCTTAGTGCTATACCTCTGTGGGCTGTGCACCAACAGGTCGACTTCGACCTCTGCCAACAGCTGGGCGAGCTTTAACATCCTTCGTAACACCTGTTACCACAGATACAGGCTTTGTTTCTTGACTCGGTTCCGCTGTAATAATAAAATCATTATAATAAATATAATAAATATAAAAAATATAGGTAAATGTCGTTTAATTCAAAGTTGAACATCTACCGTTTGATATCAATCAAATTGAAACTAACCAGCTGCGTTTGTCTCGGCTTTGTCTTTGTCATACTGTTTTTCCATTGCGGCTATTTTTCGACGATTTTCTTTTTCTTTGAGAAATTTTTCCCTCATACGTTTTTGCTCCTCAAGCTTTTTGCGATATTCTCTCATTTCCGGATCCTCGTTTTCATAAACCTAATGAAATTACAAATATGACAATAACTCCCGTAGATCATAATTCAGCAAACTTATACAAAACATCTTCGTGATCAAATTTACCTTCTTCTCACTAGCTGCCTCAGATAGATTATCGATTGTTCTCACTTCGTGTAAGTTTCTGCTATTTAACTTCACTCTTTTTGGACTCACATCCCTCTGGCCTCTGCTCACAAATACTTCGGGACTTCTCTTCTGCTGCGATCTGATAATCCCTCTGGACGCTGCGGTGGGTGGTCTGCTGACGGGTGTTCTTTGCGAACGATTTTGCTCGTAACTCTCATTACGGTAACTCGAATTTGTTGAAGGAATTCGATTGTCTCGAGGACGGTCTAAGCTCGAGCGGGAATGAGGGTCTCTGTCGCGATAGCTTGATTGTTGTTCTCTTCCTCCCTAACAAGACATCAAGTTTTTCATTCCAATTTACTAATTTTATTAAATTATAATTACCTAAATTGTCGCAGATATAGGGTTCAGGTATTTCATTGTTAAAAACTAACAGAGCTTATTCAGCCTACTTACGTCTGAATAATCCATAGTAACGCGAGTACTATGCGAACAGCATGTCTTAACATAATTGAAAATTCCATATTACTAAGAGATTTCAGAGAAGCTAAAATTTTATTTATTATAGTTATTCGTAACTTTATTCATAACTTGGAAACAGTTAGATTTATCGAAAAAGTCCAAGACACCATTTTTGTAGAACGTTCAATTTTGAACAAAGGCAGCTATGCAGAATCTTTCTAAGTATATTAGTTCTTAAGATATAACAATCGAAAGATGCCACAAGAACATTTCCCATGTTTTTTAAATGGAAAATGAAAAATAGCGATCAGCGACATTCAAAGATTAATATTAGTAGCTGAGTTCTCTTGTGGCTCGTTATTTGATCATACAAAACTATGCTATGCTATGGAAAACACAAAGATGTTAGATAAGTGAAGAGAAATAACAATTACCTGATAATTATCTCTCGAGTCCCACTGACTTTGGCTTTTATAATTATTTTCAAACTGATCGTTGTAGTAGTTATCCCTATTGTAGCTAGTTTCGATATGAAATGAGTTACTGGAGGTAACATTCGGTGTCTTTTGAGATTTGTTTTCCTGCCAGACATCAGAAAAATATGCGTAGGGATCCTGTGAACATAACTCAATCTAATTAGACCCCATTTTCATTCTGTAATATCCATCAAACATCAAGTAAAACAGAAAATACACTAACGTCGCTCTTATTCTGCTGTACATTTGGTTGGGGGTATTCCTGTTGCGGCTGCGCTGGTGCTGGTGCTGGTGCTGGTGCTGGTGGTGGTGCTGGGGGCTGACTGTACGGTCGTTGATCTTGAAACTGCCCAGGGGTCGGCTGTATAAATTGGTCATTACCAATCTGCGAAGTTGGTGGCGGTGGTTGTTGCTGTTGAATTGCCGAATCCCACACCAATCGTGCTACGCGATATTTAAAAATGAAAAATTATGTTTTTAGACATGAAAAGATTCGATGTAAACTGATCCTTGATTTATTAAGAGCTTATCAGCTCGTAGTACTCAGAGTACCATAAAATGGTTTAGAAAAATGTCGATTTACCATCAGTCGTGGGTTGAACAGCGCCTCGGAAGTGCGGGTTTATTAATATTTTATGCCCAGGCGGTAAAGGGTTGGGTACATTTCCAATTGGTTGTGAAGGTGGTACAGGAGGTCCGTTATTATACTGATTGTTCTGAGTTTGTTCGTTGTAAACAGGTCTCGAATCGTAAACAGGCCTAGCCTCCTGACAGAAATGCGGATCTTGATAAGGTGGTAAATTTTCAAAAGTAACTTGATTTGGGATATTCGGGGGATTGGGATGGCTTTGCATAACTGGAATTTGATTGTGAATTGGCGGACGTAAATGTCCCTGCATCAATGGTCCTGGATTTCTGAGAAGAGGGGGTCCCTGATTTCCCTGCATCTGGGGACGCTGGTTTCCGTGCATTGGGGGGCCTTGATTAATTCGTCCAAGAGGACCTTGATTTCCTTGCATGGGCTGTGGCGGTGGTGGCGGTCCTTGATTTCCTTGATTCATCTGTTGTCCTTGATTTTGAAAATGCTGCGGTTGATTGTGCATGAACTGAGGCTGATTTTGGGGGTAATTTTGGGGTGGTGCAGGACCAAGCAGTGGACCACGAGGGTCAAAGTCTGGTCTTGGGCCCATTAACCTTGGACCAGGAGGACCAACCGGTCCTTGGAATTGATTGGGATTAAAGGGTGGTCGATTCTCCATGAATTGAGGTCGAATTTGCGGGGGACCGTTTAATGGGAATTGCGCATACGGTGGTCTCATTGGGGGATTATTTTGCTGGAAAGGTATATGCTGGTTAGGCATATTTAATCGCGGACCCTGAGGGTATGGTGGTCTATTTTCAAGCAACGGTGGCCGAAATGGTGGTCGTTGATTTTCAAACGGAACTGGACCGCGGGGGCAATTGAATCTGGAATAGAAGAAACAAAAATTCATGTATTCTGGATTGAGTATCCCTTCAAAGTGGTATACAAGGTGAGTTTTTGAAATTCTTACAAGCGAATATGTCGAGAACGGATCGAGGTATTGAGAAAAATAATATTTAAAAAAATATACGATAAAAAAAAAAACAGAGTTGACCTTGATATCCTCAAGGCATCTTGATCCGTTGAAATTTCATATGGCCGAGATAAAGTCCCCTTTGTGCCAGCAATTTTTCGTATATTATTTTTTTCAAAACCTCGAACCATTCTCGAGATCTTTGCTTGTAACAATTTGAAAAACTCACCTTGACTGTTTGAAAAAGAATATCTCGGAAGTTTATACACCCCATTAGGTGGCAGAAACTGCTGCTTACCTTGGAGCGAAATTAGGGACATTCGGTACGATGAACCTCCCGCCTCTGATTCCTCTTATTCCCCTGCCTCTACCACGGCCCCTGAATGATGGCCTGGACTGTTCTAAGGTGACAACATTTTCTAAAGAATCTGGAATCTCGTTATTCATCTTTGGAGAAATGATAGTCCTTTCGTTTTGGAATCTGTTTCTCCTCTCCTTGGCCTCTTCACAGTCGTCGTCTTCCATTCCCTGACCATTTCCAACGTAGAAATCCTTTTGCGCACTTTTTTGTAATTTTTCTCTGAGATCTGGCATGTTGGGTGAATTTCCCATGTTATCAACTCCGTCACCTCCTCCTCCTCCTCCTCCTCCAACATTTTCTTCATATTCACGATGCGTGTAATAGATTACATCGTTATCGTGTCTTTCTTCATAATAGTTGTTATGGTTACGGCTATCCGTAACACCGCTATAATTAACATTGTCTTCTTCCCCCTCTAAGTCGTCGAGTGCATCGGTAACGCCTAAATCCAATACGTCATCTGTTTCCTCTTCTCCCTTATAGCTACTCTGCTGCTCGGGGAATTAAACAGCCAAATATTTGTAATGAATTTACATTATTCAAATACAATTTTTATTTATTCTAAGGGTAATCTCTAACGTATCATTTCTTTTCCAAAGACAATTCGATTCATTTTACCCTGCTACTATTTTTTTTTTCTTCTTTTTTTTTTTTATTTAGTATTTGAACTTTAAATTATTTCATGCATTATATACTTATATAAGTTTCCAACTTTTGAATAATTACAATTTTAGGTCATTTGTCAATAAAGTAATGCTGAATATTTCAGATATCACATGCCGTAATAATATTAGTATAAAACAACTAATTTCCATGAAGATATTATCATTCGTTAATCAATCCTACCCATCGTCTGACGTATCGACGTATTATTTACCATTCTAAATTCTGAACTGACGGATAAATTGAATTAACCGAAAATTCGTACCTAGCAATAGCTAAATTTCGATTACATTCTAAACTATCATAAAATATGTAGATTCAATAAACGTAGGTTTTTGTGATAAAATTAATAGGCAAACTTTGTTGCAGCTTACCAACCACGGTAAGCAGTTCTTAAAAATCAATACCAATTTCTCTCAAGGAGTTTTTAAGATTATTTTATGTTTTGAATTCTTGCTGGCTTTGTGGTGATGTTTTATGATAAATTCTAAAACAGATCATCTCGCTAACTACTAAATCTCAATAAACTAGCATTTATTTATTATTTTCATGAATCCGATCAATATTCATTTTGTATATAATTAATGAATAAATTTTATCTCTCTCTTATTTGTCAACTTTCCTCCCCATTGAAATGATTTATCAGAAAAATCACCACGCCAATTTTTGGTCCTACTAACTTATTCAACTGAAAATTTTAACGTTCAGGGTTTGTCGGGGAACATAAACTTTCCAATAAAAGTTGTTTACGAACCATGAATATCCATATTAGTGATATGTAATGTTCAAAACTGATTTTTAATACGAAAATATGGGAAGAAAAAATATTGGGCAGAGGATTTCACTGGCCAGATAAAAAGGACAGCCCAATTTCAGAAGATTTAACTTAAAGAAATTGGATATTGTGAATCATACATCAATATATTCGTTCGATTTGTAACTGATATTAGTCATTTTTGAATTATCAGCAGCTGAATTATTAGCTTTCAAAAAGCTAATCTTTAGATTTTTGGAGTGTAGAAATGAATCTAACCGATCCCATACAACATTTTTTTTTTAGAACCGTCAAAGATATTGGTAAAGACAGAGGGGTTGGGTGTAAAATGTAAAATGAAGTAGTTATTATCCGTCAAATTTTTTTGACGATTAAATTGATTATAAAGAGGTATTTAAAGCTCTTTCGGAACCTACGTGACTGGTAGATAAAATCAAAGAATAATCTGGCTCACATAGATCCCGAATACATCTTCTATAATTAACAATAATTTTTAAACAGTTCTTTCAAAACTGAAAAGCACAGAAGCATTGAGATTGACTGTCGTGTATGGCCCATACATAAATATGCGACTATCATAATTTAAACTCGGAAATGGGAGTAGCAAACAAAGAAGAAGCCGGAAATCACAATTTCTATAAAACTTTATGACCAAAAAAAAGCGAATTTAGTTTAACTTGTGATTACAAGATTACTAGACTCCAATCACATTACTTCCGTATACTTTTCGGTCACTCGTAACAGACGGCTTATTTTCACAGCTAATAATATAAATCAAGTTTCATATGATCATTCTTTCAACAGCCATGCGACGATTTAAGGATAACATACAATATAAGAAGCAAAATGTACATGATTTACAAGGACTTAATTGCCATTGAATAAATAATTAGGGGATATGTTTCAAGTGTGAAAATAATATTGGAATCAAAATGGAGGTGGTAAAAGTTCCTGAATAAAATTTACGCCGTGTAATAGCGAGGTAGCTGCCTACGCTTAAAATTACATAAAAGTAAGTCTAGTCAATGCAGCATTTGCGCATCTTAATAATAATAACTAATTATAACATTAATGTCATTCACGAAGATCTTCTAAAATCGTATTTCTTCGAATATTTGACATTTCTCGCTAAAGCTCTTACAACTTCTTGTTACCTACTGTCCCTTATAATTAGCGATAAGTGATTATCCGCTTTTATTTTTAGGGTGCTGGGTAAAAAAATATATACAAAAAGCACCCACGAAAGCCGGCATCTCCAAGATTGAGCTGCTGTACATAATACATGTTACAATTCATTCAAAATATCACAGTAATTTATGAAAATGCAGGAGCCTCTTTCTCTTTTTTTCTTTTCCCCCGTCCTCGACTATCTTAATATCTTTCTATCCTTTTAGAAACACAGAAATTATTTTTCTTTCTTTCTTTCTTTAGACTTATATGAGATTTGATTAACAACATGTAATACATTTAAGTAATACATACATTTATGCACCATAATATTCAAGTTGAAAAAGAAATTCTTTGAATTTTTTGTATACTTTCGGTAAATCTGGTTTACAGTCGTTACTTATGTTTGATTAAAACTTGTTATATTCAGCTTTGGATCATTGTCTAAACCGTATTTGAATTTCTTGGTCGATCGATTATGCAGGAATTTATAATAAAAAGCGGAAGACATCCTGATTTTAGGAAAGTATATAAACATTCAATAAAATTGAACAGTGATCATGAATTTATTTTATTACAAGGTAGTAGGTCGCCAGCGAGCTCACCGTCTCAACTTCATAGTCATCTGCTAAAAGCGCTTCCTCTTCGTCATTTCCCAGCTCATATTCTTCATCCCCTAGGTCCTCGTCCAACAAGTTTTCGTCGCTAAATTAAATTTATGGAATATAATTATCACCCTTTTGGTAAATATTTAAAGAAAAAAATAGTATTTCGAGAGTTTTGCTTCTGAATTTTTTTTCGTATTTCCTGATTTTTGAAGACCAAAATTTCAGTTTTTGTACAAAACTTTAGATCCTAATGTTGAAATTTTAACAAATGTTTAATAAAAAAAAAATTGAATTTTTGATATGAGTAAAAAAGTCCAACTCTTACTTCAAAATGTTGATATTTCATATTTTCTGACCAAATTCATGCGAGGAATAAAGTTAGCAAACTTTTTTGACACGAGACGAGTAAAAATGGAGAATATATCTTAAATTCGTGACACAGAAATGAGCGAAATTCAATATTCGTAAAAAAATTAAAAAATTAAAATAATAATAATAATATAAAGCAAAAGAATTGATGTTTCGGACTTTCACTTATTAGTTTATCACAGCGATGTGTATAAATCGACGAAATATGAAACAGTTAACGCTACGATCTTGAGTACGAAGAAATCTGTATACTACAATGAAAGAAGCTCGATTTTTTTACAAAGCATTTTAGCTTCTAACCTCTAAAGCCACGTCAAGCCGAGAAGAGAGAAACAACGAGAGTTTTAGAGAAATCTAAAGGCGGAGTTAGCAGCCTGAGGACTTTTGAGGACAGAGAAATGATCGGAGTAGTAAAAGGCGTAAAATATAGACTAGATTTTTAACTAGAAATATATAAGATACTTACCACTGTTCGGACATGTTCTGCAAACTTCTTCTTGGCTTCTGTATGCCGCTGCGTTGTCCATATATCGATTTATTATCGATATAGCACCTGTGTGTATGTGTGTGTGAAGTGATGTTTTTGAAGAAGTGATGAAAACCGCATAAATGGATGTTGACACTTCCGTTCAATTTGTTATTTGATTAATATTAAATATTAGAAAACAATATCGAGCTATTTATTTACTAATCTAACAAACTCAAGACTTAAATACGAAAATTTGATAACTGAAAATAATCACTCGTATACAATGAATTTTGATAATAGGAATCAGGTTTTATACTTCTTAAAACACACAACGCGATTGCAAAACCAAGATCTATAAACTCTGTTTAGTCGAGGTTGTCGTATATTGAGACGCCCCGGCGTCCTATCGACTTGCGTAACGTGACGACATTAGAATCGAAACAACGATATGAGAGAGAGCGAAGGAGATAGCTGTATACGTCACTACGTCCCCCCCACTTCGACGAATTTTTAAGACACTTTTCTCAAACATGAGACAACCTTTTTAAAGTTGCATTGAAAGACGTTGGTTTATTAAAAATGCTAAAGGAACTCAATGACGTCATCTACTTTTGAGTACCACATCGATTGTCAGAAGATCGATATGAGTGTATGTATAGGTATGCTTCGTGTATGTATACACACACATTACGGCAGGTATGTAGCAGACGGTTTTTGTAAATAAATAAATAAATAAAGAAATAGAAACGTGAAAGTTTATTTAGACAGTTCATATGGGTTTATATGATTATCGATTTTAGTTTCCAAAGAATTGAATAGTTATGTTGGTCAGATGTTGTACGCATAGACATTTCTGCAAAATGTTAACCTCAAATACCGGCCCGAATTATTTGAGGAAAATATTATCTACGAGAAAATTATTGACTAACAATTTGAGAAATTTTAGTAAGAATAAACCAGCTGTTATATTAGGAATAGAAACGAGCTGCGATGATACTGGCTGCGCGATTGTTGACAGTAATGGCACAATACTTGGAGAAGCTTTGCATTCTCAACATTCTGTGCACTTGAAGTTAGTATTTGATTATATTATTAATGATAATTAATTAAATAAGTTAAGATATTAACAAATAAAAAAAAAAAAAGGACAGTACGCACAGTTATCTCGTTATGCTTTGATAAAATTTCAAACTGCTATTCCTCCCACATTTAATTTCAAAATTTCTCTATATTTGTCGCAAAAGCTTGTTGCCTCAAGAACTACCAACCACATAAATTTCATTGAAATCGTACTAACACTCGCTGGGATATTAACACTTCTTTAAAAAACACGTTTTTACCTCCCCTTCTCAAACCTCTTGACAAATTTTTCTCGAAATTTATATCAGATCTACAAATATCTCAAAGCACCTGTATGCCAAATTTGGTGCGAATCGGTCCACTCCTTCAAAAGTTATTCAACAATACGCAATTTCGAGAATTCAAACTCCCTACTTTGTTCCCTCCCCTTCCCAAACCTATTGACAAAGTTTTGAAAGCATTTGTGTACCAAATTTGCTCCAAATCAGTCCTCTCCTTCAAAAGTTATTCAATGATACGTAATTTTGATAATTCAAACTCCACTATGTTGGGATACTAAAATGCAGCTTCCACTGTTTCAGTAACGGTGGAATAATACCACCAATTGCTCAAGACTTGCACAGCAAACATATAACAGATGTGGTAGAAAATGCGCTTATATCTGCAGGGTTGAAGTTGAAAGATATAGACGCTATAGCGACGACGGTAAAACCAGGTCTTCCTATGTCATTATTGATCGGAGTTAATTTTGGGAAATATTTATCGAGGATTGGAAAGAAGCCGTTTATTCCCATCCATCACATGGAAGCCCACGCGCTTACCGCCAGAATGGTGGAAAAGGTTGCTCGAATTATTCCACTATGTTTTTTCTATAATTTTTTCACCTTTTACCAAAATGTTTTTCATTAATTGTTCAGGTTGATTATCCATTTTTAGTCTTACTTATATCCGGTGGTCACTGCTTAATCGCTGTAGCGCTAAAAGTTGATAAGTTTCTCACTCTTGGTTCGACGATCGACGATTCGCCAGGCGAAGCTTTTGATAAAGTGAGTTTGAGCCAGGTAGAGAATGAGAAAACATTCGTGAGAAGATCGTTGGTATTTTATTAACGACCTATTGTCTAATTATAGACTGCTCGAAGATTGAAGTTGAGAAATATTCCAGAATTTTCAAACTTGTCTGGTGGCGCTGCAATGGAACTCGCCGCAAGTCGAGCCACAGATCCTGATCAGTTCAGATTCACAACACCCATGCTACAATATGCGGATTGTAACTTCAGCGTCTCCGGATTAAAGAACGCTGTACTTAGACACACAGTGGCACAAGAAAAACTGCACAATGTTACTGGAGACGAACTTATTCCTGATATCAATAACTTGTGCGCTGGATTTCAACTGGCAATGACTAGACATTTGTGCCACAGAACTCAACGTGCTATGGAATTCGTAAAAATGAAAAACCTAATTCCGGATGAAAACAGAATTTTGGTAAAGTCAAAGAAATATTTTATCATATCTCGTTAACATGATTTATCAAAAATTTCCTAAACTACTTATTACGTACCTGAAAACCTCCTTCTTCGATTTTTTTCAACAGGTAGTATCCGGTGGGGCAGCGTGTAATAATTTCATAGCAAACTGTCTCGAAACAGTTTGTTCCGGGATGGGATACAAACTTGTTAGGCCACCGCCAAAACTTTGTACCGATAACGGTATTATGATTGCCTGGAACGGGATAGAGAAGTGGATAGCTGATCAAGGTGTTCTGAGAGATCGAGAAGAGATCGAAAAGGTTGATATCGATTCTAGAGCTCCGTTTGGTGAAGATTGGAAAGAAGAAGTATCGAAAGCGAATATGAAATGTAAATGGGTAAAGCTTTCGTATCCAAGGATACAAAGCAGATAACATTTGTGCATAGAATAATAAATTACTGATAAAATAATAGCTTGATAATTTATTTAAAAAATAACTATTCATAATTACGCTTAAAAATATCGTTATTACTAATTAGATTAAATTATATTATATAAGCGTCGGAGTTCTCTGCAAAGTCTCTTGCTTCATTTTCTTCAACAATTCATAGTCCGGAAATTCCTCCTGCATTTTCATAGCTCGTTTTTCAGCATGATTATCTAGTACAGTTCGTATCTTTGCTTTTAACAGCTCGATCTCATCCTTGTGCTTTTGACCGAGAGCCAAGGGTAGAACAGCGTCGAATACCAGAGCCTTTTCAGGTCTCATAATGTCAGGAACATTAACTAAACTCTCCTCGTAGTTTATTATCATCGGTTTAATTTCGTTGAATTTTTCTTTTGCGTCCTTAGTGTCCATTTTATTTACAACAAGAATCGAAGGCATATTCAATAGGTCTGGCTTGTACAGTTCCAATTCTTTGTTCAGTAAGACTATCGTATCGAAACAATTTCTCGCTACGTGTTTAGGAGTCAATTGAAAACCTTGAATATCAACAACTACCAATATCAATTGCGTTCTTTCAACGTGTTTTAAAAATTTATGACCCATTCCTATGTTCACATGAGCTCCTTCGATAAGCCCTGGTAAATCTGCGACTGAAATCTGCCTCAGATCTTTGTAATGCATGATTCCTACGTTCGGCCTGATTGTTGTGACTGGAATAATCAAAATTCGCTTATTTAAAATCGTACTTAAAATCTGTAAAGGGTATTCTTTGTCTTTGAAGATAAAAATCATCATTGAGCAACTGCTTTTCGGAATTAGATGCGAAGTAAAAGCTGATATCCTGAGGAATACTCCTTAACATCGAATTTTTAGATCTGTTTTGGAATGGATTATGAAATCATGAATGCTGGGATCAATTTGGCTTCGAATTACGTTATGCTCGAGTATTCAGATCGATTCTCTCAACTTACACGGATAAGATGCGATTTTAGGATTAGCTTTAGAAACGGCGCGTAATAAAGTGCTTTTTCCCGCATTTGGAAAGCCGACTAAACAAACATCGGCAATTAGCTTCAAGTCCAAATTAATGGCTCGAACTTCTCCCTTTTGTCCACTGAATCCTGTCTCGGGACACCCTCCAAGTCCTCCCTTAGCAACGATCACCTTACTACCGGGCTTATCCAGTTCTCCTATAATCGTCAATCAGATTATGAAAAGAACATTTTCAAGCATAACATTTAATCTATATCTGCGTACCTAGCCGATGACCGTGATCATCGAGTATAGTTATGCCTGGAGGAACTTCGATTGTTACATCTTCTCCGATTTGGCCCAAAATTTGCTTCCCCGTACTGTTACCACCAGAGCCACCGGCTAATACCAACGAGTTTTTTCTATCAGAAATTCTCTTTAGAGTCTCGCCCTCTCTGGCAAGTAGATAAACGTTTCCACCTCGACCACCACAGCCTCCGTAACGTGGAAATCCCATGCCGCCTGTACCTCCCTTTACATGGAGACGTAAGGAGTCTATGAACATGCCTCGTAAATAGTTTCTCGGCACCTAGTAGATATTTTTAAGGATTTATTTATTGGAGTTATATGTTGGCTTAGAATTTTTTGAGATTTTTTCATTCATGGGGGAAATTGGAGACGGTTTGATTGTGGATTTAGGAATTCATTTACAGTAGCGAAGATACAACATAACATAACCTAATCTAACCTAAAAGGTAAGTAACGTTGGGGAAAATATTTAATTGCATGCTTTATGCAAAATCGAAATGTTATGTTGTTGGGTTATTTAATAGAGAAAGAAGAAGACACGACATGATGAGATACATTGTAAATGTATTAAGTAAAATATCGTACCCGACGTGCGGCATAACCTAAAATCTGTGTAAGTAAAACCATGACTGCACTGTTTATTTAGGAGTAAATTATTAAAATATATTATTCAAAAATCTGAGAAGTGATATTCGAAACATTTCGATATTTTTGTTAGTAAAATCTTGTCAGATACTTTATTCTTCTCATGCGTATATCAAAATAACTACAAATCGTTGAGAGATATGCTTCGATAATCGATATACAATATATTTCGACCCTGGTCGGCCCTTGGGTCGATCGATCTACATTTAAATTTGATTTTATTCGAATATTCAAACCAATGATGAGAGAAGTTGAAAATATTCGGCGATTTGAATGAAATTCGAAAGACTTTTTGGAGGATTTAGTTTATTGAGCTTATCGTAGAAGGGACGATTTCATTTACATCATTATTTTACGTATTGTATGAGTTTCATTCATATCGGTTAATATACTTTTCGAACATGAATGCAATTCCTATTATGTATTAAATACAACACATATGTATATGGAAATAAATCTGAAAACGATGCAAGGAAAAAAAAAACGCTTCATTTATTTGATACTTAAACTTGATCTCACATTTCTACACATAATGTGCAGAATTCGCCTATTATCGGTGCTACTTGATTACGTATGGGTAAAAAGTGTTCGTTCAGGTGTATCGTTGCAATAGGTGGGTATAATACATTTGAAACATTGACCGCGAAGAGTCAACGCGCTTCAAATAATCGTTATTATTCGGTAAACGAAATAATCGTGTATATTTATGCAATATTCGAGATGCTACTACAACTTTATGCAGAAGCATATGATATCGCTTGCAAATGCAGTCATATGTCACATATACACATACATATACATAAGTAATATATTTACGTAAGAATCGTCCGAAATAATAATACATACATATATAGTTATAAAACCCGTCGTCAAGAAATAGAGTATGTTAACGTAAACGCATGCGCGATAAATATCACATCGTCGGTGAGGGAATCCGGAGGTTAGGCCGGTCGTGGTCGGACGACTATTAGTAGTAGAATCGGCGAGTCGAGGTGTGTATGGTCGGCCTCGCTCTCGCATATATTAGTATACAATCTGTGATATCTGTGCTATCGCTGTAGTTGCGGTACGTACACATCTTTCGTTAATCTTCCGTAAAGATCTGCTCTATGGGAATCCAAGTAGATCTCAATTTATGGTTAGATAATAATCGTTCTTTTTTTAATACTTTTATCACTCATCAATTTATGCAACTCTCTCACGATAATTCTTTACTTATAATTATTACGGCTATGCGTATAGTACACATGTACAATACATGTATACGTGTACAATGTACATTCATAGATATTAAGACGTACTAATACTTGTATTTCATAAACCTGTTTATATTATGTTTGGAAATGAATTCTGATTACACGTGGTTGTTGCGTACGTAGCTATATATGTGTATGTATACTTGTCTTTATATCCCCTTATGTCATTATATACCTACCCTTATTATTTTGAGCATATATAGAGACATAGAAATGCAAATGATGATAATTATTACCTTTACTCGATCTATTCTTCGGGGTTTTATTTCGTTTCTCTGGAGTTTTATCATAGCTAATTATTTTGGAACTAATATAAATTAATGGTATGTATGTGTATGTCGTTAATTGTATGCATCACGTGATCTTAAGTAAGCTTCACAACTATAATATGTAATTTATTGTTAATTATAAGGATGTGACTGAATCCTGCAAAGGAAGTTTATATATTTAAACATCAATTCACTCGACTTATTATACGATGTCCGGAAAAAATCCAAATCCGTTATAAAAAAGAAAAAAAACTGATGTAGATCAATTGTTGAATGATTCTTGCTATAAATAAACGAATCCTTAAATATACCCAACTATAGTACTTCATATCACGGAAGATAGAACTAGTATTAACGGTTGCAGTGGAGTAGAGTTATGATGAAATGGGACAATTGGGTGCAAACAATATCAATGTGGTTAGTTTGCTTAACTTATATTAATCACTTGGTTAAATATGTAACTATACATATATGTACATACATTAGGTATACGTTATGATGCATTATACCGTTACGATCTGGTATAATATGGATTTATATATAAATCTTTATGTTTGTCAATTGTCATGCTCCAGTTGTAAAAGTGTGCCGATTACAAAAACCTGGGAATGTAAAAAGCACGAAAGTCTCTCGTCGGTTGAACATTTTCCATCCAGTAATTGCCTAGTACCGTTAATTTTCCAAACATATTAGAATCGTTGTTGATCGAATTAGGAACTGGTTCCCATATCGAAATAACGAAGAAATCCAAAATAAAAAATCACTCTTGATCAACGAATTCTATATATTATTCAAAGTTAACTCATAAAATGAAATACACTCATAATCAGTTTCTTCTTTATCGTATTTCATGCGATTACGATGCATTTATATGTAAATATTCAGTCTCAAGCTTTTTTTTTTGTTTTCTAAATCAGGGGTCAAATCTCATATATCATTTCGCTTGTTGCAATTTTTGTGCATTTGATATCACAGAACAGTTCTAATGTAACAGAAAAAATTTGCCATCTAAATATAATTTCACCTGAATCAAGTGTAAGATGAATAAAAATTCTCAGGTTTTCTTCCTCTGTTTTCTCCTCCAGAGATCCAATGCGGCGAGGTCATCCAGAAAATCGACTAATTAGGGTATAAAAAAGGGAAAGAAAAATGACAGCAACGTTGGGATGGGCAGACTACGCGGTGATGGCGGTCACCCTCATCATCAGTGCTGGTATTGGGATTTATTACAGATTTACAGGCGGTCGTCAGCGAACCACAGCGGTAAGCTGATCGTTTTTCCTAAATGACTCCACGTGAGTGATTCGCACTTTTCCCTGCGAACCTTATCGCTTCGTCAGGATTTTAAATTATATCAATCGAACTGATTTGAGGATGAAATAAATATTAGTTTCGTAATGTTTATATATGTGATTTCAATCTTTCTTATGTATACAACGGATGATAACTCGCGGAACGCTCAAGATATTGAGAAACCGCGAAAGACAGTGATGCGTATATATTTATGTATACATTACTACAAAATCGACCTTGGGCGTAAAGCACTTCAACACTGTCGAGTAATTAGCTATTATCGTACATAACTATACAGCTTAATTGATAAGGCAATCGCCTCGAGCCATAATTGTCTATGAACACGATCCTCACTGTTGATAAGAAACAATCGTGAGATAAACCACTTAGCACAGATTATTCTGTACGAATTATCGCAATAACCGATCTACAATATTCGGTACATATAAATCGGCTACGAATCGCAACAATTATATCGATAATGAGATCAATGGTTAATAAAAATCAGAACTGATTTATTACTCTTCTAATTGAATTGCACGTGATTTTTGATTGCCTTGGATGGATTCATGCAGTACGCGGGAGCTCAATTAATTCTATTTCATATAAATTCCAAAGCGAAGACCTCCGGGCTGGTTAGAATTCTCTACGGTATTCCGGTTCCGGAATGGCCCCTTCGACCCTTTCTACAAATTCCTTAAATTCACAAAATTCCTATGAGACGGTTATAATTTTTTCAATATACAGGAATACTTCACTGCCAATGGATCGATGAGCATAGTTCCCGTGGGAATCGCTCTGATGGCTTCTTTCATGTCTGCCATTACCCTGCTCGGTGTTTCGGCAGAGAATTATACCTATGGTACTCAGTTTGTTGTTATAAACTTATCATATGCTGTTGGAACCGTCATTGCAGCTAACGGATTTTTACCTGTATTCTTCAAACTTCAGGCGACTAGTGCCTACGAGGTATTATAATATCACTTTGTTTGCATGAACTTATGTGTTTATTATAGTATAGTGTTAAAAGAAAAACCTTCGAAAGAGTGTTAAAAAAAGGAAAAAAAAAGACCCCAGCCAGCACGTTTCCGAAAATCCGATTTTTTTTTCTAAAATTTTCTTTCACGACGCTGCCAGTATTTGGAAAGACGATTCGGAGTAGGCGCCCGACTAGTAACGAGCTTTGTCTACTGGATCCAGCTCCTTCTATACACCGGAGTCGTTCTTTACGCTCCTTCGTTAGCGCTGGAAGCTACAACAGGTCTGTCCAAGACCGGGAGTATAATAGTTATAGGATTAGTATGCGCTTTCTACTCGAGTATCGGAGGAATCAAGGCTGTGCTCGCTACGGACGTCTTCCAGAGCGTTTTAATGTTCGTTGCGGTTTTTGTCGTGATCGGTATCGCCGCCAGGGATGTCGGAGGAATTTCTGAGATTTGGCGGATAGCCGTTGAAGGAGGTCGCGTGCAATTCGACAGGTGAGTGCTCGATTGTGTTCGACATGCAGTAAAAAAATATTTAATAAAAATGGGACTTTCAATTTTTTGGGTTTTTTTCTTGTTCGTTTTTGGTTCCTTCCAGCATATCGCCGGATCCTACGGTTCGTCACACATGGTGGAGTCTCGTGATCGGGGGTCTGTTCACATTTCTGTCTCTCTACGGCGTGAACCAGGTTCAAGTTCAGCGCATGTTGACCGTTAAGTACGCTACCGTTAGCCACAGGCATACAAAAATCCCAAAAAGCCCCCCACCCCCTCCAAAAAAACAAAAAAAAAAAAAATTGGATCCAGACTGGGACGTTGATATAACGCCAATAACAGGCATATAAATCGTTTATTAATTGTATCGCTATCATAGACTCGACGCAGTTATAACATCGATTGCCTATTTCCGTTTCAGGAATCTGAAATCTGCCCAAATCGCATTGTGGTTAAATTTGCCGATCTTAGCGGTCCTCTCAGTCACCACGTGTTTTTCTGGCTTAGCGATATACAGCAAATACTATAACTGTGATCCTCTCAAGACTAAGAGAATCTCGTCGCCTGATATGCTCATGCCTCTTTACGTTATGGACACTATGGCTGATATTCCTGGATTGCCGGGACTCTTCGTTGCAGGTAATCGAGCTCTACGTTTTTTTTTTTTCAATATTGTAGCTATAGATAATTTTCGGATCTATGTAATATTCTGCACGTTCACTTCAGTTTTTATTCTCACTTCGAAACCACGAGAGTGAACCTTTCTTTTCTAATTTATTTTTTATCAAATTTTTTCTACTTGCGAAGGAATTTTCAGTGCTGGACTGAGCACGGTGTCGGCAGCCCTTAACTCTTTGGCTGCGGTTACCCTGGAGGATTACATAAAGCCAGGATACAAAAAATGTTATGGAAAAGATTTTCCCTTAGCCAAGTCTCCCTTCTTTGGAAAATTATTGGCTTTCATTTATGGCATCGCTTGCATCGCTTTGGCATTCCTTGCACAATTCCTTGGCGGAATTTTACAGGTAATTATAATCATACGTGAATTTTGGTTAATTATTATTATCAAGCTACGGTATTTGTAACTTAGAAACTGATAAGATTTTGGTTTTTATGGATCTAGAAGCTCCCGAGTTATTCAAGGAACAAAATTTTGACAAAATAAATTTTCAACTGATGATATCTCAATAACTGATCCACGGATTTCGATGATTTTAGTCTCAATCTTTCAGATTTGCAGCTAACTCAAATCTCCTTAAATTTTGGGATCAATCAATCGAGTAGTTTTCGAGTCATTCATAGAACAAAATTTTGGGAAAAAAAAGTTGTAACTGATGATATCTCGCGAAGTTATCAACGAATTTGACGATTTTTGGTCTCAATCTTTGAAATTTGCACCAACTTAAGTCTGCTTGAATTTTGGAAATAATCGATTCAATAGGAAGTTCCAGGGCTGGCCCATCGAGGTCAGCAAATTGCTTTATCTAATTTTCTGAACATTGAATTCGAAATATATTTCATAAGTGATTGGTGCATAATAAATGGATGTGAATCGAAAAACTACCCTGAATAAGAAATACACTATCTCCTATACCTACAGGACTTTAATATTCAGCATTCGATGTCCTCATACAGGCGAGTCTGACGATCTTCGGCGTAGTGGGTGGTCCACTGTTGGGTATTTTCACCCTGGGAATGTTCACGGAATCCGCCACGCAACGAGGATCTGTCATCGGGGTTCTTACAGGTCTGATGTTCACTCTTTGGATAGGATTTGGTCAGCCCCGACCACAGGCTGAAAAATTGGCGACGTCAATCAGCGGCTGTGCAGAAGAGTTCCTTGATACAAATTCCACGATCGCGATGAATACGACATCGGCGAGCCGGTAAATAATTTCATTTTCATTCAGCTGCTTTTGTTTCGGCAAATACAAAATTGAAAGAAAATAATTGAAGGAACATAGTTTCATCCCACGATCAAACGGGGCTCGAAATTTCTGTTTTGCGTTTTTTTTTTTGCTGTCAGGAATTAATTCGGAAAAAATTACTCGTTTTGGTCTTCAAACACAATTTTTACTGTCAAAAAAAAGTCAAAAAATTTGTGTGCATATTTTTTGAAAAAAGATCATTCAAGGTGGCGAATTTGATGTTCCTGATGATTTAGTCGATAGAGATTATAGATATTATCCATTTTAATATCGCAGGATCCTGAAAATTAGTAAATATTTCAAAAATTCATACACGGAGATCCGTGAGAGATAAAAATTTGAAAAAAATCCTCAAAATTCATCACGACTAAACGAATGCAGAAAAAAATTATGGGCATAATCGGAATTTGGATTGGCCGACAATAAATTCCTCCCAAATGCATAAAAAAAAAAACTCATACAAATGAATTTTTTTGTTTTTGTTTCTTCTCTTCCCCAGGATCGTAGAGGACACTTCTTCGAGCGGTTACTTTTATCTCTACAGAATTTCGTACATGTGGTACAGTGCGATAGGTTTTTTCGTAACTTTTATCGTAGGTCTGATCGTTAGTAACTTGGCCCGTATTATCATGAAAGAAGAACTGCCCGAGCTTGATCCAGACCTTTTTATTCCTTGGGTAGCAGCTCGTGTAAGGGCTCGACGATCCTCTTCGTCCGCGTTTGACAAGGTGACTCTTGAGCGACGAAACGAACCCTCGAAATACACCTTTCACAAGGACAGCAGAGATTCGCCTACACCAATTAACACGGAACTCTAATATTAATATCGCGTGATATTATTCTAATCGAAAAATCTTGATTTTTCATTAGCTTTATTTTGTTAATATTTCATCAAACGTTATCCTGTCTTCCGTTTCCATAGTCATCGCGTCTGACAATCACACTGCCAACGTTCAACGAAGTGATGTTCAGAATTCGGGGATTTATCGACGGAAAACATTCAGTAGAATAAAATTACATGAGTTAAGGAGGCATATGGACCAATGGCAGGGTCAAAAAACGTAATTTCTCGGGAATTTTTTTTTTTTACCGGGAAACTATTGGAGTTATCGGATCGGGGTCTGTTCTACTTGAAGACATGCATTTCGAGGAACTTTAACAATTTTTGTTTATTAAAAAGAATTTTTTAAACGGCAGAGATATGCAGGCTTCACCGAAAATCAACTGAAATAAAAAAATTAAATGGATTTTTTGACCCTGCTAGGCGTCATGTCCCCTGAAATTAATGTAAATATCTCTTTCTTTCGTCTGCAGGGTAATTAGCATTTATTTTAGCGACAGGAATCTCGGTGCGGAGTATATAAGAACATATAATATGTAATATATAAATTCCAAATTTCTTCACAATCACCGTCATAATATTATCCCGGAATAATTTCATTGTTCCTTCAGTCGATATACCTATAACTTATAAAAATGTACCTGGAATTTTTCAAATAGCTATATATTTTACTCTCGATTCAAAGAACATGAGATAACTAATTTTGATCTGTATATAAAAGTGTACCTATACATTAAATATATGTGAGGTAATCGAATTGTCGTTTTACCTTGTGTAAAAGTATTAGTACGGGAATAGCGTGCATGTGCTATTAATTAAGAATGATAATATTAATGATAATGAAACTGGCCATAGTTATCATAAGGTTTTTTTTTTTTTTTAATTAACGCTTCGAATGTATTATCGATGTTTAATTGTGTTCAAACTGACCAAATAAACTGTGATTGTTATTGAGAAAATCGTTAATTATGAGTAATAAGACAGATATAATACCTTGAATTGATTAATTAGCAAACCTCGTAATTCTATTGCTCTTCTTTTTTAACTCCCCGCTATGAAAATTGAAAATTTTCAAAAAAGGGAAGTTATTGGTTTAGGTCGGATTTTCGAACGAATTTAATGGCAGTTCTAGGGCTGGCCCACAGGTCAACCGGTTTCTAGATTTTTTTTTTTTTTTTTAACGCAGATATATTCAAATCGTTTTTATTTTTAAAATTGAAAAATTGAAGTTCAGAGGTTTGCTATAATTACATAATCGATGTGTTACTGCAGCCTTGATTCAATTTCGTACCCACCTTGACATCCTCTATAATTGCGATTATTAATTTATAGAGTAAATGAAGCAAACGGAATTTTGTTTTGCTCATTTTTAATATGTTTGTCTCCGTGAAATGAAGAATTAGTTCAAGACCTAGGTTGCGAAATAATACTTGAAAAACAGAAAACAAATGTTAATTAGTTACATATTTCATCAGACTTTTTACGCATTCTTCTTATTCAACATATTGAACCTGATCTCATTCAACTGTATAAAGGATAATTAAAGACAATTGAAGTATATATTCGGAGGGCTTATTTTCCATAATTTATGAATTCGTGAAGATATTCATTCAAATAATTTTCGGTTAGTCTATCACAGATTACTGCAATTTTCGCGGATGTTCAAATCCTGTGAATAAATTAATCTAATCGCCAGGGCTTATATTTTTATTCCAACAACTTCTCGGTTACGGAATATTATTAAAGTAATTCTATCGATAATTAGTTACCGTTCGTAATTTTTAATCAAATGAAATCCTTTTAGCAGATGAAAAGTATTCAAAATCTTGGCTTTGAATGATTTATTTTAGAAACTGCTAATAATATTGAAAAATTGCCATTTTTGATGGACTGTTTTCAATTATTTTAAATTTTTTTTCATTTTTTTTCAATTTAAAAAAATGAGTTTTTAATTTTCTTTTCAATTTTTTCAGTCCTCTTCAATTTTCTTTTCAATTTTTTCAGTCCTTTTAAATTTTAGCTAATATTTTTCAATTTTGTTTTCAATTCTTTTTAATTCTCTTCAATATTTTTCAGGTCTTTTCAATTCTATTCAATATTTTTCAATATTATTTTCAATTTTCAATTCTTTTCAATATTTTTAAAAAATTTGCAATTCTTCCACAAGCCGATGCAAACTAAAATGAATCATGCCTGGATAATGCTTTATTCAATCCATTTTAGTCCTCATTAGTCTTCCAAAAATTTCCTAATATGCCAAATTCGTTTCCTTCAATATACTACAAGTAAAACTCTCTATCACATATCGTACTCTAGGTAGCTCCGATCGTAAGTCTAATAGCTAGTCAGCTAGATGACTATTTCGAATATTCTAGTGTCCAAATAGCTATTCGACTATTCCGAAAATATCTAGTATTGCTCAAATTGTTGACCAATCTAATCCCGAAATGTTGTGACCACGACCCTAGCTATAACACGGAAATCAAAATATTGTCAACTATGAAATGTCTAGGGCATAGCTGATAACGTTCGTCAGTATGGTGTAGACCAAGGTCAGCGATCATCTGTATTCCACTTCGCTATCGCTTGATTCGGTGAGTACCTAAAACAGGTAAAACCTAGTCGGCAATTTAATCAATCTAGGCTATTCCTCGAGACTGTTCAATCCCATTAGGTACTACCATGAGCTCAGAAAAGTCGATAGGAACGGTTGATCGTTGACTAAGAGACTTTGAAACGTCGTGTAAGAGGCAAAATCACGTTTGCAGCACAATCACGATGGACCAGCTCTTTTCGATTCGTGTTTAACATAATCTACGATAACGAAAACAGTTGAATTTCGAAAAATGAAATGATAACAGTGATAATCGCGGTTTGAGAATGAAATGAAGCCCTCTTGATGCAGCTGATGCTGAAACGAAACGAGTTAGCATGTAGATCGTAGGATATGATGTATCTTTGATCGCGCAAAGCACGTAGTAGCGAGATAAAGGCCAATCGAAAAGAGGCCCTAAAATTAATCGTCAAGAATTAGGGCTAGGAATTAAGCAATTAGAACACTCCGAGATCATGCGTTATCCGGTTTATTCTGGTGAAGTTTGGATATAACCAGTTTCAATTCAATATTCATTCCTCGTCTATTTGCTTGTTGGTTTATACTGCAGGCTCGAAGCTTCTAAGATCTAGCTTCTTGCTTCTGGCTTGTTGCACTTCTCTCGGTTCTTCATAGTTCTTTATGCTTAATTGCCGACTGCCCTTTTATATCGCTATATTGTCCCCCTCTCCGCCTCAGTTTCTTACAGGCTCCTTTCCTGCCCTCGAGTATAATACAAGGAATTTGCGTCGTGTTAACTTCAATTAATTCATCAACAACTACTTCCTCTTTACATACATCTGACTTCAAGCACGTGACAGATTTCGAGTAAATGTAATAACACTAATACACGTGCTGTAACTGCACAGCTGCACGTATACGAATCGCGGAAAATTATTATATCTTGGAAACCATCTGCGAGGCGATACTGCAGAGAAACCAATTTCTCGATTTCTTTAGGACACAGATTCGATTATTTTTTCGATTATTTTCTAATCGCTGTATATAGAATACTGGGGAAAAAATCAGGAAACTGGGTGACCTGTGGGCCAACCCTAAAACTTATTGTGTTTATAATACATTAAAGAAGGTTATTATAAGTATATAAGGGAGTTATATTTAATGTCAGAAGATATCGTTCAGTCTATATATTTATATGCGAAATTTTTAATAGTTTTTAAATAATTTGACAGTTTCGACATTGAGTGATTCGAAATCAATTCACGTCTATCAAGAAAAAGAAATTCTTGTCGTGCAATATCTTTTAAACTAATCGTTCGATTTTGATGAATCTTGCGGCAATCGAAAGGGCTATTCAAGGCTTAAATCTGATTAAGTTTTGAGACTAGTCGCACGAACGGTTTAGGAGTTATGCGCTAAAAACAGGAATTTTTTTTTTCTAATTTTTAATTTTCGCATAACTTTGAAACTACTCAACCGATCGACTCCAAAATCTAATCAGATCTAAGTCTTGATAAACCCTTTCGATCGCCGCAAGAACCATTCCAATCGGTCGATTCGTTCTAAAGATATCATACGACAAAAATTTGTTTACACACACACATACCGATGTCCGTCCAAAAATAGTCAGAATAGCTTCCTAGGTTCCCAAAACGTCGAGATCAGATGAGAACTCGATTTTCGAAAATCTGACCGAAACCAATAACTTCCCTTTATTTTGAAAATTTTCAATTTCATAGCGGTAAGTTGAAAAAGGAGATTAGGGTAGGACTAAGTTTAGCAGATAGTCAGCGTCGATCAGGAATAATAACTGCAGCACGGAATAAACTATTGTGGTAGATGCGTTCGTAATGTTTGATCGTAAAATTGACATTTCAATAATTTCACTTCATATATATGTACAGAATGTGACGTACGTCGGATCGTTGTAAAATGTTTACGTTATTTTACTTAGCCAATAATTATAAGCACATGTGCAGTCGCGTGTCGATATGTGTATGGCTCGCATCAAAATTCGAGGGCAAATATATTATAAATGAGAAATGCGGAACTCAAGTATGTATAACAAGTTCCTTATCGAACAAACTTATTTGTGTATTTATTTATCCGACTGTTTTTCGGTTTCTTTTACCAACGATGTTTATATATTTATAACACATATCGATAATTATATTTCAAACATCCTCATGTACATATGTACCTACCCTCTTCAATAATATATCCATGTACAGTTCATAATCCAAACATCGATTGCTGCTCGGTAAATTAACTCGGTTGAGGTTTCCGAAACAAACGTAAATTGCTTATTATTATTTATCTCGTTTCGCAATACGTGGGGAGCGGATATGTACGTATTATGCCGTAATCGCGCTTCTGGCAAAATATATTGCATATCCGCAATCGACGATTTGTTCGGTTTGATTATTAATTAGTATAAGGAAGTGGGTAAAAATTTTCCCACGTTTTAACGCGCCATATAATAAATAAATAAATAAATGAATAATTAAGCAAATCGATTCGTCAAATTAGGAACAATTAATCAAACCGTCACCCGCGGTCACATAATTTCGATTTAAGTTTAGAGCCTGGAGATCAGTTATCGTCAAAGCGAATATATAAGACGCGTTTTATTTCCCCCGGAGGGGGTATATAAAGGCTGACTGCAAGCAATTAAGATCATCAGTCTTAAACCCGCGTTCTTTTAATCTTCCCAACGATATAGAGAAAAATCTTTTGTTCTTGGTGCAGTTTTATCGAGCTTTTATAGTATAAATTATCCTCTTCGGAAAAAACCGCGCGGGGAAGAAAATCTTTACCCTGTTTTATCCTTTTCTTTCTTTGAATCGAAAATTTTTTTTTATAAAGAATTTAACCATCGTTCTTCGTTTTTGTCGAAACATAATTATATAATCGTTCGTATATATGCGTTACATCAAGAAAATCAGCAAGATAATCGAACTTCAATTTCGCAGCTTCTTAAAGTGCAGATTTATTCGGGAATGTATATAATTATGCGCTTTTCGTCATTTTGAATATCTGTATTTCGAATATTTAATTTGATCTCATCTGCGAGTACGAGATCGAGGGATTAGAGCAGGTAAGACTATATTCCAAGCTTTAATTAAAATAATTTAACTAATTAAATTAATCGAATCAAGACTGCTGCAGAATTTTGCAGGGGTTCGTGTTACACTCTGTGAAAAAAATTTTCCTCATCCCAATTTACTTCGCTAGATTTTTCTTAAAGATTTCTAATTTTAGTTTTATACCCCCTACTGCGTTGATCCGAGCTTTTTTAATGAGCATAAAAATTCGAGATCGGATTAAGCTGATTTTCATCAAATCGTGGCAAAAGATAGACGTATTATGGTTTACGATGGATTGAAAAATTTGTCTTGGATTGATTTTTTGTAATTAATATATTAGTCGATGGGTATAAACGTATAAACTTTTGATTCTATCATCGATATTGCAAACGTCAGGGGTTAGAATTAGCAGTGAAACCGATTTTCGTTTTTATAAAAATGACTAGAAATTATTTGAAGGAAATTTTCGAGCCTCAAAATCGTTCGGTTTTCTGATTTTTGCTGAGGGGACGAGTACAGCTTGGTTTGGGAAATTTGGAGTACTCTGAAATTTATTTATTTGTCAATCAAAGCTTAATTCGTATCAAAAAAAAATTTCCTCGATAAACTTTGTCGCAAGGTTTCGGGAACATCGTTGGTCCAATTCAACCTCTCAAGGTCTTGCTTTCTTCAGACAGCGATTCGACATCTTATGAACGAAGGGATGGGCAAAAAAAAATTCATGTGAAAAGTTACGGTCAATTATCCAAAATTTCCAATATTTAGGCCACTAATTTGCAAATAACTTGGCCAACATGAAATTGTAAAAAAATCCCCTCGTTCACATGATGAGGATTTCTTTTCTGAACAAAATGAGCCCTCAACGACCCTGATCGGAACAACGATGTGCCTAAAATCTTACGACAAAGGTTTTCAAAGAAAGATTTCTTTTGATGTGAAATAAACTTTGGCTGACAAATAAATGCATTTTGGATTACTCCGAATTTCCAAAACCAAGCTGTACTGGTTCCCTTGAGAAGTTGATTGAGTCTAATAATCCCAGAAGATAAATCGAGGTGATTTTTGGTCTCGAAATTACCGCACATCAAATTTTGACCTGTAATTATCGTCAGGCAAAAAATCCGGTAGGCTGTGATATTAATAAATATGAAAGAACTTTTTCCGCGAATACATCACAGTTATTTTTAAATCAATCAAAAACGAAACGTCAAACGGATCCCTGATGCGGTTTCATTGTACGTATGTACATATGCCTTTCGAATCCAACCTTGATAATACGTAACGTACGTTTGTACATGTGTATTAAAAATTATATACGATATCAGTCCGATAAAAAATGACAACGGAAACATGGCCAGTGGCCATCAAACGATCGCACAGTATACAGGGCGATTCAGGTTTAGCATACTAAAATTTTTTGGGCAGATTCCTCGAGACATTCTAAGACTAATTTCCCTTTACCGAAAAATTCGAGGTCCTAATAGTTTCCGAGCTAGAGAATATCTCACTTGACCAATCGCAGAGCCTGAAGCTGACCATGGGTCAGCCCGTGGGTCTCAGCTTGTGAAATAATTTTATTTTAAATTTTCGTGAATGACGCGTCGAAATACCTGTTGAAAAAAACGAAAATAAAATTTTATGGGCTGGAACCTACTTTTCATATTAAAATTTTGAGAAGGTTTCATATACAGCACATTCAATTCAAAATTATGAATATTTTGAGATACTTATATCCGTATTCGATGCGAAATACATATTTTGGTTTGGCTCGGTCTACGGCGGTTCGATCTAGCTGCGACCAGAAACAATTCAAATACAGCCCTCAACAGTATACGTACAGTATGGAGATGTGTACCTGTAATAGTGATGAACAAACATATCAACAATTACGGTATATGCGACTGATCTTATCCTGCATACAGACAGAGATAGCTGTGCTGTTAAATAGTGATTATCGCAAACGAGCACAACACGTATGTACCGTGGAAATGGACAAAAGAGTAAACAGTAAACATATGTAATTTCCGCTATTCAGATTGATTCCAATCCTGAATTTTAATGTCACGACCTAGGAATCCTCATGCACTCCCATACGTTCTTTTACCGTCATTCATTCGTTGTCACTAAAAATAAACGAGTGCGAGTAGATCGAGAATCAGCTAGGTGGTTATTTTGAAAAATATTAAAGTTGGAACTGGGAGGGTTGTGATAAATTGACAAGGGTGAAATTAAGTGCGAAAATTTTACTGCAGAAACCCGAATCTATCCCTTCCAAGGAAAAGCTCAACGATTTTGGTGGGCGTTAGACTTCGCCCAGTTTCTCGTTTTTTGCGAAAGATAGTATTGAGCTGTTTCACCTTCAAGAAGAAATTTAAAGTTAGTAATTTAACCCAAGACGATCACATGGGATGTGACACACCCCAGGCCATTTTCGAGCTACTTTTTGAAGAGTTTTCAATAAAGAAATTATCATTTTACATCAAAAATCATCGACATCTTGTACATCATTTTTCCACTGAAACCTGCATGTTCATAGTGCAAAATAAATATACTACTTGGAAGACCCACAAAAACTAATATAGTCACCAGAAAGAGAATCCTTTCAGGAATCAGACTCTGCTTGAATTTTGTCGATATGTCAAGAAACAAAAAAAATACAGCATTTTTTTGTAAAAAAAGGGCATTTTTGGGAATTTTTTTTCACGAATTTTTTAAACATACTTAAAACTAAAATTTTCGTTACATTCTCAGATAGGTTAATAGTGAAACGTTTGAAATATGTTCTCAATTTTTTTTTGGGCCCCCAGAATAATTCTACGAAATTCTACAGCCCTTCAAAGTGCTTGGGATGTCTAACACCTTATGTGACCACCACGGGATTCTCATGAGGTGTGACCGTTTTGGGTTAACCGGGAAATTTTTTTAGGGGATTTTTTGAAGAAGAATAAACTCGTTTTTCAAAACTGCATATACGCTGATTTACGTTATAACGTTTTTGCAAACGTCAAGCATAATTTATATATACTAAACGATAAAATCCTTATAGAAATTGAGCATCAAACGTTTAGATTGGACTCGAAATTTCCCTACCGAACTCAATATAACTGAATATTTTTTTCACGTTCGCAGATAGCTTACTCGGTGATTTTTAAAACTGGTCTCAAAATATACTCGTCAAGAATCGTGCCGATTCCCTGCAAGGAGCCAAAAAAACAAAAAAGAAAATAAAAAATGGCAAAGATAAATCGCCAATTGTTGATCCTCTTCATCGGTCTCTCAGTGTCTTCAGCAGAGCAGCGAAAATCGTTTGACGGTATCGATGATTCTGATGTTCACTTTGTATGCCGAGATGAACACTCGCCGATAGTTCATTTATTTTCTTGGGCCGATTACACGGTCTTAGCTTCAATGCTGCTAATATCTTGCGGTATCGGAATGTTCTACGGTTTTTTTACCAAAAAACAAGAAACCAGTCAGGACTTTTTACTCGGTGGTTCAAACATGGGGACCGTTCCCATGGCCATGTCTTTGGCTGCGAGTTTCATAACTGCAATTGAACTGCTCGGAAATCCAGCCGAAATGTACACCCAGGTACATCTTTTCGTACTTTCTCGATCAACTTTTTGGGTTTAGCCATTTATTTTAATTCTTTAAATTTTTTACAGGGGACTCAGTTCTGGATGACATGCGTTGCGTTTTTACTGGTCGTTCCGATCACCTCGCAGCTCTACTTGCCGGTTTACATGAAGCTCAGGCTCACTTCCAGCTACGAATATTTGAACCTGAGATTTAACCGTCATTGCAGGTTGTTGGCGAGTATTTTATACACCATACAAATGGTGCTTTACACATCGGTAGCCGTTTATGCTCCAGCGTTAGCCTTGAGTCGCGGTGAGTTTTGCTCCTCAAAAAAAGCTCCACTTTTTTTTTCAACCTCCTCCCAAAATGATCCGAGCTTTTCTCTTCCTGCAGTTACTCAAATGAACACTTACATCGCTGTCACTCTGGTCTACGTCGTATGCATTTACTACGCTTCTCAGGTGAGTTTCCAAAGTTCGAAACCCACAGCAAAAGAACACCACGAGCTTAATCTTTCTCTTTTCATTTCAGGGTGGAATGAAAGCTGTCATAATGACCGACACTTTTCAAGCCGGGGTTCTTCTTGGCTCAATATTCCTGATTTTGGGTTGCGGCATGACCTGGGCTGGAGGCAGTTCTCTGGTCTGGGATGACAGCAGTCGGACTGACAGACTGGAGTTCTTCAACATGGACCCATCCCCTACGGTTCGTCACAGTTTCTGGAGCGTTGTAATTGGCGGTACATTTTACTGGGCGACGATGTTTTGCAGCAACCAAGCTTCGGTCCAGAAATATCTGAGCGTTGAGACAATCGGCCAAGCACGAACGTGAGCAAAAACTTATATCAGTTTCCTTTCCGAATGATTTTCGGGCTGAATACTGAAAGCTTCTTTTCTTTTCTGATCAGGGCGCTATGGGTGAGCTCGGCAAGTCTGATTTTAATTTACACAGTTAATTTTTTAACCGGAATGACCTTGTACACTGTGTACAAGGACTGCGACCCCATCAGGGCTGGTTACATAACTGCAAGTGACCAACTCCTGCCATATTACGTGATGAATTTTATGGGAGAGTTGAAAGGAGTACCAGGATTTTTTGTGGCCGGTATATTCGCTGCTTCATTAGGGTAAGTAATGACAATCTGATCGAATCCGACACCGAAGTCCATGGAAACGTAACAAGCCATTACATGATCGTATTAATTCGCAGCACCGTTGCTAGTGCACTAAATTCACTAGCTGCGATCACTTGCGAAGACATCCTCCAAGGTTTGCTCAAAATCGAGTTGCCTCCTAGCAGAGGAGCTATCTACGCTCGTTGGATCAGTATACTCTTCGGTGCTGTCAGTTTCGGGTTAGTTTTCGTCGTGGAGAGACTGGGCGGTGTTTTGCAGGTGATTTTTTCGAACGATTACAACTGCCACCAGTGCAAAGAATTTTTTTTTTATCTTTAAAGAATGGAATTCATTCTGTTAGGTAGCCCTGTCCTTCAACGGCATGGTCGGCGGGGTAACATTGGGCCTTTTTTCTTTGGGAATGTTCGTACCCTGGGCCAATGCCAGGGGTGCAATGTTCGGGGCTGTTGTTGGGCTGAGTTTGGTCGTCTGGGTTGGTCTAGGAGCACAAATCGCCTCTATCAACGGACAGATTCCTCTCGATATGAAACCCACCTCCATACTCGGATGCCCGTGCGTAAACCGGTCAACGGTTCTTCTTGAACAGGCTGGAGAGAACGAGGAGGTCTTCGGGCTCTACAGAGTACGTTTGTATTCATTCTTCAAGGGCTTACCGTACAACTTGACTTGACATTTTTAGAAATATCTTTCGGTATGGATTACGAAGTGATCAAAACTCGGATTCATTTGGCTTTGAATCACGGTTTTCATTCAATGTTTCTCCATCAAATGCCCTTTCGATGTGTGAAAGCAATTCAACCATCGAGCTTTTACAGCTTTTACAGCGATTCCATGATTAATTGATTCGTGCAGGATTACTCTAGCACCGATCATCAGAAAGAAACCAAATTTTGCATGAATATTCTAGACAAGCATGTCTATGGTGTGAATTACGGAAATTGCATTGCATTCATGGGAAGTATTTTTTTTTCGAAGATTTGCTTTATTTTTCACAATTATCACGTTCGTCGATCTCATTTTTGCATCTACCAAAAAGTTTCTCGACCGATTTCAATATTCGTAGTTCGCACTATGTAAAAATGTAGATTTAACCAGTATGTCAAATCTGAACTCTGTAGGTGCAACAGTTTTTATGTAATCCTGTACGAAGTGAAAATCCGATCCAAGAAATCCAATCTTTTTCGGAGAATATTTGGAAAAGCACATAAAGAAGTTCGAAAAAATTAATTTCAGGATGTACATAAGCCTCTGACGATATAGATTTACTTTAGGATGGTTAAAAAAAAGCCTGAAATCACGAAAAATTCGCTTATCGACAATCCTGGAACTGAATCAGAATTTCGATGGATCAAAAATCTGCATCAATGTGACTAAACCAAATTTTTCTTTACAAATTCAGGTGAGCTATCTGTGGTACAGTGTAATCGGCTGTATGACAACCGTGATAGTTGGGATAGTGGTGAGTTTCGTGACCGGTGCACAAGACCCTGACGATTTGGACCACGACTTGTTGAGTCCCCCGGTCCGGTTGCTTTTGAATCGAAAAAAAGTGGTAAAATTGCAAAAAAAAAAATTACAAGGTATAGCGAATCTCGGGTTAGACGTGGAGGACGAGAAAAGTACAAAGTGAACATGGAATTATTGAACAAGTGTACTCTAACTTACACTTATCGTTTTCCATACATTTATTACGATTGCGTAAGTACGCAATCGTTTTTATCCACCGGTGAAGGAAGACTGCAAAATATAACCAGTGCGCATGGGGATCAGATCCAAAAGTCGCAAACAAATGTTTAGAAAATTTTTTTTAACTTTTTTTATTATTCATCGAGTTTCCATAGTACTTTTTACCTGTACGAGAGGAAACACAGTTAAGTTGTACAAAGTAAGACGTATATAACTTAAAAATATAGCCAACCCTACTATTAATTCAAGATTTTATATGTTTATGGGAAAAAATTAGAGAAATTTGTTTATGTATACAATTTAGGGATAATTTTATGGGAAATTTTAATCGTCTGTTAACCAAGATGGATTTCAAAGCTTTTGGAAAAGAAAATTTATAGAGCGATCGTAATATATAGGTGAAGATTTTTTTCTTTAGTCAGTAAATAAATGTTCACCTAATACAATGTTTATGTATAAAGTTATTAGTTACGAATCCCTTAATATATATATTATATACATTAGATATACAACTTTCATATATAAACAGATAGAAATTGAGAAAAAAAAAAATCTGCGAGATCACGTACTTATATTTATTGTACATAGATTATATTGTATACAAATCAAAGTATATAAATTAAATCGTATCATGAACCTGTCACCTATTTGATGGTTTCCCTAATTTTTCTTATCCTTTAGATTCCCTGACGCAGGTTGTTATCATCGCAGAACGGAAACCGCGACAAGGAATTGATATGAAAATAAGGCAGAATGAGCAGTCCCAAGGGATTGTACTCAACAGGCACTTACGATTTATCAGTATCATAAGTATCAAATTGATAGAGGATAAAAAATAGCGATATTTATTTTTGTAGGTAAACTATCAGAATAGATGTGATATCCTAAGATTTCTTGCCAGGGACATAATCCCCAACCGAAATGAGAGTAGCGCTCCAAAAGACTAGAGTTTTCGGTCAGTGCAGTAGGCTCGGGCAGTCCGGACGGACAAAAACCCCTGAAAAATGATGAATCTTTGTAGGTAAACCATCATAATAGATTTAATATTCTAAGTTTTCTTGCCAGGGGCATAGTCACCAACTGAAATTAGAGTAACGCTCCAAAAGACTAGAGTTTTGGGTCAGTGCAGTAGGCTCGGTCAGTCCGGACGGAAAAGAAGCCTGAAAAAAATGATGAATCTTTGTAGGTAAACGATCAGACTAGATAGAAAATCATAAGTTTTTTTGCTAAGGGCATAATTCTGAATTGAAATGAGCGTTATGCTCCAAAAGACAAGAGATTTGGGTTGGCGCAGTAGTGTCGACCAGTCCGGAGAGACAAAAATCGTCCTTAGGAAGGAAAATTCATAAAGCACTGTTAGAGATATACTTCGTATAGAAAATGCGTACCTAAAAATGAGGAAAAACAGTTTTGAAATTTTAATCAGACTATTGGTATGTCCTGACCTATAGTGTACGTCCGATTAACGTATAAATTTCTAGATTTTTTTCGAAAAATAAAAATTGAAAGAAGTATTATATCTTCTCACTTTGAGACGCGACGATTTCTCATTAGTATAATCCCTAATTCAAGCTTTCGAACGTCTCAAATTTAAAGCTCCAAGTATACAAAATGTGAGGAAAACTAATCAGAATTCAAAATCTCAGACCAGCCGAGTTCGGAATCTGTTTTCATCGATCAGGATTTCGGTTTTCGATCGGTTTTAATCAAAGCTTTAATTCTCACGTCATTTGCGGAAGATTTCTTTCACAGGATCAACTCAAAAAGTGATATGGCGCAGGTTTTACGTTCGTGAATAAGAATTTTTTGAATTCTGATATACCAAAGATCCTGATTTTTGAAAAAAAAAATATAACGAAGCGTCAAGATTCCCTGGTGAAAATTATTCATGAAAAATTATAGATTTTCGTAGTCATTCTGAGAAGTTCCTTCTTATCGATTCAACAATGGAAAAAAAAACTACAAATTCTCATATAAAAACTAGGAAAAGTTCGTGCGAACATATTTCCCTATAAAATTCTTAGAAATTTGTAGAATTATTTTCGCCAGATTTTCGCGTAACTTTGAACCTGTGAACCTGGAAAATATGTTTTCGGTCCACGAAAAGCCTTATTATTATACCATAAATCCGAGTTTGTCCGATAAAATACGACGCCGCACGACGCGTCGCGTCGCGCCGCGCCGCGCCGGGACGTCCAAGAGCGCAAGAGCAGGGCGTCCAGTGAGAGAGTCGCCGAGTTATAAGTGAAAGTGAATCGATAGGATACCTACGTTCTCTGTCAGGTAAATGTTCGTGTGCGTAAAGTAAACGGTACACATCGTGAACCGTAAGACGGGAGTGAACCCGTACTCCAGTACGGCCTACAACTCTCTCTCTAAAGTCTGAATAAACCCAGATGGTTGTGATGTGACATATAAGTCGCGGTAAAATGAAACTTCTTCTAATCGTAATTTTCCCAGGGCTTTATCGGACTTCCAGCTGCAGTGCCGGAGCAAATCGCGATATAAATCTGCATTTAAAACTGTAAAACGGAGTGAAGAACGGTGCGAAATCCACCAAACCGCAATGGTACTACGAGAAAACTGAGTTCCGACTATCTAATCCACATGTCCTAATCGATTATCGCGATATAACGAGTGAGAAATGAAATAAAAACGAGACCAGTGATGTCACAAATCATTCGAAATTAACCATTGAGCATCATTCAGCGATTTTAATCATCGTCCGAGTTCGATAAACGGAAAATTGGATCATGGATCTATCGATCATTGGACAGATCTGCTTTGGTTTGGAATTTTTTTTCAATGGAATGAGACTTTGATTAGTTGTTAAAAAAATTGACAAAGAACAGATAGTCAATATGGTTTGTCTTTGGGGAACATGTTTGAAGGGTAACTTCATGAGCATGCAGTTTCTTCGTTGGACGATATTCATACCAATCGTGATATACTTTTCGTTGTTTTTCGTGAATTACAGTAAAAGAATGCCGTTGAAGAGTAGTCAAATCCCGTTGGAATTAGAAACGAATAAAAACACGGAGTCGGATTTGATTCAGAGTATCATTTCTCTCGATGAAAATACTAATTCGGATACTCTGGTAGTTCCGAAGGTCGGAAATCCTTCGGAGGATGCCGACAAAATTGGGAAGAAGAGTTACAAGGACGTGGGGATTGATCAGAGGGACGAAAAGCTCATAGACGAAGTTGAGAAGATCGAGAATTTACAAGATCCAAAGGATCTGCTCACGGAGATATTTCAGAGGGCTGATACCGACGATAACCAACTCCTGGATATCCGGGAATTGGCTAAGTGGATTCACGCGAAAATTAAAGAACACGTTTTCAGAGCCATGACTGATAACATCGGCCTGTTTACTGCCATTGACAATAATCCAAGAAACGGTAAGCATTAAAGAATCAACCCTCCGTTGGTAATTTGCAATTTTGTTACCACCGCCGGTAAGCTGGGTCTTTCAGGGCCGGTTAAGGGTTTCAAGCTTTAAAAGCGCCACAAAAAATTTGAAAAAATTCAAGTATGCCTTCGAAGGTTTCACGAAGCAATTTCCACTATTAAATGAGTCTTATTTCCAGTTCAGTTCTTCTCATGAGTCGGAATTAGAGCAAAGATGTTAGAAAAAAGTTCGTGTGATTAAAAATTCATAATTTCTTGGAGCGCGATTAAAGGAAAAATAAAACCTCGCTGGCTGTACTTGCTGGACAAGTACTTTTTACGGTTTATTGTGCATGTTCTTACAAGTATCTAAACAAAAAAAAAGTTGTCGATATGTTGAAAATTATGGAAGTTATTCAGCGCTGAAGATTGTCTTGCGTAGCGCGCAACTCGAGTCTGTAAAAATGGTCCCTGGTGAACCAATCATTTGAAAGCAAAATATTTCGAGATGATTAATTTATATGACCAAAACTACAATATGGAACTTTTTGAGGGAATTTTAACGAAAATTTTGGAAGTTGCACATAAATTCAATTTTTTTTATACATTTTTACGGTAAAAGATGGTCTTCAATATTTTTTTTTCAGTATTACAGTTATGCAATGTTTTTGGGAGAGTTTCACGTTCTAGAGAAAGGTATTATACAAATTCAGTTCAAATTTCAAGTGAAAATAATCATCCGTTCAAAAGTTATGATGTCCATCGTGTTCGAAAATGTAGTTTTCAGATAAACGGCCTCAAAGTTCAGACTGCTTTTTTCTCTAATGTATGACTCAAAAAATTTCCAAATCCCTTTCACGCGATTCCCGGTCCAAATAGACCTTCATCAGCTGCGAGATCTTGTTCGTCCTTTTCCTGTTTCTTTTCTTCTATTTTCCGTTCTGGACTCTTTCGTCCCCACGTTTTGTTGTTACTCGACTGTGCACTCAGTTGAATTTAGCGCTATAATTCTTCCGTAATCTTTCGAATTTCTCCATGAACTTCTTTTTGAAATCCTCGTGAAAGATGCTGCTTTCAGAATTAATAGTTAAAAATAAAAAAAATAAATCGATTTTTCGAAGTTTCAAAATAATCCTGTCCATCCCTTCAATAAAATTTCGAGTAAAAGGGAAATAATTTCAGGTCAAGTATCCTGGAACGAGTATCACGGGCATTTTTTAAAAATGCACGGCTTTTCCGAGGAGTATATTAACTCGCACAATAAACGACATCCTGAACTGTCCAGGGCCCTTAAAGAGAGCATAATGCGAGACCGTGCTCGCTGGGCTGAAGCAGCAAGAGACGATCCCGAGCGACTTGCTTTGGACGAATTCCTCGCCTTTACACATCCCGAGAGCAGCCACAGGGCGCTTTTGCAGATGGTGGAAGACCTTTTCGAAAAATTTGGTGAGCAGATTATGGGATGTAAAAGTCTAACTAAAAATTTATACAAAGTTTTGCACTCGAATGATGGGCACGAAAAATTTCTGCGTCTCGTTTGATCCGAACTTTCGAAAAATTCGACTTTCATTTTCATGTTAAATTTCCTTTTTTTTTTTCTCTTTGACCTTATACCATAAAATTAGTCAAAATCTGGTTTTCTCAGATCGTGACGGAGACGAGCAGCTCACAGAGGACGAATTCGCTGGTCTGCCAACCGACGGTGTGGGACTCGACCTAGGCGACGATCACGAAAAGCCGATACCAGGCAGCGAGGATCGACGCAAGGAGTTCAAGCACTTAATCGACAAGGACAAAAACGGGAAAGCGGACCGTTCGGAGCTTTTGGTAAGTTTAAAAAAGGGCGGTTTTGAGTATATAAGATCTGTATCCAGATTTTCCTTTCTTGGAAATCAAAAAACAAAAAAATAATAATAAATGGGAGAGATCTTGGCGTATTTTAATATCTTAATTCTTTTAATTTTCGTTGCAGAGTTACATCGATCCAAGAAATCCACGTCATGCGATACAGGAAGCGCAACAGTTGATAGCATTATCGGACATGAACGAAGACGGTGAATTGAGTCTACAAGAAATATTGAACAAGATCGATTTATTCCTCGGTAGCAAGATGGTCGACACTGAGAAAAGCTTTCACGACGAATTTCGATAATTCGATAAATTATAATCTCAAATTAATATCTGGGACAATATAAATTCCTCAGGCAGATATAGGCGTCTGATACGTTTGATAAAAAAAAAAACGGTGAAAAAAAAAACAAAAATCGAAAACTTTTCCCCGAATAGAAAAAAAAAAAAAAAAATCGGCTCATCGATAATCCGCTAATGATCATTTTCGATTTCAAAATAATAAATCGATGATTTGAATCGTTCGATATATATGCGAATGTATGCATAAGCGGATCGAGGGGAGTTATTTGATAAGGCACAAAGGGTAGAGGAGCTGTGACAAAAACGGCACTGACGAAATCAGCGTTTAAAACAAAAAACAAAAAAAAAAAAAAAAATCAAAAATTGATAAAAACTAAAAATAAATCAACTGATAATAATAATAATGATATTGACATCTTATATGATCGAAAGAATTAACAGAGCTGGTATATAAATTATTACACATATTTCAAGTGAGTTTAACAATAATTGAGGATCCGCAGGATAAAGTATTAATAATAATAATAATATTAATAACAATAATAATGATAATTGATTTGAATTAATTAATAATATATTGAGGAGAAAATTTTGATGAATTTTTTACCGAAATTCGTCTATGTATTACACAGGTATAATGTAAACAGAATTGATATACTATAATTGTCCAGTTTCTAAATGCTGCTATAGATAAAAAAGGAAGAAAACAACAGAACAGAAAAACGGATGACGAAAACTTGAATGAAAAAGGTTGAAAAAAACAAGAAAGAAGAAGAAAAAAAAAGAAACTATGCATGAATATGAGTAGAGAAATAAAAGAGAGAAAGAAAAACCGTAAGAAGCTCGTAGAAAAAATCTGTGATAGTTTAATTAACGTAGGAATTATACTATTAGATATTTATTGTATATTAGGGCGGTCTTTGTAAAGGTCATTTTTGAATTCTGATCATTACGCCCTCTAAAACTCTTTCAAATAGTTAACAAAAAAAAATTCCCGTAAATTTTTAGCCCTTAATATTAATATTAACCCGACCCCCAAGACGACATAAGTTTTAAATGGAACAACACATGTATTTTTTAAAATAAAACTTTGAATTTTTATAACTTTGGTAATAATTGCAGAAAGAATTTGAAATTTGGCACCAACGTAGTTACTTATATGACGTATGAAAGGGCACATTGGAAAAATTTTTAGACAGTTATTTTCTTTCTTCAACATTAACAAAAAAAAAAAAGAAGAAAAAAATTTCTTCATGCTAGAAGTAAGAATATAACTGTCTAAAAATTTTTCCAATGTGCCCTTTTATACATCATACAAGTAACCACATTGGTGGCAAATTTCAAATTTTTTCATCAATTATTGCCAAAGTTATAAGAATTCAAAGTTTGATTTTGAAAAATACATGTGTTTTTCGATTCAAAACCTCCGTCGTCTTGGGGGTCGGGTTAATGTTAAAATTAAGAGTTAAAAATTTACAGGAATTTTTTTTTAACTATTTGGAAGAATTTCAGAGGGCGTAACGATCAGAATTCAAAAATGACCTTTTATCATAAGGACCGCCCGATTATATACCATATACCGTTCGATCATGATTGCGACAAGCTCAATAATACCTAATTGTTGTTCTAAATGGCAGATAATACTATGTATATGGGTAGATCAATTATATACATATATTTATATTTTAATAACTGCAGCAGTGATATATCTATATTATATCGATATACAATATAGGATATAATCGGATGAATATTTAAGTTCAATATTATTTATAGTACATACATACATAACTGATTTATTATGTACATTTATTAGATTTTTTCTTTTCTGTTATTTATATCAATTATAATATACTCAATACATTATATAATATAATAATAATATTATATATATATATATATATATATATATATATATATATATATATATATATATATATATATATATATATATATATATATATATATATATATATATATATATATATATATATATATATATATATATATATATATATATATATATATATATTATATAATATAATAATAATATTATATAATATATATATATATATATATATATATATATATATATATATATATATATATATATATATATATATATATATATATATATATACATAATCGCAGGTGTACCTTATATACTATCCTTCACATATGTATATATAACGGTGTATAAAAATTTCACACTAAAATTATATACCTACTATATATCATTAAAATAAAGAATAATTTATTAAGGTGGTAATATAAGCTACCCTTTTGCAGCCCCAAAAAAAAGGCCTTTTTTCAAATGTGAGTGGGGAAGGAACGATATTAGATACGACAATTATTTTATGATGTATTTAATCGTTGATTCACTGGCTTTAATTTGAATCTAAAGCAGTTGAAATATTCATAGAAATGATAAAGTTATGATAAGAAATGTGCGGTCGTGTGCTCGACGCACCGTCCGCTGGTGACCATCCTTCCGGGTACGTTATATTCATCTGAAATACAAGTTCCGTGGATTTTATAATTTGTTAAGATATTCCTTTTCAATGTGTCGGGAGAGAATATGAAATTTTTATTTTTTTTTCCGAATTATGTCATAAAATTCGATTTTACTCTTTTTTACGTCAAAAACTATTTACCATTTTTTGCTTTGAGAATTTTTTTTTGTTTCTTCGAAAATCCGCTCCTGACACATTGTGGATATACTGGTTTTGTGCACCTCTTATATATCCAATTTTTATCGAAATCGTTGAATTATTTCTTTTCGAGAAAGTCAGGTTTGCAACGTTCCACATTTTTTACTGTAACTTCGTCAATTTTTGGAATTTCGAGGTCCAACCAGGCTTCAAATACGCGGGAAAGATTTGGGTATAAAAATATGCAAAAAAAAAAAAACAAAGAACAGGAATCGTTTTTTTTTAGGATTCAAAGGGTAGCTTACCCCCTTGACGTGAAAATGTTTTCCTTTCACGCTAATTATCATGTTAATAATAATAATTAGTATTATTATTATATATCCCAAATCCTTCTTTGTTTTTTGATTATTTTTCTGTTGTAAATATTACGTACAAAGCACATTTTCCAAATGAACGTTATAATCACGAGGGATCGTCGGGGGTGGTGATTAAAAATTTTACAAAAACTTCTTGTTTGATCTTCCTACAGAAATTTGCGGTCGATCATAATATACATAATATACGCCTACGTATAGCAGCAGCAAGCCTGATCCCTGTATCTTTTATTTGAATTTTTTTTATTTTTCAATTTTGGAATTAACCGGAATATATTTCATTCATATTTCACGGGTATAAAATATTTTGTTTTTGAGTAATAGAATAATTAACTATATAATGTTATTATACTCATTTTACAAAAAGACACGATTATTACCGACTTCCATATAATTATTAGTTTTAAAAATTATTGTTTTAAAAAATATATATAATCAGCTGGAAATGAAATAGCCTCCTATTTGAATATACAGGAAAAATTCTGATCGCACGTCCACGACTATCAATTTCTTAATTTTACCCATATTTTTCTTCTTCTTCTTCTTCTTCTTCTTACACGATCAAAGCCACGCTATATAAATGTATCCACACAGCGTTAATGCATCTGATATCTGTTCTTTGAAGGATGAAATTTTTAACCAAATTTCTACACGATTTTTACCTATTAATTATTATATTATCAATCAATCAATTAGTTTCGTTCTCACTTCTACTATATAAAGCACTCGTTTACGTCCGTCAAATTAGGTAGTACATTACGTATATTTAAAAAATAATTACTTCCATTGAAATTTTTAATTTTTTTCACCTCAGGGTTTAAACCGATTTTTTATCATTTTTTTTTTTCAATTTTATTATCATTGTAATAACAAACATTTGACGCCCAATTTTTAATTACATACCTTATGTGTATTAGACCCAGAAAATATATCGCACGTATTCATCTCACAGTCAATCAATCACAATTCGCACGTAATCACATACGTTTCTTTTTAAATATATATTATATACCTATATAGGTATTAGGGTGATTCAGAAAAAAATTAAAAAAAAAGAAGATTTTCTTCCAAACAGGTTCAATAAGGTTGCGTTTGGGTATAAAAATATGGCTGTTCAAATTTATTGAGCTCTTAATATTAATATTAAGAGGGGGCGCATCGCAAGTTCCTATTTCCCGTTTAAATAAAATAACACGGAAAATGTTTTAGTGGCAGACTTCAATTTTTATATCGCAAGTACTAATCTACTCAGAATGATTCTGTACAGCCACTTTTGTTCGAAATTGAACGCTCTACAAAAAAGGTCTCTTGGTCTTTTTCGATAAATCTAACCATTTCCAAGTTAGTTGTTGGTCATCAATTGTAATGAACCAATAACCAACTTGGAAATAGTTAGATTTATCGAAAAATACCAAGAGACCTTTTTTGTAGAGCGTTCAATTCCCTACAAAAATATGTTTGTAGATTTTTTGTACGATGCATCGTTAGCTAATTATAAAAATCAGAAGAAACAAAAAAAAATTTTCCCATGTACTTATTCTTATAGAAAATAGAAAAGTGCCATGCGCCCCCTCTTAATACTAATATAGCAGAGTTCAAATTTTAACAAGCGTATTTTTATACCCAAACGCAACTTTTGAACCCGTTTGGAAGAAATTTTTTTTTTTGAATCACCCTAATAGGCATTAATTTTTATACCAATATATTTTTCGTTGTTCAGGACTCCGTTATTGATATAATCGTTATATAATAGTCAATTTATAGAAAATCGTCTGTTCTTTTTTATTTTTTTTTTTTATTTTGTTCACTATCTCAATAATTATTATATACTAATGAAATTTCACACTTTCGATAACATAACGAATTTAATTTTGTACATGTACTTACACAGAATATTATTATACATATTTATTCTCACGGCAGAGATTTGAGTCTAGTATATTGTAAGAATTCATTATTTCATTTACAAAATCAGGGGGTCTGAAAATAAATTTATAAAGAAACACGCGTTCAAAATTTTTTCATAACGATATTCCGTCTTTTAGGCAACGGAAAGAAGTAAAAGATTGGAAATAATTTTTTTCCAGATCGCTGCTATATAAACACTTTGTAGAAATATTCTATTGACACAGTTTTTTTCACAGAGCTGATCACTTCAATTTTGAGACGTGATTAAAAATTATTTCAGATTCAATATGGAGCTTCGTGTTGCATAGATTGAGTCTACCGAAGAAAAAGTGACTCTCGCAGGATAGAGGTCGAAGTTATTGAAATTTCGTGGAAATATTCTAAAATAATGTGATCTCCGGGCAAACCGATAATATATATAGAGATAAATTCAGTCTTTTATCGTCATGAGCACGTAACACACTTTTTTTGCTTTCTCAACGTCACAAAAAAAAAAAAACATGGTTTAACATCAAAAATTTCGTATCTAAAAATTAAATTCATTGATTCATGTAATTGGTCTGCCCCGGAAATTACATCGATGTAGAATATTCTCTCCACATTTGAAAAAGTTTTGATTAACGTTGCGACATATGTCTCATAAGACATCAGCTTTTTTTTTTCTCTGCGATCAAACTGTGCAAAGCAAAGCTCCAAAAAATGTCAAATATAATAAAAAAAAAAAAAAACTGAGTGAATGGAATATTTCTTGTTCTGGTTTCGGGTTCTGGATTTCGCGTAATTAACAATTTTCCAAACCAATGTAATAATTGAGTAACAAAAATATCCCTGCAGCGGTTTTCTATTTTTTTTTTTTTTTTTTTTTTCTGACCACTCCTCGCTCCGGTCCCTCCACAAAATTCTTCAAGAGCTTAATGGTGGATCGAAAAAACTGTCGCAGAACAAAAAGGTATTGAAAATTGTTTTAATTTTCTCTACTTTTGACCCTCGGAAACTCCCGTCTTTGTAATTGCGTCGTCGAGCCGTCGTCGCGGATTTCTTCTATTTTTAGATCCATTCTGGAAGAGCTTACTCCTCGAAGGGTATATATAATGGCTTTACGGATCAATCATCCCTCCGCAAGTTCAAAGATAAACGGTCCAATTTTACCCGTTTTTAACGAAAAACTAAAATAAGAAAAAAAAAAAAAAAATAATAATCACGAGTCACACAAATCCGATGCAGGCAATGATTCCCAAGGTCTAAGGTTAGAGCATTTACCTCACATACGATCGAGCTTTTCTATACTTCCTCCTTTTTTTTTTTATTACACATCCTCCGACTCCGACGACCCAACTACTTTGGTCCTTCCGAAGCGTTTCAAATTTTTTCATTTACATTTCAATCTGCAGACAGCCGTCAGACCTCACCATCTCCATTTTTTTTTTTTAGTCGAGAGAGATTTTGCATCAGGGACAGCATCTGAAGCAAGCCTTTGGTCAGGACTGTCCCATCCCGTTATCTCGTTATCGTTTTAAAAATAACGGAGTAAGGATTAGTCCGATAAACTGCCTGAGAATTATTGCAAAGTAGACGAGGTGCAGCATCTATCTTATTGATTTGAGTCGTGAAACTACTTTTTCAAGCAAAATTTTGACTTGTTAAAAAAAAAATTTGACTTGTTAAAAAAAAAAAGAATACCGCATGAATTTTAATAAGAGAAAACCAAAAACCAAGAAAACGACAGTTTACCAAAATTTCTACATATATTCAAAACGTAACTATGTTTTTTATACATTTTTTGGAGTGATGTTTGGCTATACTCTTTTAGTTCGGAGTGGCGCGATTTTGAATCTAAAAAATCTTCCTAATTCGGAAGAATGAGATTAACATTTATATAATTTGAACGCCAGTTTTCGTCTGCATCGACTGCAGTTCAACGTGGTCTTAGACCCGCTGCTATAACATAGGTACACATATACTTACAAATTTGAAGTTTAAAATAGTTTCAAGGATCATATATAAATCTGTACAGATCTCTACAGTATATATAATATAGGTACATATTATAGGTATATAATAATTAAATTATGAGTAAAAAAACCGCAATTTTGATATACATTTTTTTTTTTTTTTTGTGTTTTGTATCTTTTCGTCGTTTTTCTTTCTTACTTCCTGTTTTTTTTTTATTTCTTCTTTTTCTCTTTATCGACACGTTGATATATTCAAAGTTCATTCGATTTCTTATACATATATGGTCAATTTATATGCAGCAGAGGTCCTATCGACGTCCAGCTACAAACGTATAGTCGACGGTTTCTCAATTCGCCTCTTGGACGATGTCCTGCACGTGGACTCGGTAACGTCCGAACCACCATCTACCGCACCACCGAGGTCAGACTGTCGTCCTAAAACAAATTAAAGAAAAACAAACAAACGAACAAACAAAAAATCGAGAAAGAACTGTTGAGATAAATTTTGGATACAGAAATTAATTTACAAATCTATAAAAAGTCAATCGATCGATCGGGGATCCTTACAGATTCAATATTTTCACGACAAATAATTAGACAAGAAACCCCTAAGCTTTGTAAAATTAATTTCTGAAAGTTCCGCGAGTTCTGAATGAGAGAGAAAAAACTGTAAATTATACCGGAACGAAGGATCAACAAAAGTAAAGAAGTACATTGAAATTTGAATTCTGTGTGAACTCCGGGCACACGTTTCGTCGATTATTAATTCAAGATTGAACCCTTTGTCTCCCGTTTAGTATATTGGGATATTCCCTACTCATTTGCATTCGAAAATTGCCAGCTTACTGAGGCTTAACCAACGGGTGGAATGAGCTTATTAACCGTAAATAGCAAAATGATGTTACTCACTCGGCAGGCTCCTCGGCAACCTGAACATCGCTTCCTCGGCAACAGAACCGCCTCCAATTTCTCCGGCTGGGTTGATCCTTCGACCTGTCTTGAACCTCTAGAGCTTGGACTGCTGTCGAACAGTTAATTAAGGAAGATTTAGGTTTGACCTACGGAATTCACTGATTGCCTAAGATTTTGAAAAATAATTCTAAATTATTTGAGATTTTAAAATTGACTCGAATAAAATGATTTTCCAAGGTTTGAACTGAGGTCTGGTAATTTTCATTATATTTCTTTCAAAGGATTGAAATCCTGACAAGTTCTCGTAGATTCGCTCCGTTTTTCATAATTTTTTCGGCCCTTGATATAGATCCAACGGAATATCGATCTTCAAATTATAAATTTCCCATAGGCAGAACAATGTACGACGATAGAAAAAAAAATTTACCTGGCGTTATTCGATGAGACTGACAGACGCTGTAAGTCGATTGTCTCCTGTTTCTAGGATCCGTACCTCTTGAGGAAATGTAAGTAGTAATTGTCTTTCGAAGAGCAAGTCGTACCTGAATTAAAAAAAAAAAAATCTGTTCTTTAATCTCGGTCCATTTTCCACCTCCCAATCCTCTTTCTTCTTCTTCTTCTTCTTCTTCTTCTTCTTCTTCTTCTTCTTCATCTTGTCTTTTTATTACTTTTTTGTATTTTTGTATTTTTATTGATCCCCAGCTCAAGAACGAAAAAAACAGAAAAATACCGAGAAAAAAAAAGAAAGAAGACAATGATCGAATGAGACAGGAAAAAAATGAATCTTTGCTTAAAGAATACGGAGAAATGATAACAGCTGGAGAAGATTGATATGGTTTGAGGAAATTAATAAGTACGTACGTACATATCCGTGTACCTTTTATTGTTTTTATATCCTCGGGTCTGCTATTCCGGGAATACAGGGTTCAATTTTTAGGGAGCGGTAAAATCACTGCGGAAATAATAAACCGAACGCAATGTGTGTTTGAAAATTCCGTCAGCTGTGATCGATCGAAAAAAAAAAAATAAAAAAACAGAAACAGAAAGAAGAATAAAGAATAGGAAGAAGAAGATGGAGAAGTAGTACGTCGTCTATGTGAGGTTTATAGCTACTGTAGTAAAAGCGACTGGAGAAAATCACTTTGATCGGGACCGGAGTAAAACGTCGCTTATTCTCGAAAGCTATGCTCACCTCACCGTTGAGAAAACAATAAAGACTGGCGACAAAGAGCCCTTGGAAAGAGGTCAGGAAGTGCGTCGAGTAGGACCACAATGCGAATTCCCAGACTGCCTTGTCCAGTGGTGCCTCTGCCATCGAAATCAAATTCGTGATTCCCAGAAGAGGTAGTAGGACCACGGCTGCTCTTACTGCTTTCCTGTTAATTCAGAGATTTTTTTATCCTTATTTCACTTTATGAACTATTTGAAAAATTATGGAAGTTGTAAGTCGAGTAACAACAAAACGAGCGGACGAAAGAGGCTGCAACGGAAGATAGAAGAAAATAATACAGGAAAAGGATGAACGAGATCTCGCAGCTGATGAAGCCCCATTTGAACCGGGAATCGCGTGAAAGAGATTTGGAAATTTTTTAAGTCATATATTAGAGAAGAAAGTAGTCTGAACTTTGAGGCCGTTTATCTGAAAACTACATTTTCGAACACGGTGGACATCATAACTTTTGAACGGATGATTATTTTCACTTGAAATTTGAACTGAATTTGTAGAATACCTTTCTCTAGAACGTGGAACTCTCCCAAAAATATTGCATGATTGTAAGACTGAAAAAAAAATTATTAAAGACCATCTTTTACCGTAAAAATGTATAAAAAAATTGAATTCATGTGCAACTTCCAAAATTTTCGTTAAAATTCCTTCAAAAAGTTCCATATTGTAGTTTTGGTCATATAAATTAATCATCTCGAAATATTTGGCTTTCAAATGATTGGTTCACCAGGGACCATTTTCACAGACTCGAGTTGCGCGCTACGCAAGACAATCTTCAGCGCTGGATAACTTTCATAATTTTCAACATATCGACAACTTTTTTTTTTTAAATACTCGTAAGAACATGCACAATAAACTGAGGAAACTACTGGTTCGATGATTATTTGGTTTGTAAGTAATCCAACCAAACCAAAAATCCATTTTTCGAAGCTTCAATAGTCCCCCTTATTTTTTAACCAATTTTGGTATTTTGCAATCCAGAAAATCAGACACAAGGATGTTTATGATCGACTTTCATATTTCTCTTTAATTATTAAATATTGATTCAATCACATTCGTTAAGGAATATTTTCCGGTTGGACTGCAGCGTCGGATGTACCATCATGAGGTTAAATCAGACCGAAGCCTGAGGGTAGGTCAAGCAGGGGTCAGCTGGCAGTTAAAACAATTAAATTGATAAAAAAGAAAGAAGAAAAAAAATAAATAAATAAATAAAAATGGAGTAAAAATTAAAAAACAATAAAGAAATATGCAGAAAAATGTGATTTGGTAAAATTCTACATATTTTTACTTCGTAAAAACGAATTTGTAAACAACGAGCTCGTGTTATGCTGTTTGCATTTTTCTGTACTCGAAATAATAATAAAAGAAAAAAAACAGGATATCATATCAACGTACAGCTATATCGCGAGTAATTCATTTTTCCGTTGAAATTTATCATTTTTGTACACGCGATTTTACGTTATTCTGAAATATTTTTCAGTGTTTTAATTAAAATGTGCGAGAATCAAAAATAGGACTCGAAACGAATTTGAATTTTAAGAAAATTTGGCTCTTCTGCACCATGGCGAAAGTTTCTACTCTCCTACGAATTTCTTCAAATTTTTTTAGGGAAATTGTAAATTTTCGTAGTAATTCAAAAGAATTCGTTGTTCAATTATTAAAAAAAAAAAAAACTAAAATTTCTTATGGAAAATTAGAAACTAAGAAAAGTTCCAATTTCTCTTAAAAATTCGACGAATTATTTTCACCAGGGTATAACATTTCATACTTTTTCGTAAAAAATTGTCAATTTTCGTAGTTTCTTTTTTCTGTTTTTTTTTTTTTTATTAAGAAATTGTAGATTTTCGTGGTAATTCAGAAAAATTCGTTGTTTTGGTCGATCAAACTAGAAACAAGACCAAAAAATTTCTTATGAAAAACTAGGAAAAGTTTCAACTGCCCTAAAAATTCGCAGAAATTTAAATAATCCTATATTTTACTATATTGTGTGGCCATATTGTAGAGAAGGATTAATCTTTGTGTTTTGAATACTAGAAAATTTCTGTTCAACAGTGTAGCCTGAAGTTTGAGTTTCTGTGTTATTTTCCGTACTGCAAATAGTGCGAATTGTGTTTCAACTAAAAGAGAAATTAATTTCTACTGATACTGCAGGGTACATGGTCTCGTTATTATTTTTATCCTCCTCGCCTGGTTTCACTGGGAAAACTTTTATTTTACGAGAGTGGAAAAGAAGAGAAAAAGTGATAGAAAGCAAAAAAAAAAAAATGAAATCAAATAAAATAAAAAAAGGGATACACGATATAAAGAAGAGGAAAAAATCGATTTGACAGATTGCTTGCAATGGCCGAGAGAGAAGAGTTGGTTCGAAACTGTCCCCCTGCAGTATAAGGAAAAGTTTCCCTTTTGTGTCGAACAACTTTCAACCAGAAGTAGAAGCTTTTTCCTTCAGTCCCAACGTATAACGTTTTAACGTTCACAAATAAATGACTTTCGTCGATCGAACACCACATTTCACTGACTCCATTCCCTCGAAAATATATACCTATGTATGTACATATATAGTAGATACGTATATCGAAACAAATTAAACGTTTTATTGAATTTAAGATTAAATCTAGAAAACGTTTCGCAAATAGATTATAACTTTTTTTTTCTTCTCCACATTTCAGATTCGATGGAGCTTTGCCTTACATAGATTGATTTTACCGAATAAGGGGGTCCTTGCCGGTTGAGGTTTCGAATTTTGAAAGTTTTTGAATTTTGAAAGAAAATTCCGGGTTTTATAATATTACCGATCCATAGTTTTTAGAAAGAGTATTTCCCCGAAAGTATCTGCATAGTCGATTTAAGAAGACCAGTACAGCTTGGTTTGGGAAATTTGGAGTACTCAAAAATTTATTTATTAGTCAACCAAAGCTTATTTCACATCAAAAGAAGATTTTCTTCGGAAAACTTTGTCGTAAGGTTTCAGGCACGTCGTTGGTCCAATTCAACCTCTCAAGGTCTTGCTTTCTTCAGACAGCAATTCTACGTCTTACGAACGTAGGGATCGGTAAAAAAAAATTCATGTCAAAAGTTACGGTCAATTATCCAAAATTTCCAATATTCAGGCCACTAATTTGCAAATAACTTGGCCAACACGAAATTGTAAAAAAAATCCCTCGTTCACACGATGAGGATTTCTTTTCTGAACAAAATGAGCCCTCAACGACCTTAGTCGGAACAACGATGTGCCTAAAACCTTACGACAAAGGTTTTCAAATAAAATTTTATTTTTGATGTGAAATAAACTTTGGCTAAGAAATAAATGCATTTTGGAGTACTCCGAATTTCCAAAACCAAGCTGTACTGGTACTACCCTTAAGATACTTAAAATGTCGTTCAAAGTTATTAAATTTTTTGACTCTTGGACTTTCAGAGTTTTGGACTTTCCCAGTTTTTAGCTGTCTCCATTCCGCTCTTCCCCAATTTTAATATTCTGAATCATAACTTACCGAACTTGTTCAGTCTCGCTGGTGTGACTTTGCCTCAATTTAACCACCAGGACTCGAATGATGTTCAACAAAAACAAGAAGTTTAGCTATAAAACAAAAAAAATGCAATAGCAATTAATCGACCAATTCAATTATACCTTCGGTCATTATCGAATCAGTTAATATTCGACGTATTATCATGGGTATTATCTCGTTAAACTTTGAATTTATCTAGTATAATAAATCCCAAATTGATGTCCGCCCACGGACACCGTGGGGATTTAATTTTACGAGTGATTTAAACCCCCGGTTAATTCCCCCGTTTAATTGTAAACCGAGTAGTGACAGCGTGAATTGAATCGGGCAGTAGTAAGTCTCCGTATTACATAGACCAAATATCCCAGAGCCTTTTGTGGCAGCGTAAACTCGCCTGGCTTATTGTCTTCAGTCTGACCTCACGTGGTCTCTAACCCCGCGAAACTCTGGGACTAGGAGCTTTCCTAGTCTGACTATAGATACGGAAAGGACTTACTGTCTCGACTCTGGAGTCTGAGCATATCTGTACCTCGACTACTGATTTCCCCGAAAATTTAACGATGTGAGGCGAGGTTTGAATGGGGTTCAGTCAAACCCCAAACGAATCATACTATATTCTCATCGTGTATAGTATGTAGCCCTTACAAAGTGGATTATAGGAATATATGTAGGTATATACCTATATGAGGCGTTCCAGGCCATTTCGACCTGGCCATGACCCTCAGTATTTAAATTTTTTTTCTCTTTCGTCAGTATTTGTATAGGGCTTTACAAAAAACGAGATTTTCGATGTTTTAGATTTTTTTTAAAATTGGTTCTTTAGCAATCGATCGATTGAGCGAAATTACCGTTAGCCCCAATCGATTTCGATGATATTTACACGGTTAATTAATGTTCTTTGTAAAGAGACGAAAATTTGTATAGGTAGATGAAAAGTCTAAATTAAAAAAATTGTCTATATAAAAAGACGAAAATGGACTGGCTCTTTCTTCTAATTAGGAAAAAATAAAAAATTCGGAAACGTGTCGAAAAAAAAAAAGGAAACGCCAGCTCGATCCGGCTCAAAGCTTTGAAAAAAATTGACATATGACACAGGATCTTTCAGAATTATATCAGATTTTTCAATTTCGTTTTTTCAAATTGTGGATAAATTCAAATCGATTAAAAAAACAAAATGGGAGATCAAAAGCTGAGTACATATCTTCGAAAATCGAAACAATCATTAAAAAAAAATCGTGAGCCAAGTCAGAGAGGTCAAGGGTCAGAGCTAGGTTGAGCTTGGCGTGGGATGCCCCGTATGTATAATAATCATACTCTCACATTCCGCAAAGATGCTATATCTACATCGCTTTTGAACAGGTAAATACACGCGTTATGTGCTATGTACAATACATGCAAACTCAATTACGAACCACATAAGGAACGAGCCCGTGCAGTATAATGTATTATAGTTGTTTCGCCTCAAGGGATGGGTTTGATAAACATACCTATAACTAGGGCGTACTTTGCCATTGAGGTAAACTTTAAAATGAGATTTTTATTTTTGATTTTTTATTCATTTTTTTCTTTTCGTCAAAGGACTCTTCTAGACCGAGAGAGAGAGAGAGAGAGAGAAAAAAATCGTACGATAAATAATTGAAATTTACACTTCGTTTGACAAAAATATGAATAAATATTTGAATATCTGATAAATAATTATAACGAGCTGAAGTTATACAAATTTTCAGGGATACATATGTAGCTATTTGTTCTCTTCACTGTTCAAATAATATTCATCTGATATGCAATCAAGTTTTATTTTTTTCTTTATTTTCTGGTGAAGGGATTTTTTTCATTTTTCGATTTTTTTTTTGTTTTTTTATAATAATTTTATGCTCAAGTAAGCTAAGTATCGATTTTCTCGTACTACGGGAGGTACAGACACTGCATCGTTGGTCGAAAACTCTTCAATTCGACAGAACTGTTTTGCAATTATGAAATTTCGTATAAAACCGATGTGAAACCGTTTTTTTCTCAAAAATCACGCGTCCTATCTTTTGAGGAACAATTTGAAGACCTTCTGGTAATTTTTGCAAATTGAAATACCCGGTAGTTTACTTGCGATATATGCATTTGAGTGGTTGAAATATTGAATTTTTTAGTATATGACTTTGGTTTTTTGAAATCAGAAATTTTAACGAATATATAAGGTTCGAAATATTTCAATTTTATTTTTTTTACCAAAACTTGCCTTTTTACATGTCAAAATAAATAGCTTCTTATCAGAAACCACTATCAAACAATTTTTTTACTTGAAGTATCATATCTCGAGTGTATTCAGTTCAAATTTCAGATTTTTGAATTGAAAATTGAAGAAGTTATGATCTTTTTTTTAATTGAAATAGTCATTTTCCCGATATTTTTGGGGTTTTCAGTTTTTTTTTTCATGTTAAAATTTGTTTTCCTCAAAAATAACGCGTACTATCTTTTAAAGAACAATTTGAAGACCTTCTGGTAATTTTTGCAAATAGAAATAACCAGTAGTTTACTTGCGATATGCATTTTACTGGTTGGGGTATGGAACGTCCCGGTATGCCAGCTATGTTATGCTGGGGAAGTGTGGTAGCTAAGGGTTAAAGCAGACACTGTATCAGTTCTACGAAACAATTCGATCTCAAGAACTGGAAAAAAAATTTCTCAACCTAGGGAAAGCTTGCAAGGATTTTTTTTTAATTTTTTTTGTCTTCTCTTTTGCCAAGAGTCAACGAAAGACTAGTTTTTTGTTTGTTTTAACTGTTTTTTTTTTTCTCATATATCGTGAGTCCTGGTATTCTCGGTATTCAACGAGAAATATCCTCGATAAATAGAAACCTTACCCAGAACCACAATCTGTATACAATATATAATCTGCAATATAAGAATTGCGAAAAAGTTTTGCAGCTCGAAATTGCGAGTTGTGTACGATAACAATCCACGGCGAGGTACGGTTGTGGTATACCGTATTCTAATTGAGTTTCAACTTTTCCAACTAGCGATCGCGTCTTTATATGTATACCGGAAAAATAATAACTGAAAGCTTCTCATTTCTGAAAGGCTATTTCAATATTGTTTGCCTGCATGACGTGGGATAATTCAAAATCTCGATCTCTATTGTGCGAAAATAATTTACGACTAAAGAATTTTGGAGTACAAGGTATGAGGTACAAAGTACTAAACGAAATCTGTTCTTCTGAAAACATTGTGTATAATTTCTTGCGAGCGTAACTTTTCCCACCATATTTTTTTTTTCTTCATCCCATTCCTGGAGAAAAAGTTTCCTCCAACAAAAATAACGAACCTTTTTTTTTTTTGTTTTTTTTTTTTTTATAGCCGATCTTCGATCCAATATTTAACCAAAAACTTTTTTTTCACATATTTTATGCTTCCGAAACGGAAGGCTCGATGCTCAATTAACGAGGTAGGTATATACGAAGCTGGCAAAATTGCAAAACGGATTTAGTGCTCCTCAGAAGTAATTTACTCTCCTTAATCACCCGTCATGTTCAACAACGTAATAATTTTACTCAATATTCAAGAAATTGGATAAATTGATCTTACCAGTATAACCGCCAGCCTGGGACCCTCAAGGATCCAGAAGTAAAGCGTCAAATTGTAGCCCCACCAGCATCTGTGGATCGAATACGTCGGAGGTTTATTTGCCGAAGATATAAAAAAAAGGTGGGGAAAAATTTAGATTTTTAAACTCACTTGGCAGGGTGATAGTAAAAAGCTGTCACAACTGCCCAGGCCAATGTCATCAGGACCGGGTAACCCCAGCCAACGAATCGGTACATCCGGTAATAGGAAGTTTCTTGAAATACTGTAACTGAAAACGGAGCCGTACCCCAATTTTTTTAAATAATGTCTACACGTTTTTTTTTTTTTTTTTTTTTGAGGGAGGCGGGGTTAGATAGAGTTTTAGCTGGAATTTAAGCTCTAGCTTTAAGTATTCATTGCTCTCTAAATTTTAAGAGTGAAAATTGCGCCACTCTTAATTCTACTCCAAAAAAGAATGAAATTTCATTCTTGAGGAGCGAATTCTGACTTTTTTGCTGGTTTGTTAAAAAATTGCGCAATTTTTTACTCACAAAATTTAGAGAGCGCTTTCTATAATCGATTTTTGATAAATCTTCAAGCCAGCTTTCGATAGCATGATTGCAGCAAACGGTTCGTTTCGTTGAAATTTTCATGAATAGTAGATTTAAGCGGAATCCAATTTCACCGCAGTCGAGTAGGTGTGTTTATTTTTAGAGGAAAAAAAAATAACTCACCGGTAATTACATTGTGCAGGTAAAGCCCTTCGATGAACATCCACATGAACATTGCCGTTCTTGCGTATTCCAATAGAACGTAACTCGCCTCACAAAGGAATGGCTAGAACATCGCGATAATGTCTGATTAGACTGTTTTTCAGTATAAATATTGACAGTGTATAGAAAAATCGTTTCCTGTGATTAAAAAAATTAGAAGACTACAACCGAAATCATGATTTTTGAGGGGCCACAAATTTTAAAAGTTCCGAAGGATGAAAATTCCGAATTTTATTATTAGGTATCTACCGAGTCACAGTTTTTAGAAAGAATATTTCCCGAGATTCTGCATGATTTAAAAATCTTAAAAATTCGGAAAGCTAAAGATCCGAAGAGCGAATACTCCGGAACTTGAAATTCACGCATGGAGTATCGCGCCCCTAGATTAGATTTTCGGATTCTTGGACTTTGGAGTTTTGAGCTGTCCGCATTCCGATATTTTCCAATTTCAATATTCCGATCTTTAACGCTTCCGAAGTTTCGAAATCGTCTGGAATGACTTCGTACATTTGACTGTTCAGAACTCGAAAAATTCGCAATTTCAACCCAGCCCGAATTTAATTCCCAATCAGCTCCAGTTCAAAGTGATGAAGTTATTACATTTCGTTGACGAATCAATGAGCTTGGTTATCATTCTCGGAACACGATCACTGCCCCAACGCGTGTCGAAAATATTGATCAATTATTCGAGTCTCCATCAAAGTGAAACAAAATAATGAAAAACTGAGAAAAAAAATAATCACGTGCGAATAAGGGGCGAATTCAAATTGTAACCAATGTCGAAGTATCCATACCGTGTTTTCGATACCCCGTCTCGCCCCGGCTGATTTAGTCCTTAGCAAAGCTTGGTCTATGTAAACCGTGAGTCGTATCACAACTTGTATCACCATAGCCACGAATAGGTTCTTGTGGATGCGAGTTCTGGTGTTTCTTAGGCTCCTGAAACGGGGTTTAAGGCTTTAAGATCTGACAGCTAGTCGTAAAAAGGGTATAAGTGCAAAAACCGGGAATCTCAAGCCTGCACAGGGTATACGTATAGCGATAAATTATCGACCCGGTTCTTCAGAATCTGCCGATCAATCCCAAAGAGCCAATCTTTAATCTTGGAAATCTACTTACCTGAAGTGACAAAAGATCGCTAGGGAGACCAGCAAAGCTGCCAAAGAAACGCTGAATCCAATAGTTTCCAGAGTTCGCGTTTTCTCGGCTATGTCCATTTTCACCTGACAACATCAAAGACGCATTGGGACTAGAGACATCTTGATGACTTTTTGTTGGAGAATAAACGGTCATTCAAGTCGTTTAAAAATTCGGTTTTCAAATTATTTCGGATTACATTTGGCTGCCCATTTTCTCGCGAATCGTATTCATTTAAAAATCGACGAAGAGTTTGATTTTTCGCTTTTTGATTTTTGCTGAATCAATTTTAAGAATCGGGAAGACCATTAAATCGGAATATAAATTCCTCGGAATCGAATTTTGAAGATTCTGAATAGATGGAAAACGATGTTTAAATTTTGGGCAAAGTGCAGAGTAAACAGCAGGGTTCTTGACAAATATTATACACAGCGGGCGGAGTATATGTACGATTTGCGTTTTGAAAATTTGACTACCTCTTCCAATATGGGCCGTGGATATAATATTTGTCAAACATATACATATACAAGCTATATAATGTGTGTAATGCATATCATCGCTTGGGAGGAAATATAATCATACGGGCTTGAATATACCTATACTCGCCGAAGGAGAGGCGAATGGCTAATTCTACATCAAGTGAATTCGGACAGACTTCGGAGACGCGAATTTTTTATAGTCAAATTTACGAGTCGTGAAAGGCAAACGACTCCCTTCGTTCGTTGTGTCCTGATTTCGAGATCGCCCGAACAGGGCAGACAGTTGCGGGCAAATAAATTGAATAAATTATAGCGATATCCCGGTTGTTGAAAATAATTCTATGCGTATTTTTACGATTTTTTTTGTGGAAATTGGAACAATTCTACGAGTTCTAAAAATTTTCAAGAAACTTGAAATTTTTGTAGTTTTTCATAAGAAATTTTATAGCTTTTTTTTTGTTTTTTAGTTTGATCCAGACAAACAACAAAACTTTCGAAATATAACTATATACGAGGATATGCAATTTATTTATGATACACCATGAAAATTTACAAATTTTCATGAAAAGAACAAAAATCTGAAACTTTTAACGAAAAATTATATGAAATGTTTCAATTTCGCCAAAAATTCGTACAAATCATTAGGAGTAGAAATTTCCACCGGGGATCCACGAACGAAGAGTCGCGGAACCGATCTAAAAGTCGATTTTAACATGCTGGAAAAAAATTCTGCATTCGTATAAAATTCGGGACAAACTCATATTAAACGTTATTTTGAGTTTTCAGTGCCCCAAAAGTTCAAAACTATAACGAAACATCAAATTAGTTTTTCATCAATTCATCAATTCCATCATTTCATCCATTCTTCATCAATTGTACATCATCATAGCTCAATGATTTCGTCAAATCGGTCTCTATATTAAAAATAACTGAGTTATTCAAGCGCTTTTCGCTTCTGCAAGAGCGTATATAATTTTTGATTCGTCGTGGGCACGGAGAATGAACGATCTGCAGTGCATTTTGTCACTGCTGTGCAGGTGAACATACGTGACGTAATATCAATGTGCGGAAACACCTCTTCCTGCTCGTTTTCTCTGATCGACACCCCTGACTGTCTCAAGCTCTTTGGTTTCTCGCTTTTTTCGAATTTTATATAATATTTGAGAAGCACACATTCATCTTGCAGACCGTTTGCAAGGTCTTCCGGATAGAGCCTTCGTAACTCTTTGGCGCTATTCCTCAGTTCTTCTTCTCCCTGTTCCTCGAGTCTTAAGAGGGAAGAAAACTTGTCATTAATATCGTCATGAGCCATCTTTCGCCTTTTTAGCTCGCTCAAAATCTGATCGCAAATTAGAAGAAACGCGTGCACCCGAAATGGTCACGAGTTTTTCTTTTGATGGAGCATTTTCGGGAGCTTTTATATCTATTGACGTGAGATTTTCTTTTTCCAGCCTCCTCATATATTTCGAAAGAATATCTTTTCATTTCAATAAATAAAATTAATGATTCGTAGAGACCTGCAACGACTGCAAAGTCAATATCTGTGCCTTGTGGAATTTTCGAGACTAAATTAAATTGCTTGAAAATTGCTTCAATTTGAATGTTTTTTTATAATAGACTGGGTAATTTTATTTGCGATAATTTGCATGACGCTCTCATAAGTCGCGAACGACAAATAGGACAATTGGACCTTTTCCAGGATTACCCATTTTTTCTACGTGTTTTGCCAAAGAAGGATCGAATTCAGCAATTGCTTCTAACATCATCATAAAGTTTCCGTTGTGAGTCGGTCCAAATTTGCCTGACTTTCCCCGGAAAGATAACCCCCGAGTAGCTTAAGTGCTTTTACGGCCACAACAACTCTTTGTAAGACACATCTCCAATATTTTTTTTCGTCTCCTAATTCTTTTTCGTTCATCTAATTTTTAGTCAACTCGTGCCTCGCTGTTTTATAATTATTAGACAGTTTTTACGTGTTAGGTAGGCTATTTTTGTGTGCAGTTACTGAACCAGAATTTTGATCCTTATCTTCTTTTTTATTAGTCTCACAACTGAATCAGATTTAATTCTTGGATAGTCATTTCTATTGCTGCAAGATTCATCAAAATCGACCGATTAGTTTAAAAGATATTGCACGACAAAAATTTCTTCATTTTTTTTTGATAGACGTGAGTTGATTTCGAATCACTAAATGTCGAATCTGTCGAATTGTTTAAATCCTATTAAAAATTTCACACATAAACATACAGACTGAACGAAATCTTCTGACATTAGATATAAATCCCTAAAACCTAGAAATGTTGACCTCTGACAAAAACTCGATTTTTGTCAAATCAGACGGAAAAAAATTTGTATACGGAAAACTAACTATACTTATAACCTTCTTTAATGTATTATAAACACAATAGTGTCAATTCGATGTAACGTGTTTAACACATAGCGGAAAGTTTTAGGGTTGGCCCACAGATCAACCGGTTTCTAGATTTTTTTCTACGATAGAGGGGCAGCTGTTGGGGACGATCGGGGGTGCCCGTCAAAACCCAGAACCGGGACGGCCCTCCGGCCGCCCCGGGCGATTGCCACCTACGCTCTTGGAAAAATACGTCTAGCTGTATAAATTGCAATGTGACTCAAATCCATATTCAATTGCGAATAAACTAAACGTGAATTTAGTGGTCTTAAAATAGGAGAGTTTTGGGGCTGCTCGCTGAACGTTTGACTCGATCATTTCATACTCATTGCGGTCTCGGGATGATGTTGACTCTCCAAAATAGGGATGATCTTGACAAATCCAAAATAGGGATATTTTTTAAGGAGACATATTATGTTGCATTAACTGCGTTTACTTCGACCTCATCTAACTCTGAGAATCGATGACTCAAAAATTCTAACTTTCACTCGATTAAGCTCCAAAAGACCGACGATCATCTGTGAGAAAGAGGTTGTTCGTACAAAAAAAAATAAAATAACTCGGCACATGCCTGCAGTTTAAAAAAAAAAAAACTTTAGACATTTCCAATAAAAATTCCACGAGTTTTCCTCGAATATTCAAAACTAGAATTTATCATTAGATAAAAAATTGTATACTACCCCTTTCACAAATTTCCCTGCGCCCTTAGGGCTTCTTATATATTCCTGAGTACAATAGTAACGTATACGTACGAATGAATGAGTATAAAAAAGAGAAAAAACGAACAATGAGAATAACTCTGCATTCTTAGAATTGGCTAGATCGAAGAAGGAGTGTTTTTCTATCAATTAAATTCGAAATAGAATTTTTTTTTTCAATGAAATATCGTTGAAACTCCCTCAGCTTTTTATAAGCATTGAGGGTATCGTCTGCTAACTACTATAATGTACACACATGCCTCATTCATATTATTTCAACGGGAGAACAACCGTGTGTAAACATATACATATTCATGCACACAGGTATAAGTTATGCGAGGATGAAGATGAATATCTTAGTGACCTAGCCGAGCAGCATATTCTAATGTTAAAGGAATAATTACGGTATCTCATTAATTCAAAGTCTTAGCGTTTAGGGGATGGGGAATAAGCCATAAGAAATATTGAAGAATAATTAATGCAACATGTTCAGGGTGTTGAAATTCCAGATATTTTGACTTGATTGTGTCAACTGAGGTACATAATGCACAGATATCCTGTTCCAGGACGTTATTCTACGTAATGTCTATAATTTTTTGTACTTGCAGTCCTCACAGTTGGGTCTGGCGTAGACTAGAAACTATAAAAAATGTTTGTTCGTTTGGCTGTAAAAAATTCTAGAAAGTTCAAATTTTTCTATTTTTTAGTACACGGACTTTAGAAACTTGAAAATGTATGCGAAATTGAATATTTTTTGATAATCCTAGTCCAGACTAGAATCACATCAATATTAAGTAAGTCTACGAAGCCAGAGCCAGTTTAGACTAGAATTGACTTAGAAATCAAGGCAACAGTTGACCTATGTCATTTTTACAAAGCTCATTTGAATTTTTGCTAGCAGCCACATGATGTGAGATGCGAGGGTCTTGAACATCAAAATTTGTGGGTGACATCGCGTAGAATAGAAGACAAAAACAGGACACCTCTGTATTATTTACGTGAGTCTCAACAATCCCTGAAACTGAGTCTAATTTTCATATCTCAAACGTATGTGTACCCCTTCAGGACATTATCTTGCATCAATAGACAAGGATCGGGGTAAATGTCAAATTATAGTGTGTAATAGTGAGAAAATGATTGATCTTGATCAAAGACGTACCTGGCCAGCGTCTTCGCTCCCTGCGTACAGTTTGCGGTAAAGTTGAAGCATTTCCGGGGTAAAACAAGGCGTGTAATTTGTCCAGCCGTGGGATTCACCGCTGGAACCATCGGGCACACCCAACGCTGAGGAACCGTGGTTTTGAAACGACCCTTCGCGGCCTTCCCACTGTCCATCTTCGCCGCAACGTTTGTCCACGAACTCTGAGAAAAAAAAAAAATTAAAATATCGATGATTAATTAACATCGAACTGCGAATAAAATTTTTTCATATTTTTATATTCAAAGTAAAGCCATAGGCTCCCAGAATCAACGGAATTCTTATTTTGAATCTTTTTAGTAATTTAGTACGATTAAATTTACGCAAAAAGATTTTGAATCAGGAAAAAAAATGGAATGAGATGTGACCCCACGATAAATCCGACGGCATAATTTGTAGAAGAAACAATGTTTTTTTGTGAGAATTTTTTCAAAAAGAAAAAAAAATGTCCAACCTCTCGAAATCGTGAAGTTTGAGCTTTGAATGAATAAATCATACCGCAATTGACAAAAATCATGTTTTTTGTATTTTTTTTCTTAAAGTATGGTTAAAAACAAAAATTTTCCAAAAAAAAAACACCCCATTTGATCAATTTTTCAAGAAGTTATGTATTTTCGAAAAAAAAAAAAAAACTCAAAAATTCATATCTCAGGAACAGATAAACGAAAAAAATCGAAAAAAATCGTGAAAGCTCCTCTCATTAGGTGTAATCACCCATAAAAATTTTGATGAAATCAAAAATTCGAATTATGATTCCCGTACGTTCTGACAAAGAATGCTCCATAACGATGTATCAACGGATTGATGTACACATTAAAAAAATGTTTTGTGCTTTGAATGTAAGGATTTATGAATGGGAGCTTCATGTTTATAACTATATCACAGTCGCCGTGGATATTTCCATATCTCTACACTGTGATGCTGTGTTCCCTTTCATTGCATTAATCAATTCGATATATAGTCAGCCGTAAAACATAAAACTTTCATGAATGGAGAGTTTTATTTACCGTCGTTAACATCCGTTGGAACTATATTTGTACCCGAGGGTGTGTGAACACGTTTAGTTTATTGATCAATACATCAGGGATGTAGAATTTTCGTCGCTAATGAACGGCCCCAATATTTACTTATATTATTAGAGTCAAATCAACGGAAACAAATCTGAAAATTGGCACGTTTTATTTTATCAAAAGGGTTATAATTATGTACCTTATTAAAAATAAATTTTTTCCAATCACTACTAAGCTTAGAATAAATTTTATATTGACTAGGTAATTTTGAAAAAGAATATCTTAGGGTCTGTACAATTCCCTAATGGGTTAAGGGGACCAGTATAACAGATTGGTTTTGGAAATTCGAAGTACTCCAAAATGCATTTATTTGTCAGCCAAAGTTTATTTCACATCAAAAAAAATTTTTCTTTGAAAACCTTTGTCGTAAGGTTTTAGGCACATCGTTGTTCCGATTAGGGTCGTTGATGGCTCATTTTGTTCAGAAAAGAAATCCTCATCATGTGACCGAGGGATTTTTTTGACAATTTCGCGTCGGCCAAGTTATTTGCAAATTAGTGGCCTAAATATTGGAAATTTTGGATAATTGACCGTAACTTTTGACATGAATTTTTTTTTACCGATCCCTACGTACATAAGATGTAGAATTGCTGTCTGAAGAAAGCAGGACCTTGAGAGGTTGAATTGGACCAATGATGTGCCCGAAACCTTACGACAAAGTTCTTCGAAGAAATTTTTTTTTCATGTGAAATAAACTTTGGTTGACAAATAAATAAATTTTGGAGTACTCCAAATTTTCCAAACCAAGCTGTACTGGTCCCCTTAAGCAGCTTATATCTCCAGTAAAGAAAGAATCGAGAAATGACGTAAAATCTTTTCTGGAAAGATGAAATCTGTCACATATTTCGGGTGATCATTTTGCGTATGACATATCCGTTGTTTCGCTACTTTCACCACCCGTCTGAATAAATTTAATTTTAAATTTTGTCTCAGCGAGATATAGGTGCCTGTATATGTATCTGAATGTCCTGAATTGATCGTGAAATGCGGTATGACAAGAATTCGCGACAGTTCCTTCACACTTGACAAACATGGCATGACGTGAATCGAATATATAGGAAGCCCCGTCAGCTTTTACGTGTATCCACTGCAGGTCTCAGCTATGTCATATGCCTGTAATGGTATGTGCACATATTCCGGCTGATTGATAGGCTGTCGTGTGGTATTCGTATTTCAAATACCAAACTGCCTAATTTTGTCAAGAAGCTGGTTAAGTAGGGACAAGGTGTTGTAACAAGGTATTAGGGATATAATATGCTGCTACTCACTTGTCGTATCCATACCGTTCTCCCTCGGGCATCTTTGTCTTGCTGAGGTTGAAGCTTTAGTCGGTGGCCAACACAGGAGAGAATCCCAAGCCCAACCGCACCAAATTTCTGAAATTCACCGTAACGAACAAACTACATTTAAAATTTGAACAGAAACACAAAATCCCAAAACTTGACTTTAGTCAGTCAAATTCTAAAAAAGAAAGAACAAAAATTACGAAAACTTTTCAGTTGAAGACACTTAATCGCTGTCTCTTTATCCTGAATCGAAGAAAACTCTGAAAAATATATCCTTGCCGAAGTCAAGCAGCATCCCGAATTTGACGGTCTATTATTGCTAATTATGGTTAGGAAAAAATTGTTCGAACTCCTCTTTCGGTCCATACTGAGATTGTTGGCCACTAGAGATCCGCAGTTTTGACCGAACAAAGTTAGCGAGCGTTATGGGAAATTCCTACTGGTCAGAGGTTTGGAATTCCACCGCGTCTAGGTCTGGACCAGGTAGAGAAACATTTACTTACCTCCTGCGGGTGGGTCAAACTTTCGATAGCCATGACCACAGATAAGCTGCGTTGTAGTTTGATTTTCAACTAAGTTTGCTGTTCCTCCAGCAGCGCCCATCGTGCTGCCGTTTAGTATGCTCACCGAGTCCATCAACTGGTCTAAAAAAGAGAGAGAGAGAAGAGAAAGAAAAAAAAAAAAATGTTCAATTTTGTGCTGTATCTCGCGTAAAGATCTTTCATCTTATATGGTCAAAGATGATAAATATTAAACCACAAAGTCGAAGCTACAACTGACCTTGGATTCTTTCTACACAGTATTAGGGTCCGGCTCAGCAAAGTTCGGCTACCTTACATGGATCTTTCGGAATAAGGGTCGGCTAGGATTAGCAGAGGATCAGCGAATTATAACTGATGATTCGTACAAGGAGCTCGAAAGATCAGCTAGCGGAGGCCGGACGGCCTCCCGCCGCCTCTTCACATGATTGGAGTGGATAAACTCTGTTTTCACGTTTTACCGGTCTAATATAACTTCTGAGTCTATCACCGCACAGAAAAAAAATAAGCACTTTTATTTATCGCAGATTTTCGAAAGACGGATTAGAGCGTTTGCCTCTTCAACTCGTCCGAAGACGACACTGCGAAGATAATCTGAGGAGGAGAGAGAATTTTGTTATGAATTTTTCAAATTTTGAATCTATAATCAGGTAAAAGTCAGAACTAATTCATGAGTATGTAATCGAAGGTGCGAAAATGTGATACAGAGACACGTGATACCGCCGTTCTGAGTACACACCGAATTGTTTCTCTAATCGTATTTCTATGCATACCCGAGCTCCTATATAAAACAGTTCATCAATACTTTCAAGTGCCTATAGTCCGGTAAAAGTCAGAGCTTACGATCCATGCGGTTGAAGTAAAGTCGGATGTCGCGATGACTCGGATCAACCCCAGCCTCGATTTTACAGTTTTTCGTCTCTAATAGTTCCGAGAACAAACCTCTGCGATCAGATGAACAGACAACTGTTCGAGCCGTTGATTTTTGTCATAGAAAATTGAAGAATGGGCAAAAAAAAGGTTTGCCAATATCAAATTTTTGGGGAAATCAATTGATCACTCGAGTCTTTTTCGCTCCGTCAAAAAGCCGTTCGTTCATCTGCTGGAGGTTTGGATTTCTCAGCGATCAGAGACCAGAAAAATGTAAAATCTATGCAATACCTACGGTTGATCCGAGTCATCGCGAAAACTGATTTCACTTTTATCTGCATCTGACTGTGAAAAGCGATGGCTAACAAATGCGGGGTTATGAATATTTGAAAAGGCTACTGAAAAATTCTATTTGGGAGGCACCGGTCCTCAAAAATATTCCATTTTCATGTAAAAAAAAAAAAAAAAGGAAAAGGAACATATGTACGTGAAATAGAATAAGAGGCGTGCGAAGTAGAAGAATGAGGTAAAAAACTTGCAGGGATTGTACTAAAGTGACGCTCGAAGAGATATTCGAGTGTGATCGTCCTTCGAGAATGACCAAAGTCGGTTGGAGATGAATAATTAAATTTCTGTATGGCATCCAACTTTTTTTTTTTAAATTTTTTGTATTTTTTGGTTTGCAAGTCTTGACTTGTTATAGCTGTGTACGTATACGTGTACAAGGGTCGAGCGGGGGGCAAGGTGGAAGCGAATTCATTGAAATTGCTGAGTGTTCAGAGCTGAAGCATTGACGGTAGAACGAGCTTGGCATGGAGGTGGGCTGGTTTCTGGCTTGATCGCGAAGAGGGCGAAGCTCCGCTTCCTCCACGCTCTGCCGAGGGGACAACGAGGATCCAAGTGGCAAGGCACAGGCACACACTTCTCGACCAAAACCTCCGAGTCCCTCTCTCTTCTCGACGACATTCCCAAAAGCTTTTACTCCGTCTGACCTCTCCTTTTTCGGGCTTTCAATCTACAGAGACGCTTGCAGACCATCGCCCGAGGGATTTTCATCAGTTTAAAGCCAACTGAAGTCAAACGATAGCCTCTCACCTACGACGAACTTCGTTTTCGGATGGATTAAATGTCGACTTGTTGCCTCAATCGTAATTGAAAAATATTTTACATTTTATGGAGCTTCCGGTCTTGTACGTCGATTGATCCGAGCACCGAAGAAGACACATCACAACGATAAAAGGCTGATATATTATTCGTTTGCTCCGAAATGTCATCGTTTTAGAATATTCCCTCAAAATTTCAAAAAGTTTTGATCAACGATAAGAGCTGTACCTTACGAGGACCACTTTTTCTTCGGTAGACTCAATCCGCGTATTTCAATGCTCCGTAAAATCTCAAATAATTTCTAATTATTTTTCAAAACGCGATTAATGTACCGTCAAAAAATCGAGTCGATAGAATATTTCTTCGAAGCGTGAGCGTGGTTTGAAAAAAAATCATTTCTCAGCTATCTGATGTACCGATTCGCAGCTCTTTTCAAAAATTGATATCTTCGACAATTTAATTTCTTGGTCGAATTTTGACGTACAAAAATTCGACGTTAAAGAAAAATAACCATAAGCGATATGTTTGTCAGCTTTTAATAAAAGCCCTAATTTTTTTACAACACGATTTTCGAACTCAGTTTGAGAGTCAATCGATAGGGAAAACGCGTCTTCTTGACTTTACTTCCCGTCTAAGATAAAGAAGTTATTAAAATCGTCCTGGGAAATGGAACACGAAAATTCTCATTTCGTTTGTATTTTTTACATCAATTAAATTCCCATCTTCACCCTTTTTCGAGATTGTACATACCTGAAGGTAACCCTAATCTATATTTAATTAGATTTTTGATAAATTCGATTCGCCGACTCTCAGCGGTTGAGTTTGGTTAATTTTCTCTCGCTCCAGCTGTCTCGCAAAAAAAAAAAAATAAATAAATAAAAAAAAAAGGAGAATTGGCAGTGTTTGCTGTAAATTAACTAGAGCAGCAAATTTTATTTTTACACGCCATGGCCCGAGTCATTATACGACTGCGTGGCCCTCTGTGAGAAAAAAAAAAATTCGAAAAAAAGAAGAAAAGTTTAATTTCCTTGAACCTGCAACCGTACTTTTTCCCCCCTTCCCTAAGTACACATAAGTATGTATACAGTGTGTATACAGATATACGAGATACAGGTTTATGACATATTTAAATAACGCCGGAAAACGTTCAGAAACGTTCAAGTCAAAACTTGAAGTAAAAAAATTGCTCCAGGCCATATCAGGATCGAAGTAATAACTGTAATAGCAATGTAAACGGGATAAGAACGTATTTCTTATCGCATTGTGATAATGGGCCTGGGTTAAATTGTCCGGAACGATAAAAAATTCCCAATTTCAATATCGAAACTCGCAGTTTTTCGGAAGAGTATATTTCCCCGGAAGTCTGCATAGTCGATTCGAAAAACTTGGGATCGAAAAATACCGAAGGTTCAAAATTACGAAAGTTAAAGATCCGAACTTCAAAAGTCCGGAACTTGATATTCGCGCGTGGAGCGTCCTGCCGCTTGACTGAACTGCCGGATTCTCGGACTTTCCGAATTTTTAGCTGTCTGTATTACGATCTTTCCCAATTTTGATATTCTGGACCTTAACGTTTCTGAAAATTTGAAAGTTACACACCCGAGCAAGGGTGTCCGTTTCTCTCTCTGATTGGATTTGGATTTGAATATAATTATGAGGAAAAAAAAACTAAGCCTAAACTTTGAACGAAAAAGGGATTTTCTATACACCTACCAACGTTAATTCCAGAATGTCGACTCTCATTGTCAGCGAATACAAAGTTAAGGAATAATTTCAACAGTCACGTCTCATTAAACTTTATCAACGGTTTCATGATTATAACTAAACTTCACCTTTATGCTCCTTCGCAGAAAAAAAAACCAAAACTCAATTACAACTTCGGAGCAAAAACTTATCTCATAAAAATGATTCGATGGAGTAGAACAATTAATTTATAACTAAAAAATCAGGAAACCGGTTGACCTGTGGGGCCAACCCTAAAACTTCCCGCTATGTGTCAAATACGTTGCAATAAATTGATACTATTGTGTTCATAATACATTAAAGAAGGTTATAAGTATAGTTAGTTTTTCGTATACAAACTTTTAATCAAAAATTAGGGAGTTATATTTAAAGTCAGAAGATATCGTTCAGTCTCAATTAGATTTAATTCCGATCATTAGATTGAAGTTCGACCACTGCAAGAATCATTCAAATCGGTTAATTCGTTCCAAAGGTATCATACGACAAAAAAAGAAATTTTTGTCGTGCAATATCTTTTGAACTAATTGGTCGATTTCGATGAATCTTGGGGCAATCGAAAGCGCTATCCAAGACTTAAATCTGATTAAGTTTTGGGAATAATCGCACGAACAGTTTAGGAGTTATGCGCTAAAAACATGAAATATTTTTTTTTTAATTTTTATTTTCCGAATAACTTTGGAACTACTCGACCGATCGACTCCAAAATCTAATCAGATCTAAGTCTTGATAAACCCTTTCGATCGCCGCAAGAACCATTCCAATCGGTCGATCCGTTCGAAAGATATCGTACGACAAAAATTTGTCTACACACAGACACCATACGGACGTCCATCCAAAAATAGTCAGAATAGCTTCCTAGGACCCCAAAACGTCGAGATCTGATGAAAACTCGATTTTCTAAAATCGGATCAAAACCAGTAACTTCCCTTTCTTTTGAAAATTTTAAATTTTCAAAGCGGGAAGTTAAAAATTCAGGTGTTTCCTATTCTGGATTGCGGTGTAGCAAGTCTTCTGCAAACCGCGACGGTTCTAATCCTTCAAACTGCAAACCGTATGCGATCGTTTCTCCAAATACAAGTTTCGTCATAATTTCCCGGTCACAATGGCTCCGAGCTGTTTCAGTTCGAGTTTAAAATGGGACAATCGATAGTTCGTGGAGCCGGAGAAGAGGCAAAGGTGAAATTTTTTTGTAGGTCAGAAGCCCTCGGCGGGCCAAGTTCGCTAGTAAGTTGCAGCAGGCTGCAGAGTTTACAAAAGATAAAGATAAAAAGGAAGAAGCCAGGGCCTGGGTAGCTGCCGTGTTTAATTTATCATAAGAGCAGAAAGCCCAACAGTGCAGCGCAAGTAAGAAAATATTGAATAAAATATCAGCCCCGTTTTTTAGTTTAGGGGTTTCACGGTCAGGGACGAGATATAGTCGATCCCTGTAGAATTTCGAGTCCTAATGGTTTCCACAGATTTCTTGCTAAGCATCCACTTTAAACGTGATGAAGCGGTTAAAAATGGCAAGGCAATCGATCCCTCTGAGCATTTCGGGTAGGTATACGGTTAAGTGCCGTGTTACTCTTAACGCGATTCAACCCTCGTGCCCCCAGGAGATACCTGAGTCGATTATCGACAGGGAATAAAATTATCCAACGCGATATTAATCCTTTCATAAAGTTTTCAAACACGATTTGTAACGAGATTTAACACATAATCTATTGTAAGCTCTATACTATATAGAAGCTGAAGAAAGTGCCAGAAAAAAACCTCCACGAGGTCGCCGAAAACGGAAGAATTTACTCAGCTGCGAAGAGTAAGGTTGATCATTTGAAGAGTGAATTTCGGATAATAATTTGATACAAAAACCGAATTTTCGAGGCTCTATTTCACTTCGCTTTACTGTCTTCGATCTGCCGAACAGAACGGCGAGTGAAGGAAATAAAAAATTCGCTTAAAAGCTGCGGTTTGGCTGGTTCGAAACCCTCTTCTACTCTCCTGGCAGATTCAATTTTGGGAAATCCGTAACTACGTGTAGGAATATTTTATACCGGAAGTGGCAGACCCGGACCGTTACCAAAAGATACCGGAAGAAGTGGGAAGGATAAACGGAGAGATTGTTGAACGGGTGGTAACCGCGGCGACGACCTTGTACACCCTGAAGTCTAAATTGTGCCAGGAGGCTCCTTGCCTGGAACTACCTATTCGGGGGTCCCTACCTCAGCAACGGCAATCGCAAGCTCCGTGGTTTATCACGAATCAAACGGGCGCTGATCGACCGTTTTCATCTCAATTTCAAGGTGACTTTCGGTTTCGTTTTTCGCAGGAAAATTATTTACGGGTTTATAATAACGAGCCTTGTGGTCAAGTAATTCAATATTTTCTCTCATCCCAGACACCGAGGCGAGCTTTCAGTTATACGTCTAAATAAATTTTTTTTTACCACTTTTCTCCGAGTATGATCGCAGGAAAAAACCATCGCTTCTCATACTCAGATACAGTAAAAGTAAAATCAGTTTTCGCGATGTCTCGGATCAACCGTAGGTATCGCATCGATTTTACATTTTTCTGGTCTCTGATCGCTGAGAAATCCAACCCTCCAGCAGATGAACGAACGGCTTTTTGACGGAGCGAAAAAGACTCGAGTGATCAATTGATTTCCCCAAAAATTTGATATTGGCAAACCTTTTTTTTGCCCATTCTTCAATTTTCTATGACAAAAATCAACGGCTCGAACAGTTGTCTGTTCATCTGATCGCAGAGGTTTGTTCTGGGAACTATTAGAGACGAAAAACCGTAAAATCGAAGCTGGGGTTGATCCGAGTCATCGCGACATCCGACTTTACTTCAACCGCATGGATCGTAAGCTCTGACTTTTACCGGACTATAGGCACTTGAAAGTATTGATGAACTGTTTTATATAGGAGCTCGGGTATGCATAGAAATACGATTAGAGAAACAATTCGGTGTGTACTCAGAACGGCGGTATCACGTGTCTCTGTATCACATTTTCGCACCTTCGATTACATACTTTAGAGTTAAATACACCTATACATATATATTATACCAGAGTATTTTATACTCTTTGAGTACACAGCTGACAGCGTGAGATATTTCGTATACCCGACTTACTTCAGTCCGCGAAGCTTTTAAGTACGATATTATATTAAACGAACCATTCAAAAGCTAAATCGTCTTGAAAATTGTACCTGCACATATATTTTTTCTCTCTTCTTTTATCTTTTGATGGTGCGTGCGAATACCTTGAGAGGTGGTGATAATTCGTGCGGATATAATTGGCAAGCAGGATTTAAAAGTCAAAATGCTAAGTCTGAAATTAGAAGAAAAATAAAAATAAAAAAATTAAAAAATAAGGTGGTGAAGCCTCTGAAACCTCCCGACAGCTCTTCGAATCCCAACGACAAATGTATTATATATCAAGGAAGACTTTCATCTTCACGTATTTGTTATTTGACCTGAAATGTACGGGACATCAAACCAGATTTCATCTTATTCGAAAATTTTTCTTTTTTCGAGTTGAAATCATTATACTACAAGTAAAGCTTTCTTTTACCTTTTTCAAAACTGCTAGAATTCGTATACCACGTATGAGGTGAAAAAGGAAGAAAAAGAAGAATGAGAAGAAAAAACGAAAAAAAAAAAGAATTCTGCAATTGTATTCTTCCTATTGATTTACAGATAACCCGGTCTTCTTTCAAAGGAAAAAGAGAAGGCTGTAGGGTGTACTGAAAATTTTACACCACCACGTACAACAGCTTGTACCCGTTACATATACATACATATATAAAATTTTCAGCACACATTCAGAGCTGCTTTATATACGTATAACCGAAATATTATATTGATACGTATATATATTTTATATGATAAAATGAAATTTTTTCTGAAATTTTTACACGTGTGTTCTTATGTATATACCTATGTCACTTCCAAAAACGGTCCAATATATATCAACCTTACGTTATACGCACGCGAATGTGATAAAATTCGCGAAGTAATTACTCCCCCGGTTTAATATACAAGTTAAATAGTTCACGAGACTCTGTATACATTCAGATGGTATGGTGGGTAAATTTGCGACTAATTTGCTACTCTAAAATCAAAGGAATCGGTCAAATGGTAGGTTGGGTATCTATACAACAATTTATACCGAGATGAAATTTTTTCGAGAAAAATTTTTCCTCCCTTCGCATAACAATTTTGTACGAAATTTTTTGAATTTCCTATAATAAGAGAGCTGTTCGGTATAATAAGTGCAGCGTTTGAAATTCTCGAGTTTGAAAATAAGAAGAATCCTTTCCTTTTTTCAAAAATTCTATGCGGATTTGGATTTGGAAAATCGATGATGGATTTCTACGAACAATTCTCACGCAGCTCTGATGTATTATTTATAGATCGCGGGTCCTCATGGCTTATTACGCGGTTTATTATCATCAATAATTAGCTTTAACCGTTCTGAAATGGTCCCAAGGATCCTTCGGCTGTCTAAACCCTGCGCACACCAAAGGGGAAACGAATGAAGGATTTACAGCAAGAGGTGGGAAGGAGTCGAGATGCGTATACGATCAGACATATTCAAGAAAGTAGATATACGTACACACGTATAAGTATACAGTTCAGAAATAAATTTCTTTCAAATCTCTGAAACACTTTCGAAGAAATAATTCATTGACTCAGTTTTCGAAAGCTGATCAAAAGCATTTTGAAAAAAATAATTAGAAATTATTTTCAGATTTTCTGGACTGAAATCGAGTCGATCTATGATCTAAGTATAAAAATCGTTATCGAAGGGTACGGATCGCATAGTTGATAAAAAATTTTTCAAATTTTCTACGGAATGTTCCAAAATTATGTGATCCCACGGCAAACCTGTACCCTATAACGAGAACGACTAAATTTTCTTCAGTGGGATAAAAACTATGGAATAAGGAGCTCGATAAAATTTGAAATAATTTCGAATCATGTCTCAAACCGCTGGTAATCGATTGCAAAAAAAACTGAGTCATTGGAATAATTTTTCGAGCTCCGATTTTGAAAGAAACGAAAATTATTTCTAAAATTTATATAAATACATCCCCCCCGAGACGTGGTAAGGTCTGTAATACGACTGATGCATAGCAGGGATTAATAATTGTTCGTTTTTAACGAAGGATCATCTCGAATTTCATCTCTGTTTCAATATTCGTTATTCGTATCATGGTATAAACGTCGAGTAAGGCGAGCTACTGCCGATGATTAAAAATCTCAAAACCGTATTTCTTCATTTGAAAAATTTCATACCGCGAATTATACAAGTTATTGCAAAATATTCAAAATTTCCCTCTGATTCTTATTTTTCTAATAATCCAAAGTTTACGTCGATATACAGACTGCAGTGTATAACTCAGTATTGTGCATAAAAATCTGCGAGACGAGACGAATAATTGGTGTAAAAAAAAAAACGAGACAACCCCCCCAACACCAAAAAAAAAAAAAAAACTAATCAGGTGTTCAGTAAAATGTATTCCAATCATCCGCGATATAATTATCGTCTTTCGTATTATAATTGGATATTGATGAAATAATAATTACTATAAAGATGATTTTACATCTCACCTATATACACCGGCTATAATACGATAATAATCGGTGTAAAAAAATAATTGGCGTCTACTTCTCTCCGTTTCTTATTTTCTCTTCTTTCCTCTCAGCTCTCAGTTCTTCTGTCTTCTCGCATTTCCTGCACTTTCTCTATTTTTTCTTCATCTTCCCTCCTTTACCGCACTTCGCGATAAATCATGATAAGTATTTATTTCGATACGAGTGAATGAGTTATACCTACTTCGGTGGTGAATTTACGCGAATTTATATGGCGAGTATCTTATAGGGGAGGAATTTATTAACGCGAGTGTTGAAGAAGGTCTTTTTTTACTTCGTTAATTGCTTCGCGAAATTATTCGTGATTTTTTGAATTTTTTTTTAGGAATTCTTGATTATGAGTACGATCCGGAAATGGGAAGTGATCGCGTCTCACCGCGGTGAAGGACGCGCGATAACTGTTCCGCTTCGCGTCTTGAATCTCGCTGGTCCTTCTGCTCCTCTTGCGTCGCGACGCGACGCGACGCGACGCTGCGGTGGACGGTCACGCCTCCGGCTTTACCGTCTGTTTTTCATCCCCCGTTTTCACCCCGCCTTATCATACGAAAATGACGAAAATGTCGAAAAGCTCGAAGCTTGAATTCGCTGTGTTTCCCTTTTTGTTTTTTTGGTATTGGAAAATCGGACGATATTATACGTGACGCGCCGGTTACTCCGAAAGCTTACAAAATTTCTCCCTGTTTTTTTATTAATTTATTTTTTGTTTTTTCAAAGATTTTTCATAGATCCCTGCAGGTGAAAATTTCTACCCCAACGAATTTGTTCAAAAAAATTTTTAACGAAGTTAAACCCCGTTTTTTATCAAACAAATTTCAGTTCTTTGGATAACTGTTGTTCGGAAAAGCTATACCTATATACGAAAAGTTACAAAATTTGCCGAAAATTTTTTTCAGAAATTTGTAGAATTATTTTTTACTGCAGGAATTTCAAAACCTTTTCATTAACGAACCAGCTAAAACCGAAGTGATAAACAATTCCATCCACACGTCATGCCCAACAGTATAAAAAAAAAAAAAAAAAAATGAATTCAGTTATCGCTGCTTTATTGTATCACTTTTTCAAAACTCCTGATTTTCGTATACTTTGCTTATATTTTATGGATATAATCCGCGAAACTTATCCTCCGCTGTATTACATCTCGATACTTACGTATCGAGTATTTGTTTCGCCCCTTTTCTTCGACAGGGATTTAAATCCGAGCGTATATTTCAACCTCGAAATGACAGATGGATCGATGCATCGATTGATTAATTGATATATTTATTACCAATCGAAAGCTCTCGTATAAAATAGACGTTTCTATTATCCTTCTTCCAAGGGGGGGAAATTGAGAAACGATCGATTGCACGAATTTATCTGTAATAATTATACAGGGTGGTCTTTATTAATCGCCCAAGGCCAATATCTCGAGAATTAAGCAAGATACTGAAAAATGTTTGAAAAACAAATTTTTCAACCAAAAACAAAAAAAAAAGGCAACAAAATGAAATTTTAGAAAAAAAAAGTTTCCTACAAAAGTGATATATTTTTTTGGTAAAATGTTGGGAACAGATCACGATACGAGGAAATAAACTGACAAAAAAATGACCAAAAAAATGAAATTCAAGGTTCTGCAAAGCCTAAATAAATTTTTGAAAAAACAAAAAATGAGTTTTTTTTTTTTTTTATTTCTTTCTCGATTTTCGGTAATCCGAACGCTTTTTTTTCGTTCCTGAATCTGCATAAAGTACAATTTTAAACAAAAGATATTTTATGCTTTTGAATTGATTCATACTACGTCACGTGCCTCTTACAAATTTCGGCAGCTATTCACAATTTTACTGGTCCACTTCGACGGGCAATATCTCACGATTGGTTCATCGGTTACTGTCTCTGTATATCTGTGTAGCTGTATACCTGAACAGCTGCTATTTGCGCACGAGTGACTGTCTTAATTCATCCCAAAACGCAAGGGATGGAAGAGGAGTACAGGGTGCTTCGATAAACACAACAGAACTCGCAAGTATGTGCCTATATACTATATGTAGAAAAATCTCGGAAAATTTTCTTCTCATCAATTTTATTTGTATGCTGAAAATCGCAAATTTGGTTAACAATTATGGGATCGAAGTCGTTCAGTGTCGTTGGACAGATATGAGACAAAAAATTGTCGAAAGAATTTTGAAGGGGGTCTATAAAGCAAATGATTTAATCAAAATTGCAAATTAAATTGTACGGTATACCCGGGTGAAAAATAATTGCATGAATTTTTACGAATTTTCAGGAAAATTTCAACTTTTCTTTTAATAGTTTTTTTTCCATAAGAAATTTTAGTTTTCTTCTTCGTTTTTTCATTTTCTTTCAATTCGATTGGCAACAAAAACTAATAATTTGTCTGGATCGATACGAAAATCTAAAATTTTTTACAACTAAAGACTACGACTTACGAGAGCTTTTTATTTTTGTTTTCATGAAAAACTATCGAAACGTTTCAATTTCTTTTGGAAAATTCGTTGAAATTCTTAAAGTAAAAATATTCATCAGCTGCTGCTACGGTAATATAAAAGACTCTGAATTTAATAAAGCTCAATAAATCTGTTCAAAGCACATCTACAAACGAGTTAGCAAAGTTTAAGTGAACAAACTCAATATCTGTTATGCAACGAGCTGCATTTTGATTAAATTTCAAATATCGAAGTTCCGAAAAGCTCCTTACGTCACAAGCTTTCAATTTCGCTACTTTAAACTCTTCGCTGTCTCACTTGCGGATATATAATTCCAAGATTCTAATATCCATAATATTTATAATTGCCAGTATATACCCGACGGTATATATATCTACTATATAATAATATCGTTGATTGAAAATTAACGGGGTGGAAATCGTACAGATTATCGGGTTTATAATGAATGGGGTAAGTTAATCGGATCTAATCCACGATCAAGGCTTTACTATCAACAGAATTATATTGACGCTTACGTATACTATACACATATTGGAGAAAAGTTTTTAGTCGCATGAACCGATCCGGTGTACATAATAAATAGGTACACGTATACATATATCATGTATACATAGAAATATATGTATATACCTATATCCTAATCTGTGTACAAATATATCTTTCGAGAACAAGGCAGATATATTGTTCTTACGCAAGAGACAAGCGAGAGAGAGAGAGCTTACGGTTCGAGTCACGTGGAGCTTAAACAACGTGACCTACGTATCGACCACGTGACCTCGCCCACGTGGCCCGGAAGCTCGACCACCACCGCGCCACCATGCCACCGCTAGCGGCCGGTGTAAGCGAATCCTCGCTAGTCCTACTGGGGTGGCAAAACTTTGGCGAAGCTTTTTTTTACCCCCCTCCCCGTTTATTGAGGATGGCTAACAATGAAAGTTCGCTTAGTCATGCCAAGAAGGGTATATTAATAATATAGGAGGCTTCTGCAGCAGTCGAAGAAACAAAGTTTTGGAGAACTTTGGGATATATAGGTTTGGGATATATGCTATATAACTTTGTGAATTCCAATTTCAACTTGTACTCGATCAAATAGCTACTGTTCGGACTCGGTTTAATCTAACATATTATCTATACAGTTGGACATTTATGATGTGGACAGAGCTTCATCCTACTCACTATTGTGTAACTTTATATTGTTCGGAATCTAAAGTTGTATTGCCAATTCTAGTGGAAGTAATATATTACGATATAGTATTATCGATGATGACAGTGGACACACAATATCATTGTGATAAGTTGTATTAATAGATTAACCTTTACCTGCCACTGCGGGGTACCAAACGCCCCACTCTTGCTCATTCTCAATTTAACCTAATAAGGATTCCAAAAATGGTCCTCGTTGCGGCACCGGTCGTTGGTTAGATGGATGTTTTTTTTTTTTTTTTTTTACCAAAACGCCTCATTACATGTCAAAATAAATAGCTTTTTTTGAGGAACCACTATCAAGCAATTTTTTTATTTGAAGTATCATATCTCGAGGGTATTCAGTTCAAATTTCAGATTTTTAAATTGAAAATTGAAAAAGTTATGATTTTTTTCGTCAAAGTAGTCATTTTCCCCATATTTTTGGGGTTTTCAATTTTTTTTTCACGTTTAAAATTTTTTTTCTCAAAAATCACGCGTACTATCTTTTAAAGAACGATTTAAAGACCCTCTGGTAATTTTTACAAATTGAAATAACCAGTAGTTTAAGAAATAATTTAAAATTATTTTGAATTTTATGGAGCTTTGCATTGCACAGATTTATTGGGGTTGTGGGATACGGGTCGCATCGTTAGGCGAAACTTTTTCAAATTTGGAGTGAGTATTCTATCTCGATGTAATTTTTTGGCAAACCAATGATATTCGATGGATTTAATTTTTGGATACGAAAAATTTTGATTTCAAGCCACTGTTTTGTAAACGTCGAGAAAAAAAAAGTGTGTTATGCGAGGTATAACAACGATAGAGGACAATTTTACCTTATCTCTATGTTTTATTGGTTTGATACGAAATTACATCATTTCACAATATTCCCGAAAAATTTTGAAAAGTTTCGACGAACGATATGCCATCGGTACTAACTTTGGTTGGTACTTCTTCAGGCACTGAGCTTTTTTGACAAATAGTATAATACAATTTGGAAATCTCATGTTGAAACATAACTGTTGGACAAATTTCACAAAAATTTACTGTAAAATTTCGGTTTATCATGAACAATATATTTCATTACACTATTTGTGCCGAATTGTTCTAACTACACCCACTTTTTAGGTAAACTTATCTCAATTATGTGAAAAACAAAAACATATATAGTATATAGAATTCAAATTTTATATACAAGTTATAAACGCATTCACATTTATGATTGCAAAAAACTTTCCGGGTGTTTTTTCGTTTTATTATTATGATTTTTCTTCTGTTTTTGAATTTTCATTTTCTGTTTCTTTTTTATTTTACTTTTTTCAAAGTTTATAGTATGCTTGTCCGTTATACTTGATCTAATTTCATGACCAAATAATGAGTTCCGTTATTTAATGTCAGTTTTTTTTTTTTTTTTTCTTTCAATTTTTTCTCTTCATCATCTGCAGCGAGTTATTATACGTATCTCTTTGACCTGTCACTGCACAGAATAGGATTATAATACCTATCCTACGCGTTTCTAACTCCGAGACAAACTTCTCCCGGAAAATTTTAATTTAATACGGACAGAGATAAGGATATATACCTACTTATCATAGGTATACATGAGTATATATAATTGTATGTATATAGATGTATATACAGGGTGGGCCAAAAAATAAACCGGACCGATTTAAAACGTGAATAAAATCTGAACGCGTCGACCGATTTTCAAAGACTTTATTTCTCTCGAAACTAGAAGAATGAACCTTTCGTTTTGCGTTTGAAAATCCGAAAAATCTTCATTCCTTGCTAAGATACCCGCTTTTGAAAAACGGGTTTGGAAAAAGTCGCTGCAGGGAGTATGAAAAAAATTAATATTCAAGAATGTTCAACTTAATTTTCATCTAAAATTATGATCCAAAGACTGGTTTATTTTCGTTCAATAATGACAAAAGATTCACAACAATACATATGTGTATTTCTCTTATATTCTTCTTATTTGTCATATTTCAAAATTTTCTAATAATTCACAATAATTCAACGCGATCTACGAAGAGGAAAATGTGATGCTCTACGTAATTCGCCAATATTAAAATAGTCAGCCGTAACGCAGTCTCGAAAAATCTCGATAATGTTCGTTTCATCTGCCTATGTAACGTATGAACCATAGAGGTTTGAAATATTTCAAGTGATGTAATGTGTTTTTTGTTTTTTCCCCATTCCCAGCATCAAAGTAATTAATCCGCACGTATACCCTCATAGGAACCTATACATATATACGTACAGGGGATGTGAAAAAGGAGAAATATAGTTTTTTTTTTGCATCCCACGCTGATCTCCCTTGGAGGAAAATTGTCAATTATTCTGTCTGAAAAATTTCGGGTATGGGGATTTTCGCGAGATCAAATCTAAAACAACAATTAATGAAGTTACGACATGTTCGTTACGCGTAACGACATCATCGTTTTATATATACCTACGCGTATCCTCATATGTAACATATACACGTAACATATTTATAATTTTAGCATTAAAGATTAGACTTTTTTTTCTTCTATTCCATATATTCAATTATATGGGGAAATATATATTTTCGTACACAAAACCTTACATAATGAATAAAGACAGAGAAGAGACAGAGAGAGAGAGAGAAAGAGAGTCAGTGACACGTACAGTTTAATGAGCTCTTACATAATCACTGTTTCTGTTCATTACAGTCAGGATTCGAATTAGCGTTGAACGCTATTTTCTAATTCGCCTTTTATCCACGAAATTTGACTATTGTAGGTATATTATCTTGACAATTCACAAGAAAAAAAATTATTTGTTCGATGCAAAGATTATAGCTGCACCTCGTCGATGAAACTGGATCAATTATTGTGACGCGTATGAAAAACGATCATCTGTCTATATAAATGTGCGAGAGTTATGGACGTTCTCGTTCAGTTGATTGAAAAAAAATAAATAAAAATAAAAAAGCTCTCAGATCTGTACTTTGGCCCGAAATCCTATTAGAATTCGAGATTGATTTTCTAATAACTGAAATCTGATTTTCCCTGGCTTTCTCATTGGATACAGAAAATGTGACAAAAAAAGAAAGAAAAAAAAAAAAAAAAAACTGGCATTTGATGTGGCTTGCCGATTGTCTTTCTAATTGTTGACGCTGATCGTAGGTAACACCATATGGCTGAAGAGAAGTGAGAGTGTGGAATTACTCAGGAATTCGATTAGCTGCAGATAATAACTGAAATCTGTTCTTGTTAGCTAACCTACTCCGAAGGTGGAAGTTAATTAGAAGCGTCTTCATTGTATAATAATTGTTCTTTGAATTAGAGAAGAAAAATCTGCGAACCGAATGTTTTCGCGAAGAAAAAAAATTAAAAAAAATTTCTCGAGTCTTAAAAGTCGAGCCTTGATCAAATTTTTGGAATTTAACGCTGTTCAACAGCCTCGAAAACAAAGTGCTCGAAAAACTATCATGAAATTTATAAATATTAATGAGAAAATAAAGAAATTCTAGGCGTAAAATTATTCAACAATTATTTTAAGTTTTTTTTTTTTTGTTCAGGAATAGCAGATTTATTAAAATTTTTTTTTTTCAGGAATTAGTGGATTCAGTAAAAAGATAGGAATTTTCGAATAGGAGGTAAAATATCTGTAACAGCGAATGGCCAACGGTTAGGTGTTACATAATTCTTGACCTTTTCGTGCGGGTATATGTATAGTCATTATTCATGGACGTAGGAGTACCTACCGTAGGCTCACATATGTTTCGCTGAAGTACCTATACTATCTTCCCATAATTGGGGTTTCTTTTTATTCGTCACTTGAAGAAGAAGAAGAAAAAAAAAGTGTATATTCTCTGTAACTTGACCAGTAGACCTATAGCTGTATAGAATTTTGAGGACAAGAAAAAAGGGAATAAAAAAACATACAATCTTGTCGATAATTTTCAAAAATTTCTACCATAATTTTTTACGTAAAGAATTGTGTCCTTGTTCAGGATGTGGACGAATTTTCCTGCGGCCACCCTCCAAATCGTCGCCGATTAATTCGATAGAAATTTCCTAAAAATCTCAGCCTTCTATCTCAACCCTAAACCCCCTCGAAAACTAGATGAATTTTGCCATTCATAATACATACGATTTTGCAATGATTTCGGTAGATATTTCATCACGAGGCTATTTATTTGCAAAAAAAGTTTTTAATCCCGCGAAATTAGTGGGCGTCGATGCTTCTTCGTTGTCAGTTTTGGACACGATATTTTAGCAAATTAGACGAAATGAGTCAGATTTTGACATAAAGTGACCCATAGCTGGTGCTAATGTTTTTCCCAAATTGCGGCATCGATGCTAACGACAAATTTTTTTTGCGAATGAATATCCTCGCGGTGAAATATTTACCGAAAGCATTGCAAAAACGTGTGTATGTACTTTAAATGGCAAATTCTTAGGGTTGAGATAGAAAGCTAAGATTTTTGAGGGATTTCTTTCGAAGTATTTGGAGACGATTTGGGGGGGTGGCCGCAAGAAAATTCATCCACACTCTAAATAAGGACCTTCCTAGTGAGCGTATAAGACTTTGGTGAACATTGGGATATCCTAGAATATAAAACTACTGCCGAGTAAGAATATGGTGCAGCCATGAGAGAATATAGCCGAGAGTATATATCAGCTCTGTTTTCTCAATGTAAATAATAAAAAATCAAGTGTGTCGGTAAATCTCAGGAGTATATATACCTATATACATGGTCACATCGCGGTTGCAGGTAATTTCGTGATGTTTACACGATCCTTTCGTGCCTCAAGATCTGGAGTCCGCATTTTCTCCTCGTACCTACATACCTACGTCTCATCCTATGTAAATATTTAAATTTCGAAGCCTCTGCAGCTCCCTGGGTTACCTTTTCGCGGGTATATAAAAATTCTACATCATTGTTACCTTTCGTAAGTTTTCTTTTCGTCTAAGTACGGCTTTTCTTTTTCTTTTTTTTTTTTTTATTCAATCATATAAACTCATCAATATATGGACTCGACAGTCCGTCCTTGGAGGCCTTTTTTGTCACCCCTAACAGATACTTCTTCGTTTAACTTTGACTCCTATTTTCAGACTGTCTTATTGTTGGGTGTTTTTTTTTCATGACTTGAATGGGTTCAAATCATTCTCATCGTTTTTTTTCTCATTACAAATTTTACCTCTAGTAACCTACCTCTAATAAAGGTATTTTTCATTGGGAAACCGAACGCAAAATATTGGCTTCGGATACGCCTACAAAATTGGAAAATATTAATGGACACGAGTCTCGAAGTTTGACCCTACACCTTTCGACCCTCGCCTGAACCCGGCTAACAACGTACAGTCAGTTATTCTCGTTATTCCTTTGGGTCATTTTGATTTGTGGTACGTGTCTACGCGTATTAGGTGATATGTGAACCCGCGCTGCAGCTATACGGGGTAAAGTTAATATTTAATATAAATTTAAATTGGACGAGTTCCTGTTGTTCGTGTCGATGATAAAAAAAAGAAAAAGAAAAAACTTCGATCGCAGATTGGTACGATCACTATAAAATGAACGGATAAAATCAAATCCTTTTAGCTTTGTGCTCTGAACTAACAAATTTTTACCACAAAAATCGTTGGAGGTAACTGCAAGGCTTCGTGCAAGTTACGGAAACGAGAAAAGAGCGCAAGCTAGCTTGAGAAACTTTTCATTAGATTTTTCTATATAGATGAAACACTTTGCAGAACGAGTTATAACGATGAATTTAAGTACCTCCAGGAACATTCACATTAGTTTTCGAACTCTAGTTAATGTATAGGTACATTAAGGAAAGGAATTACACATTATTATATACTTGAGTGCTCACAATTGATTCTTAATGATTTTTTTAAAGTCCTAGTTGAAAAGATAAACCGTCCTCCCGCAGGATGTTCACATTATAATCTTTCTCTTTAAACAGACATGGATTGTAGTTCTGTTTGATTTACAAATTTATTAATTCAATTACTCGTTTTAAAGTCTTATGTGTGCTTTATCTCCGTCACCGTGAACTTCATCTAGAGTTAGTTTACTCAGTTTGTATTCGATTCATAAATCTATCTTTTGAATAAAATTCCCGCGCAATCTCCAAAGAGAACAAAACGATTCGTTCCACAACGCCATCTGGCAGCTGCAGTGTGCCCGTGCTGTGCTTTTTTCTTATCAGTCGCGATAATATGAAAGCCGTATATTGTTACCTGTGCGAAGTTAGCTTAAAATTTTATTATTTTTTTTTTTTTATGAATTATTCAGCAAACAATTGGTCGTTAATTGTTCTAATTTCTATTGAAACTGAACGATCCCCAAAAAGAGGATTTAATACGTTCGATAATTTGAAAATAGCGTGATTTATTCAAATATGTCGGTCAAAGAGCAGTACGGTATGTCCTTAAGGTGTTTCGAGCATGGTCTACCTTACCGACTGGATATAAGCGACGCTTAGCCGACTGTGGCAACGCTTCATGAAATTTGGTATCACAGCACCTTAACCATTAATATGAACGATTCATTCGCGTAACGTTGCGGAATCAGCCGTTGCTGTAGAATCTGTAGAGTTGATGAGAATTCTACCGTTTACAACTTACCAGAAATGGTCATCTCTGTAGGATCCTTGAAAAAATTCTGCGATTAAAGATGTCTGTGAAGGTAAACGATCGTTATAGGGTTTTAAAAGGACGGAATTATTGTTCCTTCATTGGGAAAAGGCCCGTATATTCAAAATTTGTTACAACAGTAAATAGCAATAGGTGAAATGGCGATACAAAGTTCAGTATTTCAAATTTGCTACAATTATAAAATATTCGGTTCTGGGATTCCGTATAAAAACTATTTCTCAAATCATTCCTCTGCAGATTGCACTTCTAATAATTGCAATAGGAAACGTAATACGAACTTGCCTGAAATTCGCTTAAAATTACACTACAGATAAAAGTTATTGTAAGTTTGCGATACTCCAAGGAAATACGTTGTAGTAATCTCTTTACGTACTGTACTTAAATTCCACAAAAAGAAAATGAATAAATAATTTGAAATGAGGCGAAATTTTAAACAAATAATGTGCTGAAAATTGTCTCGCCAGCGAAACACTAACTAGTAGCGAAATTGCTCAATCTGCTATAAATCAATACAATTTCTATACACAAAATGGAACGACAATGCAGTAGGAACATTGATCTCGAAGGATTGATTTGAATGAGCAGCTTCGTGACTATTCTTATACTATGAAATGAAAATACAGATGTAACATTGGGAGATGGTATCATTAGCTGATTAAAGATAAAGTTGTGCTGTAGTAACTAATATTAGGTACAAGTATTTTTGAATATAATCAATTCGTTGACGAATTACAACAAGCCGAGGAATTTTCATAACAAAACTTATGGAATAACTAACCGCTTCAGTTGTTGAACTTATGAAAAGAGGTATCTGAGAGTCTTGTTACTCCTGGTGTTCTAGAATCGCACACTACACATTTCCTCAAGGCCCCGATCATCGGATAAATGACTGATCGTCGATTCATCACTTCTTATCATCCAGAAACAGATCTGGGGTTGTCTGTAGCGAAGTGCAGTGCTGTAGTGAAGTTCCAAGGCGACGGTAGTTTCTTTAGTCCGGATGATGAGAAGATGTCGGAATTGGGACGACCGCAGTTACGAAAAGTGCGATGAAATAATTACATTGAGGGAATTCGGGAACTGGTTTCTGTGTTCTCTGTATCCCCGAGATTCCCATACGTCAAATGCTGATTGGATGCGATGACGAAGAGCTTGGATCTTCTTCCTGGGTCTTCGTCGCAGTTCTCCAGCAAAATCGTGTCAGCGGAGAAAGTCTGATTCCATATCGAAAGTTTTTGTATTCTGAAGAAAGACCTGGACGGCAGACTTTGGCATAGTACAGTAGTCGACTAGTCTGATGCGGAGAATAGACGATGTTGATGAATTGGTACCTGATTTGTGGCCAATAACTAGAAAATTCAGGTTGACGATTTCTTGTAGTAATTATTGTCCCCCGAACTTCGACCCGGAAAGTGATATCTCCCGACTCCGATGGATTGACAATCTGGAACCTCGAGGTGACGCGTAGTGTGCTAGAATTACGGTTACTCTACGGTGATGCGGTCCCTCGTTGGTTGATTGTAGCGGATACAAAATGTTAATAACATACAGAAAAATCGGGTAACGGGTCAATAATTCTATCAGCGTGACTAAGAATTTATCGTTTTTTCCTTGGAGTATCTGCGACGAGAAATGAGTATAGTGAGAAACAATTTTATGTACGCTCACGGGTTGGCAACTAAATACTTATTTTATGTAGAAAAATATATATTCTTTTATTGAAACATTCTCTTGTCCGTTATAGTACATCAAACATTCGATTTTATCACCATTCCTTTAATTTTACGACTCGATATTCTCTGTAGCAACGATTCAAATGGCATTTTTTTCTCGATGACACAAAATCGAACGTTTGATGACATAGTTTTGACTTCTGGAAGCACCAGGACCGATTTTTCTTAGACAATCGTTTGGAAATGTGAAATCTGTGAATGAAATGAATTATCAAAGATGACAATTGTAAAGAAAACTGAGGAAAATGCTCGCTTAAAGTATCCGCGATATCTAAATTGCAAAAGGGTATATATTTACTGAACAATATACATTACTAAGGATAAGTGAATGAATTGAATTTCTAGTTAAATGTGTTGTGTAACGGTGTGTTTTACTAGAATTGTCCATCTAGCCAAGGAAGAAAGTGTAGAAAGAAATAAAAAAAAAAGTCGATCACTCCTTATAGATGTAGTGATTATCAAATGCTAACACATAAAATGTCCATAGAGCAAAGCGTGAATTGAAACCGGAAATAAGAACGCTATGAAAATCTGATTATTGAAAGTACCACAAGAAAGAGTAATTCACGAATGAATCTGATCTGATTGTGAATCTGATTTGAAAAAATTCTTGTGGCCAAAACTGTTGCCTGGCCAACTGGCCTTTCGTTCAATTAGTTGCAAGTTGAAAATCTTCGAACTGCAGGCAGTATTTTTGTTGAGAAAGGTCTTTCGACGCTACGCGATCTCTTTTTTACAAGCGGTCGTTCTTGCGTTGGTACAAATGTTTTGGAAATTCTTGTACCGGGTTGCGAGGACTGTAATTTTTCGTCAATTAGGTTTGTACGCAGTTTGTCAACAGATTCTGTATTCTCGCGCTTGCCACCGGATGCAGAAGATGTAGAAAATGAATTCGAGCCCTGGTCAATACAACATCGTACATCAGGATCGTGATCAATGCAGTTAGCTACCGCAGCCCTGAAATCTTCACGCGTCATGTTCAAATTCATGTGTCCTGATATAGCTTCGTACAAGTAATTATTTTTTCTTTCGCCATTTCTGTTACTTTCTGGCGCACTGCTTCCGTGAAGTAGAAAACGATCATTGATGAGTTCGAGTTGAATGACATTAACCTCTGCTTCTTCGTCCACCGAAAATGAGAATCTTTTCTTCAAACCATTTTTTCCCTTAGCAATTATGGTGAGTCCGCCAGTTCCTGATACCTTAGTGATTATTATTGTGCACATATTAAGACAGGTCACATCCAATGGGACATTCTCGCGAACTAAGGCAGCAAGCAGCTCAGGATTGCGCATTTGAGCTGTTAACATGTTCAAGTTTTTGTAATATTCATTTAAGGCATAGTTTTCAAATTCGGTAATATGGTCCGGCACCGAAGCGTAACTGGATCGCTGACTTTCTAGATACTGCCGTCCTAGCTCTTTCGATCGTTCATTGTTTCTAGCTACTCCGCAGGATCGGAATTTGTTTTTGATCAGATTTTTACAATACCCCATCCAACAACCAGCACCTTCTTCAAGTATCGGTCTTACAACGTATTGATCCATTATTTTTCCTATTTTTTCATCTAGCAATGAACACCACCGTTCAATCGTTTCTTTTTCAAACCTCTCACAGGCTTGTAGTTCCTTTTTGTCACTGGTTCGGGAATTTTGTCCAGAATCATTTTCTGTCCTGATTGTTAATTCCTTTTCCAAATTGTTCAACAAACTGCTGGTAGTATTTCGTACATTGCCAACGTCGACCAAATCTTCTGCCTTTGGAACCAGGGCTAATACCGCGTTGATAATTTCATCAAATGAAGTACATCTAGCATTTCCGGATCGGCTTATTTGTTGTACAGCATTTTTTATTGCTTCTGTTGCAGAACGTGCGATCTTCGAAGCGATGGGTAAATATTTTTGTGTTAGACTTTGTATGTTGAAAAAACTGTCACACAGATCAGTTACAAGTTTCAATGCTTTATCTTCACCTGATATCTGATAAATTTGGTTTAGTGAGCTTATATAAGGGATATTATGCTCCTCGAACACTTTTTTGACACAGGATAGGAAAGCAGATTTTATGCCATCACATAACGTTTGAAGATGATTCTCGATAATAACATCGACTTCACCGTTAGCGAAATAGGCTGCTGCTGCATCCAAACATTGTAATATACTTTGGCTGCTCGTTGCCATCACCCCGCCGCGTTGTGCAACAATTTTAAAGAGCCGAGAACTTGTTGTTTCTGCCACATTTTCGCCAATATTTACCGCAGTTCCAGATACTTTCCAACCGAAACGTGATACATCAACACCTCGTTTATAGATATATCCCAGACCACTAAAAGTAATGGTCAACATTAGGCTCCTCATTTTGTGTAGCATATAATCCATCCAACTGAAGCGACCTGACCAGAGGACTTGGATTCCAAAAATAATATCGCCTATCCCTTCAGCAATAAACGAAGCAGCCATCTGGGTGGCAACTGGTGCAAGCATCTCTATTACAATACCTGCAACTATTTGAGTTACTCCGAACAATGCAACGGCCGCAGTATTAATAAGCATTTTTGGTAACCATTTCCCTCCCACTACTCGTACAATTTGATCGAAACCATTTAGAGTCAAAATGTTGACTTCTTCTATGTGTTTAGATCCATTAATGCTATTATATTTCGTTATAGATTCCAGATCACTATGGCAAAAATTCAAGGTATCTAATGGGCTCCTCAATCGTTCGAGAACTCTAATAATGTGATTAAGCGTAGCGCCATCTGCAAGTTTTATTCTGTTATCGAAAATTTTCTCAATTATTCGTTGTAAATCTTGATAGGGAGGAGGAAGATCTTGCCTTTTTATAGAATCAGTGATTTCGTACTGGGAGCCAAAAATGGAATACATTACTGACAGAAATGCGTGAGTAGGATCTGTTTTTGGGACATCGGGTTCTCCACGAAAACGAAGCCATTTATGTGCCACAAGACAATTGCGAAGATCATCGGTATTACGTTCTTCTGGAATAAGTCTACTTTTAGTAAGCAATGCTTTCAAATAATCTTTCGAAAGTGTTCGATTGTAAATGTTCTTTAATCGATCTTTCAATTTTTTTATTTCTGTACTGTATTTGACAGGGCTAATAATATTTTGATCGATCAATTCGTAGATCAGAGTATAATGTGGTTTGCTCGGCAACATCTTGTCAGTAGGGATGTTCTTCTTCTTGAGCTGTTCTGCAATCTTATCAAGAGCTATCCTATAGACGAAACATAGCGACAGTAATTCTATCACAGCATTTCGGTATACCGGATAAGCAGGAAACTGAATTAGCTTCATTTGATCGTAGGGAATAACAAGCCGATAGGTATCATTTTCAGAATTCACCTTCTCCAAAATCTTTTCCTCAACAAGTCCCGCCAAAATTTTTTCAGCGTCATTTTCAGCAATGTTCGCTTTACTGAAATCTTCCTGTGTAATGGAATCATAACGAGGTAGAGATGATGAAATCCTACTCAAATCAATGCGTGCTTTTTTATTGAATGCGAAGACACCTTTCTTTTTCAGGAATTCATATTTCTGATTGTCGTCGGCTAGCATTCTTTTAAAAGCACTTTTTTCAAGTATAATATGTTTTTTTCGTGGGTCAGCCTGCTCTGTATTCAAGATGATCGCATTAGGACTATCGTACTCTAAGGTCTCTTGGTCTAATTCTTCGATCATGATTTTGTTTTTAAGTGAACTTGAAAATAATGGATCAACTTTGTTCAACCCCTCATCGTCAATTATGATACACTTAACTTCTTGACTCAGGATATTCTCTTGAAGTAACAGTTTCCAAAAATCTTCTCGGCTGGGTAGCTGGATGTTCATTTTTAAGCTTCTTTTGAATTCTTTCTCATCAATATCTTTACCTTTGAACGCAGAAAGATAAGACGTTAACTCTCCGTTCGATATTCCATACCCAAAACTAATTTTGTTGCACGCTTCTTCAGAAATATTCGTTTCTAAGTGGGGCTTTTTCAAAATACCATTGCTGAGCAAATCTTCGTAGATGATTTCAGATAGTTCCGCATTGATATCGTCACTACGAAAGGATACCGGAGTCACAGGCTGATCAAAAACTTGATCTATGGATTGTGAAAACATGCCGTAAAGGGTATTTAAGCTTTCTTGTTGCTTCCGGTAGGTATCGATCTGAATAATCCTTGCCTGGCTGTGTTCTTTAATAGAATCAATAGCACTTGCCGCCGAGATGGAAAATTTCCTGTGGTCTTTAAGAAGTCTTCCAGCTTCCCGTAATTCTAATTTAAACTCTTCCAAACTTTGTTTGAAGAAAACTTTCTGTCTCCACTTGATATTTTTCATCAGTGCAAATGCTTTGTAATAATGAGCTGCTTCAGAAAAGCGTGGTTCCAACTCAATTACTTTATCAAACAGTTCGATAGCATCGTCATATTCTTCCAGTTCCGACATATATTTACCGAATTTAATCATTTGCACTGGCTGTCCGTCGACCCAAGATTCCATAGATGTGTCTGTCAAAGTATTTAACTGTAGAATAAACTCTTTTAGTTCATTTTCTAGAATATTTCTGCCTTCTTCGTCCGCAAGATTTTCCATGCACTTACTATTTTTATCCAACCAGAACGCCCACTTATTCAAACAACTTTGCATTAGAATTTGCCGAGCTTCCAAATGCACATTTTTCTTTTTGAGATATTCGGTTAATTTTTTATACTGCTCTTTGAATTTTTCGAAATAACGCTCCTCTGTAGTGATTTGTGTTTCATAGTATTCTTTGATATCCGGTATACGCAATAACTCTTCGTCGTCACGCTGCTTCTTTAAATCCAGTATTTTGAAGTTACTGTATTCTTTGCCTTTTGCATTTATTATGATAAGTCGGCCAGAACCTTTGTTTCCGCATCTTGCTCCTCGTCCAAACGCTTGCTGCTCTATTCGGTTGTTCTTAGGTAAATAGGTCAAGCAAACATGTAACCCTCCCGCGTTCTTTAATTCTTCTGTGATCTTTATGTCAGTACCACGACCACAGAGATTTGTTGCGATAATAATGTGCCCTGGCTCCAAGTCCTTCTCACCCTGAGCTATGTCCAACTTGATGTACTCTCGAGTGAAAGTATGGATATTATCTGCACCTCTTCTAACAAAATCTCTTTCCAAGGTTTCTGCATCATCTATGGTTTCACAGATGATGAGTATCGATCGTTTTCTTTTGTCAACGAACTCCTTCACTTCGTTAAATATTTCATCGAGCCATTCATTTTTCTCAGTACAAAGTATGGGTACTTCCTCGAAAAATCGCTTAGGCGTGGCTGTAGGTATAATAACAAAATCAACGTCGTGTATCTCCAATAGTAAGTCCCGTTCTCGTCGTGATCCTAATGTGCCCGTCACGCCGTATAAATTTTTATAAACTTTCAGATACGAAACGTTGGAAATGAAGACAGCTTTTAAACTCTGCAGAGATAACTTACAACCGTGTTTAAGTTGTAAGAATTGATGCAATGCCTCGTCCCATTGTGAATTCGCTTGATACGTTCCCGTATCCCTATCGACAATTGTCACTCGAGGATTTAGATCTTCACTGGTTCCAGTTTGGTCCGCCTCCATCACATAATCATGGCCTTCTTGCATTACTGCAGCCGCGATAGCGCTTTTGATCCAAGAGTCCAAATGTTGTTCAATAAAAGGTTTGAGATAATTCGGAACATGTATCATTTTGTTTCTTTCAATAGATTCCTTGAAAAGAAAGCAAAGACGATTCTCGTAAGCAATGAATTTAGGGGCAAGTACTGTTTCAAGTATCTTTTTGTCGATATTTCCTTCCAACATTTTACCCTGGTCGTCCAATATCTCAGCTTCGATCAATCGTTCCCATATAATAGACGCTTGCTGATCATCCAATGCAGAATCGAGTTTCTTTATATCTTCCTTTAAAATCAAGCCATACAAGTCATGTAGAACTGATTCTTTGATTGCACCAGCGTCATAAATGGAAGAAAAATCTTCGCGACTTGCAGCTGGTCTGTTAACCCACTGCCAAATATACACATAGAGAGATTCTAGTTTATCCAATCCTGGAAGATCGTGAGATAAATATAGCATGTTGTTCCCTTTGTCGAGCAGCATGCTGTCCACTTCGTCGACAAAGACATTTTCGAAATCACGATCCCCTAAAATATTTTTGTCATAAAATCGATCAAGCAAGTAATCACGTTGGAAATTAGACAAGTCGCCGTACACAACTTGCCCGCTAGAATATGCTTCTTTTCTCTTTTCGATATCTTCGCTGCAATTGTGGGACACACTGATACCAAACAGGCTATAGATGTCTTTATTACCTTCAGCATCGCGTTCAGCTAATACCGAGGAACTAGTGATTATATCTACTTTTTCTCTGCAACTAGCTTTTATGATCGACGCTGCTACCACAATTAACGATTTCCCCTCCCCCGTAGACACCTGTGCCAAAGTTTTACGTTCGTTTGTAAGCAAAGTCAGTATGGCTACCTTTTGAGTATCGCGTAGTTTGAATCTCCTTTTCAATTCAATTGCTCTATCTACCACGGCAAGCATTCCATTACGGGCTTCTTCAATGAACTGCTGCTTTTCTTCGCTGCTGTGTAAACTATCCAAAACTTTTTGGAAGCAATGGAAACGTATTTTGAGGTCAACTTCGGTCATATTGCCTGCAGATTCTTCGGTTGTTGCACATACTGCTCTGCGAATGATCATAAAGTCTGCATCTGCGAGCAACCCGTTCGACGTTTCTGCTGAAATAGTCATATCATTCTCTATTATGTTTCCACAATCACCAACATTTTCAGTTGGGGATGAATTGTTCGGAGTCCCTTCTGGCGCATGGCTGGTACCCTGCAACCAGTTGTAGATCTGTTGAATTCTACCTTCAGACTGTTCGTCTGTAGTTAGTGTTTTTTTACGAATACTGAGTAAAGAGTTTTCAATCGTAGCTAACTTTTCGGTAATACTGTCAGAGGCATGGCCTTTAATTAGTTCAACCAATCGTGTCACATCTCGTTCTTTTTGATCAGCGATATATATCCTCTTCATTTCCGTTACCCATATATCGATGTTACCATTAGAAAGGCTTTCCAAGTGCTCTGGTCGCAGATTCCATCTTTCGGTATACAAATTACGCAAAATCTTAAGAAGTGAACCAGGTGATACATTTTTAGATTCTAAGATCTTTACAAATTCTTCTACCAAAAAATAATCAGCAGTATCTTGCAGAGCTAACAGATAGTAAGAAGCTGCTGATAAGTCTTCATTCCTCTCCCAATTTGTTACTTTCGTTAGTCTATGCTTCCAATATTGTTCTTGCAGAGCGTCAGGCCACTCCCGTAAGTCCAGCCCTTCCAGGCTAATCGCCTCATTCGGAATTTCAGAAACAAGGTTCATAGCTTCTTCGATACGCTGTACAGAAATGCGATTGTTTGATTGACTTTGGTTTAGCTTTAATGTCAATGACAGCAGAATGTCCTTATTCCGTACTTTCGATAAATACTTTCTCCATTTAGATTTATCCGTAAATGATTTTTTGAAGTAATTCTCGAGCTGCAGTAGCACTAATTCATCCAGCCAGCTCGTTTGAGGGTATGCTGCAACGATCCAACAAAAGATGATCAGTTCTTTTCTGTTGTGAAGTACAGAGGTGAGAATTGAATTCACCAGGTAACACAATTCCTGAAAAGACAGGTGCATTCCATCGTTGAAAAAGCGTCGCGATAAATAATGTATAATACCACGTTGACCAGTATATTGGGATGTAACTTTTTCCAAACGTTTTTTCATCTGTAATCGTTCTTCCGGGCTCTCAAAGTATTTTACGATTTCGTCTATGTCTTGGTTTTCGCGAATGAGGTATTCGTTATCCGAAACTTCGCTATCCGGACAATAATTCGATTGTGTTTCCAAGGCAGAGTCAGACTGCGTTTCTAGTACCGACTCATTTTCCGCAAAAATATGTGCATAACTGTTTTCTCGTCCGCTATTTTGGTCTGTGAACTGTCGAAGTTCTCCTTCTGAAAGTGGACCATTTTCTCGGACGAATTTTTCAAATGCTTTGAGAACAGCTGCATTCGCACAACATTCACCCCAATCGTATTCGAATTTCTTAAGCTGATTATTAAAGCGATTGTAAAGAGTATTCAGAAAATCGTGTTTTTTCATCTCTGTCTCTAAGTCAGTTTTTGCAGATTCATTATTGTTACTTGCTATCCACAAAGCAAACATTCGTTCGTGTCGTTTCAGTTCACTGTAAAACGGTTCGAAATATATGTTGAAACTCTGTTCTCGTTTTTCTGATAGCTCTTGAAATTCATTGTAGTATTTTTTCACTTCCGGATGTACCTTCTCTGATTTTCCCACTTTCAAAATATATGCTCTGACAGATCGCTTCAATACTTCGTCATCTGTATCGTCTAATGCTTCTGTGTCATATTCGCAAATGTCTTCGTACTGTTCACTGTTATTCCCGTGAAACCGCTGACTATCGTTTTCAGTAGCATCGTCAGGTAAAAAAGTCTTTTCCTCAAGATAATCATCCAATTGTTGTTTTTTGTTAATGTCCCTAGTCTCTGCTAAAATCTTCGCATAAATCTGGCCTCTTTCCGTACGCTCTTTTTCCAGTCTCAAGTAATCTTCGTCGATGTTTAATTGCTTGAACTCATTTTCTTGCCTCAGAAGATGAATAGTTTGCTGAGAGGAAGGGTTGTGATTATTTAGCATGTAGAACTGATTATCTCCATCTTTGAAGTACAATTTAATATTAACCCGGAAAACATGTGCCAATAATTCCCTGTAGGACTCGGAAAATGGACCTCTTTCACAAAGATGATCGTTATATTCTTTGAGAAAACCTTCGTCTGTACAGCATTGAGTCCAATCGTATTCTTGCTTGAGCTGTTTATTATAACGATTGTACAGCGCGTTGAGGAATTCGTTTTTTCGTATTTCCTTGGCCAGCTCAATTCTGGCAGACTGATTGTTATTACGTTCGATCCACAGAGCAAATATATGTCGACATCGTTTAAGTTCAGCACAAAGTGGCTCGAAAAATACCTTCAAACTGTGATCCTTTTTATTTGAAAAGTCCTCATGTTCAAGGTAGTACTTTCTGATGTTTGAATGCACTTGTTCGGATTTTCCTTCTTTCAAAACGAATATCCCGACAGAGCTTTTTAAAGATTCATAATCTGTGCTGTTCCGTAAGTTTTCGTGAAAGAATGCGTAAACTTGTGCTCGGTGTGTTTTGCCGTTTTGAAACAAATATTGATTAAGGGTTCCTAAACTAGGATGAGAAATGTTGTTTTTATTCTCATTATCTACGATCAGATACCTCGACACACTTCCTGACATTAACATCGGGATTGTAGCGTTGTGATCATCCGGTAATTCAATTGCAATTTTTCTTAAGACAGCAAATCGATATTTCGCATTTAGTATCTCTTCTAAATCTCGTTGATCATCATTTGTAGACGATCTGTTTTTTCTTGTTTCGAAGACGAGAAATAACCTTTCAAGAAAAGAACGCTCCATTTCGTTTGTCCTCAAATCTTTCAGCTGATCATCTAGTCCTCCATCACTAGAAAAAATGTTAATCAAACTTTCGATATCTACGACAGTGATATCTTTAGAGGTAATGCTGACCGTTGCAGCAGTAATTCCTTTACGGCGTACGTCTCTATCTCGACGAGCGGTTACAACATATCTAACTTTCGTCTGTGTTGCCACTTTATCTTGTTGTTCTGCATTCTCAACCATTTCCTGCAAGGCGCGTTGCATAACGTTATCTAAATTAACTTCCGAATTTAGTAAGGCACTCCATTCTTGAGATCTGTAGCAATGAGAATAGTCAGCCATCATTTTTCCTTCCAAAATAATCTTTTTTTTCGTAGCTATTGCCTGATGTTGGGGTGCATTATTCTGTCTAGTATTCATCCGTTCTACATATGTCATTTCTTTCGTCTCCTTAACCTTTCCAGCATATGAGATTTGAACATATTCCTGATGGTAAGGACACCATACTGAATCTTTCGGGGCAGATCCCCAAGTTGTATCGTAATTTGTAAGTTGAAGTTTAGAGCGTTGATCCATACCATAGATTTCAGCTTTTTGCCAGCTCTGGTAATCTGCATAGCCCATGTCCCAGGCATTTTGTCCATGATAACCATACCGCCCGCCGCCTCCATCTTTTCCCGGTTTTCCTCTATCGGCGTGCACGTGAATGTTCCTATTATTTGAAGTTATAGTACCATTGTGTCCTCCTTGGCCGCCCAAACCCCATTCTCCACCGCGCCCTCCTGGTTTTCCGAGTGATCCTTTGTACAGCAGAAAAGCTTGTAAACAGTTACCTGATGTAGCACTACAATAGGAAAAAGTGATCTCGTTTCCCTCGCTCGTCATAGTCTTGATGAACTTATCTCCGTCTTTCGACCATTCAGGTCCTGTTGATGTTGATGAACTTGTAATATTTTCAATAGTTTCTTTCAATAAACGTTCACGCTTCGATTGATTCCTAAAAAAACTAACTACCGAACGGAACTTTTCCTTAAATTCATCGTACGTAATACCTATACCAGCACCACCATCACGCCCGTTCCCACCATCCTGGCCTCTGCCACCTTCTCCACCGTGAGAAATTATTGTGAAATTCTCTGGATCCCTCACCTCATCTGCTCTGATTAAAATGTTACCGCCACTTTCTCCGGCGACTCCATCTGCCCCTGTCTTACCATGACTATCTTCTCCAGTCCCAGCAGCATCATGGTGATAAATATCTGGGTCATCTTCTCCCGAAACATCCCAAGTTATCTCATTATGGATTTTCATTATTTTAGTAAGAATGAATAAATTTTTTCCATGCCAAATCTCATTCTTAAGATCCATGTCAACATGTAGAATATCAGCTCCAGCAATGCGTACTTCTTCTATGTCAGAGTTATTTGAAATGAGTGTTTCTAATTGAGGTAAAATTTTGCTCATAACGATGCATTTTCCTGTCACCTCGATAACTAATCGACCGTCCAATTCCTTTTGTTCTATTTTCACGGGTTTGATGTAGGCGTTTGTAACTTCCTTGAATGTCTTTGTCAAAAACGGTTCCTTTTCACGCCTTAAACAGTCTGCTGTTCTCTTCAAAATCAAAACTTCTGTTTCACAAGCATCGACTTCAAGATTTTTGACCCCGTTCACGAGCTCATCGAATGGTAAATCACCGCAACAGAAACTCCGTAATTGCAGTTGATCAATAACTTGTTGAATACTTTCAGAGGCGAGTAAAAAATTCACAAAAGCTTTCAGAAAATCTAATTCTGTCTGGGCAAATTCAGTGTAGACAACGATTTGCTCACAGCAAATACTTTTGAACTTTTTCACGAAAGCTTTCTCATTATTGGAACTAATCAAGTCACGGTTTTTCATCAGAAGCTTGTAATATGGCAATTGGTTTAGAGGTTCGGGAATTTGTCCCAAATTTTGTATAGTATGCAGTGAATTGAGAATATCTTGAACAAATATGTCACGACTCAGATCTCCAGATGAAATCTTGATCTCATTATCTTTAAAAAAACTTGCCACCTCTTGCACCCAAGATTCAAGACAGTGTCCTATATATTTTTGGTCAATGTAAGCATTGTCCGTAGTGCTAAGTGACGGCTTAGCATGATGTTTGTCCGCAGTTTCATCTGTGACTTGTTGCGAACTGCTTCTGCATTTCTGAATCTCATCCCTGATATCGTCTTTCACTTGGTTTATGTCGTTTCTACGGTCAATAACCCCATCTCTGATTAGATCGTCGATAAGCTCCGTGTCGTCCATTGCAACATCCATTGTTGCATCCCGCATCATCGTTACGGGTTACAGGAAAATATAAAAAAAACTTTCGGGGATTTCTATACGCACCATTTGCTGATATCCAACACGTAATGATGAATCAATTATATTACGATCTTCTTCCAAAAACTGAATCAACCACGTTGCATTTCAGTTGTCCGAGAGCTCCGAGTGTCTCGGGTGTTACGTAAGTCAGCCACAGTAATCGAGTCTGAAAACAAATCGACAAGTATTATACAAGTAAACAATGTAAGATAAGTTTTTTCGATAATGTAAAATTTTTCAATTTTTAACTTCCTGCTATGAAAATTGAAAATTTTCAAAAAAAAAAGGGACGTTATCGGTTTCGACCCGATTTTCGAAAATCGAATCTTCATCAGATCTCGACGTTTCGGGTGACTATTTTTGGAATGGTTCTCGCGGCGATCGAAAGGGCAAAAGTCTGTATGCTTTTTTATCGTAAAGTCAGCCGTTTTCGAGATATGATATAAAACGCGTTTTTCAAGATGGCGACTTACACCGGATGAGTGTGACCGCAGACTTTTCAAGTTAAGCTCCTTATCTGTCAATAAAACGCATGCAACATTAAACAAGCAGGTAAATCGGCTGACCACGATGGGCCAGACCTAAAACTTCCCGTCCAAATTTTTCAAGGAAACAAAAAAACAGATGTATGACGATTTCCTAAAATAATTATTGGGAGGCAATTTTCAGATGAGAGGGGTTAAAAAAATCTGTCCTTGTATTCGTGATCAACGGTCCAGAAAACCTTGAGATTCCAATTTTTATTGGAATCCGTCAATTCTTTCTCGATATATCGTGGATTAAATTAATTATTTCAAAATTTTGTTCTTCGACTATCTCAAAAACTACTGGACCGATCAAATCCAGAATCTAATCAGTTCTAAGTTCGGAGAATCCCCGTTGATTGATACCAAATTCATAGAAATCTGATCATTCGTTCTCGAGATATCGTCGGCCAAAAAAATTGATCACATACATACATACATACATACATACATACACACACATAGACGTCCATCTGAAAATGATCGGAGATGATTCTCTGGACTTCAAAACGTCGAGATCTAGTGAAAACTCAACTTTTCATTTTCGGGGTGAATACAATAACTTCCTCTTTTCTCTGATATCAGAGAAACGGGAAGTTAAAAAACTTGTTCAGGATTTTGCATTATGATTGTGATCTATCGTCTGGGCTGTCAAGCGGAACGAGTTTCCCCATGCGTTGCAAACGTATCGAAAACTGAAGAAACATGAAAATAATCACATTTGTAGGTAAACAATTATCGACAAATTAATGCAGTACTCAAAAAGGAATTAGCGGAGCAAATTTTAGTTATGTAGAAATAATTAGGCATATTTTCGATACAAAATTACTTATTCGTTGTCTCATAAATTATTACTGCAATAAACAACATCTAATTAAAAGTCTATGCAAATTAAATAATTCAGATTCTGAACAAAATATCTATCAAGCTATGGCTTATCGTCGCAGAATTCGAGATTAGAATTTAATTTCTCTAACGTACGCCTTACTGTAGGCAACGAGACGTACACGTTGTCTACGCGAGTGTGAAAATGAAAAAACTTAAAACAATGCTGCCAAGTCCTAATTTTTTTCTTCATTTTTTTCTTCATTCTTTCTTTTCTTCTTGTAATTTACGAGCTATTATATCTATTATAATAATTATTTGGGATCAGGCGGAACAGGTTAATAAATATTGACTCAGGCAACAGGAGAAATAATTTTCAATTACATACTATTTATTTATTACTCGTAAATTTGTAAAAAAGAATTAAAGAAACTGAAAGTTTATTACGAAGAGAACTAATGAATATATCTGTATCGAATGTATGATGTATAGTAATAGTTATTACAAGCAGTTTCGAACTGCAGGATATTTGCTACACAATAATATAATAAAATGATGGATTATTATTTAACTTTTTTTTTTCAAATTCTTAAGGCTGAAAAATGGAAATATGTATCATGGTTTCTGATAGCTAGTGAAAAATATCGTGATTAAGCTGTCAAATACGAATTCCGTTATCATTTGGCATCGCTTTTCTTCTTCTGCTCCTCGACGGCCTTTCCAGAAATTTGTTCCTTGTTCGGAGCCTCTTTTAGACCGGGCTTACCGGTGTATTGAATTTTCACCCGTTTCTCACCCTCGATCTTTGGCTGCTCCTCCCGAAGACAGGCTCGATGATACTTGCTCGATGTTGCACTAATCGAGGATCAAATATTTTCGTTCAAACTGACGAGAGATCCAGCCGTGCTCGTCCAATTTTTCCTCGTGTTTACCCTCGACGATTACACATTTGTCGTCAAGGTTTACCTCGAACTGATCTTTATCGGCTTTTACAACGGACGAGCCTCCGTCTCCGCTGCGTAAAACAGCTTCCCATGGCCTGCGGTAGCGAGCTAATGGAAAATTTCATCCATATCCATAGCGATAACCCGGTGAGTAATAACTAGATGATGGGACTTGATCAGGGCGGAGTCCCAGGCCGAAATGTTGGTTCAGGATGCCGTGAGGTTCGTCCAAGTCTTCCCACCAGTTGGAGAATAATCATCGGAATCAGAGACATCGTTGTTTCTTTATTTTTTTTTTTTTTTTCGTTCTTTTCTCTTTTAGGTATTGATGTAAATCACTCGAGTAATAAAAAGCTTTTAGCACAAACTGAGTATAGTCAATATAATAAATGAGAGAATATCAATTAGCTTTGTGTAGTTTAACGATTTCAGTTTTACTCTGTGAAACCAATGACGGTTCAAACTCTTTTGAGCATCGCCGGCTTCTGCGTAGTACTTATGTGCGATCGAAACGTGTGGCATTGACGCCAAATTCGGGCGGGGAATCTACTGTCTCTCCAAGGTATATCTATACACTAGGCGAGGTTGATGCTGACGTCCCATGTAGAGCCGGAACGGAAAAACGGAACGGAATCTAGTGACTTTAGCTATGTATTGCGTGTATGTATTCACGTACACATGCGATGTTCCGTTCCGTTTTTCCGTTCCGGCTCTACATGGGACGGTAGCCTCATTCTGGCCTACCTATTCGGACAGCTGTAGTCCAGAGCGCTGATTGGCTGTTCCGGGAGTTGTCCAAATAGGTGGCAATCAGAAAAGTTACTAGGCAAGTAGCTAGACAGTCCGCCGCGAAACCTACGGCGGACTGTCTAGCTACTCGCCTAGTAACTACCTAGAATCAACCTCGATAAGTTTATTTATTTTTTATTTTTATGGTCGGCCATTCATCGTTGGCGGATACTCACGCCCTTCTGGCATTAACGTGACGTAAAGAATCACACGACTGATACCAAAAGAGCGTATCTGCCAAAAATTATTATTTTTCGTTGGACATTTGTTTTTATTTTTATTATTCTATTATTTATTATTTATTTCAGTCACGCGATACACTTATACGTGGGATATTTATACCTACGTAGGAACCTCTGTTTTACCACGGTGTAGTAGCACAAAACATGCTGCGAAACGGACATTCGGCAGCTCTCGGTAGCACGGGTGGTTTTCCTATGGAGTCAATTTTCGAGCATAGTGCCGCACTAAGCCATGTTATTGGTCACTTCTCTTGGATCCAACCAATAACATGGCTTAGTGCGGCACTGTGCTTGAAAATCGACTCAATTGGAAAACCACCACGGTGACGCCCGGTGACGCATGGTGACGCACGCTGTGGCAAAATTTCGATGTACGTTGGTAATAAGACCACCAGTTGCAGATTATACAATGATAACGCTATAACCAAATCTCACGAATCTGAGATCGAATACGTTTCACGATTACTATTTGTAGCTAATAATTGAAAAAGTGATTGATCACAAAAACCGGTGACAGAAGGTATTTAGTCACACAGCGTTATTATTGCTAACATACACCAAAATTGTGCCCCACCCTGCGTCACCACGCGTCTTTTTATGCTTGCTTAGCCTTATTTTACTCTACCATTGCTTTAACTGATTTCTATCTTCCACTGTGGTCTGTATTTCTTCCTGTTAACTCTTATCTTTTATTTTTTCTGGATCGTCAGAGCCTACTCTGTCATATGGTTCATTCTTATACAGGGTGGTCTTTTTTAATCGCCCCAGGCGAATACATATCTCAAAAAATAAAAGAGATATGAAAAAAAGTTTAATACAAAACTTGAAGGGTTTCGAGGGGGACATTTGCTAATACTATGGGTTTTGGATTTTTACAGGGTTTTACGGGGTTTTTATGAGGTAACTTTTGTTTTTTGAAATAGGAAGCCCTATTTTTTAGTGCAGATTCATAATCTGAACAAAAAACAACATTACTTTTGTAAGAAACGTTTTTTTCTAAAAGTTCAATTTCTTATCTTTTTTTGTGGTTGAAAGTTTTTTTTTTTTCTGCAATAAAAAAAACTTTTCCATTAAAAATATGAGGTCAAAAAAAAAATATCAAGGGTAAAAAGTTTTTTTCATTTTATTAATTAATCATAGCAAGTCATGTTTCTAATTCATTAGTCACTTTAAGAATGTTATAACATTATTAGCTTTGTAACGTTATAATTGACTTCATTATTTCACGATGAGAAATTGAACTTTTGGAAAGAAGAAAAAAAAAAAAAAGTTTCCTACAAAAGCTATGTATTTTTTTGTGTCGATTATGAATCTGCACTAAAAAATAAGGGTTCCAATTCAAAAAACAAAAGTTACCTCATAAAAACCCCATAAAACACTATAAAAATTCAAAACCCATAGTATCATCAAATGTCCCCCACGAAACCATACAACTTTTGTCTAAAACATTTTTCACCATCTTACTTAGTTCTCGAGATATTGGCCTGGGGCGATTAAAAAAGAAGACCACCCTGTATTTTATTTACTTATTTTCTTTAATACTGTGTATCGCTTGTCCAACATTGCCATGGACATCAATAAATTATCTATGTATTGCTATCCATTCTCACTAATTAAGTCTATAATAAGATCTCGAGACAGATTTTTATGCAAAGAAACTTATAAAGTTCCACAAGTATGAGCATGCATGCAGCTATTGTACGTATGTGTACATACTTACTCTTCGAGGATTCTTTGAGATTCGTTGAGATGGATGTATGCACTGTTTTATTTCAATTGAACAGTAAACTGATCTATCGGATTCGTTAACAATAGATATTGTTTCTTTAATTGTCTCTTGTTAATTGTACCGCGCAGCACGTGGTATACCAAAGTGTTCTGAACTGCACGAATAACGAATGTCGACCGAGCACTGCGACTCCTTCTTAGTTCTCCCTACTCTACCGTTCCCGGGTAATCACCACATTATAACGTATACTGAAGGGGAATCGCCCATTTGAGTAACGAGTGGAAAGTGATGCCAATATGTTGAGACGGGCATACTTACCTCTCTCTCCGGCTGCCATACCAGTCCGCCGTAATAATTGGCGCGAGGCGCGGGTGTATTCCGAAATGTCTGCCAGTGCTGCCAGATGTGACGTCACATAGTCAACTGTCCAGTGCGTTTCGTTTTTACTTTGAGTTTCCGGTCGCAGTCACAGTGGAATATGACAATGGAACGCCGACATTTTTCCACTTGACTACCGCAAAGCTTCACCTTCCAGGCGGTAGTTGTCGCAGTTAGCAATGTCACGAATTCTGACGTGTTGACTAGAGCACGATACCTATACCTAGATATCAGGAGACCGATGGTAATGTTAAACGAATGCCCACAAATTGGTGTAACTATTTTTCCAGACAAAGCTCGCGTGAGGAATGCCCTGAATTTAAACGTAGACGCCAAGAAATCGCGTTCGAATATATTATTAAAGATATAATGGTATTTTCAATGAATAAGAATTGTCATTGGTAAATTGTTAACTAATTGAAATAGCTATAAATTACTTCACCATTTAGTATATTACACCAAAACCTAAACTCGATCATAAATACGAAATCCCGAAGAAATATCATTAAAATTGACTATTAATAATTCATTATTACGTAACTATAATCGATAATATTTTAACAGCAGTTGAAAATGTACGAGTGAATACTTTTTGTGATTATTTATTTATTTATTTTTGTATGTTTAAGTTACTGTTTTCTTTCTGGTATCTATTCTCCGTGGACTGGAGGCTGCGATCTACTAGCCCACGACCCTTCTACAGGGTGATTTTTTTTAATCGCCCCAGGCCGATATCTCGAGAACTAATCACGACACGAAAAAATATTTCGGATGAAACTTGTAGGATATCGAAGGGGAAAGAACATGGTGCAGCATCATTTTCAGTAGGTGGTGATACCAAGACCGGGGGAAGGTCAGGTTTGTTTTTTTAAAGGGAATCCCATATTTTTCATAACGTTGTTTTGTTCTACTTGAAAACTCAAACGAGTTTTGCATGAAACATTTTTTTGTGAGGCATCAATATTTCATGCTATTCAGCTGATTAATTAAAGATTTTTGAACTTTTGAGAACATTTTACTGCTATTTTTTTTACAGTAATTTAACGTACAGATAAAACCGCGGATTATGTTTAATGTTCGCAAGATGACCTCGCGCAATCAGTCTCCGTATAAGTAGCAGCGACTTTTATCAATTTTAACTAGATCCTGAAAAGTGGTAAAAAATCTGTAAAGATTTCTTAAAAAAAGTCCAAAATACTTGACTATTTCGTTTCCGCATTCAATTTTTTGAATTATTCCCTCGTTATTTATTTTTTTTTTTTCTTCTTTATTCTGAATTCCAAATTTATCAAATTTCAACGCAGCTTCAAGTAACTCGTGCGCTTCCTCGCAACGGCGTTATCAAAGCGGAAATGACGAAGCGTTGAAATTATTTTTATCTCGAGTACAGCGGGTGCACCGAGCTCTCAGACGCTATAATCCAACACCGCGGTATGTACGGTGTCGTGTAACCGTTGGAAATCTGCACACTAATCTGCTGGATATGGTATATACAGAGAAGTTATCTTGAAAGTTATCACTCAGTCATTGCCAACTCGGTACTCCCCAAGTTTTTCGACTGTTTTTCGCAGGCTTGCATCCCCATAAACCTTGGCTTCAACTGCAGCTATCTATAAAACAATCATTTTCCCTAAAATGAGGATGGCAAGCCTGCGAAAAACAGTCAAAAAACTTGAGGAGCGCCGAGTTGGCAATGACCGAGTGATAACTTTCAAGATAACTTCTCTGTATGTATAATGTATATATACACATATATAATGTAAATCAGTAGAAAAGAAATCAAGCAGTTTGTCGTAGGCCTCCGTTGTTCAAAGTTCTCCGGAAACGGTTGGAAGTATAAATTATAGTCCGAAATTTTATAGCGACAGGCATAATTGATAGTATTTTTCAAATTCGACCCTCATTTTTTTGTATAAGTACACAAATTTCGCGTTATTTTTATAAATTGAATTTTGAAAATATTCCCAGTTTTATTTATTTTTTTCTTTCCTTTTGTAAAAGGGAAACAGTATCGGCTACGAAATCACCGAAATTTCGTCCTCTCGAAAATGACCATCAAAGTGTTACTCAGGAGCGTAGTTCTCCTCCTAATTTTTCCTATCCGCGAAACTGTTGCCACAGCCTCGGTTACTAATTGGGTAAGTTAATTTTATTTTTTTCGTTGCGAAAAATTCGCATAGATTTTTCTGTAAAGCGTATCGCGATGATTATGAGAAACGTATGTGAGAGTGCAGTCACTCATTTTGATTATATTATTCAAGCTTACGCATTTATATACTAATGTGAAAAATTTTTCACTCACGGTTATTACTCTACATGCAAATAAAGAGATAAAAATGCGAATATAGAGAAAATAAAAATAAAAATTACCCAACAATAACGCCAAAAAGTTTGTATCTGTAAGATAGCGGCATTTGGACATTTTCAATGGCTGGGAGATAACAATGATTCACGCCCGGAGCGAGTTACTTGTCAATCTTTTTTGGAAAGAACGATATAGTCAACGTCTGACTGCAAAATATTGTGGATTTCTGATTTCTAAATTCAGCCATTTTTTGAGATCACTCGGCTGATATAAATTTATAAATTTCTACTCAATTACACTATTGAACACGCGCCGACAGGTTTACACGAAACGATGAAATTCTGGAAACGCTGAAAACGTGGGCTTCTTTAATGATAATTTGCCGGAGGAACTGCTTTCTCTGATGATAGTTTCTCGCTTCTAATTCTAGACTGATGATCCGGTCCTCGATCCTGACACTGAGGCTTTACTGATCGGAAGACACCGACAGAAATCTATTTCCCACAGGATAAAAAGAGGTTTGTGGGATGTGTTTGGCGGTAGCGATGAGGAATCGAGTACAACTGAAACATGGGAAGCAATTGCAGGTATTTGATTCCTTGGGTTTTCGGGTATATTTCCTGGTGAAAATGATTCTACGTATATTTATAAGTATTTTTGACCAATTTGAAACTTTTCGGAGTTTTTCATAAGAAATTGTAGTTTTTTTTCGTAGTTCGATGGACAAAAACAACGAAATTTTTTGAATAACTATGAAAATTCACATTTCGCATAGCTATAATAAATGGCTATAAATAAGGATAATGAGGGATAATTTCTTTCGCGAGTTCTTCACTCATCGCGAGATTAAGGACGATCAGTACGTACTAAGACATTTAATATTCAGTATATTTTCTTTCGCGAATCTTGAGAGAACCAGTACAGCTTGGTTTCGGAAATTCGGAATACTCCAAAATGCATTTATTTCTCAGTCAAAGTTTATTTCACATCAAAAAAAAAAAAATAGGTATATTTCTCTGAAAATTTCAGCTCTCCGACTTGATTATTTTCCGAGTGATCAAAAAAATGAGCTTTTCAGTTATTATTGTTATTTTTTTTGTTGATATTTATAACGGACTCTCGTTGATTTTTTTTTCTCAAATATTTATCGACAAAAGACATCGAACGAATAGCTTTTCAAAGATATCGGAGCAAAACTTGATTTTTAACAAACAAAAGAAAATTGAAGTATTGCTGATATGTATTATAGTTTCATTGATGGGACTTGATAGATCAAACTGTGAACGGATTATTCTAGAACAAGAATTAGGAATACCAAAAAACGGTTGAAGGTATGATGAATTTCGGTGGAGAGAAAGAAAAAAAAAACTCATCAAATTGAATCATAGGACATCATGGGTACGGGCCCCATATTTTTGCACAAAGATATACGACTCTAGAATATTCAGCCAAATCCATTAACCAGAGATCCGATACTCTCCCCGACTGTATACTATTTCTTCGTTAGATCATGAAGATTGGCATCTAATGCCTCGTTATAGAATACAGAAATGCGCTAAATGCTCTCCTGATTTCGTTCTTGCTGCAGTTGAAGGCGAGATATGCAATCCTGAGACGACATTCATATGCCAAAGTGGAGGCCTTTGCATACCTTTAAGTGCAAGGTGCGATGGTATCTTCAATTGCATCGATGAGTCCGACGAAGCCAATTGCACTTTGCCCCAAAACCCCACGAGTACCGAAGTTCCAGAAGGTAAAAGACATTCGTTTGGACATACCTATATTATACATCAATGTTTCTGCATTTGATTTTGTCTACTCATTTCTATTCTCGTTATCCCTGAATTGCGATTTTCATCCTCTAAACATGGCAATTATCTTCCTTCCTTTCAGCTAAACTTACCACCGACTGTGCAAAGGCCTTTTTGGAAGCTGTGGAAAACAAACCAGCCGGAGTTAACGAGCCTAATGGAGAGTTGATGCATCAGCTGACTCGTGCGCTAAAGGATGTCAATGCATCCAACGAGGGTCTGAAAAAGGAATATGCAGGACTTCAGAAAAGGATTGCTGACCTTGGCAAGACAGTGGCGGACTACCACCAGCGAATTGCTCATTTGGAGGAGATATTATCGGACCGATCTGCCACAAGAACTGCATCATCTGAGCTGAAATTTATGGAACTTGAATGCCGGGCTTTTGCAACGGATTTGATTACCGCACGGAAAAAATATTTCCCGTAGTATATTTCCGAAAAATAATATATTATTTGTAGCTATAAAAAAGTTGTCATACTTGGAGGTGCCGGCACCCATAAACTAAACTTTAATTTTGTAGTATAATTGTAATGAACGAATTGAATTGAAAATAAATGATGAATATGGCCATCTTTTTTATTTCTTAGCCATTAATATATGTCTATTTTTATTTTCAAAGTCGAAAATTTACGATATAATATCGATATTTTCGTTAATCTATTTGTACAAATATAATCGAATACGAAAAAATGTAATGCCTACAAAAATTTTATCAATTTGAGGGGAAAAAAAAATGATAATTTGTAAATGAAATTTAAAATATTCCTCGTAACTCTACAGGTCTTAACAAAAAAAAAAAAACAAAGAAAAAGTCCAAGTTTGCTGAAGAAATATTATTCTTTCAATGTAGAAGAGAAATTGGGAAAAAGATGATTTAAACTCACAATTTTGACGGCAGGAGTACAACATATTTTGGGTGTAAAAGAAATACTCATAAATTGTCCAATCATTAATGTCAGCTCAACAGTTGATCACATTGACATTCAAGATTCGAACCGAAAATCTCCGCGGATAACGGAATGAATTTCATTTTACCATAAGCTTTGGGGAAAATTACGATAAAGCATAAGATACCGTCAATAATGTCATGACTTGATGGGATAAATCGTACGAATACGATTCCTCCGTATTACTTGTATAAACACGGCTCTGCAATAAAATTCTTGAATTTTTACATCGCCACATCATCTTCTGTCAGAGAATATTCCACATTCCATAATTGTATTTTTTGCTATATTCAGGTAAAATTGTGTGAAACGTCGGGATTACTGCAGAAGACTGATAATCTCCAGACAATTACTCACAGTGTATAAATCTTCGCGGAATAATATTTTTCAGAGCGAGGTTCTTATTCTTTGAAGTGAATCTTTCTCGATGCATGTAAGCCCTGCAGAAAGACAAAACCACCTTGAGGATTGATCTTTTCCGAAATCAAACTGTTAGAAATTTCGCGTTTCCAACTATAAGCGTTCACATCGATTTTGTCTGCCCCATATTTGCGATTGTTTTGAGATCAAAGTAGGCTTAGATTGGCCAACCTTGGATTTGAATTTGAATTTAATTATTCCCTCCTTTGTATCTATGTGGTGTGTACTTATTATTCGTATCGAAATTTCGGTCAAAATGAAGCGTCCAGTCTTCCGAGGACCGAAACTTCATTGAAATTGACTTTTTATGATTTCGAGCTGTGTTGGCCAAATTAAACCGATAACGTACTATCGATAAGATGAAAAAAACGGAAACTAATCAGCTATAATTATACATTTTGGGATTATGACGTAGTATTGCTGTTGGTCTCAGTTTATCCCAGCCCAGATAATCCCGTGAATATTACTGAAACGTTGGCAAGATGACCTCGCGGGGTCAACCTCTGCGGAGAATCGCCAAGACGTTATCACTGTATAGGTATCTTATCATCGTGTTTAATGGAATTCACTAAACTTTTTAAAAAGTATCTTTATTAGACTGCTCATAGCCAACGCACGCAGCTTTCAGTTACTACAAAACGCCCGCACCGCTACGACATATAGTGTCGTCGTTAAAAATCCGTGCCCCAACTTGCTGGAGTAGGTATAAACCTAAAAACAGTAAATTATTTCTCAAAATGATTTGAAAAGATTGTAAGTAATTTCCGTCGTTGAAAGTTTTCCCAAAACGCGAGCGAAGGTTGTGGACAGAAATTTAGCGATAAACAGATAGAGGTCGTAAAATTTTGCATCATTTTTTTTCCACATATCACGTAATTGTTGTTGAGTCCGTTTTCAAAACACCAGCAGGTAATTATTCAAGGGAGAACTTCCCTCCCTTGACAAGGTCGTCGGAAGTTTCGACTCCGAAAACCCCGAAACTTCGCCTTCTCAAGATGACCATCAAAGTGTTACTCAGGAGTGCGGTTCTTCTCTCAGTGCTTCTTGCTCTTCTTGCAACGTTCGCCACAGCTACCGTTATTCGGGTGAGTTTTAACACCAAGGATATCGAAACACTTGTCTGAAAAAATTTTTACAGGTACATACCTATAGTAAAAATTTGTTATCACCGAATACGCAATTGCAAAAAAGGCAAATTACTTTTGAAGAGATCTTAGTTTTTAGTAATTTGTGCAGTTGTATTCAGGGATAGAAAAGTAGGAATTCCTGCTAAAATTGAGAAAATCTGCAGCTATGCCACGTCACGTCGCACAAAAAACAGCAAATATTGACAATTTTATCGTTTATTATTTGCATAAATTTTTGTTCCCATTCCTCCTCTAAAATCATCGAAATCGACCAATTTCCAGCCCCGCAACTCAAAATGTGCTCCAGTCATAAAATTTCAATTCTCCAGTGTCTTGATCAGTTGAATTCGTATAACTTCCGAAGACTCTGCCTTTCAAGCTGATTTAACGTCCTCTTAAATGAGTTCGAAAAAATGATCTCGATTCGCATAAGCACAGAGATATTTTAACTTGAACATTTGACCTTAGATGTGAGTTTCAGATAGCTTCGAAGATATTTATTTTTACAAATGATTTACGAAGCAGAAGATATATTTCTGGAATATTTTCTGTCTTACAACATCCACTTTTATCAATTATCCATTAGATAATTTATTGCAATGATATTCCCAAGTATATGAACGTCAGGTTTTTTTTTTTTTTTTGTGACAAATTTGAAACGATCGTTTCCTTGCGTAGCTGAAGTTCACGCACCCTATAACTGACGGAGGTAAGGGCGACGAGAAAGATGGCTGGAACTCAGGTGACACGAAAGAAAATGAGACGGCAAACTTCGACACATCTTACAACTTGAATTCTTCATCTGGACCGGAATCAGGATCAGGACCGACAAGAGTTACATGTGCGTCAAATTTAATAATATACATAGATATAGTTAGACTTATGGTACCACACGTGCCGCTCGTGTACAGCTGTATATCACGCGTACACTATAATCGAGGTCAAAAGCAGTAACAACGGTTCAACAAGCCATGATTAGTGATCACAGGCGAAATACTTTCAGTTTAATGTACGAGATGACTTTTCGACTCGAAATATATCCGTCAACGGAGAATTTCGTGAGAATGATTACCGCGTACGCAAGTTAGGGATTATTTTCCACGTAGTCAGCTATAATTAGGCGGTAGATCCTATGATTTTCGCAAAGTCCCCCGTAGCTTTCTTTTCTTTATTATTTTTGTTTCATTTGTTTGTTCCCCCCATTTTTTGAACCTAATTTTTATTTTTCTGTTTTCGGACTTGTGCTTTCGTTGCAATTTCATCCCGCTTCTACACAACGTGCTATTTTGCCGGATCCAAACGCCGCATGTTAGATTCGAATAGCACGGCACAGAACTGCAATCCCGAAACGGAATTCAGATGTCAGACCGACGGCGAATGCCTACCGGAAAATGCGAGGTGCAACGGTATTGCCCAGTGCATCGATGATTCCGATGAAGCCGATTGCCCGCCGCCCGAACCCCCCACGACTTTGCCGGTCCCGAAAGGTAAGAGATATACATGAATGTTTTTGCGTTTGGCCTTGTTGAATTAATTCTACTTTCGCTATCGAATCGCCACGGATTTTAGTATTTATCACGTAGAACGTAAGAAGTTGTCAGCATCTGCTTTAGATTTTGCCAATTTGAATAGAAGACCTTCCAAAGCGTGGTGTTTTGTCTATTATTGAACTTTTGAACCGACTGAGATACGTTCCGTTAGAAACGATGACTGAGATCAGCATCGCATCCCGAATTTCGGATCCGCGTTTCTGAAACGGTATACGTACTACTATCGCAGTCAACGCCATTTCGAATTAGAGTAAGAGCCCTGAATGCTAATGCGCGAAAATCATATCGTTCGAAAAAATTTAAATACCGAATTGAAACCGTCACGTTGAAATGAAGGAATAATAAAAAAAAAAGAAACGGAAAACCGTCACCGTTGACGCGCTCTGGTATAATTTTGGATCAAATCCCTGGGAATACCGGGACAGAATTATTTCTTAAATAAATACACTGGGAATATATACTTTGTTCTCTGTATATTATACATACATGTCTATCTAAACTTACTTACAATTAGCCTTGCACGCATCCAACCATATAAATAGATACGTGTACAAGTAGTATACCTTATAGTCTTCCTCTTAGCTATAATTTAAGAACCTTGTCCATATACACGTATGGTGAACTATAATTGTGCGTTTTTGTTTCTTTTCCCAAAACTTAATCCCCCTCGTCCTCGACCACCTACACGCAATTTAATCTCTTCAATCCTTTTCCCAACTCTCTTTCTTTCTTCATATCTCTCTTTCTCTCTATCGTTCCATCCTGGTATGTATGACCACGACGTGTCACTACGATGTTGGAAAATTGATCTGAAATAGTAAATGCATCGGCGTTAGAAGATCTCGACGAAGAATTTATCCCCGCTACCGAAAGTCTAGAGAACGATTATCCTGAGTTACCGGAACCAACGGCAGAGCGAGAGTCGGGAGAAGAGATCGAATGCCGAGGAGATCAGACGATCCGCTGTAAGGACGGCAAGGGATGTATCGGAGATATTCAACGATGTGACGGTGGACAAGACTGCGATGACAACAGTGACGAGGAAAATTGTCCGCATCCAGGTACTAAAAACGCCTTAAGGAAGCTGAGCGGAACATACATCCAGAAATTTAATTCAAGCTTATACGATAAAAAACGGATCCTTTCAGCCTGCAGTGCACGTCATAGTAAATCTTTTGATTCATCATCATGTATTTCCATCGCTCGTTTCACTCTCGAGCCACTGTCACATGCATGTCCTCATCTGTCGCCTCTTGTCTGAGTCCGTTTTGCACTAGTTTATTCTGTTTTACATACGGGTTTCTTTTTAAGGTATGGTAATATCCATTGATCCTTTAGGCTGTTTCAACCCTTTTAACACAATACAGAAAAATATGAAACGAAACTAACTTAATTTCAGCTCGGAATTAATGAAGAATTAATGCCTACGAATGAAATTATCATGGATAGATAATTTTTTTTTGTCAGCTTGTCCCATTTTTTCTTCTTTTTCTTTGTCTCTGTCAACCAGCTGTCCCGGGATCTAAATAATTGCTAACCCAGAAAATCGGGGATGTTTTTTTGTTCGTCTCCATATCCATTTATCAAACCGATATCATTTTCAATTCTGCTTTTTTAACTAATGGCTACACTAGCTCATCTACATCGACCATTCCTTAGCGATAATGTCCCTCTGAGGGTAACGGATCAACTGCAAAGGGTGTGCGGAGCTTTTGCTAAAACTAGACATGTTGGAGTTGTCACTTTGATTGTAGTTATTGAGAAGAAGGTCTTATCAATCAACGTTGTACGTTGACTCGGCTTGATTGATAAGACCTTCTTCTCAATTTTGCCAAAACTGTCTGTTAAGTTTATGTACGCATCACAGAAGCCGTTCACCATTGACCACTTTCAGCATCAACATTCACAGATGCGATTGTATGTTGCAATTTTTTTTTTTTTTTTCTTTCTCCGTTTTTACTGAATTCGTTTATCACTCACGGCCATTCCTCGATCACCACATCACGGAAAACGCTTGTTGGGACCCATTTTCATCCCACGGATCCGTGTACATTGACGTCTTTGATATTGAGTATATGGTCTGCGCAAGGTTCCCGTGGGGGGTTTTTTTTTTTCTTTCTTTTTCTCCCATTTTATTAAACCTGATTTTTATTTTTCTGTTTTCGGACCTGTGCTTTCGTTACAATTTTGACGCGTCTCTACATCACGTACTATTTTGCCGGATCCAAACGTCGTATATCAGATTCGAATGGCACAGTACGGAAATGCAATCCCGAGACGGAATTATCATGTCAAAGCAAAGGCCATTGCATACCTCTAAGTGCGTGGTGCGACGGTATCTTCAATTGCATCGATGAGTCCGACGAAGCCAATTGCACCATATCCGAAACCACCGGTACGACTACCGAGGATCCAGAAGGTGAGAAATTGTCCGAAGAGGTTGAAAGAACTGAAATCCGGAACCATTGCCGCATAGTTTGAATTTTGATCGAGCATTGAAGTGTCACGTATGATGGCTTGCAGCCTGTCTCTTTTTCAGACTTCCTCAAAAAGCCCTGTTCGCATTTGTGAATTTTCCAAACATCGTTTCTTTGACGATTCACTTCCGTCCATGAGAATTATCTCTCGAATTGTTAATTATCGTACCAAAAACTTTCACGGAACAAAATTCACGTATTTTGCAGCTAATTCTACTCAAAAAGCCTGATAAAAACTGATAGAACCGAAAAATATCCGTACCCAAAAACCGGATTTGCTGTACGGTTTTCAAGCCCGAATATTTTCCGTATTTATACGAATCTATCAGTTTCTGTCTGACATTTTTAGTAGGAAGAGTTCAGATCTTAAAACCGCCGCAACACATGGTGATACTGGACGTGGGAGAGACTTTCAACATCAGTTGTAACTTGAATTTGCAGAAGACACTCCGACTGTTGAACCACCGCGATCCTGTAAATTCGACGAGGCTACTTGTAGCAACGGCGACTGTATACCAAAATCAAGAGTGTGCGATGGCCGATACGACTGCACGGACGGCACTGATGAAATCAGATGCGGTAAGTCTCAATGCAATAGAATTGCAGAATTGCACGGAAGTCAAGACATGGGCATGCCCACTCTGGTTGATGGAGTTCGATCATCATTCGAGTCTCAAACTATCGCCTATATGCAATTGATTTAAACTCTAGGTGAACACGGTTGCGAGCCGAACCAGTTCCGATGTGCGAATAAGGAATGTGTCAGCAAAGTTTGGCGATGCGACGGTGACAGAGACTGCGCCGACGGAAGTGACGAACAGAATTGTGAACCTCCTCCACCAGGCTCACCTTGCAAGTACAACGAGTACCAATGCGCTAGTAATCAGTGCATACTGAAAAGCTTTCACTGTGACACGGAATGGGACTGCTTGGACGGAAGTGACGAAATCGGCTGCAGTAAGAGATTTTTGACGCAAAATCTATACATTCGATTCATGATTTTTCAAAATCATTTACTCGGAATCATTAGTTATCAGGATATGAATTTGTTTCACTCGAGGTGTGTTTTCATAGGTATTGATATCAATGATTTACCTTCTCCTTTGCAGCCAAGGCTCAGATCTTAAGACCGCCGCAACACATGGTGATACTCAACAAAGGAGAGACTTTCACCATCACCTGCACCGCGCGTGGTATTCCGATTCCTGAAATCGGCTGGCTATTCAACTGGGGACTCATACCGGCTAAGTGTACAACCACATCGGCAAACGGCACTGGAGTTTTGACCTGTCCTGCAATAGCGAGCGAAGACCAGGGCACCTACTCATGTGAAGCAATAAACGCCCGAGGAAGTGAAATTGCCGTACCTGATGCGATACTCAAGGTGGAGGACCGATCACCTCCAAACGTGTGTCCACGAGGAACCTTCAACTCTCTGGCTCGGACTGCTGATGTATGTATTTCCTGCTTCTGCTTTGGCGTCGCAACAAAGTGTTCTAGCGCCGACCTCTTCACTTATCAACTTTCGGCACCTTTCGACCAGTACAACGTTGTCTCTGTTGAGACTGATCCGGACATAAAAATCCTACCGGAAGTAACTGAAAACGCGCCAGACGTTCTTCCGGTAGGACGCAACGGAGTACAAGTTTCTAACCGCTACATTGATTCTGCAAATCCAAACAGCGTTCTCTACTTTGCTCTACCAGAAAGCTACCATAATAGTCAGCTGAAATCTTATGGAGGATACTTGAAATATACTGTCAAATATACAGGCCGGGGGGGACCCAACAATGCTCCGTCCGTAATACTTACAGGAAACAACTACGTCCTTATACATAAAGGCGAGTACGTGACATCGGACCACGAAACTGAAAGAAGTGTGCGATTCTTCTTTGGTGATTGGGTCAGGAAACAGGGCTGGGACGTAGTGACAGCATCGAGAGAAGAGATTATGATGGCTCTCGCCCATGTTGAAAATATTCTCATCAAGTAAGTATCATATTTCCTTCAACTTATTATCAGGCAATAAAATCCCACATGTATGATCCAGAGTAGAGTACGACGACGGACCTGTAGATACCACCATCACTAACGTGTACATGGATACAGCCGGTGTGGGCAATACAAATCAAGGTGCTGCAACGTTTGTTGAGGAGTGTCGCTGCCCAGTTGGTAAGTCGAATGCAGTGGAATTCTAGATCCCAAATCATGTTTAGTGGCAATTATGCTTATCAGGAACTAGGTATTACATTCCCGACTTTATTCATTGTTTCAGGCTACAGTGGTTTGTCATGCGAACATTGCGAATCCGGATACGCTAGGCGAGACAGTGGTCCGTGGCTTGGACAATGCTATAGAGAAGAGCCACCGTGTCAACCTGGCTACTACAGAGATCCATCAAGGAACATTCAATGCCAGCCTTGCCCCTGCCCTCTCACCAATCCCTCAAATCAGTAAGTTTGATCGGTTTCATTCGACTTTCTGTTACTTGCACGCAGAAATAAATTTCGATAGAATAGTTTCTGTATATTCTTAACATCATGGGTAGCTGTATATATTCTAATTCAAAATAGATACAGTCGAACTTGTCAACTTGGCTCTGATGGACAACCGACCTGTGATTGTCCCCAAGGATATCTTGGACGCAGGTGCGAACAGTGTGCTCCTGGTTATCAGGGTAATCCTCTTCGTCCTGGGGACTCTTGTGTTAAGGTCGACGAGTGTGACCTTAATGGCAGCATTAGTCCATATGCAGACCCTGCAACTGGAGTCTGTCGATGCAAGGTATAAACGACTAGTCGTTACAGCTTTTTCAATAGTGAACTGCAGTTCCGCTCATGATTATTCATTCTATTCAAATATATATTTATACAGGCCATAGTCATGGTTTTTGGTATTTCATAAATTGAAGCATTCACCAAATTTTGGCCAATAGCGTTTCGTTATCTTCCATTTTATTACCTTTACTAATGTATAATTGTGTTGAGAGTTATACAATATCATTGATTTTACTCGTATTGTTGTTATTACTAACATTCCTGATGGATTTGGTCGTAATTTACACGTAATGTGAGTATACATATGACGATACAAATTCTAGAAACTAACAAATCAAAAGTTTCTATATTCTTTGATTATTTTTCTCCACACAACATGCTTTACGAAAAAATTGACTATCCCTGTTAGGCACTCGCAACTGGTCGTACCTGCAACAAATGTAAGGCTAACACGTTCCACCTCGCTGCAACAAACAAATTTGGATGTGTCAGCTGTTTCTGTATGGGTGTTACTTCGAAATGCACTTCTTCAAACTGGTACAGAAGTGAGGTAAGTCAACACTGCATTTCAATGAGCTCAATCGCTAATAATTTACCTCATCTTCAAGTATCAACCTTCTGTACTAATTCCAAAGATCCAAAGAGAATGACGTGTGAAATGAAAATTTGTTTTTCAGATCCATGTAGCATTCACCAGCTCCATCCGCGACTTCTCTCTCGTAGAGTCGAGATCTACTGATCCATCACCTATTGCCGATGGCATCCGCCTGAACAAGATTGACCGAGAAATTGTATACGACGCCTTCCCCAACCGTGAGACCAATGATTGTTACTACTGGCAGCTGCCCAGCAATTTCCTGGGTGACCAACTCGCGTCCTATGGTGGCAACCTCAAATATACAGTCAGATACGTCCCTTCCCCAGGTGGCGGGGGGTCAAGGAATAATGCTGCAGATGTTGAATTGATCAGCGTAAGCAAGCAAATTCGGAATGAGCTTTTTATATATCCGTAAATTCAACATTTATTATCATATGTATCGAATCGAAACGCGAGGAAGCATGACTATACTAGTTTATTTGACTCTACAATGTCAGTTTACTTTTTTTATACAGGGTGTTTCCGGAAGTAATTTTTATTCTTGTTTCTCACAGTCCAACGATATAATTCTTCGCCACTATTCTGGCAAACAACTGGACCCCAACACTGCTGAGACCTTGACTATCCAATTACTTGAAGACCACTGGCAGCGTAATGACGGTACAACAGCTGACAGGGAAAATCTTTTGATGGCGCTAGCCGATGTGCAGGCAATCCGTATCAAGGCTACCTACACGACGCATACTGATGAAGCTGCGTAAGTATAAAACCATCAAGATAACCCCAATGAAACAACATCTCTCCAAACTCTCTCTATGACTGTGTGTGAAAAATTTGCACGAATAAAACTACAACAAATGAGGTCTCAACAATAAGAGCCGTTCTACTCACAGACAGAAATAAGTTAAAGGAATTCAACTTGTATAAGGTAAAATCTTTCAGACTTTCTTCAATATCTCTCGATACTGCTGTGAACTCAAACACTGGCAAGGCACGTGCCGTCGAAGTAGAACAGTGCAGCTGCCCCACCGGATACAGAGGTCTCTCATGCGAGGACTGTGATGTTGGATACACCAGGAGTGACGATGGACTTTACCTTGGAAGGTGTTTACCATGCAACTGCAACGGACATTCAACCCAGTGCGACCCAGGGACCGGAACTTGCGAGGTTCGTATTTTGTAGTATGAAAAGAATTTCTAATATGATGCACATTATCATTGTCAGAATTCAATAAAAACCTGATGATACCCAACGGTGTTTGTTCTTGTCTTTCTAGAATTGCAGAGATCATACAAGCGGTGAAAATTGTGAATCATGCAATAACGGATACGAGGGTGACGCGACTCGAGGCTCTCAGCAGGATTGCGAGCCGGTTGGAGATCCAACTGACCCTCCATCCTGTTCTTGTGACCCTGCCGGATCTCTCGGACCCGATTGCTCTCCCGGACAGTGTGAGTGCAAATCGAATGTCGAAGGTCTTGAGTGCAACCTATGCCGCCGAGGTACGTTTGGACTGTCAGTCGACAACATAGACGGATGCATCGAATGCTATTGCAGTGGCGTCACGAATGAGTGTCATGAAAGCTCTCTCTACGTCGATCGAATACCAACTGTTGTCTACGATTCTACCCACGGATTCACTCTGACTGATTCGTAAGTTTTCATCATCAATGAATTTTCGGAAAACGCCAAAATTTCTTTTCATTTCAGACAAAATACTATTTACTCAAAGTACATGAATAAATGTTACATTTGAGTTACACTGTAAATGGAATGCACATTTCTGTACTCTGAAGATATCTAGAATTTATCTGTATTATATGAATCACAATACCGACTGGATTTGTCTGTGCACAGTAACCGGAAGGATGTAATAAGAGGAGGATTCGACTTAAACACTGCTACGAACGAAATCGGGTACCGTTATCCTGATTCTCGAAGCCAGAGGCTCTTTTGGTCCTTACCATCTCTAATCACACATAATCAAGTCAAGAGTTACGGCGGAAATCTGTGGATTACCCAGCACATTACTACACGCCCAGGTGCAGTGAGTGAAAAAGACCAGGACGTTGTTCTGATTGGTAATGGAAATACACTATACTGGACAAATCCTGAAGAGATTCAACCTGGTATCCCCCTGGTGAGTTAGAAAACCATGTACCCCTTTAATCAGGTTGATCTATTTTTTAAATAAGTTGAAATATTACTATTACTACTATATACTTATACCATCAGTATATCATTGTTTCATTATAAAACTCTGGCATTTACACAGACATACAGTGTGCCGTTAGTCGAAAGTGCGTGGACACGATTGACACAAGAAGAAGGTCTGCGTACCGCATCTCGTGCAGATCTTATGAGTGTTTTATCAAATTTGGAAGCTATCTTGGTCCGTGCGACGCACAGCTCTGAAATGACGGCTACCTATATAAGCGATGTCAGCCTTGATACTGCTGTAGAACAGCTGGTAAACAACAGACGAGCCACGCAAGTCGAAGCTTGCCGTTGTCCACCTGGGTACACCGGAACCTCTTGCGAAACATGTGCTTATGGGTACTACAGAGATGTAACTGATACCTCACGCAGTTTCCTAGGAGCCTGCAACATCTGCCCCTGCAATGGAAGAGAGCAGGAATGCAAGGTTGACAGATATGGTGTACCTCAGTGTTACTGCTTACCAGGATTCACCGGGCCGGACTGTTCTGAGCATGGTAAGACAGTTATTTCACCAACAGAGTGACCGAATTCTATTATAAACTCACAATGCTTAGTAATAATACATCTCTATGGAACACAAGAAGTTGATACTTACGCAGTATAAGCAGTTGCTTGATCATTTATCCTGCAATTGATGTGTAAAGCTTGACAAAAGACGCTGTCGGAATTAAGTTATTCCTAATCTTTGAGGATAAAATCTCCCCTATCCGATATAAGTCGAGGATAATACTGCCCCTCAGATCATATACTTGTTTTCCTTGAAAACAGAGCATCACTATGTACATACATATGAAATGTGTCGTACGAATACAGATGAGATCAGAGTAGGTCTTATGCCGATGACAGTCTGAGCAGCCCCGCGCAGTCTCATCAAATACACGTGTATTTATGATCATGCGGATATTTTATACGTCCGGTTGAATTTATCGTCCTTTCACGGGTTCTGTGTCGTTTCGCGGGACTTAATACCTGAGCCTATTATAAGGATAAGCAATGGAGCAGGTCGAACCTGGGATTTTGTTATGGGGGAATATCTTTATAACGTGGAATCTTGGGTCATCACAGGAAAGAATTCGCTATGGTCATCATATATTAGAACAATGACAACCAACATTTTTCCACAAATTGTTAATTTTTCATTATGTTATGCGCTGCTGCTATATGCTGTTTCAATCGTAGAATCATCCACCACTGACCCTCCGACGACGACCACTTTATCACCACCACCAATCGTCGTTGAAATCTACGAAGACCCGATCAGAATTGTCGAAATTGGAAGCTCAGTAACGTACCAGTGTGCAGGGCGATCTGAAGGCAGTGTAAGTCCATGATGTAAATTATACAAACTTGGTCTGCGCAACAATTATTTCAATTACTGTACTAAACATGTACGACTAATAAAAATCTTTTCGTAAACAGACAACAATCAGCATCGAATGGCAGAAGGAGAGTGGTCAACTCCCGGCTGGCCGAAGTTATGACGACGAACAAGGCATTCTCATCATCAGGGACGTCAAGGTTTCAGACAGTGGCATATATGTCTGTCAAGTCAGCGACGGAATTAGCATTGGTGTACAGAAAGTCACCCTAATTGTTGGAGGTAAGCAAGGAATTATACAGACGATCATATACCGGGTCTATTCGTGGGTGAGACCCATAGGGCGCCCTATTATATGCAATTCATAGTACAAGTAAGCTCTGTTACCGAAAAAACAACGACAATTGAGAGTTAAACGTCACAATTTTCTTTGTTTTTCATGGCACAGAGCGTACTTGTACTATGAATTGCATATAATAGGGCGCCCTATGGGTCTCACCGACGAATAGACCCGGTATATCCAAACCCTCATGTTGACGAAATGGTGTCTGTTTAAGACTTATTATGACACGCATTCCCACAAGTATATGTATATCTAGCACATTTAAATCAAAACTTTGATGTTATTTACCGGCTGCAGCTTTTCCAAAGAATCTGCTAAAAACACCAGGTATTTTATACCATTATACGATTTATAGTTAAAACAAAATTGGCGTACTTCGAATTCAGGTACTTTGAAGTCATAATCTCATTGTAACGCCTGAATAAACTCTATTCTACAGCGCTTATTATAAGACACGTGGATAACAAATTATATAAATATGATTGAACTACTGAATGTTCAATCTCAAAGACTATTAGGTTTCCTATTTAGTAATAATCGCAGATCTTCAGACATGGCCATAGTTTTCTAATCAATTCACCATTGCTCTTCTGATATGGTTTTCTTTAAGAAACAGTGTCCAAACCAAGACCCATTATCGAACCACGTTACTTGAGCGTCCAAGAAGGAAATCCCGTCGAATTCCAATGCAAATCTTCCGGTAATCCTCAGCCACAACTATCATGGATACGCGTCCAAGGGGAAATCAACCCTGCTGCAACCTTTGAGAATGGTACTTGGCGCCTCCAATCTGTAAGAAAGAGCGACGAAGCCGGGTACAAATGTATTGCACAAAATAGCGCTGGTACTACTGAAGTACGAACCATCCTCTACGTCACTGGTAATACATTCAGAGATCCAGGATTGCTGTCTCGAAATACTTTGCGATATTTAATCTGTTCTTATTTATTCAAACTACAGCAAGAGATCCATCCCCGCCATCTTCACCAATCATCAATCCTGCCGATTACACAGGGAGCCCCAATGTACCTCTTACCCTCGTGTGTCCTGCATATCCAGGCTCAACGATTACTTGGACCAGATCTGATAATGCATCACTTTCAGCTTCTGCTGTTGAGCAGAACGGGATCCTAACGATTTATGAGCCCAGCCCTTCAGACTCTGGCTACTACATATGCACAGCAATTACGTTCGAAGGCGTGGAATCCAGAAGTACCGCGAGAGTAACGATTCAATTCCCAAGAACAGGACCGCCAAGTGTAACCGTAGAGCCAAAGAGGCAGGAAGTATCCCAGGGAACTTTGGCAGAGGTGAAATGTATTGTCACAGGGGATCCTACTCCTACCGTGACATGGACCAAATATAGGGAACCTCTTGCCGCTCACGTTCAGGTTGTGGGAAATACTCTCAGGATCATCAACCCGCAAGTTTCAGATCGAGGCATTTACATTTGCCACGCTAGCAGCAGCGGAGGAAATGCTCAGGACAGTGCCATGATTGACGTGAATCGTAAGTTGGATCATGCACCGAAATTTGAACAAATTTCTCGGGGACAGGGTAGATCAGTTAATCTGTAGGCTCTACAAAAATTACTCGACTTAACACTTTGGTTTTTTTATCCACAAGTATGGATATTTTACATATACCGATGTAAATCATCGTGAAAGGCCACAAAGCCATCTCAGTTAATACGTGTAACTATAATGTGTAACTCCTGTCCAACATTTCAATTTGTAGGCCGCGAAATGCCGGTTATAGAGCTGTATCCACAACAAAAGCAGGTGGTTCGTATTAACGGCTCAGCTCTTCTTCAGTGTCGCGCGACCGGGGCCCCAGCGCCTTCTGTCAGTTGGGCGCGCGAGGACAGCAGACTCTTCAGTTCCAACGTCGAGCAGTTGCCTGGTGGGATTCTCCGATTTAATCATATAACACTGGGAGACGGAGGGTCCTTCGTGTGTACTGCATCTAACCAAGTCGGCTCTGTCTCCCAAGTTGCCATTATCGAAATAAGCACGCCACCGTTAATCACAATTACACCATCCAACCTCCACCCTCTGACGGTCAGATTTGGTGACAGAGTGAAACTCACCTGTGCTGCCAGTGGCCAGCCTCAACCCGTGGTTTCATGGAGCAAGCACATAAACGGTGTTCCTACAGTGTAGTAAGTCAATAGTAAATATTATGTTGTATTATGTAGTGCATAGATCATAAAGAGAAAATCAAGAAACCATTACCGACGTCATACGAAATAATGTACCTTGGTCCATTGATGTAGGCTTTTTTCGAAAGTATCGAAAAATTTATTCACGTCATTTGAATTCTGCTGACAGAAGTGTGTGCTGGACAAGATGCACATATTGTTTTTATTGCCTACCAATTTATTCGTACAATTTTAATGAGTCGTACATTTTCGACGCTCTGAAATAGTATTTTAGCCAACTACTCGACGCCACTTTCAATTCTTAGCGATTGGAGAGATCATCTTAATGGTGTATTGAATGTGAATGACCAGCGCTAAATATTCTGGCTCATATTACAGTAATACACCATCGAAATCCCAGTCAACCATGGCAGTTTACGAGATAAGCTCCGTGTCCTATGATGATGAGGGCGCGTATACCTGCTTGGCAGAAAATGCCTACGGCCCAGTCGAGGAACGCATTCAGATCCGTGTTGACAATGCCTGGTCAGAACCAGACACATCGACACCAAATCCCAACACGGTGCGTTATAGTCGGTATTCGTCCTCATGCATCTGTTGTAAATAATGCAACAACCAATATAATTTAATGCTATTTCGTAATTTTTAATTCATTCAATCGTTTGGTGAAGCAATCGGAATTATAAAAATTGGACAGAATCAAATTCATATGTAAGTACAATTGATCTGAAGTGCGATATTAATGTTCAACAGAGTATCACGATACCAGAGAGTCTGAGAATTCCTAGTGGTGCAAAAATAGAACTGCGCTGTCAACTATATGGCAGCAACCTAGAAGCTATTCACCTGGACTGGAAGAGACATGATGGCCGCAATTTACCACAACGAAGCACCGTACACGACGGCATTCTACTTATACCCGCCGTGACTAAAGATGACGCTGGTGTATACATATGCCAAGGGCTAAATAGTAACGGAAATATCCTGTTCACCACGACAACTAATCTAGAAATTATATGTGAGTAGCATGATTGCCTTGGGAAGGACTTAACTAAAACATATAGGTATGTATGTATATACCGATGGAGGTAGATTCATTTGTTGATGTTTTATTTATCATTTGTGAATGTTTTGTTAATGCGATGAGGAGTTGCTACGAGCACTGAAAAATAAATATTGGAACTGTACGGACGTGTTATATAATTTAGTATAAATTTGGTATCTGTAATTTAACATTCCTCAAATAACATTCATTAGTTCGTACTATCAAATTGGACGAGTTTCTTCCTTAATCGAGTCAAAAACCGATCCAACGAATCATTCCTAATAACTCATCCCGAGTGACGAAAATTAGAGAATTAAAACCTTTCAAATAATCATAGACATTTTGTCAATAAAACCCGAGATAAAACCATAATATAGAACAATAAATCAGCTGAATAAATCACACGAAAAATGAGAACAGACAAGAACTTCTTTACATCTAATATAAAATAATTCCACGAGTGATTAACTGGTGAAGAATTCGGATCAGGGAATTGATTTAGTTTTTCTGAAATATTTCTTCAGTTCAACTAGTCTCTCCCGCTACAAACTTGAATCTACTTCCATGTCTGGTAAACCACTATCATTCTCGAGATCTTTCCACGTGAAGTAGATCTTTGAAACTGGTCAAATTACTTTGAGTGTTTCAATTCAACCATTGGTCAAGAAATTACACCACCAATTGAAATAATGATATTCAACTTTGACTTCTGATCCTCAGCTCCCCCCAGAATCGAATTGGAGCCAATACAACAGATTGTCAGACGAGGAGAAAGCCCAGCAGTAAACTGCCGCGTCACAGGAGATCAACCTATCGACATTGAATGGCATGCCATTAATGGACCATTGCCATATACAGTATCTCAAAACGGTGGATTCTTGCAGTTCAATGGAATCACCTCCGCGGACGCTGGGAAGTATCTCTGCATAGCGACAAATAATGCTGGTACGGCAGAGGCAGTTGTTGAGATTTTAATCAACGGTATGTATACTTTCTTACTTTTATTTTATCACAACTATCATGTGTCCCCTTCCTTCCTGCATCTATTTGTTTATTATCCCTGTTCTCGAATCAACAACTGACTCGTATTCTGGTACTATACAATCGCTTCATTCGCTTGTACTCTTGACCTATGAGCCAGTAGTTTCCGGTATGTTTCACGTGCATGTCTCCCACCTTTAATACGGGTGTGTTACTTTTATAAGGGTCTGAACCCCCGCTCTTGAATAGTAAATTCATTCTCTTTCTTCCATATTCCAGAGGATCCTCGAAGGTCGGTACCTGAAAATCATATATAATATATATATAGATTACGACGAGAACTTCGGTCAATTTACTAATTAATAATTAATGTTTTGTACAGCTTTTTGATTACTGCATTTAACACGTCGCTATAAGCCAGTTTCACTATTTTCATTTTATTCTTCGTTTATAATTTAGGCGTCAATTACCACTGCCACACCAGTTGCATTTAAATATACCTACATTATAAAGAACTTATAATAGGAATTGAAAAATCATGATATGGCGCGGCAACATTATACAAATGTTACAATATCTAATAAAATATTATAGTTTATATGTAATATGTTTATGCTTATATGTCTATAAATCTATATGTATAATATTGAAAAAAAAAAAAACTCAAAATCTATACATACATTTGTTTACGCATATAAATGAATGAATATCTATATACTCAGCGAGCCAAGCCTATTCTATACTATACGTATATGTATGGGCATAGGTATATAAAAATATTTTACGAGTAAATAAAAATTGATGTGACAAGTTGTTGTATTTGCTTTTTGTTTTTACTATTTCCTTTTTCACTTCTTAGATTCGATCTCTGTTTGTAACTATACCCTAAATTATCCAATACAGCCTTGTCATACACGATCCCTACACAATTGAATAGTACCTTTGCCTTCGTTAGAGCCATATTGCAGTGCATGGATCATGGCTTCGAAAGTAAGTTTAGAGTACTTTGATTTGCACATTTAGTTCTGCAGTTCAGGGTCGGAATTACACGTCATCATAAGAGACGAACATATATAACTATGGCAATTATTCACACAAGTGCTGCAGGTTCTCCGGATAGTTTGCTATTCTCATTATTGAGACCACAATACAGAAAGCATATTAAATAAATAACAGGTATACCATTATACCCTCGATAGAGAAAGAGAACGATGTTGGTCAACACACAACAAGAAAATTATAATTTGTGTAGATTGCAGTATACACCGACTCAGCGTGCTGTTTGCTTATTTACTTTCAATCATTTTTTAGCATCGCTATTCTGATACTGTAAATAATATCCTCATGTTTGAGATCGATTATTCTCTCCCAGTAGCTTGCCATCTTACAAAACGTATAGATATAAATAAAGCTTACTTTATTCTGAAGTATAAAACTTACATGTACAGTTGCGTACGATTAGAACTTATTTGACATATTATCATTGAACCATTATTTAATGTGAAGAATCACGACTGTTTCACTAATAATTCCTATGCTCCACATATCCTAGGATTAAACTAGCTATGAAATTTAAACCATCGGACACAGGCAATGGAATCCTGATGTACTCAGGTTGTCAGAGCAATGATGGCCTGGGCGATTTTATCGCTCTTATAATAAAGGACAGACACGTAGAGTTTCGATTTGACTTAGGCTCTGCAGGTATGGCTGTTGTAAGATCAAACCACATTATCCAACCAGGAGTATGGCTACATCTGCAAGCCAGCAGAGATGCTAGAGAAGGAAAGTTGTCCATAATTACGATGAGCCGCTAGTAACAGGAAGATCGCCTGGTCCTATAAAATCTATGACTCTAAATACTCTGTTGTACATCGGAGGTGTAAACGGGCATAAACTGACATTCAACAAAAATGTAGGAGTTGAAAGGAACTTTCGGGGATGTATCACCGAGATAACTTATATTATAATCTGCAATAATGGTGCATGAAAATTCTGTAAAGTTGTAAATTATTAGTATCAAATTGACCAGACAAATTGTAAAAACTCTAAACTGCTCCAAATAGCTTGATATCGCAGACCAGCCCATCGATATTCTAAAATCCATCGTCGACTCTTCCAACATCAACGGCTGTGTGGTAAAATATTCAAATCAAACAGAGCCTACGATCTACGAGTCTACTCCCATGCCTACCAAGCCACCAACGTCACCGGCCACCGCACAGTTCAATCCCTGCGCCTCAAATCCATGTATTCATGGATCGTGTCAGTTGACACATACTCGTGATTATTCTTGCATGTGTGAATACGGATACGTCGGTAGAAATTGTGAGAATATTTTGAAGCAGTGCGAACTACTGAGTCTTTTTAGGAATGGAGGAATTTGTACAGATCTTCACGGAGGATACAAATGTGATTGCCAGCTCGGTTCCAACGGGCATAGATGCGAGACTCGTTAGTGATGTTCATATTTTTTCAATATTTAATCCCACATCGATATATGTCTAGGTATATTCAATATTGATTATTTTCGTATCTTTAAACTACTAGGTACTGAAATATCTAACGACGTTGCATTCCGTGGAGATGGTTGGCTCGAACTTGAGAGATCCGTAATGACACGTGAAGAAGAAAAGGAAGTATTGTGGTTTGAAATTTCAACAAACAAGAAACTCCCCGATACCGTTCAGCTTGACGATGATGGACTCGAGAGCTGCAAACTTTACGACAAACAAATATTTTTCAATATACATATACCTATACATACCTATATACAGGTATTTATATTTTTGAATTTTCAGGCAGAGCAAAATATTTATGTGTGTTTTATTATACATATATACCTATATAATGTTATACAATACGAATATTGATCTTGTGTACATACAGGTAAATATACAAATTTATAAACGAATATGTATTCGTTTGTGTATATATAAGATATGAATTGTGAATATAATAAATCAGCCAGATGAACACACGATTATTTAATCTATTTTCGAATATATTTCTACATCAATTTTTAAACATCTTTCATCCGTGGACCTAGCAAGCTCGTACCTAGTATCGCCTTGGTTTGCGAGATCTGAGTTCGAGTACTTTTAGGCGCCGGTCATAACCACGACTCGTCTCCACCAGTTCAGTGTTCTGCCTCTGAGAAGCGCGAATGACAGTATCCAACGACGTGAAGCTTTCGTTAAGCGCATTGTTGGACTCAATCAGGTGAGTTATTTGCGCAGAGAGCTCGGTCATGTTAGAACTTAATGCATGAATTCCGGAACTCAACTCCTCGATACCGTTCAGCTTGACGATGATGGACTCGAGAGCAGATTGCCACGCGGGGGTTCCATTTGCATCAGGTTTGCAAATGCTGTTATCAGCTCGCGTCGATTCTGCTGTTGTGACCTCTAGACTCACTCTATCCTCACCGAACAGAGAATAGGAGGGAGCTTCTGTCGTCCATTCCGCACCCGAGTCACCAGAACCCGATGTATCCTCATCGTACAGGTGATACGGATCTTCGCTCGTCGATACCGCATCAGAGTCACCAGAACCCGATGTATCCTCATCGAACAGGTGATACGGATCTTCGCTCGTCGATACCGCATCAGAGTCACCAGAACCCGATGTATCCTCATCGAACAGGTGATACGGATCTTCGCTCGTCGATACCGCATCAGAGTCACCAGAACCCGATGTATCCTCATCGAACAGGTGATACGGATCTTCGCTCGTCGATACCGCATCAGAGTCACCAGAACCCGATCCACCTGTCGTGCGACCGTTTTTGAAATCAGCTAACGATTATTGGAAACCCTAATTCTTCATCGTATATTTCGATAGTTATTTCCTTTTATCGTTTCTTGTTCTTTAACGCAGAATGTAAATCGAAAATAAAAGTAAGAAAAAAACAGAGATTTCCGTCAAAAATAAAAGTTGGTACTTATTGAACTGGGCCCAACACAGACCTTGGACCCAAGAACTTACTGCACGCTCATCTTGTGAGCTCCCCTCCAAATCGAACAACTTTTATTTCAAACATTTTTCATTTCATGTACCATAGTCTTGATATATTCTTTTATTCATTTTGCCAAGTTGAAGTAAAAATACGCTTATAGGGAGCAGGTGAAATTTGAAGTTGTAGTTTGTACGTACCCTCTGAGCTATACCCTAGGTAGTGAGAATCGTAGTAACCGGAGTTCGAAGTACATCTGTATCGACCCACGTCTCTAGATCTTCCCGCGGTCGAATATAGGGTTGAAGACGTCGATGTCCTCTGCATCCTCAAACGTCCCGTTCGGAATTCTCGATGTAGCGAATTCCAGTCTCTTGTCCATTCCGCCTCATCACCCCTCGATAGACCTGAGCATGTTATGTGCCAGGGTTCCCCGTCGTATGCAGTGTCGCTACCCTCGTAGCGGATATTCTGTCGCATACCTGAAATTTTTTTTTATCAAATTTTTCTGTGCACTCAATTTATTACTGCTCAATTTTATAGATACATTCACAGTTTCTCGCAAAACGTTAATCGTATTAATGAATCGAATGATGTTAAAAAAAAAAAAAAAAAATCGCTGCATTCGGTCTTCATCAAAACCCATAAAATTCCTTCAATTCCTTCAATGAATGTTGTGTGCTTTTGAGGGGCCAATTAGAATTACGCTATTATAATACAGGGTGTCCCATCTGAACGAGTACGGTTGAATATTTCGAAAAGTAATGGTTGTAGAGAAAATCGTTTCAGATAAAATTTGTTGGGTTCCAAAGGGGACAGATATTGGTGATATTGGCTTTTTTGTAAATGGCGGCGCCGAAGTGATATGAAGGTCAACTTAGTTTTTTTGAATGAAAACCTATATTTTTCATTACGTAATTTTGTTCTACTCGAAGAATCGAACAACTTTTGTAAGAGATATTTTTTTGTGAGACATCATTTTTTTGTGATATTCAGCTGAACGACTAGAGTTTCTTCAACTTTTGAGATCATTTCACCTCTGAAATATCAAGTATGGAGAAAAATTTCAAGAGACAAAAGGTGCGTAATTTCATACGGTGATTCATGCAGAACAATTGCAGATTTTTTTCCAACAACTTTTTATTGCTACTTTTTCAATCGCGTAAAACGAATCAAAAATTGATTGAAAAAATTCTGCAATTATTTTCCATAAATCATCGTGTGAAATTAGGCACTCTTTGTCGTTTGAAATTTTCCTTCAAACTTGATATTTGAAAGGTGAAATGTTCTCAAAAGTTGAAAAAACTCTAGTTGTTCAGCTGAATATCATAAAAAATTAATGTCTCACATAAAAATATTTCATACAAGAGTCGTTTGATTTTTCAAGTAGAACGAAATTACGTAATGAAAAATATAAGTTTCCATTCGAAAAAACCAAGTTGACCTTCATATCACTTTGCCGCCTCCATTCACAAAAAAGCCAATATTACTAATATCTGTCCCCCTCGGAACCCGACAAATTTCATCTGAAACAATTTTCCCTACAACCATTACTTTTCGAAATATTCAACCGTACTGTTTCAGATGGGACACCCTGTATATAAGTATATATTTTTTTCAGAGTTCATAATTTTCTACGTATAACATGTGTCCAATTTTTTAAGTGGGGTTCTCTATGGAAACGGGGGTAAAATTAAGAAAAAGGAATGAAAATAATCAATTGAAACAGAATTTTTTCACGATTTTATCACTTTTATTGTCGTTGTTTATCGACGGTAATTGAAATTTTCAAATTCTCAACCGGAAAGGATTCTTCGAGCCTTGAGCACGCGCGATATAGGAAACAAACATAATTATCATCTCAATATTTCACTGTCTAATGTAGACCCGATAATCTTACGATTGCACTTCACTTCCGGATAAGAAGCGAGTTCGAGGCTGCTCGAACTGGTTGTCTAAACTGAAGCCAAAAATGCAATTCATCTAATTTCATTGGCACTACCCACTTCTTCGTTTCCTAACCATAATTATTACCTTGACCCCACCACTGTCTCTTCGTCCTGTTGAAAATGGTATCGGAAATTCTTCCGTCCGGATCGGGGACCACATCATCCTTCTATAATTAGAAGAAAAACTGTCATCAGAAAATGATCGCTGGGAAGGTTTTCGTCGTCCGTATCGCCCGAGCTTCAAGTTACCTTATCATACAACCCACGTGTTCAGTATGGCTCGGTCAAGGACAAACGGAAGTGACACAACAACACCAATGCGCAGAGCGATGGATAATAGAAGTGATTTGGATCTGTTTCCATGGGGATAGGGTCATATGTCACGTATACCAAATGGGGAATTCCACGTGACCTTGACCTGCAGAGTTTGGCCGCACTATTTTTAATTTCATTGAAACTTTTTTGGGTGACAGTATATGACACTTGAAAACATGAAAAAATATCCCCCCTTTTTTTAATCGACCCTTTTCTGCCTATGAGCCACAAAAACTTTAATACAATTAGTTGAAAAATGGGTCTATTAACGTATGATATCGTGCATAAAAATAAAAAATACAACGAAAAACGGAGAAACAAACGTCGGCCCACTTCAAAATTTGGATGCCAATTTTTTATTTTCAAAGCCGGAAATTTTCGTATTATTTTCATTAAAATCGGTTGGGCCGATTTTGAGATAGCTTTTGTGGCTCATACGCGAAAACGGGTTGATTAAAAATAAAAGGGAGATATTTTTGTCGTGTTTTTCAAGTGTCATAACTATCACCCAAAAAAGTTTCAATGAAATTAAAAAGAGCGCGGCCAAACTCTGGTCAAGTTCACGTGGAATTTCCCATATGCATGGGGCATTCCACGTCAATTTTACACTTTAAAACCCTCAGATTTTTTTATTCATTTGCAATTTTTACATGCCATTCTCTACTTATAAAATGAGTCGACACGTATCTCACGATTTGTCGGTACAATAATTTTTTAGATTTTGCATCAGCTAGTTCAAGATTTGAGTTTATTCGGCTCATCGGCTCATCGTATCAAGAGAAATGAATTACATTAAACTTGTTCAGCTCGAATTGTATATTTCACGAAAAAACATTATCGTGGAATTTTTGTTACCCTTGAAGAGTGCAGAGTTTTTCAACATAGAAGTACGAAAAAGACCGTCAGAAAGGTACTTTACGTTTATTTTTGTTTCCAATTTTTTTTTTCTTCAAAAACTAGAAAAAAATTCTAACGTATTTTAAAAGATGGTGGAAATTTTTTGAACGAACGATATGACGGGTCTAATTGTTTTCCGTAATTCTTTATTTTCATCTAGTAGATGAAAAAACCTTCAAGGGGACCTCAGTACAGCTTGGTTTGGGAAATTTAGAGCACTCCAAAATTCATTTATTTGTCAACCAACGTTTATTTCACATCAAAGAAAGATTTTCTGTGAAAAACTTCGTCGTGAGGTTTAAGGCACAACGTTGGTCCAATTCAACCTCTCAAGATCTTGCTTTCTTCGGACAGCGATTCTACATCTTACGAACGTGGGAATCGGTAAAAAAAAAATTCACGTAAAAAATTATTACGGCGAATTATCCAAAATTTTCAAAATATAGGACACTAAATTGCAAATAACTTGGCCAGCACGAAATTATACAAAAAATTCCATGAGGATTTGTTTTCTGTACAAAATGAGCCCTCAACGAGCTTAATCGGAACAACGATTACGTGCCTGAAACCTTACGACAAAGAGTTTCAAAGAAAAATTTTTTTTTCTTCTTCTTTTGATGTGAAATAAACTTTGGATTACAAATAAATACATTTTGGAGTACTCCAAATTTCCAAAACCAAGCTGTACTGGTCCCCTTAAATCTACGAAGCTTTATACACAAAAATTATCACAAAAATTTGTTCGAGGGGCAGTTTTTCAAATTTATTTCAACATATCGAACATAACCAATCAGTTTTTTTCAACCGTTCTTTGCAAATTGAATTACCACTGAATTACCAAAAATTCATTATTCTTGTTTCATAATTAATTCTTCATTATAAAAACACATCAAATTCATTGATGTTATTAATTTTTGTGTAGCAATATTTGATAAGATGATAAGTCGTAAATTTGAAATATTTTTCTAATTCGAGATAAAATACGGTACAAGAAATTTTGTTTCCGATTCCAAAGTAAAAAATCGATTTTCAAAAAAATAAATAAAATTGAGATAATTTTTTCAAGCATGACCTTTAAACATGCAATCACCAAATTTTTACAGAAGACGTTTTTTATACTCCTTTATACTCGGGAATTTTTCCGATTTTTTCAAATCGGTGGAACATGGTGAAAAAAAATAAAATCTAATTTTTTGGGGTAATTTTATGATTAAGTTAAATAAAATCAATTTATTGGTATATAGATGACCATTGCATGATTTTTTTTCTTCATTACCGAAATGATCCCTCAGGTATAAAAAAAAAAAAAAAAAAAAAAAAAAAAAAAAAAAAAAAAAACGCCTCGGGGGCAGTTTTGACATGTTTACCCGGCTATATCCTTTAAAAAAGAACAATTTGAGAAGATGTGGACAACGATCTTCCCGTTTGATATGGAACTCCCCATATACACATCACTGATCCGTTTACCCCTATAACTTGACTCGTTTTCTTTTCTCCCACGTATCTTCTCTTTATATTTTAGTATAAAAAGCGCTCACCTGAGTAACGACGGCTGTAATGAAAGTAGCGAGAAGAAGAAAAAGAACTACCCCCGGACCTTCGCTTCTGAGTGACACTTTGATGGTCATGTTGAAAGGGCCAACTTTCGTAATTTTCGGAGTCCCAAGTTTCGACAGCTTCGTCAAGCGGGAAGTTGGATCCAATAAACGACCAACTGAACGTCTCCCTTAGCCAAGAAGAGCCAGTCTGCACTTATTATTTCGTACCGTCCAGTCCGAAGGTGATAGCTACTAGTCCACTCGCGATGGTCAACTCACAATGGGTCGCGAAATACCTACAGCGATGCTTTATATATATCATAGTTTCACAGCTTCATATCTACCGTAATGATTCGAATGAGCAAGATAAAACCGCGAGAACTGCTGCTTCAATGTTTGCAATATAACTTTTGCACAACGAAACTTCATAATTACAGGCCAATCTGTAATCACCTATCATTTTCTGTTTCCTCCATTCGCGTGCCGACAGCCAGAAATATTTCCACAATTATCGTAATTAAATTTATCGTAATATGTTGCTGTTTGAAAAATTATCTACTCTGTTTCCTGCGAACTTTATCAGAGCAACCAGACGCCACCGAACGCTCGGACTGGTATGGTGCAGTAGTTGTTATGTATCTAATCGTTGAAATTTCGTGAACTAATTATGTGCTAGCTTAAATAGAGGCCGTAAAAACTAAGTCTATTAGATAAAGCAGTCATTTCCGTTGCCTAAAGTTCTCCCAAATCGAGCGGAAAAGTAACGGACCTTTGAAAAGACCTGCGGTTCTTAGACAAGAAAGACGTTTTTGATCGTATATATTCGATCCTTTTTCCCTTGACAAGATCGTCGAAGGTTTCTCCCCTGAAGATGACTACCAAAGTGTTACTCTACAGCTGTGTAATTTTTCTGCAAGTTCTTCTTCTTCTCGCAGCTTTCACCACAGCCGCAGTTCCTCGGGTGAGTTTTTTTATTTTTTCATTTCTATTTTATCCACTCAACGGACTGTCGTGGAGTTTGAGTATACGAGTTTCGAGGTGATTGCGTATTTTCCAGTTAATCTCTCAGTCGTTTGGATGGAATAAAAATTTGTATAAAATACCGTCGCGGCGACGTTTGACAAAATATTTAACGAACTTGGTAAAATGATAATCAATGCCGATACTTATGAGTTGACGAGTCTATATCCCGCAAAATAAAGACAGTCCCTTTTTTTTAACTCTAGAACGATGTTCTGCTCTTCGATTCTGACATCGAAACTCCATCACGGATCAGAAGTCACAGCCAGCATTCCATTTTCTACAGGATGAAAAGAGATTTCGAAAATTTCTTCGGCGGTCGCGATACGGAACCGATCACAACTTCAACACTTGAAATCCCAGGTATTTGATTTGTTACATTCTCGGGGTAGATTTTCATGACCGTCGACGAACAGGATGAATTTTTTCACGGGCTTAACACTCACCGTGAGGTAGGGGACGGGTTCGAGTTCACCGCAAGCTTGTTCAGCCGCTAATTCAAGGCGACTGCGTGGTTTTACGAATTCCTACGCTTGCCTTGAGTCTCGGGAATTCGGAGCAGTCTTTTCCGCAGATTTTTTGAGGCAAATTTGGAAATAAATCTCGATAAATTATCGTATAGAAGCAGGATAACATGCAGCAGTTCCAATGTCAATGATTAGCAATTAAAAGCTCCTTCGGATGGCCTGCATTGATTGACGACGAATAATGTTATTTCAGTAGATCCCGATGCCCAGAAAGCATCGTTGAAGGAGCGAAGGTCACGGGAAACCGGGGCAGATCCTGACGTCGATAAGGTAAGTCACAGTCGGTACCAACGTGCACTAGCATACCATGTGGGTATGTGTAAGTGTACTTCAATTTTTTGACAAATCTGAATCGTTCGTCCTTTGCAACTTTACAGTTCCGACACGCTATAAGCAATAGAGCAGCAAGCGATGACGAAGATAGCGTGGAAGGGTCGGGGTACTTCGAACTCGAAGCAACCACTACACAGGCAGACATCGACAGGTCTTACAACGCGAGTTCTGAAATATTGGCACTGCCGGTAGACGGATCGACGAGCGACGATGAAGATTACTCTGAAGGGTCAGGGTACTTTGGAGACAAAGAAAGTACTACAGGGGCAGTTACCGTGAGATCTTACGATAAGAGTACCCAAATATTGGCGCTGCCGATGGACGGAGCAGCGGGCGATGACGAAGACAGCGCGGAAGGGTCAGGGTACTTTGAACACAAGACAACGACTACACAGGCAGATATCGACAGATCTTACAACGCGAGTTCCGAAATATTGGCGCTGCCGGTAGACGGATCAGGGAGCGACGATGAAGATTTCTCTGAAGGGTCAGGGTACTTTGAAGACACAGAAAGTACTACAGGGGCAGTCACCATGAGATCTTACGATAAGAGTACCCCAAGATTGGCACTGCCGTTAGACGGAGCAGTGGGCGATGACGAAGACAGCGCGGAAGGGTCAGGGTACTTTGAACACAAGACAACGACTACACAAGAAGACATCGACAGATCTTACAACGCGAGTTCCGAAATATTGGCGCTGCCGGTAGACGGATCAGGGAGCGACGATGAAGATAACGCAGAAGGGTCAGGGTACCTTGAATACAGAGGAAGTACTACGGAGGCAAACATCAAGAGATCTCACAATGAGAGTTCCCAATTATTGCCGCTCCAGGTAGAGGAAGCAGCAGGTAACGACGAAGATAACATGAAAGATGTACCGGGTGATTCAGATTTCTGGTATATGGATTGAGAATTACCCGTCCTTAACGCAAACACCGTTCTTGTAGAGGCAGTTCAATAAAAAAAATTCGTAATAGAATAGAATTTTGTAGGAAAATCAAATCACAAAGGAATATCTTACTTGGCAACTAATTTTTTTTTTCATACATACATTCCAAATAGAAGCAAAAAAAAAAGACTCAGAGATTGAGCGCGCGCCGGCTACGATAAAACGTTCTCTAAAACTCCGTGGTTTTCTGTCTTCGATTGTGATGCTTCGGTAATGCTCAACACTCTTGCGCTAGACGCTAGCATAATATTGTACTTTCCGGACTTACGCCTCTTTGTTTACCTACATCTATACCTCGACTGAGAAATATTATATCACAAAGATATAGTCAGCAGTTGGCAGCTGCCAATTCGTGCTGTGCATCATTTTTAAGCATCATATACTGTCCGTATCTTTTGCTGCCGAAGCAGCCGTTGGTATGATGATTCCCGCTTACACACTTGTCGGTAACGTAGTTTGCGCAAGACGAAGTTAACTGGACAAAAACTGAGTCATACTTGTATGACATATTTACCAACTCATCTTCCGAGCACGGAATCGATTACTATCGCTGATTTAGCGCCGGGGAATCACGTTATTAACGATTTTATTCTTGAATATAGAGAAAATAACGTGTATGAAACTATATTGCGCGTAAGCTCCACATATTCTAAATTTACCGTAGAATCGTAGCGCATTAATTGGCCACCAGAATACTTCAAGTTTATCTAATTCTGCAAATATTTCGCGGAAGTAGAAATAAATATTCCTGATCGTAAAACCTGGTGTAAATAATTCTACGAATTTCCACGAATTTTACAGAAAAATTGGAACATGCCATAGTTTTTCAATGAAAAATTGTAGATTTTCGTAATTGTATATTCAGAAAATTTCGTTTTTTTTATTTGTCCATCAAGTTATGAGAAATAAATTCTCTAAAAATTCGTCGAAATTCGTAGAATTATTCTTATCCCAGTAGTAGCACATTATTCCCATGGCGTGTGAAACTTTACAATTAATTTTATCAACCTATATTCAAAGAAAAAAAAAGAAAAAAAAACAGAGTTCAAATCACACATTATTCACACATTTTCGATTATAGGATATTACAGAATAGAAAAACTGATACCGAGAGAGAATTATGGGTTTATTTCATGATATGTGACCCTAGAAGGGGCATATGAGGGCCATATGGATCCCGTCCCCATTTCAGAGTACGCTCCTGGAATCGAACTTAGCGCCTTAGAGCCTGGACCACGTCCATAATTTAATTTAAGGGTAGCCTATTCGATACAGCACCGGACACCCACCAGTTATATCACGATATCACGTCAAGAAGGGTAGGTACAGATCCTTCTTTTTGATCAAAACTGTGAAAAAGCGAATGCGACACTTTGTACGACACAGCTATTTCAGGGGTTCATGAATGCAGATTCTTCCGATCGATGTGTCAGTTTTCCACGGTAATTTTAATCGCTATATATATATTTCTCAGAAGAAGAAGGAAAACGATGATTCAAACTCACATTTGTGACGACACTAGAACAGCATGGGTAGGTAGGGGAAGGTGGGGCAAAACCGACCACCCAAAAAAAAATTAGAAAATAGCATTTTCGTGTCAATGCTGGTCACACAAGACGGTATGCAAAGTGATTCCGCTGAAAACGAAAAAAAAATTAGGTGGGTGGGGCAAAACCGACCACCTCCAAAATAATGGCTAATCGGCATTTCCGCGTTAAGATAAGTAAAATAATACGGTACGCAACGTAACTCCGCTGAAAATGAAAAAAAGGCACGTAGGTGGAGCTGAACCGACCACCCCGAAAATAATGACCACTACACGGAGAAAAGATTATAGTAAAATATCCAATAGGATATTTTACCATATTTGACACATGGAAATTTCCTATTTCCTAGAGGGAAAGTTTCACCCATAGTGAATTTTGCAAGATATCAAGGTAATCTTTCGCTCGTGATATATAGGAGTTTTCTCCATGTACTATAAGAATTTTTACTATATTCAATGGTAAAATATCCCAATCAGTACTGCTAAATTCACAATGTAGCCATGAGGAAAATTACCATGTTCGCCACGTAGGAAAAATTACCATGTTGGCTGCATGGTGATTTTCCCTATGTCTACATTATGAATTTAGCAGTGCCGATTAGGATATTTTAGCATTGAACATAGTACAAATTCCTATAGTACATGGAGAAAACTCCTATATTACAAGCAAAAGATTACCTTGATATCTTGCAAAATTCACTATGGACGTCGCAAATAGTCGACTTTTCTATAGGAAATGGGAAATTTCCATAGGTGCTTTGGGGAATTTTACAATAATCTTTTCTCCGTGTAGTTGTCATTATTTTCGGGGTGTTCGGTTTAGCCCCACCTACGGGCCTTTTTCTCGTTTTCAGCGGAGTTACGTTGCGTACCGTATTATTTTACTTACCTTAACGCGGAAATGCCGATTAGCCATTATTTTGGAGGTGGTCGGTTTTGCCCCACCCTCCCAATTTTTTTTCGTTTTCAGCGGAATCACTTTGCATACCGTCTTGTGTGACCAGCATTGACACGAAAATGCTATTTTGTCATTTTTTTTTGGGTGGTCGGTTTTGCCCCACAGGCCGGCTTTGCCCCACCTTCCCCTATATATATTTTGTGTGTAAAAAAAATATTCATAGATTGTCTAAGCACCATAATGTCAGGCTTACTGATTAGCACAGTTGATAACATCGACATATTCGAGATTCGGGCCGGAATTCCCTGCGGATAATTACAGAATGAATTTGATTTTATACAAGCTTTGGGAAAAATCAGGAAGCAGTTCTTGACTCATTATCAAATTACGATAAAATATGAGATCGTGAGTCGTCGGGATGACTGCAGTATAAGTAGACTGATAATTCCCAGGCAATAAGTCACGAGGGAGTGTGCAAAAAAAATTTTGTGGAATAGTATTTTTTAGAGAGATGCGATATTTTGGTGCATTCCGAAAATTTGTCGATATTATAATTTCTTTTCTTAAGATATTTCGGTATAGAAATCGGTTGTCAATATCGATACTGGAATACCGAGATACACATCGAAATAATGAAAAAGAACAGTTTTTCGAGCTTATAAGTAATTTGTGATTTTTTTTCTCCACGATTTTCTGGCATAATCTCTGCAGTATTCAGAATATGGAAGACTATAATAATCGACATTTCGGTTTTCAAGTAATTCCAATATCTACCGATATTTTTCAAGGTTTTGGTTGTTCGCCGAAATAAGGATATTGCGGCAAACTGATACGACCAATTCAAAAACCGATACCGAAACTCGGTATCAATTTTCCAACACTCCGCCTCCCTAGTTTTTTTTTTATTTCAGTCTTTCTGTGCGCGAATCAGACGTGTTTTTTTTTTTTTTTTTCTTTTTCTCAGAGTCAATTTTTCTCGATTATACTCATAAGCCATCAAGAAAGATAGAACCGCGTTAAGGCTTGTTTTTTTCCAGTTTGACTGTTGAAAATGTTGCATTTTCAATCATGATAGAGTCTACCTCGGTTTATTCTCTCCGATGTAACATATCGTCCGGTATCAAAGAGAAAAAAGCCACTTTTTGGTATTGTTTTGACATCGATGTTAGCTTAGATAAGCCAACTTCGGCTTTGAATTACCCTTGAATTATTCCTTCTCTTTTATTCATGTAGTATATTTAATCCGTGAATTAAAATTCCGATGTAATGAAGCAGGTCGACTTCCAAGAACCGAAATTTTACTCAGAATTAACTTATCATTATTCGAGTCTGTGATGGCCAAATTGAACCGATAGCGTACTAACTATAAGAGCGAGGGAACGAAAACTAATCATCTATATTTACACACATTTTGTGATTATGGCGTGATCTTGGTGTTGGTCACAGTTTCGTTCTGATTAAGTATTACATTTATCATATTGATTCAGATGCCCATGTTGAAATGATTCCGCGAATATCACCGGAACGTTGGCAAGATGACCTCGCGCGGTCAACTTCTGCGGAAATCGGTAAGACATTTGATTTGACATAATCATTGCATAGATATCTTATCATCGTGTTCAACGGAATTCGCAACACTTTTTAAGAAGTGTCTTCATACTGCTTATAGCCAGCGCACGTAGCTTTCAGTTACTGCAAAACGCCCGCACCGCTACGACGTATAGTGTCTTCGTTGAAAATCCGTGCCCCAACTTTCTTATAGAGTAGGTAAAAACCTAAAAACAGTAAATTATTTCAAAAAATGATTTGAAAAGATTATAAATAATTTCCGGCGCTGAAAGTTTTCCCAAAACGCGAACGGAGGTTGTGGACAAAAATTTTGCGATAAACAGATAGAGGTGGTAAAATTTTGCATAATTTTTTCTCCACATATCACGTTGTTGTTGAGTCCGTTTTCGAAACACCAGCAGATCATTATTCAAGGGAGAACTTCCCTCCCTTGACAAAGTCGTCGGGAGTTTCGACTCCGAAAACCCCGAAACTTCGCCTTCTCAAGATGACCATCAAAGTGTTACTCAGGAGTGCGGTTCTCCTCTCGGTGATTCTTGCTCTTCTTGCAACGTTCGCCAAAGCTACCGTTATTCGGGTGAGTTTTAACACCAAGGATATCGAAACACTTGTATGAAAAAATTTTTCACACATATATACCTATAATAAAAATATGTCATCACCGTTCCTCGATTGGAATTCTAGACTGATGATCCGGTCCTTGATCCTGACACTGAGACTTCACTGATCGAAAGACACCGACGGAATCCTACTTCCGACTGGACAGATGTTGTATGGCATTCGCTTACCGGAAGCGATGAGGAATCGAGTACAACCGAAACATGGGAAACATCAGGTATTTGACTCCTTGGGTATTCGGGTCGATTCCCTGGTGAAAATGATTCTACGTATATTTATAAGTATTTTCGACCAATTTGGAAGTTTTTTTTCTTAATTTGATGGACAAAAACAACGAAATTTTTCGAATAACTATGAAAAATTTACATTTCTTTATGACAAACCACAGAAAATCCATGATTTTTTATGAAAAGCTATGAAATGTTCCAATTTCGCTAAAAATTCTTGGGAATACAAATTTTCACCAGGGTTCTCCTATAACCATCATGATGATCAACGGATAATTGAGGATATTGAAATAAGGATATAATGAAGGATATTAATAAAGGATAATTGCTTTCGCGAGTTCTTTATACTCATCGTGAGATTATAAGGACCATCAGTACAAGACATTTATAATATTCAAGATATTTGTTTTTTTCGCAAATCTTAATGGGGCCTCAATTGCTGCAAATTTCAAGACAAATCTGAGTATAAAGTATAAAGCCCTAGAGTGAAAATTATTATATATTTATTTGAAATCCCTTTTATTTACTTTCCCAAATCGTCTTAAGTAGATTCGTAATTTTGAGCGTTCGAAATTCTTGAAAATTCGAGGCTTTAACCTGGCCCCAATTTTTCTGGGTATGTTCAATCTTTATTTGAGAATTATACGCAATCATTATTCCGCAGTTTTGAGAAAAACCCAAATTACATATTATTTTCGATAATTTTTTGAACGCAACTTTGCATGCAACAATATTATTCTGTTATACCTGTTATTTCATTCGTTCCAAAGGTATCGTACGACAAAAAAAGACATTTTTGTCGTGCAATATCTTTCAAACTAATCGTTCGATTTTGATGAATCTTGCGGCAATCGAGAGGGCTATCCAAAACTTAAATCTGATTAAGTTGTGAGACTAATCGCACGAACAGTTTAGCAGTTATGCGCTAAAAACATGAAAATTTTTTGTTCTTTTAATTTCTATTTTTCGAATAACTTTGAAACTACTCGACCGATCGACTCCAAAATCTGATCAGATCTAAGTCTTGATAAACCCTTTCGATCGCCGCAAGAACCATTATGGGCTCCATATTTTTGCACAAAGAACCGACTCTAGAATATTGAGCAAAATCCATCAACCGGAGATCCGATACTCTCCTCGACTGTACTATTTCTTCGTTAGATCATGGAGATTGGCATCTAATGCCTCGTTATACAATACAGAAATGCGCCTAATGCTCTCTTAATTTCGTTCTTGCTGCAGATGTAGCCGAGATATGCTATATTCAGAAGAAATTCTTATGCCAAAGCGGAGACCATTGCATACCTTTAAGTGCAAGGTGCGATGGTACCATCAATTGCATGGATGAATCCGACGAAGCCAATTGCACTTCGCCCGAAGCCTACACGACTACCAAAGTTCCAGAAGGTAAAAGACATTCGTTTGGACGTTACACATCAATGTTACCATATCTGATTCTGTTCACTCATTTCTATTCTCGTTATCCCTGAATTGCGATTTTCATCCTATAAAAATGGCAATTATCTTCCATCCTTTCAGCTGAAGTTAACACCGACTGGTCAAAGGCCTTTTGGGAAGGTGTGGAACCGAAACCAGCCAGAGTTAATGAGCCTAATGGAGAGTTGGTGCATCAGTTGACTCGTGCGCTAAAGGATTTCAATGCATCCAACGAAGCTTTGAAAAAGGAATATGCAGGACTTCAGGAAAGGATCGCTGACCTTGACAAGACAGTGGCGGACTACCATCAGCGTATTGCTCATTTGGAGGCGATATTATCGGACCGATCTGCCACAAGATCTGCACCATCTGAGCAGAAATTTATGGAACTTGAATGCCGGGCTTTTGCAACGGATTTGATTATTGCACGGAAAAAATATTTCCCATAGTATATTTCCAAAAAATAATATATTATTTGTACCTATAGAAAAATTGTCATACTTGGAGGTGCCGGCACCCATAAACTATACTTTAATTTTGTAGTATAATTGTAATGAACAAAATGAATTGAAAATAAACGATGAATATGGCCATCTTTTTTTTTTTTTGCCATTAATATGTCTATTTTTATTTTCGACGTCGAAAATTTACGATGATTAGGTATCGATATTTTCTTTGATCTATTTGTAAAAATGTAATTGAATGCGAAAAAATGTAATGCCTACAAAAATTTCATCAATTTGAGAGAAAAAAAAAATGGTCATTTGTAAATGAAATTTAATATTTTTCTCGTAACTCTACAGGTCTAAGCGAAAAGAAAAAAAGAAAAAGTCCAAGTTTTCTGAAGAAATATTATTCTTTCAATGGAGAAGAGAAATCAGGAGAAAGATGATTTAAACTCACAATTTTGACGACAGGAGGACAACATATTTTGGGTATATATCGTCTAATCATTAATGTCAGCTCAACAGTTGATCACATCGACATTCAAGATTGGGACTGAAAATCTCCGCGGATAACGGAATGAATTTCATTTTACCCTAAGCTTTGGGGAAAATTACGATAAAGCATAAGATACCGTCAATAATGTCATGAGTTGATGGGATAAATCGTACGAATACGATTCCTCCGTATTACTTGTATATACACGGCTCTGCAATCAAATTCTTGCATTTTTACATGGCCACATCATCTTCTGTCAGAGAATATTCCACATTCCATAATTGTATTTTTTGTTATATTCAGGTAAAATTGTGTGAAACGTCGGGATTACTGCAGAAGACTGATAATCTCCAGACACTTAGTCACAGTATATAAATCTTCGCGGAATAATATTCTTTAGAGAGGTTCTTATTCTTTGAAGTGAATCTTTCTCGATGAATATAAGCCCTGCAGAAAGACAAAACCACCTTGAGGATTGATCTTTTCCAAAATCAAACTGTTAGAAATTTCGCGTTTCCAACTATAAGCGTTCACATCGATTTCGTCTGCCCCATATTTGCGATTGTGGTCCTATTCGTGCCAGGGTCCATTGGATCCGTGAAAACGGCGCTCCTCTTCCACCTGGAACCACTGACGAAAATGGCAAACTTACAATGCCGCATGTTCAGGTCATCCACAGCGGTAACTACATCTGCGAAGCTTTGGGAGTCCCTGCAAACGCCCCGGGACGGAGAGTCATATCACACCTCACCGTTGAAAGGGGTAAGTCCCTTCTTACCGCTCGTCGTTTCGTATAATTAATTACTTGGTGAGGCAGCATAACTCATGGTGTGCGACCATTTATGGAAGGGCCGTTCAATCATAGGCTCGCGGAGTCATATCAGTTGTAACTTGAATTTGCAGAAGACACTCCGACTGTTGAACCACCGCGATCCTGTAAATTCGACGAGGCTACTTGTAGCAACGGCGACTGTATACCCAAATCAAGAGTGTGCGATGGCCGATACGACTGCACGGACGGCGCTGATGAAATCAGATGCGGTAAGTCTCAATGCAATAGAATTGCAGAATTGCACGGAAGTCAAGACATGGGCATGCCCACTCTGGTTGATGGAGTTCGATCATCATTCGAGTCTCAAACTATCGCCTATATACAATTGATTTAAACTCTAGGTGAACACGGTTGCGAGCCGAACCAGTTCCGATGTGCTAATAAGGAATGTGTCAGCAAAGTTTGGCGATGCGACGGTGACAGAGACTGCGCCGACGGAAGTGACGAACAGAATTGTGAACCTCCTCCACCAGGCTCACCTTGCAAGTACAACGAGTACCGATGCGCTAGTAATCAGTGCATACTGAAAAGCTTTCACTGTGACACGGAACGGGACTGCTTGGACGCAAGTGACGAAATCGGCTGCAGTAAGAGATTTTTCACGCAAAATCTATACATTCAATTCATGATTTTTTGAAATCATTCACTCGGAATCATTAATTATCAGGATATGAATTTGTTTCACTCGAGGTGTGTTTTCATAGGTATTGATATCAATGATTTACCTTCTCCTTTGCAGCCCAGGTTCAGATCTCAAGACCGCCGGAACACATGGTGATACTCAACAAAGGAGAGACTTTCACCATCACCTGCGACGCGCTTGGTATTCCAATCCCTGAAATTATCTGGCGTTTGAACGGGGGACACATACCGGCTAAGTGTACAACCACATCAATAAACGGCACGGGAGTTTTGACCTGTCCTTCAATAACCATCGAAGACCAAGGCGCCTACTCGTGTGAAGCAATTAACACCCTAGGATGGAAAATTGCCGTACCTGATGCTATACTCAAGGTGGATGAACAACCACCTCCAAACGTGTGTCCACGAGGAACGTTCAACTCGCTGGCTCGCACTGCTGATGAATGTATTTCCTGCTTCTGCTTTGGCGTAGCAACACAGTGTTCTAGCGCCGACCTCTTCACCAATCAAATTCCGGCACCTTTTGACCAGTACACCGTCGTATTTGTGGAAACTAATCTAGATATAAGAATCCAAGCTGAAGTAACTGAAGACGCGCTAGAGATTCGTCGAATAGGATACAACGGAATCCGAGTTTCTCACCCCGGTAACTCCGGGGATCCAAGCAGAGTTCTCTACTTCGCTCTGCCAGAAAGCTATCGCAGGAGTCAACTCAGATCTTACGGAGGATACTTGAACTATACTATCCGATCCAGAGGCCAGGGAAGACCCAACAACGCTCCGTCTGTAATCCTTACCGGAAATAACAACGTCCTTTTACACAGAGGGGACTACCTCTCATCGGACTTCGAAACTGAAAGGAGTTTGCGATTTTTCTCCGGTGATTGGGTCATAAAACAGGATTCGAACGAGATTATAGCTCCGAAAGAAGAGATCATGATGGCACTCGCGCATGTTGACAATATTCTTATCAAGTGAGTAGATGTAGACTATTTTCAGATGCGCATTATTTTGATCTTATCATTAAGCACTAAAATCCTATACATTTATTATCCAGACTTGAGTATAACGACGAGCTCATAAATACCACCGTCACTAACGTGTTCATGGATACAGCCGATTTGCGTAATACAAATCAGAGTGCTACGAAGTTTGTCGAGGAATGTCACTGTCCAGTTGGTGAGTCGAACCCAATGAATACTCGATACTCGATCTCGAATCATATTTGGTGACATTGCTTATCAGGAGCCAGATGTTTCATACTAAATTCTATTCCTCGTTCCAGGCTATTCTGGTTTTTCATGCGAACATTGCGAGTCCGGATACATCAGGCGAGATACTGGCCCGTGGCTTGGAGAGTGCTACAGAGATGATGATAATGATCACCATACTGACAATGCATCACTTTCAGCTTCCGCTACTGAGCATAGCAAAATCCCAACGATTCATGATCCCAGATCTTTGGACTATGGCTACAACAATACAATCACCTACGAAGGCAAGGAATCGGGAAGTATCGCGAGAGTAACGACTGAAATCCCGTCGACAGGATCACCAAGTCAAGAAGTTTAGGTAATTAAGAGGGAGGAGGTATCTTACAGAACTTTGGCATATCATGTGTCGTATGTATAAGTGTACTTCAATTTTTTGACAGATCCGAATCGTTCGTTCGCTTGCATCTTTATTGTTCCTACCCGTTATAAGCGATGGAGCAGCGGAAGATGACAAAAATAGCACCAAAGGATCGGGGTACATGGAACATGACGGTAGTACTACACAGGCAGACATCGACAGATCTTACAACGCAAGTTCCCAAATATTGGCGCTGCCGGTAGACGGATCAGCGAACGACGATCAAGTCCGGATCTCGGTGTAACGTATGAGAGATCGAGCGTACGTCGGCTACAATGAAACGTTTCCAAAAATCCCGTGCAGGTTTTCTCACTGAATTTCATAATTATTATACTGATTGCGATGCCTAAAGATCAACGCTTTTGCACTAGACGCTAGCATGGTATCGTACTTTCTGCCTTTACGCCTGAAGATTGAAAAAAAAAAAATTGAATATTAAAACAAAAAGTACCATAAAACATTGGAATTTAAAAAAGAATGTTTCGAACAAAAGTTTCTCATCGTTTCATGCAGGACATGTATCTGCAAAAAAAATATAGGTCTCACCATTTCTGGGTAACTTATCGAAATTAATCTCAAAAACACGTTTTTTTTTGGCAAAAAACCGCTTTTTTTCATGCACCACAAAATTTGATCTTACTTTTGAATTTTCTTATCTGAAAGCTGAGATTTTTTTAGTAAGAAACCCAAATTTGTAGAGTGGGACGGCTATGGGATCCCTGGTGAGCTAAATTCAACTGATGAAAAGTATATTATTCGCCAATTAAGCGTGTAAATAATACACTGAACTTTTCAATCTTAGTACACACTATAAGAGGTAAAAATTTCAGACCAATCGATTTTTTGACGTCCCGTTCATTTGTCGATAATTGGTGGACTCGCCCATATATAGGTCTATACCCAATCGATTGGGCTTTTTAAATGAAGATACTTTTGTTTAAAACAATTTGTTCAACAGTCCTTATTTTTCAAGTTATTCGCGATTGCAAAGTTTAATGCCCACCCTGTATATACATATATGTATACCACATGTCCTTGTCGACATTGAGCAATTAACGTACCAGTTTTCAGGCTCCAGGCTAGTGATTAAAATTTCTGCGTGATAAGAGCTAACACCGCCGCAGAAATGGAAACGGGAAGCACGTCCGCAAGAAATTGATATAAAAAAATTGTATTTTATAGTCGACAGCGAGCAATTACGTATAAGTTTCTGGATTTCATGCGAATTAAAGTATCTATTTTTCAATTCAAAAACAACTAGATCGATCAATTCCAAAGTATAATCGGATTCAAGTTGGATCAAGTCCTATTGACTGTAGAGAAAATCAATTCCGAAATCCGTTAAACCGTTCTCCAGAAATAGAACAAAAAAAAAAATGAAATTCTATTTCCTCAATTCCTGAATGCTTACTGCATCTATCAAATTTGGAATCTGATCAGGTCTAAGTTACACAGAACCGCCTCGAATGATTCATCTAAATTTAAAATCCGTTTACTCGTCGAGATTTGATGAAAACTCGATTATTCATCGTTTTGTTTAACCGCTAATATCTTCCCAGCTCTTAATAAAACTGAAAGTTACGAATGAGATATAATATAATTTTTTATTCAGAAAAGACATTTTAGTATATTAGTCAAAAAGTTGAAATACTTTTATCACAAACGATACAGATGACAATATAAATTATGGAAGAAGCCGTCAATAAATATTGTAGATTTTCATAAAAATAAAATGAAATCTCTTTTTTTCCGTTTGAAAAGGTCTTATACGGTGGTTCGGGCGAATTTTAGGGAAAAAGCGATTTTCCAAGTTTGAGATTTGAAATTTAGCAATGGTCACAGTTAAGGGTCACAGTATACATGGCTTGCAACTAATATCATTTGAATCCCGTTATATGTATAATAGGGTAGACCGGAAATTCCGTTTGATTTCACACCCATGTAATCTCCCCTATCTTTGCTTTATTCTTCCTCTTACTTATTCTAGCTTACTTACTCTAACCTATTGCAGCTCACTTATCTGATGTTTTGTATTTTATTAGTACATACGTATCTTTTTATTTTATATGTGTTCTATATGTTATACTATATGTCATCTTTATATGTATGCTCACGTTTCCCGATACAACGGGAATAATAAACTTCTATTCTATTCTATTCTATTCTATCCTAATATCCTCTCATGTCCCTATACATACCCAGTCAACTTTTAAAATGTGTCGACGGAGAAAATGACGACACCGACGAAAATTTTTGATCGACCTGAGTACTTGTGATTTAGTAAAACAAAAAATAATCAGTTTCCTTGCGCTGATTGCATTGATATTGGTTCTAAATGAAAACTGCGTAGACCTTCATTCTAATAAATAGTCGTGAAATGTTACAGAACATAGCATGATATCAGAAACATTGTAGCCCCATTCCGCCGGACTGCGGTCAGTCCGATAACGACACTCGATGGAGTTTCGCGCTATAAGCTTATTTTTCTAATGCATTTGGCGCGAGACTCTGGCGAGTAACAGTTGAAAAAATCTGCTCATAATATAAATTTCATAAATTCCGTTCTTATCTTTATTTGTTTTTTTTTTTTTGAGTGTGTTTTCGCTCGTTAATTCGATCTTCTTTTTCGCAATGATCCTTGAAGAGGTCGTCGTGAGTTTCGGTTGTGTGAAGATATACGAAAACTTCGCCTTTTCAAGACGACCACCGGCGAAGTGTTTCTCAGAGGTTGTTACTCATGAATTCAGTTCTTCTTCTTCCATTCACAACGCTCGCTACAGCCACCGTTACTCAGGTGAGTATTTTCTCTCTTCATCTTTGTCTTTTTGTTTTAAAATTGTTGTTTTTCGTCGGTTCGTTCGTTATAATTGATTTTATATACTCGGACTGCGGTCGTTTATATTCCGCAAGCTTCAGACCGCCTAATAAATCGCGAATGAATTTCTAATACAAAACAAGGCTGAGAAAAAAAAAAAAAAAGAAACTGAACGAAACAAAAGAGGAAAAAAATTGTGTAATAACTTAAGGGGAAATGAAAGTCAATCTAGTGTTATCTAGCGGATTTCTCACCGTACTAAAACAAAATTCAACGAAAGCATGTCCGAAGAACGTCATTTTTTGGATTTTTGAAAAACGAAGAGCATCATGCCCTCCGTTTAATTTTCATTCATCGCTGATATTAATTTCACATCAATCGGACATGCTTTCGTTGAGAAAAGGGGGTTTGAAAAATATCGCCGTAATACAATATACCGTACTAAAACACGATTCTGCTACTTGATATTTTTCAACCCCCTTTTCTCAACGAAAGCATGTCCGATTGACGTGAAATTAATATCAGCGATGAATGAAAATTAAACGAAGGGCATGATGCTCTTCGATTTTCAAAAATCCAAAAAATGACGCTCTTCGGACATGATTTCGTTGAAATAGTGTGGTAGTACGGTGAGAAATCTGCTATATTGAAATCGCTGGCTAATCTTCTAGATCTTTAGGCGTAAAAAAAAAACCAAAAAAAGTTCATATTTACCTAAAAATTCGTAGATAAATCGTAGAAGCACAGTGCATACAATAAAATTCTGATTTATACCAAAGAATAAAAATAATATTCGTATTGAGCGAGTCCAGGCGCAAAGTGAGTTTTTTAGATCACGCCATGGTTTGGAGTTCGCATTTCGACCCAAAGCTCCCTCCATTTAATAAATTGTTCCGAGAACTGATGAATTGCCTCATGAATTCCAAGTGAAAAATGAAATCGATCATCCAGTAGATTTTTCGCAGACTTCTTAGACTGTAAAATAAAATTCGGAAATTTGGTAAAACGTAGAGACGTTGATCAGAATTTCAAGAGGCAGCGCAAGTTCGGATTAACACCTCTGATATCATCCTCACGTAGGAAATAATTCTGAAAAAGTAAAGGGAATCGAGATTCGAGAGGTCCTGAACCGTAAACTAACCGATCTATTAGCCATCTGATAAGTCATTCTTCCAAATTCAAATCGCCCGTTAGTTGCTGTCCCATGAGGCCTAAGTATGCAATAAACATGCTCCGATTAACAGAGATCGTGGTATTGCCGGTCGACGCTTACCACAAAGTTAAGATTCTTCATATTTTTTTTCTTATCGAATTTGGCTGAGGTTGGAGTTGGAAAACACAGCTGGATTTCCCATATGATTCAACAGATCGTATTATTCATGTCTCTTTAGATATATCCGATCGGCAATACTGGCTACCACACTCTTTCGATTGGACGACAATCAATCTCGTATCGAATGAGCAGGTGCTCGTAAGTGGAAGGACATTTTTTCGTACCATCACAACGTTTCTCGGTTCTACTCTACGCGGAATGGAGTCGTTCGACATTATACAACTCGTCCGCTATGGTCGAGTTGATGAGATCCTGAACATTCTTGACCGGACAGTGTCCACCAGAGAAATTTTTCTGCAACAAGTGGGTCCAAATATAAACCAATTTATCGGGTTAGCTGCTTGTACAGGAAGTATTGAAATTCTGCAGCATTGCAAGATAAAATATTGCGTGGAAATAAAAATAGGGTCCGAGCTCGGGCTGCACGCCACAGTCGGAGCTGCCAGCCGGGGTCACGACCACGTAATCGAGTGGCTGTTAAAACCCTGGCTAGAAGAAAGAAGACTAATGGAACAAACACCGGATTTTAACGAGGTAAGGATCAAACATCATCGGTGACGCCCCAAGCAGAAGACTTTGACAGCAGCTAATGCTAATAAAGTGACGGTTTACAACCGATTTCTGATTCGGAAAATTCGTTCGAAGTTTCCGACTTATCAAATCGATCTTTTACTTCCAGGCAATATAACCTTAAGAACTATCTGAATATAAAGGATGAGTCTTATCAAAGGTGCAACATGTTCGTAGCTTAGCTATGCTGAAATGCAGTTTTTTGACTGAATGAACGACTAGGGTCTGAAAAATCGAAAGTAACTTTCAAACTGTGCATGCCTGAATTCTGTGAACCCAACTTGGAAGGGATCCTACGTTTTATTTTTCCAAAAATCATGTTTTTATAGCAACTGTGGCTGGATCCTTGATAGGACTCACCCTGTGTAACAGAACGAGCTACATGCATATGAGATTCCTTTTTATTTGATATGATAGATGTAAAATATGAGAATGAATTCGGTTTTTCAATCCAGAAAATTAAAACCTTCAGATGAGACTTCCGCAAAACTGGCTATATCTGCCGCTGCATAAGGCGGTACTAGGTCAACACGTGAGCACAGTCAAGCTTCTTGTGGAAAAAGCCAAGGCTGACGTGAATGCCGGCGACGAGAAAAAATTGAGGCCACTTGAAGTGGCAGCAGATCCTGTCGACAAGGATAACCTTGATCAAATGTCGCGGTACGAGGAGATCATCGACATCCTTGTGACCATCGAAGCACAGTCCACCGATTCCCAGGAGTGTTCAGTCTTTATTAATTTTCCAAATCAACAAAGTGAGTCCTATAGATACAAGTTTAACAATTTATTGTACAGATTTCTCTTCGGAGCACACATAAGATTCTGAATGTATATAATTGAGTAAAGCATTCTTTTGCTAATAGAAACGACCCCGTTGCATGATGCTGTGAAGCTAAACAGCCACAAAGCAATAAAGAAACTGATCGATGGCGGTGCCGATGTCTCTATTCCCTGTACCGAAGACAAACGTACGGTGTTACATCTCGTGGCCGAGGACGGATTGGATGAAACGTTACGCGTACTAGTTGATCACGATCGAGTACGTAAAAAGGACCCCTGTTATTTCGACGTGGAAGATGAGGCAAGTCATATGTATCAGAGTAGATCCCAGAATTAGGTTACACCTCAGTTCTAATTTAACGGACTTCACTTTGGGTCATGTGGACAGAACGGTGCAACACCGCTCTACATCGCGGCGTCCGGTGGCCACCAGGAATGCGTTCGAATCCTTATCAACAAGGGATTGAGTTTGACCTCCAAGAATGAGAAGAGAAACTATAAAACGGCGATGGACATTATATTCGAAAGGATCCCTAACCCCGTCACCTTCCTTACGAAACTCCTGGACGAACGAGTTACTGCGACCAACAATTCCGACAATGTAGGTATAATTATTAATGCGGGATGATTATATCAACTCGTTATTATTGCCGGCTATAATAGAGTTGAAAATTTTCACAGAACATAACCATCGACTTTAGCTTGCTGGTGTCGAAACACAGTCCTGACTGCAAACATAAATTTTCGGACATGGACGTGGTTATAGCCCTAATCAATGCTATACAGAAAATGGAGCAAATGGCAATCCTGCAGCATCCTCTGCTGGAAACTTTCATTCGGTTGCAGTATTTGACTGCTTTACCTTGTGGCGTTTTCGTATTCCTCTCGCAGCTCTTAATCACCGGCTGTACATCGTGGTATTTCACTCGCTGGGATGAGATAACAGACCTGGAGAGTGGTGGGCTAGCCGTACCATTATTGCTATTATTTGGAAGTATATTATCAATCGAAAATGGGCTACGCTTTGTGTTACTTTACCGAATGGTGAAGTTGGATAAGCTGAACATGTTTGTGTTATTCACATCCTACGCGATCTCGACGATAAACTGCATTTACTCAATACCGGTAATTGCAATCGCGTTGAGGGGGTTTCGAGATAACATTCTTCCGGTGGACGTAACCCTGGAAAGTATCATATTTGTGCTCTTGTGGATACACCTAATGTTGTTATCAGTCCAATTCCCAATTATAGGAGAGTACCACTTCATGTTCCTTGCCGTTCTGATGAACATCGGGAAGGTGAGTAGCTGTGCGTTGATGAAACTCGATAAATATCTACAGATGCAAAATTCATATCGAATCAGTAAATCTTTTGTATTCAAATTTTCGCTCGCCAGGTCCTCTTGTCTTTCATCTGGCTCATCACCGCGTTCGTCCTCGTCTTTCCAGTTCTATTCCCCGACAATAATCAGTTCGACAGCCCGTGGAAAGCTATTGGAAAGACCTTGGCGATGATGACGGGAGAGTACGAGTACGGTAGTATTTTTACTTCGACCGACCAGAGCAATTGCACATCCAATGACTCAACTTCCGCCGAAAACAACAACTGTCCCCAGCAGGCTGTCAGTATATTTGTTTTTCTGGTCTTCGTGATAGTATGTAGCATCACGCTGATGAATCTCATGGTCGGTCTAGCAGTGGGCGATATTCAAGAACTCCGGAAGAAGGTACGAATTGCTCTACCATTATCCGGAACTGTTGACTATCCAAGCAACAGTAGGTATCAGGCTAGATTTATGAATTACAATACCTCGTGACTCAGCTACGTTGAATTTCATGAATTTCTTTGTTCTCAGGGTCACATTCGTCGGTTAATGACACAGGTTATTTGGGTGACCGGTATGAATCGTATTCCATATTGCTGTAACAGAAAAATTCGCACGAAGCTAGAGCTGAATTTAAATAGCCGTTCTTGGACGACCTATTTCAGAATTCCCACGCATGTGCGGAAGCCCCTCTACGATCTGGCTCTGGAGAATTCTAATAACCGAAAAGAAAGGTATAAGAACTCATTAAAATATACAACCGTGTATACTTGATTCGATTCAATTTGACAAGATTCTATATGCGTGAAGATGCATCAGGGAATCAAAAACTGTCCGTGAAAACGCCTCGAATTAAGTTCTTTCTGTTTTACAGACCGCAGATGGAATCGCCTCGTGACAATACACAAGAAATTCTCACTTCCATACAAACTTCGTATGCTGCAATACAATCATCGCTTCGAAGAGTAGTCGTTGAACAACAACTACAAGACTGCCAGATAAAACGGTTAACACAAGATCGCGAACCGAAATGGCGACGACGAAGCTTATAGATGTCATCCTGCATCGATACCCTGGTAGGTGTTTGCTGGTAGACGCCGCGGAAATGCGGGTCTCGTGACCTTAACTTAGAATAAACATTCTCCCTTTATTAAGGGGATACACATTGTTACGAGTGGTACTTCTCACCCGTTATACGCGGCGCAACCTTAGATTCAGTTCATCTTTTATCCATGTTTTCGTTATTTTACAAATTAATGTTCACCTACTTCTAACAAGAATTATTGTAAAATAACAAAGTCTTTGACAGAAAGCCGATCAGGACTGACGTCTTAAGACTATAATAAAACTGATCTCGATCCTTTTTTACATATCGCCCACTTATTCGCCTTCAACCGTCAACCACTCCAACGCGACAGTATGTTTGACAATTTGCAAACATAATTTCTTTTTTCTTTTTGTTCATTGCATGTTATTATGGCCCTATCCCTTTATCATAATTTTAAGCTGAAATTCATTAGAAAGTTGAAATTTTGCGCAGGATTTATCCAATACTCTACGAAATTCTACGAAATTCTAAGAATTTTTAGAACATTGAAACATTCCACAGTTTTCCAATGAAAAATTGCAGATTTTCTTACTTATATTCGGAAAATTTCGTCCTCTTTGTCGATCCAAATTCTCTCTAATAATTCGTAGAAATTCGTATAGAATTATTCTCACCCGGGTACCTCGACACCGATAATTTTGCAGAATGTGTTTAGCGACTTGAGGGTACGAAACCCGAAAAGTGGTGCAGATAAATGAAGCCAATTAGCCATCTTAGAGATACCTACTGATGAGAACTTCTTCAGGCGTTTTTAAAACTGGTTTAGAAGCCTGCGAGATCTAGATACATCGTTCGAATAAAAATTATCTCTGATAGGTCCAATCGTTTCTGCATATTGTTTTATGGAATACTCTTTTTATAATACGAGGATAATCTTCACTTGAAATCACGGTACAAAAGGGACAATCCGAAACGTTAACCCTTAGCAGACACACCTCCCGTCTCGATCGTAGAAGACACATGGCGTCTCACAGACCCCCAAACTTGAAATGCTTATTGTGACGAAACTGTAAGACGTACTGGGGTTGAAAAAATTTGTAAGTATACTTCAAACCTTCAAGAATAAGAGAGAAAAGGTTACGTCCGCAAAAATTAATTTTAAGTAGGTGAAAAAAAATCAAATAAAGAAAAACAGCGAAAAAGTGACTTTTTTCACTCAAAAAATCATATCTTCGTCAATTTTTAATATTCCTAACTAAAAATTTAGCTGCATACTCTTGAGATGTGCTTCTTGGAGGAAAAAAATAGTACAATAGTGGGCGTTTCAAAAAAGGGATTTATTTGCAGGTATAAAGATGGTAATTTCGGAGTAAAAAAAAATGCCTGGATTGTACTACATTTTTAAGGTCAAACTTAGTCTGTCTGAGGTCCAGTAGACCCCCAGTGTCTATTAAGGGTTAGGTTATAATTATGTATTCTCTGGTAGACATTGAGAAATCCTTGACATTGAGATAGTTTTCAGGTTTGACATGAATAAATTTTTCCGCTTGATAAATGCAATCACCGCCGCAGAAATGGAAACCGCAACAGCATCCGCGAGAAGTTGATATTAAAAAAATATAAACAAATATGAGTTCTAAAATATAAACAAATTCACGCCTGGTAAAATCCTATATCAACAGAAATTTTTTTTTTCATTGATCAGGAAAAAATCATTGATTGAGGAAAAAAAAAATTGCAACACTTATTCTCTCAATTACTGAATACTAACTACATCGATTAAATTTAAAATCTAAATAAATTCAAATTACACAAAACCCCATCGAATGATTTATTTGAAGTTGAAATTCGTTAATTCGTTCTCATCGGATAAAAAATTGACCATATATCCGTACGTATACGTATAGAGGTCTGATGGAAATAACTATTTTTTATTTTCTGGTTGATTAGGTATAATATTTTACCTTTTCCTATCACCGGAAGTTATAAATTAGATCAATTTGTAATTATTGATATAGAAAAAGAAAAAATTTAGGTAAAATCCAAGATGAAAAAAATTCTTTCATTCTCCATGATATATGGAAACTACTGCAATCGCGTTCGCACGGAGTTAATGTAAAAAAGATAAAGGAAGATAATACAAAATGCGCAGTTGTATTATGTATGTCGTCGACATTGAACAATTGACGTGTAGATCTTCAACCTTGATATAAATGAATTTTCTGCTTGACAAAGACTATCACCGCTGCATAAATTGAAACCGCAAGCGCGTCCGCAAAGAATTGATATAAAAAAATTGATGTAAAAAAGTTGTATCCTCTGGTCGACAGCGAGCAATTGCAAATAGGTTTCTGGATTTTATTCGGACGGCAAACCAAGCGCGCGATACCGATAATTTCACGGAACGTGGTTACCGGCCTGACCTGCCTGACGGTCTGACACCCGCATTGCCGACGCGCTTCTGAACAAACACACGGTATACATGGGTTGCGATTATACCTAATATCATTTAAACCACGTTATACGAGTATAATAGAGTAGACCGGCAACAACTCCGTCTGATTTCACACCCATGTATTTTCCCCTATCCCAATATCCTCTTTATTTCCCTATATACCCAGGTAACTTTAATTGAGATGTGTCGATGGAGAAGATGATGACGCGTCGACGAAAATTCTTGATCGATCGATGCGCTTGTAATTTAATAAAATTAGATAGAAGCTGCGTAATGCCTCATTCTAAGAATTACTCGTTGGTCTCTGCAATGTTACAGAATATGGCATGATATATCAGAAACATTGTACCCCCATTCCGCCGGACTGCGGTCAGTCCGATAACGACATTCGATAGCGAGTTTCGCGCTAGCTTATTTTTTTTATGCACTTAGCGCGAGACTCTGGCGAGTAACTGCAGTTCAAAGAATCAGATTAATTGATATATTATAAATATAAAGACAAATGTAACTATAAATCTCATAAATTCCGTTTTCTTTTTTTTTTTTTTTGGCTCGTTAATTCTATCTTCTTTTGCGCAATAATCCTTAACGTGGTCGGCGTAAGTTTCGATTGCGTGAAGATATACCGAAACTTCCCCCTTCCAAGATGATCACCGGTAAAGTGATACTCGGAGGGCGTTACTCGTGAGTTTAGTTCTTCTTATTTCCATAACGCTCGCCACAGCAACCGTTACTCAGGTGAGTTTTTTCTCTTTTCCTCTTTGCTTTTGTGTTTCAATCGTTTTTCCATCCGTTCGTTCATCATATTTGATTTTTTATACGCGGACTGTGATCGTTTATATTCCGCAAGCTTCAGACCGCCTAATAAATCGCATATGAATTCTTGATACAAAACAAGACCAAAAAAAAGCTGAACGAAACAAAAACGAGAAAAAAATTGTGTAATAACTTAACGACAATATTGAAATCGTTGGCTAATCTTCTAGATCTTTATAGGCATAAGAAAAAACTACAGGAAGTTCCTATATTTACCTAAAAATTCGTAGATCAATCGTAGAAGCACAGTGCATGTAATGAAATTCTGATCTGTACCAAAAAATGAGAATATAATTCGTATTCAGTAAGTCTAGGCGTAAAGTAAGCTTTTGAAATTCTAGTTTGGAGTTCACATTCCAGGCCATAGCTCCCTCAATCTTTAATAAATCCTTTCAAAAACTGATGAATTGGAATTCATTAATTTCAAGTGGAAAATGAAATCGATCATCCAGTAGATTTTTCGCAGACTTCTTAGACTGTAAAATAGAATGCGAAAATACGTAGAGACGTTGATCAGAATTTCAAGTAGCAGCGCTAATTCCGATTCACACCTCTGATATCATCCTCACGTAGGAAATCATTCTAAAAAAGGAAAAGGAATCGAGGTTCGAGAGGTCCTAAACCGTAAATGAGTCGATCTATCAGCCATCTGATAAGTCATTCTTTCACTCTTAAATCGCCCGTTAGTTGCTGACTCCTGAGGCCTAAGCATGCAATAAATATGCTCCGATTAACAGAGATCGCGGTATTGCCGGTCGAGGCTTACCACAAAGTTACTACATATTTTTTCTTATCGAATTTGGCTGAGGTTGGAGTTGGAAAACACAGCTGGATTTCCCATATGATTCAACAGATCGTATTATTCATGTCTCTTTAGATATATCCGATCGGCAATACTGGCTACCACACTCTTTCGATTGGACGACAATCGATCGCGTATCATATGTGCAGGTGCTCGTAAGTGAAAAGACATTTATTTGTACCATCACAACGTTTCTCGGTTCTACTCTACGCGGAATGGAAACGTTCGACATCATACAACTCGTTCGCATTGGTCGAGTTGATGAGATCCTGGACATTCTTGACCGGAAAATGTCCACCAAAGAACTTTTTCTAAATCAAGTGGGTCCAAATCTGAACCAATTCATTAGGTTAGCTGCTTGTACAGGAAGTATTGAAATTCTGCGGCATTGCAAGATAAAATATGGCGTGGAAATGAAAATAGGGTCCGAGCTCGGGCTGCACGCCATAGTCGGAGCTGCCAGCCGGGGTCACGACCACGTAATCGAGTGGCTTTTGGAACCCTGGATGGAAGAAAGAAGACTCATAGAACAAAGACAGGATTTTAACGAGGTAAGGATCGAACAGCATCGGTGATACCCGAAGCAGAAGACTTTGACAGTAGCTAATGCAAAGCAAGTGACGGTTTAGAACCGATTTCTGATTCGGAAAATTCGTTCGGAATTTCCGCCATATGACATGGAGATTTTATTGCCAGGCAATATAACCTTGAGAACTATCTGATTATACAGGGTGAGTCTTGTCAAAGGTCCAAGATGAGCGTGGCTTAGCTATGCTGAAATGCAGATGCAGTTTTTCGACTGAATGGACGACTAGGGGCTAAAAAATCAAAAGTAACTTTCACTGCAATGTGCATGCCTGAATTCTGTGAACCCAACTTGGAAGGGATCCTACGTTTTATTTTTCCAAAAATCATGTTTTTATAGCAACTGTGGCTGGATCCTTGATAGGACTCACCCTGTGTAACAGAACGAGCTACATGCATATGAGATTCCTTTTTATTTGATATGATAGATGTAAAATATGAGAATGAATTCGGTTTTTCAATCCAGAAAATTAAAACCTTCAGATGAGACTTCCGCAAAACTGGCTATATCTGCCGCTGCATAAGGCGGTACTAGGTCAACACGTGAGCACAGTCAAGCTTCTTGTGGAAAAAGCCAAGGCTGACGTGAATGCCGGCGACGAGAAAAAATTGAGGCCACTTGAAGTGGCAGCAGATCCTGTCGACAAGGATAACCTTGATCAAATGTCGCGGTACGAGGAGATCATCGACATCCTTGTGACCAACGGGGCCGACCCCAACGTCTCTCACCCGCTTAGAAGTGAGTCTTCTAACGTGCGGTTCACCAACACCCACGAAGCACAGTCCACCTATTCCCAGGAGTGTTCAGTCTTTATTAATTTTCCAAATCAACAAAGTGAGTCCTATAGATACAAGTTTAACAATTTATTGTACAGATTTCTCTTCGGAGCACACATAAGATTCTAAATGTATATAATTGAGTAAAGCATTCTTTTGCTAATAGAAACGACCCTGTTGCATGATGCTGTGAAGCTAAACAGCCACAAAGCAATAAAGAGACTGATCGATGGCGGTGCCGATGTCTCTATTCCCTGTACCGAAGACAAACGTACGGTGTTACATCTCGTGGCCGAGGACGGATTGGATGAAACGTTACGCATACTAGTCGATCACGATCGATTACGTGAAAAGGACCCCTGTTATTTCGACGTGGAAGATGAGGCAAGTCATATGTATCAGAGTAGATCCCAGAATTGGGTTATACCTAAATTCCAATCTAACGGACTTCACTTTGGGTCTTGTGAACAGAACGGGGCAACACCGCTCCACACCGCGGCGTACGGTGGACACCAGGAATGCGTTCGCATCCTTATCAACGAGGGATTGAGTGTGACCTCCAAGAACAAGAAGAGAAACTATGAAACGGCGATGGACATTATATTCGAACGGATCTCTAACCCTGTCACCTTCCTCACGGAAATCCTGGACAAACAAGTTACTGCGACCGACAAGTCCGGCAACGTAGGTGTAATGATTAATGCGGGATGATTATCAACTCGTTATTAATGCCGGTTATAATGGAGTTGAAAATTTTTACAGAACATAACCATGGACTTTCGCTTGCTGGTAAGGAAACATAATTGGAAAAATAGGCTTTCGGACATGGGCGTGGTTGTAGCCCTAATCGATGCTACACGGAACATGGAGCAAATGGCAATCCTGCAGCATCCTCTGCTGGAAATTTTCCTTCGGTCGCAGTATTTAACTGTTTTACCTCATATCTTTCTTGTATTCTCCATGTGCTTCATACTGACCTGCGTTTCATCGTTGGCTATCACTTCATCTTTGGGCAAGAGTACTTCGCTGTCAGTTTCGTTATTTAATTCGGTGCAGATATTAACTCTCGCAATTTGGTATAGGTTTGCGTTATATAGCCATGCGGCGAAATTGGGTTTGCTGAACAATTCCATTATAGGGGCAGCCTGCTTGATCTCGATTTCAAACATTATTTACTCAGCAGTGCAGGTATCTTTAATGTCATGGGGGACTTTAACGAACGGGGAACTGCCCCCATACACCGTATACTATAACGGCATCATAGTTATCTTCTTTTGTATAAACCTAATGTTGTTATCAGTCGTAATCCCAATTATAGGAGAGTACTTCTTGATGTTTTTAGCCGTTCTGATGAACATCGGGAAGGTGAGTAGTGGTGCCCTGATAAAACTCAATAAATAATCTACAGATACAAAATTAATATCGAATGAGTAAATCTTTTGTCTTCAAATTTTCGCTCGCCAGGTCCTCTTCTTTTTCATTTGGCTCATAACCATATTCGCCTTGGTCTTTCCGATTCTATTCCCCGATAATGATAAGTTTGACAGCCTGTGGAAAGCTTTTGCAAAGACCTTGGTGATGATGACGGGAGAGTACGACTACGACAGTATTCTTTCTTCGACCGAACAGAGCAATTCCAAATCCAATAACTCCACATCTGCCAAAAAATACAACGGTTCCCAGCAGGCTGTCGGTAGATTTGTTTTTCTGGTCTTCGTGATAGTATGTAGCATGACGCTGATGAATCTCATGGTCGGTCTAGCAGTGGACGATATTCAAGAACTCCGGAAACAGGTACAAATTCCTCTATTATTATCCGAAACTGTGGACTATCCAAGCAAAAATAGGTATTACAATACCTACCAAGCCAGATTTAGGAATTACAATACCTCAATTTCATGAATTTCTCTGTACTTAGAGTTACATTCGTCGGCTTGGGATGCAAGCCAAATTTGTGGACGGTATGAAGCTGTATCTTTGCAGAATATTTTGCAGAATTCTGCCATATTCCGGCAGAATTCCCAGTAAGCTAGAGCTGAATTTAAATAGCCGTTCTTGGACTAACTATTTCAGAATTCCCACGCGTGTGCGGACGCCCCTCTACAATCTGGCTCTGAAGAATTATAACCGAAAAGAAAGGTAGGACTCATTAACATATATGGGCAAGTCCACCAATTATCAACAAATGAACGCGACGTCAAAAAATCGATTTGTCTGAAATTTTTACCTCTTATAGTGTGTACTAAGATTGAAAAGTTCACCAAGTTGGAACCCTCTAGGACTTACCGTTCGCGAGAAATGCCATATACAAATTTGCCATTTCGACCTAATTCAGGTTTAAACGCGAATTGTTTTTGCATCGTTATCGGCATAAAAAAATTATGAAAATATACGAATCTTATGTGAAAAAATCTCACCTTTCCGAATATGTTATTCATTTCTGGCTAACTTATCGAAATTATTCTCAAAAACACGTTTTTCGGCGAAAAATCGCTTTTTTTCATGCGCCACCAAATTTTATCTGACTTTTGAATTTTTTATCTGAGAGCTGAGATTTTTTCAGTAAGAAACCCAAATTTGTAGAGTGGGACGGCTATGGGATCCCGCGTGAGCTAAATTCAATTGATGAAAAGTGTATTATTCGCCAATTAAGGGGACCAGTACAGCTTGGTTTGAGAAATTTGGAGTACTCCAAAATTCATTTATTTGTCAACCAAAGCTTATTTCACATCAAAAAAAAATTTTCTTCGAAAAACTTTGTCGTAAGGTTTCAGACACATCGTTGGTCCAATTCAACCTCTCAAGGTCCTGCTTTCTTCAGACAGCAATTCTACATCTTATGAACGTAGGGATCGGTAAAAAAAAATTCATGTGAAAAGTTACGGTCAATTATCCAAAATTTTTAACATTTAGGACACTAATTTGCAAATAACTTGGCCTACACGAAATTGTTCAAAAATTCCCTCGTTCACAAGATTTCTTTTCTGAACGAAATGAGCCCTCAACGACCTTAATCGGAACAACGATGTGCCTAAAACCTTACGACAAAGGTTTTCAAGGAAAATTTTTTTTTGATGTGAAATAAACGTTGGCTGAGAAATGAATGCATTTTGGAGTATGTACTCCGAATTTCCAAAACCAAGCTGTACTGGTTCCCTTAAGCGTGTAAATAATACACTTTTCATCAATTAAATTTAGCTCACGCGGGATCCCATAGCCATCCCACTCTACAAATTTGGGTTTCTCACTGAAAAAATCTCAGCTTTCAGATAAGAAATTCAAAAGTGAGATAAAATTTGGTGGCGCATGAAAAAAAGCGATTTTTCGCCGAAAAACGTGTTTTTAAGATTAATTTCGATAAGTTAGGCAGAAATGAATAACATATTCGGAAAGGTGAGCATTTTTCACATAAGATTCGTATATTTTCATAATTTTTTTATGCCGATAACGATATGAAAACAATTCGCGTTTAAACCTGAATTAGGTCGAAATGGCAAATTTGTATAAGGCATTTCTCGCGAACGGTAAGTCCTAGAGGGTTCCAACTTGGTGAACTTTTCAATCTTAGTACACACTATAAGAGGTAAAAATTTCAGACAAATCGATTTTTTGACGTCCCGTTCATTTGTTGATAATTGGTGGACTTGCCCATATACAGCTGTGTATACTTGATTCGATTCAATATGACAAGATTTTATGCGTAAGAATGCATCAGGAAATCAAAAACTGTCCGTGAAAATGCCTCGAATGAAGTTCTTTCTGTTTTACAGACCTCAGATGGAATCGCCTCGCGACAATACACAGGAAATTCTCACTTCCATACAAACTTCGTATGCTGCAATACAATCATCGCTTCGAAGAGTGGTCGTTGAACAACAACTACAAGACTGCCAGATAAAACGGTTAACACAAGATCGCGAACCGAAATGGCGACGACGAAGCTTATAGATGTCATCCACCGATACCCTAGTAGGTGTTTGCTCGGTCACGCCGCGGGAATGCGGGTCTCGTACCCTTAACTTAAGTTAAACATCCTCCTTTTATTAAGGGGGCACGTATTGTTACGAGAGGTACCTACTTCTCACCCGTTATATGCGGCGTAACCTTAGCATCAGTTAATCTTCTATCCATGTTTTCCTCATTTTACAAATTAATGTTTACCTACTCCTAACAACGATTATTGTAAAATGTCGTGGTCTTTGACAGAAATCCGATATGGACTGAGATCGTAAGACTATAATAAAATTGATCTTGATCCTTCGTCACATATTGCCCTTTTATTCGCCTTCAACCGTCAACCACTCCACCGTAACAATATGTTTAACAATTTGAAAAAATCGTTTTTTCTTTCTATTGTTTATTACATGTTATTATGACCCTACCTTTCGAAATTTTTACAGAACTTATCAAAATACTCTTGTCTACAATGTGAACCACAATCAATGGAGGTGAAATTCTACAAACGGATTTTATCAACGAAACATAGAACCTTGTTTTTTTTTTTTTTTTTTTTCTCTTTTTAAATCACGAAAATTATGTTTTTCATCCAAAATCTTGACCAATTATTGGATCACTTCTCATTTGAAGCAGAACAATCTTCGCAGACTTGTATCTACCATCTCTCTACACCTATACTGGAGTATTATTTACTTATCTACAGGCTACAGCCTTACCGGCAATATTGTTAAATCGATATACTTACCTACCGCACTATCAGTCTTGTTGACTATCAGTAGTGAAGCGTTCGAAGTTCTCAGCTGTGAATAACGATGTCCTTTCACCAGAGATTGACAGACAGATATCTTACCTTTAGAAGGTAAGACCGAAGAGAATTACATCTGCATCTTAACTGAAGAATATCACAGAATTAATATAAAGACATCAGTTTGCAGTTGCCACTTCCTGCTGAGCATCTTTCTTATCAGTCGATAATGAAATCCCCAGCATTTACGCATCGTCCATATTCTTTACTGCCGAAGCAGCCGTTGGTATGATTATTCCCGCTCACGCACTTGTCGGTAAGATAGTTTGGACAAAACGAAGTGAACTGGACAAGAACTGAGTCATACCTGTACTGACTTACCTTCGGAACACGGTATCGACTACTCTCGCAGATTTAGCGCCGGGGAATCCCGTGAAGAACGATTTTATTTTTCAATAGATATGATAACCTCGTGTATGCAACTACTCCGCACAAACGTCACATATTCCAAAATTCACCGTAAAATTATAGTAGCATGACAATTCGGTAAAGAATTAATACTTCAAATTTATCCAACTGCAAATATTTCCCGTGGACATTTGATGCCGTGCCGGTGTCGAATGTTTTACTGCACATTATTGCAGCGTTAGGAGGCTGCAGGTGGGGGCCATAAGAGGGGGTCGGAAATATCAAATAACGTTATTTGACTAGCCTTATGGACTTGATCACGCAACGACGTAGAAATTATTATTTTTCTTCAGAGGCTGCTGTAACGGAATGGAAACTGGCTCACAGCATACAGAGGATCAAGAATAGGTACATTCGATCCTCAAAACGCGACCTACTTTCAGTCTCTCCCTGCCTCCCTGCCTCCCCCTGCCCCTCTCTTTCTCTCTTACTCGGTTCATCTCTACTCTTTTTACAGCTTCGTATATTTTCATTCTAACGGATGCGGATGCTCGTACTGGCCCGTTGCTAAACTTTGCTTACACGTTCAACACCGACTATTCTCGGAGTACCACCACTACCCCGGTGAAAAAGTCTGCAAAGTTATTTCGCGTCCTCCCCCGTAGCGAAATAGAGTGCCCTGCATCGCTGACGGCTGGGCTTTGATGGCTCGCCGTCAAGCACGGAGTTTTGGCCCATATCCCTTGCAGTCGTTGTCCAAAGTCCGATTCTGACTCTTCAGTTTTTTTTTTTTTTCTTTTTTTTTCGCACTCAAATCGCGCGACGTCGAGGTTCGGAAGAATTAAGCTCGAATAAAGCCTCAAATTTGATATGAGAGAACCATGCAAGCTCAATTCAAAGTTTAAAGGTCACGACCATGTGCAGCGGCTGCCACATATGCGCTTTATCGAATATATGTTGAAGATTTCTCGGTCCGGAGTCTCGCGCAGTATTAATACGCGATCACGATGCAGCTTGCACTTTCTTCCAGACTAAATAAAACGAGCTAATGAACCGCGCGGCAGCAAAAAGATCAAATTAACCGACCTTTTCGTCGTATATTAAAAACAAGCTTATATTGTACGTATATATAAGTTGGCGTCGAGACAGACGTATTATATTCTAAATCTACAAATTCCTCGTCTAAATCTATTTGCGTTCAAATTTGCATGCCGTTACGCAATATATCTATTCAAAATTTGAATTTCAATCCGTGTATGAATTTTAATTTAAATTCTACATTGGCCTTCGATGCTTCTTGTACCGCTCGACAGATATCGGCATATGCCATAAGTCATTTTTTTTTCTTTTTACTGCTTACAATTAGAATCTTGTATACTAAATAAAAATATGACATATATAGCGCGTCTGTTTTTTGGTGACAAAAAAAGTCCATTACACCAAATATGCGATTTACGTCTTGTGGTCTGCAGATCGTCATAGGAATCGACCTTAAAAAAAAGAAAAAAAAGAACAAAAAACAGAAAAACGATTGGAAAATACGGATTATTTTATTGGCGAGTTGAATCTTCTCTGGAAATCGCATAAAAATCGGCCTTGTAGAGCATGATGCCGTCTTATTTCTGTTTTTTTCATATGTGAAGCATAAATGTGGATAAGGCTATCATTTAACTGGGAGATAATTTCTTTTGGTGCGCCAATTAGAAGAAGGGGAATAAATAAATGTGCGATACTCAGAAATATGGGGATAAATTTAGCAAACCCATAAATGCAAATGATACGTAGCAAACCGTTTGAATAATTTCTGAGAAAAAGAAACATTGTTACACATTAAGTACTGATCGTTTATTATGTATGTGTACATGTGAGTCGTAAAATTCGGTTGACACCATAAACCGAATAACATACAACCAATCCAGATAAATACGACTAATGAATTTCATTTTATCTCGAAGATCGAGCTCGTTGTATGTAACCCGTTTTAAAAATTTATCATACGCGTCTCGTACGCTGATTTGGTTTAATGAATTTAATGAATTTCGTCCAGTCCTTGTCCCCCTGACCGTGTCAAGGATGACAAAATGTAATTTGAAAATAATTTCACACGTGTATTCAACACAACGTCGTTTATATAGCAGATTGACTCATATTTTATTGAATAAGTTTTGAAAACGTTGTCCGAGTTCAATTGGCGGGATACAATTTGCCGAGGGAATTGGCACATTATAGTTCGAGGATAATTCTGATGAAAGCAAATCACGGTTAGCAATAAGAATTCGTATAAAATAATTAGCGACAATGTAAGAGAATGGGTAAGATTCTGTGTCCCCCAACCCTTTTTATATACTTCATTAATATTCACAAGTCGTTAACCGCAATGTCAAAGTGTCAAATTAAAGAACGAATGAGCAAACAAGACGTCTGTGTCATATGCGTGCAGTCTGACGGCATTCTTATTTTTATGCAACGGCTGCAGACTCAGACACGAACACAGCGAATGCAGATGCAGCGGTTCGTTATTCGACTGCATTAATGGTGTATATAATACATACCACTTGTATTACATGGTGTGGGATGACCCAAAAAAGATTTTTTAATATGTACGCGATGCTCTCTCGCATTGTTAACGCCGAGGGTATATGTGCATATACGTATCTGCATCGATTGATTGTCATTCAGACAATGATTGTAATGAATGTGTTTATGAACAAATTCCGTGGTTTAAATACGACGAAACGATATGTTCCGTTAGTTATCTTAATTTGCGTTCGAAATCGTTGTATAATAATTTACGTATTTAATTAAATTTCAATCGGGTTGATAAAATGAAGAATACGATAAAAAAAATTATGCTACAGCCCCTCGGGAGTGAGAGAGAGAGAGATACAGATATCAGTTGATTTCTTGCTGTTATCTCACGAAATTACAGTATACTTAGAAAGATAATTTAATTATACATAAATGTATATAATTTTCGGCATTGATACGTAAGTATAAAAATATAATATCGCTTTTGGCTCCAGCTACAACTTCAATCTTTCTTTTCCTGTGTGATAATTCAGTTTCGCTGAAATAAGAACAAGGTACAATTGATACACAAATTTTATATCTTCATCGTTTTGATAGTATTTGGAATGAGGTGGCGGAATATATTTTGCCAATTTATTTAATTACTTTATTTTCTAAACTTCTGTATCAAAGTAACGAAATCGTGTAGTAGCTAATTAGTTTCAAACTACGAAACTGGGGGACTGACCTTTTTTTTCCTTCATCAAGATTAGATAATGATGGCTGAATTTATATATCTCCCATGAGGTACTATTCTTAAGAATTTTCTAAGAATTTTCAAGGAAATTCGGGCATTTCATAGTTTTACACGAAAAAAACAAAAAAAAAATGTAGATTTTCGTAGGTTTTTCATAAAAAATTTGTAGACTTTTATTCTTGAACGTGAAAAAATTTTAGATCTTCGTAGATATTCATGAAAAATTGTAGATTTTCATAGTTTTTCCATGACAAATTGTAGATTTTCGTGGTTTTTCATGAAAACTAGTAGATTTTCATAGTTTTTCCATGAAAACTAGTAGATTTTTATAGTTTTTCATGACAAATTGTAGATTTTCGTGGTTTTTCATGAAAACTAGTAGATTTTCATAGTTTTTCCATGAGAAATTGTAGATTTTCGTGGTTTTTCATGAAAACTAGTAGATTTTTATAGTTTTTCATGACAAATTGTAGATTTTCGTGGTTTTTCATGAAAACTAGTAGATTTTCATAGTTTTTCCATGAGAAATTGTCGATTTTCGTGGTTTTTCATTAGAACTAGTAGATTTTCATAGTTTTTCCACGAGAAATTGTCGATTTTCTTGGTTTTTCATGAAAACTAGTAGATTTTCATAGTTTTTCATGACAAATTGTACATTTTTATAGTTTTTCACGAAAAATTATTGTAGATTTTCGTAGTATTTTCACAAAGAATTATAGATTTTCATAGTTTTTCGTGAAAATTTTTAGATTTTCGTTTAATAATTCATGAAAAAATTATCGTCGATTTTCGTGCGGTAGTTCAGAAAAATTCATTATTACTGTCGATAAAACTGGAAAACAAAAAAAAATTACAATTTATTATGAAGTGAACTACGAAAAGTTTGAATTTCCCTCTGAATTCATAGAAAGTCATAGGAATTATTTTCTCCCCAGAGAAAAAAAGGCTTTAATAAATTGTATACCTATGATGTGGTCCAAATTTTGCTATTGGTACTATTTCAAATATCTTCGTTGATTTTACTATCCTGCAGTTTACATATTTAGGCTTTTACATTTCGTCTTATCGTGTAAGTTATAACCACTCTATAATTAATGACCACTACGTATTATAATCGCTTTACATTTTACTGTTTTTTTTTTTTTGTTTTTTTTTTCGAAATGAATTAATTTAATTATCAAAGACTATCGATAACGATAAACAGCTGAGGCGATTTTTTGACGGAATTAAATTTCACTACAGAAATGTACAACATTAAATGGAAAAACGAAAAAAAAGGGAAATTTCTTACGTGTTGTGTATCGCTTTTCACTCGTCTTCGATGTAAGTATCTCGATTTTCAACCGGGTGGCTATGACTCACGTGTAAACTAGTATGTATGTACATACGTTACACCTAATATTAGAACTATCGTCAAGTGCGTGATTAACCAGCTATATATCAGTTTTTCTGCAGAAGTTCTAACGGCAGTAATACCGTACCAAGAAACCTTGAAAGATAGAAAAAAACGGGAGAAAAAATTTCAAGAACAAAAAGAACCAAAAGAAAAAAAAAAATAGTGAGCATGGAATAGCTCTTCTGCAAACTAATTGTACCAATCGAACGGACCTCATACCGTAGCGTAGGCCCACTAAGAATTAATAGAATCAAGTAGGTACTAGAGATAGGAAATAAACGTAAGTAGTAGGTAATTGTTATACGTTTCAATTATATCGTTTCTAAAAGCGTTTAGGATTCTAAGATCTATGTTCCACAAATTCCTGTATTACTATAGTCTTCGGACCAAAATATCTCATCGCGATTTGCCAATTTATTTATAGTTTTTTTTTTTTTGCTCCCTTCTGTTTCTTCTTTCTCACAGTTTCCGTCTGTTGATCTACTTTCAGTGGTTTTTTTTTCTTCTTTTCGTTGTTTTTTACCGTTCATTTTTATACTTGAATTTAAATTTTTTTTTTTCTAATTTTCGTAAAATTTTTTGACTCGAGTTATTAGATCTGAATTGTGACGCTCTTTTTGGCCTCATACTCCAATTACGAGTTAGAGATTGCAAAAAAATTTATGTCCGTATTATTTAATTAGTTTATTAACGCTTTAGTTTCGGTTCGCTCTTTTATCGCAGGATCCACAGCTCCGCGAGTTTCGTTATCTTATTAATCTCTTATATAATATACGTATGGTATATATATATATATATATGTACGGTATGATATTTATGTATGTGATTAAGCGTAACTATACATATATATATGTATAAATATATACATACCTATATATATACGTTATCAAGCTTTGCGCGATTATGTAAGAGTTCGGTCTGTTTTTCTCTTTTATGATTTCGCTCGAAAAGAGAGATTATAGATATATGTATGATCGTCGCATCTCATTCTTCAATTTCTTAGTAATATGTATTACCAGCTGTTTGGACGTTATCGCTACCATAATTTTCGTTCAAAAGTTCAGAATTTTTGTGAGTAAAAAAATTATCCACCTATTGCAGAGACCTCGAGAAACCAAAATTTTTGTAGATTACAAAAAAAAATACGAAAATATAAAACGGTATCCAAACTTTTCAAGTTTTTCAAAATTTTACTTCATTTTTCACTGGAATTAATTTTCCAAAAACTAAAATATGTATTTTTTTTTTCTTCATTTTTACCTCTTCTTCTGTCTTTCTCATTTTATCTTCACTTATATGTACTAAAACTTTCTGCAACTTTTCTGAACTATAATTAATATGAAATGAAAGATTGAATTTTGATAGATTTACGAATTTATCTTATAAAAAAAAATAAAAAAAATTACAAACGAACGAAAGAAAAAGAAGAAGAAAAAAAACGAAATGCATACCAATAAGTAAACGGATTAATAAATTATGAATAAATAGTTTTTTGATCTAATTCCATAGCATTTTTGGATTATAATATTCCATAGCTATAGTAGTAATAAATATCTTCTTATCTAGATGAGGATTTTATTACGCCCAGGACAACCTGGAGGAATATAAACTGACTTATTTCGTATACCTATAACCAACGTAACCGTTAGCGCATATGCATGACTATATCGACGATCCTGTACGTACAGCGCAGCGTTAAAAACGAACTTTGCAAAAACTTGTATATAAATATGTACACTATATAATGTACATACAATACGTCTACATAACATACTTTATATACACGTATACGCCTGCCCATAAGTAAATAAGAAGTAAGTATGTAGCGTACGTACATTAAACTACTTTGCAAAGCGCGTCTGCAGACCGGCGTGGCGACAGCCGCCAACCGAGAACCGTCGTATCGTCTTCAGACACTACCTAAGCGTAGTGAGCGCGGAGCCAAAGACCGCGATCGCTTCTGAGACGCAGCGTGGCTGCATCCAGCCGTAGTATGTACCATACCCATACCATGCCATAGCTTATACAGCTACGTTCAACTTATCTGAGGCTACGAAACGCAGGGAATTCGTACTTCGTAGCGCGCGTAGCGTACGACGACTTGACTCAACCGGCTCGGGTTAGAGAGCGGTGGGGCGTATCCACGGTAAAATGTTACCGTGAGAGAGCGAGAGAGAGAGAGAGAGAAGAGAGAAGAGAGAGGCGGTTGCAGGTGAACTATGAGACGTGAAGTGAGACAGCGATGTACCACCGCGCTAGCGCTGAAGTCGAGACGGGGCGGGGGGTAACAGAGGCGGGCGAAGTAACTAGGAGAGAGGGAAAACCACGGGGACTTTTGAAAAAGTTTTATCTTAGCCGGCGCGCACGGCTCTCAGACGCTACCCAACGCCGGTACGGTGTGGTGTAACCGTTGAAAAAAAAATTAAAAACAAAAAAAAATACATCTGTACACCAAATCTGCTTAGATATAGATTTTTATTATAAAGTATTAAATATAGACCGTAAATCAGTCGAATAGATATATAAGCAGTTGGTTGCAGAGGGTACTTTACGTCGTTTCTTCACAAGTTGTTGTCCAAAAAAAAAAAAAAAAAAACATCAAAAATCAAAAAAAAAAGAGAGAACAACAAACGGGAGGGAAAAGGCGAAGTTTGAATAGATAAATAAAGACTTAAATAGTTCGAAATTAGTTTCTTTAAACAAAATGTCACGCGATCGTTAAACTTCGTTTTTCTTTCTTATTTTCTTTTATTTTTCTTTTTTTTTTTTTTTCTTCTGTTCGGATCGTTAATTCGATCTTCTTTTTCGCGGTAACACCTTGACGAGGTCGTCGTGAGTTTCGGTTGCGTAAAGATATCAACACCGGAACTTCGCCCTCTCAAGATGATCATCTGCAAAGTGTTACTCACGAGTGTGTTTCTTGGTCTTCTTATTTTCGCAACAGTCGCCACAGCCGCCGTTACCCAGGTGAGTTTTATGTCTCTTCATCTTCTTCTTCTTCTTCTTCTTCTTTTTGATCGTTTTTTTCTTTTTTTTTTTTGCATTCGATCGTTCGGTGATTAATTTCTTTTTTTTTTTTCACTTTGATACACGTCGGACTGCGATCGTTTATATTCCGTGAACTTTGGACCGTGGGTGATAAATCGCGAATGAATTCTGTAATCAGAAACAAAAAAAAAAAAAAAAAATTGTGTAACGACTTGACGACAATGTTGAAATCGTCATGAGGCTAATCTCTTTAGGTCTCTACCGAGTGTCGAAAATACTGTGTGCCTATAGAGCAAAAAACTGGTAACGGAGAGAAGAAGAAGAAAAAAAATATATAGATTTGTCAGAATAAACATATTTAAATGATTGTGAATGAACAGAAAAAAAAAAAAGTAAAAAAAGAGGAAAGAAAGAACTGGGCCACTTATTAGGTCACGATAACGATAACGGTATATAATATAATCTTTACGTACATACGTACGTACATGTACTGTACGTATGTATAACCTAACTTGTATCATATTTATAACAGAAAGAGAGAGAGAGAGAGAGAGAGACTGGGTTATCAATCAGACGTTTATTTCATTGATACGGTATTAATACAGTACAAAATATTTATTCATATTATGGTATATATATATGCATGTATATATGTATATATATAATTATGTAAGCTTAACATTACGCTATGATAGGGTGACATATATATATTATCTTATTGGTCGCAGAAATTTTGGTTTATCTGCACGACGATGTTTATACTCTACTGTCGATCTCTGAACCCCGCCCGTATTTCTATAATTGCTATATTAGTAAAGAGATAAATAAATTATTCGTATATAAATATGTTATTTATATACTAGAAATATATATATATATATATATATACCTACATATATACTATTAACGATTATCTTGCGTCTGATGATTTTATAATAAATTTCGAGGATTTGTGTTGATCTGCAGAATTTTTGCAACTTATAGCTTCGTTTCATTCCGCGGTTAGATATTTAGCGCGATTATAATTCGATGAAAAAATTGTTAAGCATTATACGTAGGGGCTGGGTTCAATTTTAAGAGTTTCTGCAACGGCCGAAACTTCGAATTCCAATATTACCGATCGCACGGTTTTCAGGAAGGGTGTTTCCCCGAAAGTCTGTATACTATAGTCGATTCGAAAAAATTCAGATCGAATAACACCGGAGGTTCGAAATTCCGAAAACTTAAGATCCGAAAGGCCGAAGCTTTTCGATCTTTCCCAATTTTATAATATCCCGTTCAATATAAGATATTGAACGTTTTCCGAAAATTCTAAATCGTCTCAAATGAATTCATCGCCGTTAGGTACGAAGGCAACAATTTTTCTTGTCCATTTCTTCTCACGCGACGAGATCTTTATTCTCATCATCCTTATTCTGTCTCTGTATAAAGTTCATTAAACGTTCTAATAAATAGAAGAGTCTGCATACAGCTTAACTCGCGATCCGCGGATATATATATACGGTTATACAGAAAGCTGTCCATCGTCTCTCAAGGACATTCGTGAATTGGCTGTTTCGGTAAAGAATATACCGATTGAAAAAAAAAACTCGAGTATAAAAACCGCGAAGAACTAACGTGCAAAGGCTAAAACGAGACGGGATCACGATTCGCGTGTAAATAATGCGACGATTAAGCACTTATAGGTGTAGTCTGCACTTAATAGCTAAAACTTGAATAACGATCTTCGGGTACTCCCACTCGATTATCTCAGCGGTTTTTAATTCAACGTAAAAATTTCATGGGAAAATATTTTAGCCACTGATCATACGCGGATTTTACTATTACACTTTTTTTTGATCGGATCAACCGGCTCCGAGATAAATGATGTTAATGTTAATCGTCGTTGTGCGGTTTGTAGAGGCCGCATAGGTACAGCTCGGGCCTACGCGGTGATCGCAGGTTTATTATAGCGCCTTTACGTCTCACCTGGGCGTTCGAGGATAACCGGGATTATTCAAACCCACACTTAATATGCATTCACTTTTCAATATACGTAGGTATATGTACATTATAGGTATGTATACAAAATCGTCTCCAGTTAAGGCGCGGAATAATATTATACCGCCTGTTGATATCGTTTGACAAATTTTTCTAATTTATTCGCGTTTTTGGTTACATTTGCGATATTTGTCAGAATTTTTTATCGTTTTTTGTTTTTTCATTATGTCGGGGCCAGGTTCTCTGATTGATTATTAATTACAAAAATCGGAACGATTCATTCGATCGATGTATATCAGAAATAAAAAAATATTAAACCTCTCCCCTCTATAGCCCCCCAAAAATGAAAAAGGAAAAAACTGTGAGATAGAATTATTTTCTCTAACACGGGCTTAACTCGATTATAATTGTAATCGTAACTATAATCGTATATATAGGTACGTAGTATATACCGTCGTGTTAATCGGTTGCTGCAGATACCCGGATCGATTCGTATAATGACTTATAAATTGAAGAAAAATTTTTTTATAATATCGAGTATATATATCTGCACTCCCCTGCCCCTCAAAAATTATTAATGCCTGTAGAAAACGTTATAAGAACTCGTCTAATTTAGTTTTCAATTAGCCGAAATTACACCCGTCATTTAACCACCGTTATACGCGCAGGGAATTCCTATCGGCTAGGCTGCTGCAGATGATACCCAAAAGAAAGGAAATCGAATCAGGCGATGGAACTCTGTGAAAATTTTTTCTTTTTTCTCTTTTTTTTTCAACTCGGATTCCGATTAGCTGGAGAACAGAATTATCAAAAATTATTAAAAAATTTACAATTCGTGTATTACGTATATATTGTGGTTCGGCGATCTGGAGTTGCAAAAATCCAAAATCTACGTAAAAAACAAAAAAAAACAAAAAATATTATTTCAATCTCTTTTTTCTCCGAACCGGTTGATCTGACGAGAAAAATGTATTGAACAAAAAATACGCGTCTCTTCGAGCACTACAACTTTTGTTTGACATAATTTTGCGAGAAATGAACGGCTCGATAGATAAATCGATAAAGAAACAATCTTCTCGCGAAACCTGCGACGCTACGCGTCTCTGGCTCATTGTTCTCGCGGTGAAATCATTTCCGGAGCTTTGCACACGTGCAGTTATATAGGTATATATCCTATGCGGCTTCGACGGGGGTGCGGTGGCCAGCCAGTGCATATATACAGCGGCGGCGGGCACGGGTCGAGGAATTCTATATATGTAGGGTACATATACTCATATACCGATATACACAGTAGGTATAGTACGGATATGTATAATGTATAGGTATATAGGTATATATACTGAAACACTCGAGAGGGACAGATTCAAAGACGCACCGATGCGATGGTCGGCGGTTCCTCGAGAAATTTGAGATGAGACGGACACATGCGTATGTGCAACAAACCCGGAGACAGTATTTGTGTTTAGGAAGAAAAAAAAAACCAGACGGCCTTCGATCCCTGAGACCTGCACGGACCATCCAAAGTTCAAAATTCTATAATATCTATCAAAATAAAAAAAAAAATAATAATAATAATAATAATAATTTGACACAATTTTATCATTGCATACTGTATCTGACAGGACGTATCTTCTCGCCACTTGAATCTTCTCTTTTCTTTACACTTTTCTATTATTTTGAATTTGAATACGAATAGCTATATAATAGCTATATATGTATTATATACACCTGTACATGATCTAGAGCTAAAATTTTATTTTATGAAAAATATGGTAATTCATATATATACAATATTAGGATTTCTCTGAATGGCCCTTCTCTGTATAGCCTTCCCCGGAGGTGTTTCTTTACCGCAAATCGCGGGTGGGTGGAAGGAGGTTGAGATTGTCGGAAAAGATACACCTATATGTTTATGTATATCCCTATGTAATGGACATATCTATATCGTATTGTATATACATATTATATGTGGTTATATTATATATTTGGCGACGGTTTTCCGGGTACAGATATTTTACAGCGATATAAAATATTATATACATATATGTTTAATCTATATATATACTTATACATACATACGTATGTATGTACAAATAAAAAAAAAGAATGATAAAAATTAAATTTTTTTCCAATGACGGAACCGTTTTCTACGAAGACGAATATATACCTACATACGTATATGTATGTATGTATGTATGTATGTACGTATTTATGTTATATAGTTATGTATGTAGCGTACACCGCGCGGGAGGATTTATATCCGTCGACTTCAGACGATTCAATTCAATTATATATCCTATATGTATATGCACGCGCGCCTGGGGAAACTGAAGTAAAGTTTTCTTGCATTTGTTCAGCTTCTTACTTGCAAAATTTTTCTTTTTTTTTTTCCATCCGTTCGAATGAGATATTTCGAGGAAGCCCCCCCTAATCAACCGAGATTATTAATTATCGTAATTCGTTATCATTACGTCGAAAAAGAGAAGGAAGAAAAAAAAATAAATAAAGAAAATTTTCACTTTTTTCCTTAATCGAAAAATTTTGGTAAATATAACCGGTTTCAAAATTTACAAGAAGGGGGAAAAAAAGCAGGAAATTTTCTGTAATATGCGAAAAAAACAAAATAAAAATCGCAGAAAATTTCGGCAACGATCGTGGTTTGAAATTGGAATTGCTTGAAGATTTTTTTTATTTTCTATTTTTTTTTCTACCGATCGGTTATTCGATTTTAACGAATTCCCGCCATTCGTGTCTATATTGTCTTGTCAAAAAAAAAAAACAATAAAAAATCGGCGCCCCGGACGAATCACCATATGATAGAAAAATATTTCCGAAAGAATTGCAGCAGCTGTTCAAGCGGCAAAATTATACAGAACCATATGATAAATCGAATTCATATAGTCAAGAATTGGTATTTTCTCATATAAAGCGGTAACGATCTATAAATACATATGTATATGTATATAATCTCGTATATATGTATATGTTGAAACTGCATAAAAATAAAAGTACAAGACAGATCAATAAATTGATCAGACATTTTTCTTACCATATAAGGATCATAAACCAGTCGTATATCTCTGTCTCGTGATAAAAGCGCGTGTATATCGATCTCGAAAAATTCGAACATTTTTTCATCACTAACATCCGTAATATACTCGTATATACGTTTCTTCTCTTACATAAGAATTATGCGGCTATAATATAGCACACGTTACGCGTCACGTTACGTTTTCCATGTGTGTAAATATTTGTTTATCGGAACCTCGAAATCCGCTAAATAAATTGGCGAAAAAAAAAAAATAAAAACTAGCTCCGCATGCGTGCAATAATTACATAAAGACAGACCTCGAGATAAAAACGTGATGACCTGATGACCTTACGGTATCTCTTAACACGGTTTTTATTCATTTATTTATTTATTTTTTTTTGCTTCGTATTATCAAATTGGCGAAATGCTACGAAATCCGCGGCAAAATTTACGCGAGTATTATAATAGACGGTACACTCATTTCTATTTTTGTATATTCGCGATTTTTGTTTCATCGCTCTGGTATTTCCGGTTTATTCCCAAACCGGCTGACGAATTTTCAGAAAATAAATAAAAAATAATGAAAACGAATCTCCGCGGCATTATGATGTAGGTATACACAGATATAGCTCATTCGCTAGTATACAGGGTGTCCCAAAATTGAAGGTCCAAAATGGACTAAATGTCCAAAATGAAAGGTGGCCTAGAGGAGGTCGAACTGAGTAAATTTTCCCGAAGAACATGGGGTCTGCGAAGTCGCGTTCGCGAGATATCACGAGTTAAAAAAAAGTAGTGCTTTGCGCCGCCGCGACGCGGCGCAAAGCACTACTTTTTTTTAACTCGTGATATCTCGCGAACGCGACTTCGCAGACCCCATGTTCTTCGGGAAAATTTACTCAGTTCGACCTCCTCTAGGCCACCTTTCATTTTGGACATTTAGTCCATTTTGGACATTTAGTTCTAGGACACCCCGTATCTATTGTTAGACTCGATTCTAACTATTCTCACATCGTGAAACGTTGTTTAAATACCTATTTCTATAAGTTGACTCAACTATCCGATTCTCGAACGTATAGACAGACATGCGCTGTCAACTATATGATCGAATATTCAAATATATATCGAATACTCTAATATGTATATATGTATGCGATCAATTGATACTTCATTTAACCCGCGATTGCCGCACCTCGCCAATTTCCGTCTTATTATACATATCTATGTATATAGTTATATGTATATTATGCACGAGTTGAAACAATTTTTTTTTTATTTGCTAACAGTGTTGCCGGTTGTCCTCTTGCTTACTTTTCGATTCGTTTCGTTTCTTTTTGGTATATACCTTATATACTTTACTTTTAGTTTCTTTTGTACTCACAGCTGCTGTTCCACCTCATCCTTTTTCCATTTTTATTCTTATTCTTATTTTGTTCGGTTTTTTTTTGTATGGTTTTGCATAGAAAATTATTTAGCGATCGATTCCCACTTTCGGTTCATACGTCATACTTTGGGGGACCTCTTCTCGGAGTTATACTTTATTCAACTTATTACTATACTATAAAACTTACCGCATTTCCATATTTTAATGCTATAACATTGTAGTACATCGTGCAATTCTCATTTATCTTCACGTTTTGCTCACAATCGGTTCGGATACGTATATCGGTAATGGTATATAATATAGTATATAAAACTGCGTTATACGCCCACGCGCGATCGTCGACGAAGGATTAATCCGCGATAGGTACTTTTGATTGTCCTCTTTGTTCGTGGGCTACGGCAGGAACTGGCAGTTTCTTAGTCTCGATCTCAGTCTCAATCGTACTTCGTCGTCGTCTTCGTCGTACTTACTTACTTATATATATCTATACCTTCCTACCTACCTCTGTACCTATACCTTTCTCAGAATATATATATATATATATATATATATATATATATATATATATATATGATACCGTTAACTTTACGAGTATACGATGAATAATAAGCCATATGATCGTATAGAGAAAGAACGGTTTTGAAATTGATACGATACGACGATATATGTGTATAGTATGTATATATATATATAACGCAATGTATTACACGTATATATAGGTAATTTTTTTTTTTTCATACCGGTTTTCGACACACGACAATAAATTAATTGACCAAAACAAAAAACAAAAATTTATTAATCACCAAGTCAGAAACGTGTCGTTGCATAATTTCTTGTTATAGGTACCAGGATCGGTAGAAGATCTGCCCGAAATATCGAAGATTCCTCAAATGGTTCTATTCGATAAATCTGCGATTTCTTTTTTTTTTTTTTCTTTCGTTTTTCAAATCGTGCAATTCGAATTACAAAAAAAAAAAAACTCGAGGGCTGAAATTTTTGTCGTAAATTAAATCCTGTGCGATATATCGATCGTAAAGATTTTTCCTGATTTTTTTTCTCACTTTTCCGACGATTCGAATCGGTGAACATGATTCGGGCTAAAACGAAGCAGCTGGAAAGGACAAGCAAGTTTCTTTTTTTTTTTTTTTTTTTTTTCTGATATTAGGAATGTTTTTGTCAGAGAAAATTATTTTGGATTTTTTTGGATTTGGAAGAGTTGCAAAATGGGAAAGTTTACTGAGATTGTATTTTCAAATCGATTAATAAAAAGCTTGAGCGTCAAGTAAATTTGAAATTGAAACTGACCTCGACTCGAAAACGCCCTAAATACTGACGTATACGTATACTACGTGAGTAACGTATGTATACGAGTAGATAACATGTGAAGTAGCAAATCTGGGTATAACACATCGCCTATATACCGTCGAGTATAAATTAAAGCGTTATTTTGTACACAATTGACATAAGTTCAGGCTTAACTTTGACTTCAAGTTTATGTTTAGGCTATTAGGTTTCGGTTTGGGTCCACAAGACCTTGCCTTTTCCTTTTCTAGGCACGATCGTTACCAAACGGAGTGCCTAACGCATTCGTCATTGCAAAAAAAAAATCGTCGGATTGAAAAAACTGCCTAAGACCATCTAGAAAGCGCGTTCTCGCCCTCAAAGAAAAATTTTCAAGTATTTTCGAGACCGAATTTACGTGACCATCGATTTATCGTGACCAGGATTTCAGTCGAATCGCCGAAACCGATTTGGATGAATTTTTCACAGAATTATACCGTTTCTGTCGCGAAGAGATGTGCCAATGTGCTTTCGAGATTAATCCCACTTCCGGTTTCAAAACGGCAGTCCTCTCACCTCGTTATTCGAATTGTACCATCGTCGGAGAAAAAATCGGGTGAGCAAAAAACAAAAAATAGTGTACAGCAGTCGAAGAAAACTGAAGATTTTTGGCTAAATCCGACTAGCGTTTCCTTCTCTATTCAATCATAAAACGACCCTCTTTAAGCCCTCTTTATGCCCTTGGGTCCGAATGTTTGCGGCCCTGTTTTACCGACCAACGTTAAAAATTACTGTATGTGCACAATGCAGCCTGCACAATTAACAATGACGCCTTTGGGCTTTGCGTCGCAAGCCAGCCTCTTACCTCATGGTTCAAACTTTCTTTGAGTGGGTGTTGACGAATATATAGGTATACATATATTGTATATATGTATTTACAACAATGACGAACTCTGTGCATGCGGTTGGCGCTAGTAGGTGTATACCTACCTACATAAATACGTATTTTTGTATGTACATACGTATGTACATACATACACGTGCTGTATATTTTTAGCTGGCTCAAACGACTCTGCCTATATACTTATACAGGCTGATTCATCACTCCAGGCCTGTGCCTACAGTCATCGGAATAAACGTTCAGCTAATAAAAAGAAATATGTCTAATTATACATTCTAAATTTTGTGACAGCCAATTATGTATCACCATTTTGGGACACGATTAGAAATTATTTGAGACTTTATCGAGCTTTGTTTTTTACATAGATCGGAATCTGTGGAAGAAAAAAAGAGAGCAGAGTTCGATTCGTTAATCAAAACTTTTTGAAATTTGGAGGGTATATTCTAAAATGATGTCATTTCGAGGCGAATCAATTATATGTAGATATTAGGCCAGTCTTCTATCGTTGGAAGCACGTAACACACTTTTTATTTCTCAAAGTTTACAAAAAAGTGGCTTAAAGTCAAAAATTTTTGCGATACAGAAAATTTAATTCATCGAACATCGTCATGGTCTGCCTCGAAAGAAAAAGAATTATTACAGTTTTCCGAAAACCGTTTTTTTTTTTGGGGGGGGGTAATTATCATCACGTGATCGGTATCATCAATCCACGGAATCAAAATCTATAATTTTTTAATTTCTCATTTAATTCTCCAGCAAGATGAAGCTATTTTTATTGTTCAGCCTTCAGTCGGCTGAAAAAAAGACCTAATAACGCGGTATTTTACTTTAATGATAGCCCCCAGAGGCGGAGTGGCGAAAAGTGATCTGAGTCGAGCCTGCAGCGCGAGTTCTTTTACGTATACCCAATTTTTGGTATCTCCCGCGCGCTTTCGGCGGACAACTCTTCGGTGTATCTAACTTCGGCTATTTCCGTATAAATTCGGATCGTAGAGGTTATACTGTTGATCGTTGACAACGACCTAGTGACAGTGAGAGTAGAGAGCTCGTGCTCGTGCTCGTCCGGCCTTCCCCCACTCTAACCGATACAGTAGAACCTCGATTATCCGAGTTCGTGATTATGCGAGGTTTTAACCTCCCGCTTTCCGGGTTTTTAGCTTTCCAAATTTTGAACTTCCAATTGAAGTTTTGTTTAAATCGACTATGCAGACTTTCGTGGAAACTATACAGTTTCCAAAAACTTTCAGAATTCGGAACTTCAACTCAGCTTCTATCAGATTCACGTCACAAAATTTTATTTCAGATCATTATCCATTTTTTTTTTTTTTTCTTTGGACTATCCGAGGTGTATAATTATCACACAATAGCTCAGATGATCGAGATTGTAGGATACTGCAGTGTAGCTATTTCGCTACTTTCGAACCAAATTTTTATCTTAATTTCTTATCCTTATCGGTAATTATTACGTAATAAAACTATAATCGTTATCTAACACACAATGTATCTGGGTATTTATAATATACGTATACTCGTCTGTCAGATGTAAAACCATAAGACACTACACACATAGGGATTTTTAACAGAAAAAAATCTAGAACAAATTTTCTATACAAAAATTTTTTTTAAGAAGAAAATTAGAACTTTTCGTAGTTTTTTTGATTTTTTTTTTCAAACAGAAATCTAACGCAGATATATATATACCTATACGAAATTTTATGATAGCATATACCCATGGGCAGAAATTTAAACGAATCCTCCCGCGAATTTTTTTGTACGAATTTTTTTTTTTTTTTTTCTACGAAAATTTTGATTTTTTTTTTTTTTTTTCTACGAAAATTTTGATTTTTTTTTTTTTTTTTTTTTTTCTTCTACGAAAATTTCGTAGAAGAAAAAAAAAAAAAAAAAAAATCAAAATTTTCGTAGAAAAAAAAAAAAAAAAATTCGTACAAAAAAATTCGCGGGAGGATTCGTTTAAATTTCTGCCCATGGGTATATGCTATCGTAAAATTGCATATATCTGGGTATTTATATCTATACGGAGTTGTTCAGAATCGCTGATTAATATAAAATATTCACGTGGCAGGAAGGAAGTCTTCGTCTCCTCGTCATATGTCCGTTTGCGGTTTACCGCACCTACGATACTGCATCGTATATAATTTTCAACTACAGTCAATATATCTGCCATATTAATGAACGTATAAAAATATACCCATACAGTTTCCATAATGACGATAATCAAAAAAAATTCAAAAAATGCCGAATATCGTAAAGCTTTCTAGATTAGATATAATATAGTATACGATATTGTCTAATAGATAGGTTTATTATACTTATATATACCTTCGAACTATACAGTCTGCAATCCTCATTCCTCAAGGTTATGCCTATACCCGCGAAAGTTAGATCACGTAACCGTAATGAACTGACTAACAATAAAGCAAAACAGCGGGGGATAAGGGGATAGAAAGAAAAAACCGTCTCGAATCTCGGATCGGGTTCGGAGAATTAATTAACAAATATATACCATAACCGTATTCGTAACCGCGTCAGAATTGACCGTATATATACTTAGTAACAGTGTGTATAGATAATTTCGTTATTCCGTTTCGGTGATCATTAATATTAACGCAGTTAAAAACAATACATATACGTATATACGTATGTAAATACCTGGAATATGTAATTAATAATAAGGAACACAAAAAAAAAAGAAATATAATGATAATCATGGAGGAAAAAGGAGCAGACGATCAAAAATCCAACAGTGTCTTTAGCTTGGGCATATAAAAACGATTTTTATGCACAACAAACAGAAATCGAATTACACAAATCGTCGATGAAGAAACTGAAGAGAGAAAAAGCTGGCCTTAAGGCGACGCAATGCTCGTTTCTTGATCGACCGAGTTATCGGCATTGCAGTTTTTCTTACTACCTATACGAAAAATGGAATGAGATGATAAATCGCGATTCGTGTCATCGATCAAGGCTCGTCACATGCTCAGAATTTTGGAAAATCAAAATACCAGACCAACTCGAGCATAGAATGATTTGTATTGAGTCATTTGATTTTATTTGGCATATTATTCGGTGTGAAATGAGCAGAATTTCCTTTCACTTTTCCACAATTCTACTATCGTTAGCGTGAATTACGATTTATTCTCTAATTCAGTCTTTCAAACGGTCGAAAAACTGTAAAGTCGATAACTCGGTCGATCAAGATAAATCATATCGCGCATCGTCGTCTTAAGGCCACCTTATGCAGTCGACAGATATATCCTGCGTCTTGCGTATACACAGCTAGCGATCAACAAAGTACGTAATTTGTATAAGTTTTTCAATCGTCATTGACGGTATTAACTGACAGCTTGCAATCGCAACAGCAAACGATTATTTATCGATAAAAGAGAGAAAATATTGTAGATTAAACGATCGACGAGGTTTATCGAGTTGAAGTTCTGGACATAGGTCAGATTCAATTAACCGCAAATAATAAATAAGCCAACGATTGTATTCAGGGTCGAAGTTCGATCGATTCGGCATAAAGAGAAAATGATATTTTTTCAATCTTTTTATTCATTTATTAATAGCTATAGGCTAAGGTCACTCCTGCAGTATAACAGATATACCATAACGACTCTCGGTAAGATAAAGATAAACTTGAAATAAATAATGTGTAACGCACGTACGTACGCTGCTACTTACACAGCTACACCAAATCACAGTGGGCCAAGTTCACTCGGTGATATAAAAATATGCCCATATAGGTTCCAGACGAGATTTTATTATGACGTGTAATGACCGCAGTTCATTTTGATAAGAAACAAGGCAGAATGAGCAGTCTCAAGGGACTGTACTCAACAGGCACTCACGATTTATCAGTTTCATAAGTATCAAGTTAATAGAGGATAAAAAATAGCGATATCTATTTTTGTAGCTAAACTATCAGAATAGATGTCATATCCTGAGATTTTTTGCCAGGGGCATAATCCCCAACCGAAATTAGAGTAACGCTCCAAAAGACTAGAGTTTTGGGTCAGCGCAGTAGGCTCGGGCGGTCCGGACGGACGAAAAACTCTGAAAAATGATGAATCTTTGTAGGTAAACCATCATAATAGATGTAATATCCTAAGTTTTCTTGCCAGGGGCATAATCCCCAACTGAAATTAAAGTAACGCTCGAAAAGACTATAGAGTTTTGGGTCAGTGCAGTAGGCTCGGGCAGTCCGGACGGACAAGAAGCCTGAAAAAAATGATGAATCTTTGCAGGCAAACGATCAGACTAGATAGAAAATCATAAGTTTTTTTGCTAAGGGCATAATCCTGAATTGAAATGAGAGTTATGCTCCAAAAAGACAAGAGATTTGGGTTGGCGCAGTAGTGTCGACCAGTCCGGACAGACAAAAATCGTCCTTAGGAAGGCAAATTCATAAGGCACTCTAGAGATATACTTCGTGTATAAAATGAGTGCCTAAAAATTGATTTTACTCTCTGCGACTGGTGCAGACTAATTCACGTATCTTTAGGAGATGTTCATTCGGTCTATAATCAAACTCATTAACACTTTGTTACAGATTTTTTTAATTGCTTTTTATCACCGTATATGGGATTTCGAAATTATTTAATCAATGTTCAAGAAATTTGCGAGTATGAAATTATTGCACGGGGTTTTAAACTTTGTTCCTAAAATCCATGTCGTAATTTTTAGGAAAACAATAAAAAAACAGACTTCTATACAAAATTTCGAATTCATTTGCGACGATTTCGAATCTTCAGAAACGTTCCAGTTCAGTATATTAAAATTTGAAAATATCGGAATACTGGCAGTCAAAAACTCGGAAACTCCAAGGATCCAAAAATTTAATAAAAAAGCACAGAGGCTTCATGCAGACTTCCCGGGAAATGATACTCTTTTCAAAAACTGTGATTCGGCAATATTAAAATTTCTGAACTGAATATGAAACTCGGTGTAGTCAGATACCTCGTACAGAGTATCAGCAGAATTTCGGACCCCTAAAAAAACGTAACCACAGCCCACTTATAGGAAATATAGAAAAAGATATCGAGAGGGTGTAGAGCGAGGGAGGTAGAGACCGCTGCAGGATCAGTTTTAATTGATTTTTCGCATAATCCTCGTTAAGATATTAAGGATATTATCCCCTTTCGGTCTCATTTAGCTATACATAGAACGAAGCTTGCGGACCCCATTTCCGCTCTGAGCCACTAAAATGAATCCAATAATATCGGCAGAGAAAAAAACCCGGCGTACGGATAAAGTGAAAAAAAAAAGAAGAATAGAACTTCAAAAACTGTCTGGATGATAAAATAATTCTTATAGGGAGGGGAGGGAGGGGATTGATGAAAATTACAATCATCAATTTTTTTCCCCTAGCTCTCTGCCTCATCTGTAAGATTTTTTTTTTCTATTTCACTTATTTCATCACGAAAATTCCTTTTTTTTTTTACACCAATTCCTGAAGAGTCGCATGCTGCAGGCGCGGTTGTGTTAATCCTTCAGATACTACGCTTTCGAAGGATTTCAATTATTTGAACACAGGAACGTCGATGCATGGGCAAGAGAGTAGTTCCAGCTCGTCTTGGCGCCAACCTACCTCTTCACAAACTCTGGAAGTAGGAGGTGATCAGATCACGCGCACTGCGTGGGTGCAGTAGCTGACGAATCTTAAGATACGAATCCGCATCGAGTATATTTTTATACCTGCAGGATACGCGAGATAAAATCAAGGTGGAATTCAAACGGTACAAATATTACAACCGAATTGAAGAATTTTTGGAATAAATTTCTGTGCCTCTCGGATCATCGAGTGTTGCTTCTAGTTTCACGCGATTTATTTGGAAAAGCGGAGCTGAGGTGACAAATTACTTTCCACTCGTGATTAAAAATTGAGAAAAATTTTTGTTTCCCTCATTCTTCAGTTTTCCATAAATAAGACCAAAATTTAGATAACGGGACGGAAACTCGTCTGGTCATCAGATTACAAAAGTTCTCTTTCCGAAGAGTCAAAGAATAAAAGATATGAAATCGAATAACTGCTGTGGGATCATCTGGATCGCGAGAACTGCTTTTACTCTGACTGCCTGCGTATATAGCTTTAAGATGCGATGATTCATACGTCCGGACCTTAGCCTGATCACGCTTCAAAAGAATATATTACAAAAACCGTTCCTGGACGAACCTGATTATATCCTTCAAAAAAATATCCTATTCAATTATTATCGTGTTATTAATCAACTTCCTGCTGTCCTTTTTATGGCTATAATAGTCGTAAAATCGGTACCCCGAAGATGACGATAGGAAATGGAAAAGAAGTGAAAAATTTTTCAGTCCGAATATATAATTTTCATTCAGGTATTCTATCTTTTCTTCTTTCTTTCGTTCTTCATTTTATCGTGGCATTAATCTTCGTACGGGGTTGCGGGCATTTAACCCGATGAAAATTAGCCTCCTCGACACGGTGCGTCGAGTCTGGGTACTCTTGGTAAACTTTAAACAGTTCCCGCAAGAGCCTGTGCACGAATGCGCGGCTGTACAGAATTCGGACCTTCGAGGACCTTCGTAAGTAAGTTCCTGGGAGTTGGAAGGATTACGCGAGTTGTAGGACCAGTTTGTTCCGAGCACGTGGACTTTTTATTCCCATTTGAAATTTGTCTTTTTTTTTTTTGTTGCTTTTTCGGTTTTGTTTTCTGTTTTTTGTTTCTACTTCTGGGTTTTTTTTTTTTTTTTTTTTTTTTTTTCGAGGTAGGTATAACCAGTTTGACTCGTCGCCCACGTATGTAACATACGCGGGATACGTGCGACATATATATATAATGAAACATCACGTAGGTATGTGATCTCTCGCAACCTAATACTAAATTGCACCGCGCAAGCTCGTAAGCTCTCCTCCCCTTCGTTTTCTCGCAATATTTTCGCCCTCTCCTTTCTTCCTTCCTTCCTTCCTTCACCTATTCCTTCACTTCTCCCCTCCTCTCCCCTCTTCCCTTTTTTTGTACATACCTACTTCTTCCTTTGTTCGAAAATTGGGAAGAGTTCTTTGCTCGCGCACCCTTCAGAAATTCGGAGGAGGACCTCGCGGTTCCAGCTGAGCTGCAGACGGCGGGACTACGCGGGAAACTCACGAGTTTTAACCGGATATAATTCTCCTACTCTCGACAATCCTTCTCCCGCAGGAATCTTTTTCCTATACATCCAGGAACAGTTGCTGGTGGGTCGCGATCACTAAGGAACAAACTTTATAACTATTATTCGCAATTAGGCAGATTTTTTAAATTAGTCAAAGCTTAATTTTAGCTGGAGAATCCTGAAGGATATCCGCACCTAGCACTTCGGGACTTTGCTTTTGATTTTTGTCGAGAACCGGAAGTCATTCGTTCCTTTAAACGACTTTCAAGTTTTCCGTATGCGAGCTTTTTGATTCACGCGGTAAATGGGAATTAGAAATCTTTTTATCAGAAACTACAGTGAGAATTCTTTTATACTTCCGTCAATCTACTTCGCACAGAAAGAGAAGAAGTACTTGTACATCAAATTTTCGGCAATTGGTGTGAAGTTTTATTTTCGGGAGATTTTTTACCCTCTTATTCCTAATCTGAACTCCAAACGGCCTATAAAGTTGAAAAAACGATTCGATAGGCTTGGAGATTCTTCTTCTATTCTGGACTCGAACATTTTGACATCAGATTCCCTTTCAAAGTAGAGTAACGCTCCAAAAGACTAGAGTTTTGGGTCAGTGCAGTAGGCTCGGTCAGTCCGGACGAACAAGAAGCCTGAAAAAAATGATGAATCTTTGCAGGCAAACGATCAGACTAGATAGAAAATCATAAGTTTTTTTTGCTAAGGGCATAATCCTGAATTGAAATGAGAGTTATGCTCCAAAAGACAAGAGATTTGGGTTGGCGCAGTAGTGTCGACCAGTCCGGACGGACAAAAATCGTCCTTAGGAAGGCAAATTCATAAGGCACTCTAAAGATATACTTCGCATATAAAATGAGTGCCTAAAAACGATATTCAGACTTACGAGGACAATTCCACAACAAAATTTCATTCTGTTTCGGATTTAAACTGACGTATACCTAGACACACGTCGAATGAATGAGTCCCGTGGGGACTCAGAACGTGAATAATGCAGGAGAAATCAAACGTAAAATCCTGGAGGTCCGAAATCGTAGGAGTATAATAATAAATGAAGACCGAGGAGCAGGAGGGGACAGGATCTTCAGCTTGTGTATGTACATACTCCACACATTTACACACCTCATACTCATCGTCCACATACATGGACAGTTAAGATATACTCGCATCACCGTGTCCAGAGCTGCACGGTTCAAGGTGTAAACCACGCGACGCATAAGACGTGTGAGATGGACAACGTGCCTCGCCTGTAAGAGAAGATGAAGATATGTGGTTGAATCTTTCATGGTAATAGTTTGACTTTGATTTGCCGTTCGTGGAGCACTTTATACCTACGTATACGTCTCTTAGAAAGTCCTGCATGTACTAGCGAAAGGCTCAATTGTCATATAACAGGAACGTATACATCTCTGTCTGCTTTTATCTTCTTTATGGACTAAAACGAGAAAAGTTTATACTGTCTTACCGAAGTCTGCAGACTTTGTGACCCTCATATTCGAAGACAATTCTTTCGGTCTTCAGCATCCGCTTCATCAGGCGGAGAAACACGTCATACACGTCGAGAGGACTACGCTCAAGAGCTCCAGACATGAATGGAGACGGTGATTGACGATTACTGGCCACTGGAGTATTTATCACAATTAGAACCCTCGATGGCTCGATCGGGGTTCCCGGCTCTCATGATCGATGCGGTGTAATAATCAGAAGACTAGGGTAGGAGGAAAAACGAGATGCAAAGACTACGAATTTTTCTCGAAATTTAAAATTTTGTGAGAAAGCATATCCTACTGATGTTGAGACAGGATTCCGCACAAATTTTGGCTAATTCGGTTCATCAAAATTGTTCAATATTTATGTCGAAAAAGCTCGTTGCCTCAAGAAGTAAGAAGCAAAGAAATTTGCCCGAAATTTTTCAAAAACACAATTTTCGGTCCCATTTCTGAACCCCTCGATCGATTCCACTCAAATTCAGCATCAAACCTGAAAATTATTCAGAGTATCTATGTACCAAATTTCTTTGAAATCGGTTCATTAGTTCAAAAGTTATTCAAGGTGAAGTATCCACAGTCTCCAAGTTCCTTGAAGATCGAAAATAGGAATACGAAGAAGAGCTTGAGCATCGATATGTATCTGTCCCACTACACCGAACAAAGGTGATTATAATATCACAGACATATCGTATAATCGCGAATACAAAAAGGAAGATACAAGGCTCAAAGGTTCGTGATCTTCTGTATCTACTTAGCCATTACAATTACGCGTATATGTATACAGTATAAAGTGCAAAAACAGTATAGACGTAGAGGCGCCTTGATGGTTAAAAATATACCATGAGTTATCAAGAGACTCGGTAGAGTCCCGCGCCGAGTGTACATTAAAAAGAATTTTTAAGCGCGCGTCGTGAGGCGGCGAAGTCGGGATAAAAATATTATAATAATCTTCTATCCGTTACTGTTCATATCGTTTTTTATCTCATTATCAGATTGCAGCATCGAGTGTACCGCGGGGCAGGAAACCGCACAATCGATTAGCGAGTTAGGATTATTATTTACGTTCTATCCCCGCCGCAGGGAATGCTGCAGTATTTCCAATATACTAATCCTTGACCACTAAGTGATCGGTATCGAAGTCCGCATTACGGTATTTGCTGCCGTAATGGAAGCGATTAAGTATACGTAATGTCTGAGTATAAGTGACTTACAGAAGAAGAGTATAAAGAATTGAAGAAAGCGAGACATCCTCCAGCACTTTCGCGAATCCGAAGGGATCGAGAAATTTTACATCCCCCAAGGGAGGAGGGGAAGGACGGTAATATTGCTACACGGTGTGTCGATGACGATAAATCCTTGCTTATCTGGTAGCTCGTAATTCAGATATTCACCGGTTCAAACGGTGGACGTCTTCGCCTTTTTTTCTATCTCTCTTTCTTTCTATTTCTTTCCTTCTTTCTCCGTTTTCTCCAGCCTCATGCATAGACGTCCTTCTTTTTTCGCATATATACGGAAAGAAGACTCGGGTCTTTGAGAAGCGCTCGAGCATGCGAAGGTCATGTCGCTGATCTTTGCTCTGCATAAACGTCACACACATGAATATATTAACACGTGCGGACACATGGATATAATATCCGTGTCCCATGGATATGACTAGACCGTGAATAAAATCGGGCGTGAAGGAATTATTCCTCCGTTTTTTTTTCGGCTCTTTTTTGCAGATCCTTCAGCGTCTATTTCTACAGGGCGTTCAAAAGGTAAATGATGCAAAATAGACGATCGTGGGATGAGATTAACGATAACCAAATTTATAAATTATAATTATAACGCAGATGCAATATATCACATGTATAGGTACATATGTAGGTATATAATATACCTAGAGATTAAACCAAGATCGTCATCTCAGATGATATCATATATATCTATAGATAACACACAACACTGCCGGCTATGTGTCAAGTTTATTGTATAATCCAGTATATTGGTGACGTAGACGTATATATTATATACATACATATATATATATACCCGAAGGGCGGAGGATCACACACATACCTATATAGTATATAATAGGTCGTCGAGGTCGTAATATACAGCAGAAACGAGTTTCTCGATGAAAGCGAAACAAACGAATCGATTCATCGAGCCTATATACTTGCGGGACCGTATATAGGTATACATACATAATCATCAACGATACTTTTTGTCAACATTTTTTTCGTTTTTTTTCCCCCCAATTTTTTATTTATTTTTTTTTTTTTGAATCCATTTCCATGACACGAGTATAAGCTACATTCATATACTTCGACCATATACCGTTCACTTATACTCTCATATACATATATATATTTAATAATTATATCGACCAATGCGTTCGTATATATGATCGATTGCGGTCTTATATATTGCTATAAATTCTTCGATTGATCAAGTTTTTTTTTTTTTCTTCATTTTTTACTATCTCATACGATTTTTACTCAGATATATAGCTGCGTCGCTATATAATATACACGGTGCAGATAGAATAATAAATTAATCAAATATTGAAAACCTTATTAACCTTGTTAAGCGGTCGGGAAAGTTCTCTTATGTATTAGCAATTGGCTAGAGCGTTTAAAGAGACATCATCTGAAGCCTCTAATAGCTATACGCATTATACATACATATATCCTTATATATGAAATTTCTATGTGCAGCTGTTATGAACAAATAGACATATATATATATTTTTTGTCAATTATATTTATTGTATGCGTATTGTGTGCGTATGTATGTATTGTATGTATATGTAGCCTCAATTAGAATTGCGCAATATCCATATATGTATACATATATGTGTACAGATATATAATAGGTATATATATACAAAATACATATAAATATATATATATGTATATATGTAAACACGCGTATATTTAATTAGAAACTCGTTATATACATACAATCACTTTATGTATATACATATACACCGTATGACATCAGTATTCCTATACATACCATATATATATGTATAATACTTGCGATCGAGACGTTGGGTAAAAGTGAGCTCAATGATCTGTCAAGAAAATTCTATATGTACAGCTATATTACCGCGCTATATATATATATATGTATAAGTTATTTATAGAATTTTCTTTCATTTATCATCGAATCAACTGTATATACATACATATCCATCATACCTATACCTATAACGTACCCATATATATACATATATATATATATATAGATATATACATATATAAACATTATTTCGCGGTATTGTGGTATTGTATTGATGTATGCTAGTACGGAGAGGTGAAACTGACGTAACTGTCTTTATTATACCCTATACGCTGTATACCGTTGTTAAGATTTTTTCTTTTTTTTTTTCTTTTTTTTTTGCATATTTGGTTTTCATTTGTAAATTTTTTTTTTCAACTTTTTTTTTCTTTTTCTTCTTGTTTTCTTCTTCAAAACCGAGATAACAAGTAAGAAATATCTTTCAAAATTGACAACTGAATGAAATGTGAATGAAATTTGAATACATAAAATGAATAATGATTCCTAGAAGATTATTGAATACCTATATAATGTTTGTATATCGATGATCAAACGATCCTTTGAAAGGGACGTTAATAATGGGAACCATATCAGATATAGGAAGTATTAACGTGCGATAGACTGCAGCTAAGAATTAATTAATAAGGTTAATAAAATTATGTAAATTTGTTTAATAAAAATATTCCGAGCCACGCTATGAAGGCATCGTACTGTATATATGCCTGTGTATACATCGACGTTTCGAATGTTATATAGATACCTAGAACGAAAAAAAAAAAATCAAAAATCAAACAAAAAGAATCAAAAATAGAAATTGTAATGAAGACCGTTAAAATTCGAAGGTTAAATTAGTAATCGAATGACGGTATACCTATATATATAATATATTGTATATAGTCATCGTATATACATATGCATATAACTGATTGTGAGGCAATATATAATAATGTATATATGTATACAAACGTTTTAGCTAAAAGCGATAAAAATTCTTGAAAATGGTAAATTTAACATAAATCTATAACCATTTGACTCATATAGGATATACGTGCATGCGTAGGTCGAACTTACAGCTATAATATATAGGAGTGCGCATAGTGCTTCACCGTTTTCTTTTTTTTCTAATTTTTTTTTCTCTTCTTCTATTCCTTTTTTTCTTTTTATTTTTTTTTATGAAATAACCTACCGCGGCAGATGGCCTATAATATAAAATTAGTTTCTTCGCCCAAATAGATAATATATTATACATATAGGTATATATCTATTAATACCTACACACGTATAGGTATACATATATCTATAGGTATATCTCAAAGCTAGACCATGCAGTTTCTTCTTCTCGTTTTCTTTTTTTTTTTGTCTTTTTGTATCCTCGTTTTGTCTTTTCTCTTGCTTTTTCTCTTTCTTTCTTCACTTCCTTTTACATGATCGAAGGTACGGTGGCTAAACGTTTTCAACTAATCACACAACACGTACTCGACTGCAATGTGACGATAGAAACTATCTACACGGGGTTTTTTTTCTTTTTTTTTTTTTCCCTACTCTTCTAGTTATTTTCTTTTTTTTTTCTTTTTTGGCTCGGAATCAAATTCGACTATACATATATACATATACGTGTATATATGTATATTTTTTGTTCAAATACCTGTATAATATATTAGCTTATTGTGTTTCTATCCGAACAGCACATCAAAATATAAAACAACGACACCGACGAATTATCTATTCTCGTCGATTAGTCTCGTGTATTCGTATTCGAGCAGGTTAGAAAATGTAATTCGAGAATTGTTACACAGCGTCACACGCGATTCGTCCCAAATCGGTCGACCATGGGAACCGCGGTCTTCGTCGTGATCGTTTGGCGATTTGATTACAATACATGGATAAATATCCATCTCATATATACTCGATGAATCACAGCTATGTAATTAATATACATACATGTACCTATATAATCGGCAAAACTTCGTGTAGAACCTTTTTTTTTTTTTTTTTTGCTAATATACTTGGCGCGAGACTCTACCGAGTCTCTTGATACGTGTACAGCTACTATATACGGTCCTCGCTGCGCACACAATTTATGCATCCTGGATTGCGTCGCGCTGCACTGTGCTCTTAATTTTATCATACCTACCTGCACAAAATTCTGTAACGAAGAAAAAAAAATTTTTTTTTTAAAATCGTAGCGACACGAAAAATAAAGACGAAGAAATTTAGTTAATTCTATGCCACTGCCACGGCTGCTCTGTGTTCCACTCGAATAAGAAGAAAAAGGGAAGAAAAAAAAAAAGGAAAAAAAGTTAAGAAAGAGGTAAATCGTACGACTCTCATTGCGGCGAAACGGCCGCATTCATTTCGTGGCCTAAATACGAGGCCAAGTAGGTACCTTGGTAATATATATATAGGTATATAATATACATATATACACTATACAGGTATATACGTATGGTATGTATATTTACCATACGTATATGTATAATACGTAGGTAGATGCCACGCGCTCTTCGATTCTTATCACGGTTGAAAATTTTTTGTTTACAATTAAAGATAAAAATTCTGTCAACTCGGCCGTTGTTGTATATATGTATATACCTATATAGGTATACATATACTTATAAAAATACTATACATAGGCGTTTACGTATCTACATAGAATATTTTACACTATTAGGAGAGAATGATAGAAGAAGAAAGAAAGAAACGAAATAGAAGACAAAAAAAAAAAAAACCAAAGAAAGAAAGAAAGAAAGAGATATCAAAGAGGCAAAATACTCGCGGACGTAATAGGCTCCTTACCTAATCTGTCTTCTATATACCTGCTAGATTTTCCTTTTTTTTTTTTTTAATCTCTTGTTCCCTTTTTTTTAACCATAATACAGTTCGTATAATATGATGACGACGATATCAGATAGGTTAACGCACTTTACCCGAAGCTATATAGCTGCCTTTCAAAATATCTATCTATAATATCTATATCTAGATACATATTCTTATTCTATATACATAATATGTAATATTTAGCCAGCTGAATTCAGGCGTTACGTTTCTAAAATTTTCGCTAGTCTGACTTTTATAGGAAAAAAAATAGTTAATTGAACAAAATATTTTTCTCTATGGTCGCAACTGAATATTTAATCGATACAACTAAATATCTCTAATTGGTCTAATCGAGTATCATATTATAATCTCCATCAATTTTTAGTTACTCCAATTGAAATTCAGTTTCATCAATTATAAATATATTCAGTAATTATCGCGACTATAGGAAAAAAATATTTCGTTGAGTGCACTATACTTTTTTCTCACTGTGTATGTATGTATACGTAATATAATCAGACGATTTTCTATATAATTTTATACAATGAATCAATTACAGATTTGTAATATGTATGGGATGACGCATTTTGACCGACTATAATTTTTTGATTCTTGAGTCTCGTATGAAAATTTGTTAGTTTTTTTTTTGTTTTCATTTGAAAATCCGCATCACCGATTGAATTTGTTTTTTTTTTGAAACACATATAATTGTCACAGTTTAAATTTTGCTGTAAGAAATTTTTGATTACAGTTTTTTTTTTTTTTTTTTTCAGTAATTCTAAAAAGCAAAAAAACAAAAAAAATAATGACAATTTTTATCAAAATTTCACCGAATTGTCTCTCCTTGACAGATCGAATTTTTTTTTTTTTTTTTCCGCGGGTGTATCCGCGTCCAGTGGAATACGTTAGTTTTTAAAATTGCTGCATGTTACGTAGTATACGATATGTTCACACTTTCTCTCGAAAATACAAAAATAAAAAACTAAAAATACCAAGACGAAAAAAGATTCTGAGATAGTTGTACCGCAATGTCTGAAGAATCGTATTGTATAGCTATACAGAAAGATAAAACGGCGTATAGATGACGTAAGGTGCGGGGAAGCCTCGTGTCGTCGTTTATTCTTTTCATAATTCTTATATCATCTAGCGGTGTCGATGCCGGTGTCTTGTAATTTACATAACCGTATAACTAAAAAATGAAAAAGAAAATACAAAATCAAAAATCAATTTTCCAAGTAAAAATCACGGAAATAAAAAAACACCTTTGAAAATTGACGGATTCCGCACTGGACTTCGTAACAAGTGACGTCATATCACGTGAACATTTTTTGGGAACCGAAAGATTTATTCATTTGCCTATTTTATTTATTTTGTTTATTTATTTTTTCATTTTGCAGGAATTTGAGCAAAACTTGATCGTAGCTACAAATTTGCCGGATTAAGTTCAAATTGTGGGCACGTTTTAATTCCGGGATACGGGTACATATACATATATCCATAATGTATATGTATTAAAGTCACGACTATGATATTCACTTTATACAGGATTGTCGAAAAATTTTACAGGAGTGGTTTTTTTAGATTCTTTATACTGCATCAGATAAGATCTTCAACGTCCGTTTCTTGAACAGGTTTTGTCTAAGTCATGCGTGCCCAGTCTACCCGAATAATTTTATTTGAAAATAGTTTTTGTTTTTTTTTTGTTCCTTTTCTTCAAAAAAAAAAATGAATAGTAAAAAAAAAAAACGCTTCTTCAAAAAACAATAAAACAAATCGAGTAATCCGCTGTTCCACAGAATTGGCCGCATGGCTACGGGCTCCTTGTCAACGACGATTAATCCAGCTATATATATCCGATTAGCTACAATAGATATAACAGTTGGCAAAAAAAAAAACCGAAAGAACAAAAAAAAAAAAACGATACAAAAAAAAAAAGAAACGAAATCGTTATACTGAACAGCTGAGAAAAAACTATATTGTACACGTCTGTGTCAAGTGACCGGAATGCTTGTCTTGTTTTTTTATTTTTTATTTTTTTTTTTTTTGCACACTCTTCGGCTTCAAAAATCAACTCGAATTCTCGAATTCGATGTGAAAAAATTGAGTCGTATAGATTATATTAGCGATTTGAAGGAGTATCAATTTTCGATCGGTGATTAGTTTAAATACGAATGGAAAAGCCCTGAATCCCCCCCCGCCGAAGAAAAAAAAAAAAAAAAAAAAAAAAAAACGAAAAACAAGGAAATTAGAAAAACACATAAACTTTGGTGCTTTTTTTTAGCTAATTTTTTTTGTTATTTTTTATTTTTTGTTTTCAATTTGGCACAGGTATATATCAGTCTTCGAATAATTGTGGTATAATATACCTAATCGTAACGAGATCAGTAGTAAATTCCTTGATTCGTTTAAGAATGAGTCGACCTAATTATAAGGCGGTTACTTATCGTGACAGGTAAAGGTTATTGATAACGTAATTTGCGGAAAGATAATTACATAGAGTCGAGCGTAGAACATCAGTTCGATTTTTAAATATTAGAAATTTTTTTGAGGGAGGCTGCGAAGTTTTTGTATCTTAAGAAAACAAAAAAAATAAAAATATAAAAAATATCGAAACTGTAATTGATCTAGAATTTGGGGAATGCCAAGTGTATCAAAATTTCACCGAAGTCTATCCGTCGACGATAATTAACGAACAATCAAACCCAACGTAAAAACAAAAAACAAAAAATTGGTACAAATTTGTCAAAATTTCTGTATTTATTACATCCACCCGAAACCTGTGTAATAAATTATTCCCATCGAATTGAAAAAAATATCTAATTCACTCGTACTTATGAGGAAATAAATCTTCTCGTCTAATTCCTGGAGATGAATAATTATATACTATAATTTCTTTACTCAAATAACTGAAATAAACGGGAAAAAAGATGAATTCCTCTTTCTCTTCTTCTCACATAATTACGTTTGTCTTGATAGATTTCTCAAACTCCGTTTATCGATTTTCCCAATACGTATTTCCAAAATAAAGATTCTTCAAATTCCATAATAATAGATCACGATCAGAAATATCTATATATATCCCGTATAATTTGACCATTCCTACGATAATTTTTGGCGATGATTCACTCGTCTAATGATCATCAACATACAAATAAAATTTTGAACTCTTTTATATCATAGCTATAAACTATAAGTTGTTATAGGCGTGCCCGTCAAAGGCGAGGCAAAGACCGCATCATACATGATGTCACATTGCTATTACGTATACTATATATATACGAGATGATCTTGCGACTTGCGTGAATGCGTTAGAGCCGCGCGGTACCATGAATAAAGGGTTTTTAACTCAGGTCAAAGGCGAAAGTTCTCAGCTGTCGTATATACTCAGGCCCCGATTCTTCGGAGATAATCCTCTCTTTCATTTTTTATTTTTCGTTTTTGTCTTTCTCTTTTTTTCGCCTTTTTGTTCCTTGTCATCCGCGAGACTTGGACCATCATCCTCACGGTAAACCAGAACCAGAGATGCCTCGGATTTGAATGGTAGGCTTCAAGTTTCGGTAAATAATCCCATTCGAGTCGTGCATGGGAGGGAACTAATAGTAAGTGACTATATATCGAACCGATTCAGATATAGCGGAAAGAAAATTTCATAACTTGATAAAATGTTGAAGCTTTTCGACCATCTTCTCTTCTTTCGAAGGCCTGAATCCTCTTGTGTTGAAAAAAAAAATTAAAAAAAATGAAGAGAAGATGGTCTCGCTCCACTTTTACAATATCAGTGATTCAACCCGCGTTCTATTTATCGCGATTATCTCACACGTTCCAGTTCTCAAACGTTCGCTCAAATTAGCATCATCGTTTAACGTTTAAGATAAACAAACGTTATTCTACTAACAAACATATATATATATATATCGCATAAGATCTTGGAAACCGATGAGCGTTCATATAGGTCGATGCGATTTTCACGAATTCGAATTCGAAGAAGAAAAATGAAAAAAAAAAAAATTAGAAACCGTATAACAAATCGACGACGATTCTTATACTTTGATCCATTTTCTTTACTTTTTTCGCAAAGCGTGATTCAATTTCAACGAATTAACTCGATCGTTATCGGATTATCGCGAATCGCTATCCGTTAAATCGTTATCGTTGATAGACTGATCTTTGATCGACTAATCGACTGCAAATAGGTGGATATTGTTAACCAGTATACCAGGAAAATACAAGAGTTGGTACTACTTACGGTGCTTATAGTAACTAGTATAAGTTTTAGCTGCAGCCCAGACGGTATGTCATCGACCGTCTCCAGACCTTAATCTTAATGGGGTACCTACGGTTTCTTCATAATTATATTAACAGCCTACGTGGTGTAGGGTTAGATGCGATGTGTGTGTGTGTGTTTCTTTGTATTTGTAGTTCCTCACCGTTCAGTGACCACTTAGAAACTATTTTTTAGTATAGATATACGTCGTACAGTAGTCGCAGGAGTTGCATGTCGTACTAGAGTCTTTATATACAGAAATTAATGTACCTACCACACTTTATTCTGCTCTTCTGATCTTCGGAGTTTAAAATTGAAGTAGCAGTCTTGCAGGGTCTTGCAGATGGTGGCTCGAGTTGCAGCTGATGCGGTCTCAGAAGGATCTGAATTACTCATCAGTACGTGATTTTTTTTTACATGGACCAGGATGAAAGTTCCGAATTTTGATATACCGAACTCCGACGGTAATATCGAAGATCCGAAATCGGCTGAAATAAATTCGCCATTTTAATTATGATTGTCTTTCTATTTGTCAAAATTAATCCACTTTCGGATCGATGACCGAGGGAATCGTGATACTTTCGAACAGTTAAAAGGGAGCTGATGTCTTGATTTGTTTGCTTTAGAGAAAGCGACCCCAGCTCATTCGACCAACCGCATATATTTCGTAACCTATGCGTATGCCTGATGCAAAACCTTACCATTTACGGCCACCGTTACCATCACCACATCTTCGTTACTTATATCATATTCCGTATGGTAATAGCCCGCGGTTCGCTTCTGAAGATTTATACACGTATGCACGCGTGTATCTGTATACGCGATTTGCTACGCGCGTGTGAGTTGTTTTGTATATGTGGAGCGATATGCGGTGACGCATATATGAGTTAAAGTGCACATTAGTGCCACCGATCGATCAAAATAAATTGAAAAAAAATTTTTATATCGAGATAGTTTAATAACCGAGTAGCTGTTATTATTTATTAAATTTAATTTATAGCCACGTTTCGTATTCATATACGCGTAACATGCGTTGCTTGATCGAGATGGTATATAGGATAATTCAGATTTAGTGCACCAAATTTTTTTCGTAGATTCCTCGAGATATTCCAAGACTAAATTCCCTTTACCAAAAATTCGAGGGTCTGATAGTTTCCGAGCTACGGAATATCTTAATTGACCAATCGCAGAGCAGCTGGAACCGACCGAGTCAGGACCGAGTCGGAAGAATAAAATTATCAGTACCCGTGGGTCTCAGATTGTAAAATTTTATTTTCGGAGGTAACCTACGGAAAACGAAAATAAAATTTCACAGGCAAAGACCCACGGGTACTGCTAATTTTATTCTTTTGACTCGGTCAACTCCATCTGCTCTGTGATTGGTCACCTAAGATATCGCGTAGCTCGGAAACTATTGGACCCTCGAATTTTTGGTAAAGGAAATTAAGTCTTAGAATATCTCGAGGAATCTACCCAAAAAATTTTGTGCGTTGAATCTGAATCATTCTGTTTATTCGATGGTCGGATCTACGGCGACTAGCTATAACAGCGAAAGTACACCCGTGATGTATAAATACATACAGATAAACAGCTATATGTATATCAGTTATTCATTCAACAAACTCATTTAGTGTTTGTCTATTTATTAGTGTCAATCTTCCTCCGTCCAATGACGCGCTTGTCTTCAAGTTAGTGCTAATAGGTTTTACCACTTATCGCAAATACATGAATGGAAGATCCAGGGTCTGTGAGTCTGTTATTTCAATCTTCATACCCCACTCGCTATGTATCTTCTTTTAGTCATTCTCGCGATGCTTGAATTAGACGTTCATGGGTCTAAAAGTGCACGAAGAACAAAAAAAGGAAAAATTCATTTCATACGAAACGCAAAAAACGAATCTAGAACTGATACTTCAGTCGGCAAGTACTTGATGGGAAAAAAAAACTTGTTATTGCGGTTTGGAACTGTAAACAACAATTACTATCAATATTAAAAACCGCAATGACATCCCAGCTGCGGTCGTCTCTCGTTGTCACAGAATTTCTCTATATCTTGTGATAAACCGACGCGGACTCTTAAATGGAAACGTTATCGCGAATGGAAATACTTTTCTAAGAAAAACCAATCAAACGGTATCTGTCACTAGTGAGATTCTGATTAAATCTACGATGAATAATAAACGTAGAAAGTAAACGTTGAGATAAACTTGTGGTTTTGTTCTTTGCTGTTCATATGCGTGATCAAAATAGAATATCGTTTTTATCTTCTTGACTGAGGAGTTAGAAATATGAAGAAAGAAGCGAGTTAGTCGAGTGACCTCGATCGACTGGTCATAAAACTTCCTATTTCGATTCTTGGAGCTAGAAATCGCAGCATTCTATAAGTGAAAAGTTTGATTGGAATCGAAATGTCGATTTTTTTTCATCCCCCACGAAAACTACTGGGTCAATTAACTCCGAAATTTTATCAGACTTAAGTTGGAGCAAATCTTAAAGATCGAGACTAAGATGATCAAAATCCGTTGATCAGTTCCCCAGATATCGTGCATTGAAAATATTTTTTTTGATCATTTTGGTTTTTGAATAACTCGAAAACTACCGGATCGATCAGATTCAAAATTTGACCAGTTTTAGGTTCGGAAAAACTCCATCGATTGATGCAAAGAAGGATGAAATCGGTTCATTCGTTCTCGAGATATCGTCTGACAAAAAATTGATCGTATATGTATCTACGGACCAAGATCCGAAAAGGGTCAGAGGTGGACCTCGAAACGTGGGGATCTGGTGAAAACGAAACCTTTCGGATTTGGGTTGATTAAGAAATGTTTAAATTCCTATGAGAGCCGGTTTGAAGTTCTAAATTTTGGACTTTTCGAGTTTTTGGCCGTCTGAATTTCCGTCTTTCGCAATTTTGATATCCCAAAAATTCGAAATCGCCTCAACTGAATCCCTGATTTCAACCGTTCGGAAGTTTCAAAATTCGGAACTTAAATTCAGCCGTAATCCTTCAATCTCAATAATTCTAATTATATTCCTAATTGAGTATAATCCTCGCATCGGGAGCCGAGAATAACGTCAGTGATTATAAGTCCAGTCGCGAATTGGCGCGAAGTGTTATTTATAATCGTTGCTCGATGGTACCAATCGACACGTACTTAACGGGGTTCAGGACGAAGAAGAAGTCGTCCTCGTCTCGATCGTCCTCGTCGTCGTTGTCGTCAAAGAAGAAGAAGGAGCATATGAGCTCCGCCGTTTAGAATACAAAGGAAGTTGAAAGAACGCAATGGAATTTACAGTCTCTACCGATAATTTAAATATTTGTGCGTTAGTGCGTCTATACGACATTATAACGTGTACATATGGTGCCCTAACGCGGCAGTCGAGTGTCTCCAGATGATGATGTCACTGGCTTATAAAGATGACGTAATTACACGACGTATCTTCAACAAACAAACAAATACATACATGCACAACGTAAATACAGAGACACATCGTGCTCGTGTATATTTGTAACCTATAATAATATAATATATCTCTTTCTCTTTCTCTTTCTCTTCTTCTCTTCCACCCACCCATATCTCTGCCCACCCACTCGGCACCATACAGCCATCATCCAGGCTCAAACGACTGGCTATAAACTATCAACCTAAACCTAAACTAAGGCCGAACTATGAGAAGTATTTCTAGGCCAGGCTCCAATAGTCACTGACCTTCGATCTGTCCGTCGACGCTTTTGAGCCCCGGGGGGTAGCTGTGATTCCAGCAACTAATCCCGGGAGTACTATTACACGTGTATTATTCTAAAGGGTTAACACGTGTGACGGGTATCACTATGTGTGTTTTCAGTATCGCGTACCCGGTGACAGATGTCAAAAAAAAAGGTTTTAATCGCTTCAAATCTCTGCAGAGAAAGAGAGTGAAAGGATTAAATCTTGACTTTTGACTTGGTTTTCGGTTCTTTGTTCTAATTTCGAATCGTAATTTCGACATTCAAAACGACCGATGAACAGCGATAAATCGAATATCAAAAAAGTAGCTTGATTTTGTCTAATTAGTGCTTTTCGATACAAGTCCGAAAGCGTTGATTTTCTAGTTTTTTGGGTCACTGCTGCAGGTACTGATTTCATCTGATCCATCTAATTTCCTGGATTTTAGTTGATCGGTTTTCAAAATATTTGGATCTCAGGACAGAGGAACGCATCGCGTAACATATTACGAATTTGTAGTCGAGGTATAGGTTTTGGTGCTCAGGCCTTTCGTGTAATTAATGCCCAAATTTGTAGGGATGGGGTGGAGCATTTCTATCCGTGACGAACCATAGGAAACTCGCATATAATAATTGGAAGATAATTGGAAATCTGAAACCGCCTGGCGTCGTATTAGGTTCGTTTAAACAACCCGCAATAGCAAAATGCATTCCCTGTAGATACTATACATGTTCGAGTATTAACTAGAATCGATATTTTATGGGATAATACGCCGGAGATGATAGCGACAATTAATTAGAAACTTGAAACACGAAACCAACAAGAAAGACAAAATTTATCCCATGCTGTACGTTAGCAACTTTTTCACTCATTTTTTGCTCTTTGTTCTTGAAAAAAATTAAAAAGGAGATGATCGAGAAGAATTGGAAGAATAATTTTATCTCAAACGGAACCGTTAAGACCCGTTGCCAATTTCACAGCGCACATAATTACGTCATGTTTAAAATCGTCCGGGTTTAAATTTTTCGCGGTCTGGCTACAGCTTCCGGAAAGTATATTCGAGTGAAAATTAAGAAAGAGAGAGAGGGAGAAGCAAAAAAAGAAAAACATTTTCCCATGGAGAAATTCAGGGCAAAGAACTGCACCGTTTATTCCAATGTACACGCAAATGTATAAATTAGTGGCAATTGGCAAGTCTGGAAGCAGGAAGGCTTTCATTTGATAATTTAGTCGAATTAAGTATCACACATGGCGAGTATAGGTGCAGCTAATGGATTTGAAAAATTTTAGATTTTTTTTTTTCTCAGCTGTTTTCTACTTCGTTTTTCATTCTTCTATTCTGTTTATTCGGTCCTCAATCTTCCGTGTCGACTGTGATATTTGGGCACGACTTTAAATACGGAATTCCACCTGCGTAATAAGCAAACGCAAATAGACTTACTCTCAGCTGGCTCGTCTAAGCTAAGAAATTTACGGGATACGTACCCACTAATATAACATCTTAGAATAGGTTGACGAGCTGGTGTTTAATGCCTCTGTGTTATACCACGTACCTGGTACAGTACCTAAACGTCTAATCGTTGGCAAAATTGGTTTCATTCTTTCTAGAAGAAACAAGAAAAATAAGAGAGAGAACAAAAAAAAAAGAAAAACGACAATTTGGGGCGGGTAAAGTTTTTTTCTTGAAGGGTCCTACTGGGTTTGTGCATGCAGACGGAAAATTGCCACCTTTCGAGACAATATTTTAACTGGATATTCTCAAAATTCGAATTTTCAGGAAAATGTGTCCCAAAAATTTCGTTTTTTATTCCTTTTATTATTCCAAAACCCAGCATAGCCCCCTTAAATTATTTCAATTCCTCGGATGAAATGGTAGAGCAGTAATATATCGAAAATTTCGAAGAATCTATTCGCCCTTGCGATGCACTCGTCCTAATGATCCCTGCGGCAGATTAACGTTTCAAAATGCAGCCTAGGGTCCAGCCCCAGCCCCGGCCCAAGGCCTGTGGCCCTTGGGAGAAGGACGATTCTCTCAACTGCGTTAACGGGTAAATAATACTCTTAACTCTGTTTCAAGAGGCGAGAGAGCAAAGAGACTAAAGAACTACTACACGACCTCACGAGGTAACGCCTCGGGTTTTGTACGTCTCTGTAGGCGAGCCTCTGCACAGCCCCGAAGCCCTCTTCAGTTTTTCTCTCCTCGTCACGTGGCTTGGGACTCGGCGAAGAGGCTTACCGCACAGAACCACCCTGCCCACAAACCACCCCTAATAGTCTATTGTCTGACATTCTCAGGTCCGTCTCGGTCGCCGCAACTACTGCTCGTACTCTTCCTCTTTCTCTCTTCATCCCCCTTTTTTTTCTTCTCTCTTTTTTTTCTCTCTTTTGCTTTTCGCGACTTATGTGCTGTACACAATACCTGCAACGTATGTATCATGTACATATACGTGTATGTATACGTGAGCCGGATGTTTCGATGCCAATAATCGATGGCGACCTTCCCCTTTGCGGATTTTCGAATTCCCTTACCGTTTCGATCGTTAGATTTTACGAGAAAATTCAAAGAATGTATACGATGCTGAGTGTAATCTCAACGATTTCTTCGCTGCAATGGTCTGGTGGGAAAAAAAGAGGTCAGATTGAAGTTCCGGATTTTTAAAGCTCCGAACAGTTAAAATTACGAATTCGTTTGAGAATTAAGGTTTCGAATTTTCAGAAACGTTCTGCAAGTTTGGAATATATTTAAATCGGGAAACATCGGAATACGAGAAGCTCAGAACTCCGAAAGTCCGAGAATCCGAAAATTTAATCGAGGGGCTTGGCTTTCGGAATTTCGAACCTTCAGTGGTTTTTTTTTTAATCGACTATGTAGACTTCCGGGGAAATATACTCTTTCGGAAAACTGCGTTACGGTGATATAGAAATTCAAAATTTCGACCGTTCAGGACTCTTGAAATTCGGAACTACAATCCAAACCTGAAAATAAATCCACGAATTATGAAAAATTTGTTTAAGGAAAGGTGAAACTTTTCGTTGTTTTTTAATTTTTTCATGAGAAATCGTACGTTTTTTCTAGTTCGATCGACAAGAACGACGAGATTTTCTGAAAAACCACAAAAATCTACAATTTTTTAAACAAAAAATTGTGAAATATTCTGATTTTACATAAAAATTCGTAGAATAATTCGTGGGATTAGAAATTTCCACCAAGGTACAGACAAAGTATATAAAAATTATTCATGAAGTACATAGAAATATTCCAAGTAAATAGATCAAGTTCCTTCACAGCTGATTGCTCAGATATTTTTTTTTTTTTTTTCTATACATAATAAGAAATTATAATTCCAGATTTTATGGAGCTTCGCGCTTTACACTGATTGAGTCTACCGAAGAAAAAGTGGTTCTAATTCGCGTCGTTAATCAAAACTTTTTGAAATTTTTAGGGAATATTCTACAGTGATGTGATTTCGGGGCAGACCAATTTGAGAGCACGTATTATAGCACTTTTTTGTTCTTAATTAAGTATACGTAAAAGTTGGCTTAAAATGAAAAATTCTTCGTACATCCGAAAATTGAATTCATTAAATATCGTATTGGTCAGCCGGAAATAATATCGATGTAGAATATTCCCAGCAAAATTTGAACAAGTTTCGATTAATGATGCGGGCTGTACTTAATTACGGCAACCACTTTTTCTTCGGTGCGATCAATCTATGCAACATAAAAAAGCTCCATAAATTCTCAAATAATTCTGAACTATGTCCCAATTTAGGAGTCTGTAGAAATGAATGATCCGAAAAGTAGCTTCGAAATTATCTAAAATTTGGTGAAACTTATCCTCAAACCTTCTATTCGGGTCATGTCAAAAGCTGCAGCTGGACTAAGAGTTTACGATCTTAAATAGGCACCTACCAGTTTTGATATTCTTAAGGGGATAATAAAAGCTTGGTTTGGGAAATTTGGAGTACTCCAAAATTTATTTATTTGTCAACCGAAGTTTATTTCACATCAAAAAAACTATTCTTCGAAAAACTTTGTCGTAAGGTTTCAGGCACATCGTTGGTCCAATTCAACCTCTTAAGGTCTTGCTTTCTTCAGACAGAAATTCTACATCTTATCAACGTAGGGATCGGTAAAAAAAAAATTCATGTGAAAAGTTACGGTCAATTATCCAAAATTTCCAATATTTAAGGCCACTAATTTGCAAATAACTTGGCCAACACGAAATTGTAAAAAAATTCCGTCGTTCACATGACGAGGATTTCTTTTCTGAACAAAATGAGCCTTCAACGACCTTAATCGGAACAACGATGTACCCAAAACCTTACGACAAAGGTTTTCAAAGAGAATTTCTTTTTTTTGATGTGAAATAAACTTTGGCTGACAAATAAATGCATTTTGGAGTACTCAGAATTTCCAAAAACAAGCTGTACTGGTTCCCTTGAATCTATTTTTGATCGTCGAAGATATTTTCTGAAATATTTTAAGCTACAATTTGACATTTTTTGATTGATTGATTTATTGCTGAATTACTCCTATATATTTCCAACATGTTTCCAAAGCTAGAAATTGGACTCCTTTTAAAACGTGTTTCTACCACACGTTGAAATATAATTATACAATATAATCCGTATTCCTCCTTCTCTCTATTCTTCCTGTCTCACTAAATCAGTGAACTAGTACGTGACGTGTCAACGTATTTAGGCTGTGATTTGACTCGCGTTTGAAATACTCATTATATATATAAAGCTATGTATTACATACCTGCATATATTTTCATTCCTATTTTCGCATCCTATATACAGAATTACGTAATGGCTGTGAGTTTTTTGGTCGTCGTTATACATATATACATATTTTTTTTTTATTATTTATTTTTCGGTTGACTTAAGCTCCACGTGTCCTGATCGTTTTTCAATAACCAATTCGTTCATGCGTGAGTCGTAACCTCGGGATATGAGTATATAGGTAGACACAACTATTCTAATGTAAATATATGTACCCATAGTGCGGTAATCCTTAGTCCCGAAAAATGGGACCGGGTCAAAGTTCCGGATTTTAATATTACCGAGTCACAGTTTTTCGAAAGAGTATAATAATTTTTTCACGAGAGTCTGCATAGTCGATTTGAAATATTTCGAATCGAAAGACGTCAGAGCTGTTCAAAATTCCAAAGCTGAAGGTCCTGAAGGCCAATACTCCGAAACGTGCCCCTTTATTGAATTTTCGGATTCTTGGACTTTCAGAGTTTTGAACCGTCTGCATTTCGAGCTTTCCCAATTTTATTATTATACCGAACTTTAAGGTTTCTAAAAATTCTAAATCGCCTCAAATGAATTCGTAATTTCGACCATCCGGGGCTGCAAAAATTCAGAACCTTAACCCTGTCCCCCGAAAAATTACACGAGAATGTAACGATCCTTCCCTAAATTCGTACAAGCGTGGGGGAAAAAAAGAAAAAAACTAGAAAAAAATTTTCCTCGTAACCGTCTGCAAGGGTGAAATCGACCCACAGTCTGCATCCCTATCCATATAGCATCGAGCTTTTTTTTTACGATAAAAAGGAGCGAAAGGAAAAACGTAAAAAAGATTGAAAAAAAGCAGGAAAAATTAACAAACCAAAAAAAAAAAAATAATAATAAGGGATGAAAACTAACGGCACGCAGCAATACGCGTCCCGGTGTGCACCCGTGTATCTATAGATATATGCCTCGGTAGGATCGCAGTCCCTCGCGTTGTTGAAAGTTTATCACCCACAAACGAGCATCAGTTGGCACCGCAAGCTTTGGTGAAGAGGGCGAGGGAGCAGCAGGGTCGTACTCTTTCAGCTGGTGACTGACAGACACGACGGTGGTATATGGATGTGTGATGAATGCGCCGGCGTGTTGAAATATAAATGGTCCCACGCTTCGTGGCGGGTTCTGGATTCCGGGTGCTGGGTGCCGGGGGTACCCGGGTGCCAGGGAGCGCGAATCAAATGAATATTCCACTCGTCTTAATAAAAATGTGTCTAGCTAGCAGTACGAACATTACATATATACATATACGCGTATATATATACCTCAAGCGGGAGCTGAAGGCTAAAAAGCCACGTTTAAAACTACGTGCGAAACCAGTACGAACCGTGCGTTCACGTTCACGTTCACGTTCGCGTTCGTTAAACCGCAGCTCTGACGCCTCCGCAACTTCAAAGATATTCATTTTTATTTGTAAATTTATAAACTCCGGGTAAAGCACACAAACCCCTTCTCACCTCTTACCCCCCTGCAGCCCTCGCGGTATATCCGATATGGTTAAGGGAGGATATCATCAGAAGCTTTAGGAATTACTTTATCAATTCGTATTCAGGCAATTCGTATAATCATTAATTAAAAACCTTGCGCGGGTCAACAAGCCGTGAAATCGTATACCTTATACTTATATTATACCCCTCGACAAGTTTGTTCCTTCGACAAAAGTTGAGCGGGTTGATTAAATTTTTTTTTTCTTTTTTTTTTTTTTTTTTTTTTTTTTTTTTTTTTCAAATCATTGCTGTGCTCTAAAGAAATTTTTTATCGACAAGGATTTTTATGTTTTTGTACAGATGATTACTGTACCATTTCGAGACGTATTTAGAAATTTTTTGAAATTTTATGGAGCTTCGCCTGTATCAAAATCTAAAATAATTAATCATTCACGAGAAAATAAGGAATATGGGTGACAGTTTTTAATGACGTACCAATGATGCACCACGTACGACTGTTGTACTTCGTCTGGTTACGTTTTTTTCTTTTTTTTTTTTTTTATCTTTTCTTTATCAAATCTGCAAAGGTCTGCAAAAATCTTATCGACTCGTATGCGTTTACCGCGAGATACGATTGTACACTTAATATGCGGTACGGTCGTATTATAGATATATACATACTGCTGTACGGGATGTTTGTATATAACGCAAGGTGCGTTCTCAAATCGTCCAGTATATGTATATACCGATTACGAAGAAGAGTTTCTATTTTATTCCATCACCTCCGACGATTTTCGGATGTACATATCTGGATGTGTGTATGTATGCGATCAGTTTTTTTGTCCGACGATATCTCGAGAACGAGTGATCCGATTTTGATGAATTTGGGATCAATCGACGCAGATTCTCCGAACTTAGAACTGATCAGATTCTGGATTTGATCGGTCCAGTAAATTTCCAGATATTCGATAAACAAAATTTCAAAAAAAAATAATTCAATCGACGATATCTCGAGAAAGGATCGACGGATTCCAATGCAAATTTTGGTATCTCAAGGTTTTCCGGACCGTTGATCACGAATACAAGGACAGATTTTTTTCTAACCCCTCTGATCTGAAAATTTTGAACAAATTTTTCTGTCATAAAGTTCTGTGACTAATTAAAAGACACCCTGTATACATCAGGGCACTATATACGTATGCAAAAAATAAATACGATATTAATATGCACCTTGTCTATAATGCCCGGTAGTTTTCGCGCCTACGTCAGCTAACGGCAGTACATACGAGTGTAGTATCGCGTCTTCCGTTCTTAGGTTTAGTTTACGCAAGATACGTGGTTTAAATCGTCAGCATATATGTATACTATAATAGTTTGTAGAAAATAATTAAAACAGTATAAGTTGGGTGTATACATATATGTATAGTATATGTAAAAACGTATTATACGTATATATTATAGTTATTATAGTTTATTTCCAATAACGTGAGTTACGTAAACGGTTAACTAACATAATTAATGTCTGAAACCGAAATCGAAACAAAAGGCGTTGGAAAAAACTCGCGTGGGTGTAAAAAAGATGTAAGAAGAAAGAAGAAGAAGAAGAAGAAGAAAGAAAAAAACACAAAATTGTTAAATATTCGTTAAATTATGTGTACATACAACGTTTAATACGTATACCTATGTATAATATGTACAAATGGTAGTGGTATTTGGTGTGCGATTATTAAACACTCCGGTCTAATATATGCGAGAAGAATAAATGGCTAAAATTACCTTAACAGTTGACAAATTAGTCGTGAAAGAAACGAAACTAAATGCGTGTACTCTGAGTATATTGCGAGTAGAGTTCCACTTACGGTATATAATCGTATACGATGTGTGTAGGTATTTCAGAGAAACAGAGAAATTAGAGATACGAGTCAACCCTGCAGAATTGTGCAGCTATAATCTGATGCACGAGAATTAGAAGACTGCAGTGTAATATTTAAGTCTAAATATTCCATAATCGGTGATCATAAAGTTGATCAGCAATGTCATAACTTAAATTCAAATTCCAGAAGCTGAAGATCCGAAAGGTCAAAACTCCGAAATTTGATATTTCGCGCATAGATCTCTCGTCGTGCCTCTCTACTAAATTTTCGGATTATTAGATTTTCGGAGTTTTTAGCTGTCCGCATTACGATTTTTGCCAATTTTAATATTTCGAAATTTGACGTTTTCGAAAATCCAAAATCGTCTCCAATATAAATCCGTAATTTCGACCGTTCAGATAACTTTTAAAATCCGAATCTAAGAATATAAATTTTTCGGAAATTATTTCGATAAGCTACTTTCGTCGTGAAATATATTTTTTATTTTTTTTTACTGTGATAAACTGAATTTCGTTTTCGAAAACTAGAAAAAAAAAAAAAAAATTACTATTAGGTACTCGTGAAAAAAAGAAACTACGAAAGTTTACAATTTTTTGTCTGAAAAACTACGAAACGTTTCAATTTCCTTAAAAAACAAAAGAAAAACAAATTCTTAGAAATTCGTAGAATTATTTTCACCAGTGTTTAACGTTATGTACCGTATTCCAGAAGTCGTTATTTGTTAACGTTCACTTAAAAGTCCACCGTGTATAATCCCGAGGCTCGTATAATGTTTGTTGAACTTTAAGCTCGTTGCATAACACAAAACGCGACAAGCTGTTTAATATCGTGGTCGCCGAATCGGCACGGAATCGACATCGAAAAAAATGATGTCATTCCACGCTCTCACGCATAGAGCATAGGCATAATCAAAGGCATAGGCAAATAGGCATACGACTCGATGTGTCACTATAATTAAAGTATGTATTTGTGGCACGTGCGTAACTTATGCTTGCAGTCGAATCTTCTTCTCGTAACTCGTTCTCTCCGCCCCTGGACCCCCGCGGAGAAATAATATTCAAATATTTACTGGCTAGGCTCTGGCAAAGGCCATGGAGACAATAAACACGATTCTTAAATAGATGTAAATTACGCGTGAGGAGGACACAAGTCGAATCTTAAGCAACAAGTCCATCATCATTCCTTTGACGTCCCGAAATCGACGCGTGGTCCTTAAATTGGTCGTAGTCGGATTTTTATTCTTTCATGAACCCAAAATTTATTCGCATCCTCAGGTTCCTGTCTTGATTCTAAGTCGTGCCCCAAAGTCTGATAATTTTGGCATTTTAATAACGAAACGATTTTTGCCGTTTCGCGGTAAATTTTTTTTTACTATCGCAGTATCGCTCCGAAAAATCTGAAACTCGGCACACTTCTTACCTACAGTCGTAGGTATCCCTTAAAAATTTTACAGATTTTCGAAGAAATAATTTTCGAAACTACGGAGCACCAAAAAAATTTTTTTTGTCAAGCTGTAGCTCCGAAAAATATAGCTTCAAAAAAAAAAATAAAATTAACCGCGATCAAGTGCCAAAAATCGTGTTTCATTCGAATCAGAAAATTCCAGGCATTGGGTTTGTGCTCGGAACAGAGACAGGAACCCGGGGCTGTGTGAATAGTCGTCAGCTGAAAAAAGGTCTCTAAAAATTCTCAGCTAATTCTCACTCTGTTAATGTCGTTCTAACGATGAATGAGCGACCCAAATTGATCTCTTGACGTCTATGCGTTATCCCTTAACGTTTAAAACGACGATCTTCTCTATTCAAGTACTAATATATGTTAATAGATCTCATCTTAGTCATTGAGCAAATGGCTCTGGTTCTATTTTTACCTTTTTCCTTCGTTTGCCAAACGTGAAGTTATCAGATTTTTACGACCGGATACGGAAGTCCATCTCCTTAATTTTGCGCTCTTATAACTTGCGGTTCCGTTGTCTACTTTGGCGAACACAAACCCAAACTGAATAGCAAACAACGATACAGAGTAAGAGATAATGTAGGAAAGTAAAAAAAAATTGTACAAAACTTGATCGAAGGTTTCAAAAGTCTGCAGGAGACGAAAGAATGTTCCCGAATTTAAAAACCTCTCCTTTTCTCTAAATCCTTTCCTATACTCCATCCCCGTTTTCTCCCTCTCGACTGTTTGAAGAGGTTGAAAATACAAGGGACACTTTAAACAGTAGTCAATGTGTCACATATTTTGTATCTGTATATTTTCACTACCCTCGGGGGTTGACATCTTGGTCCTGCTCTCTAATGGATCGGCCATGGAACCAGCGAGCCAAGAATGCAGCAGATCTTTTTCGTAACTTATGTAACCCTAATAAATCATCCTCATAGCTCCAGCTCGAGGAGCTTAATGTAGGTCCTAATGTTGTCAGATTCTACCAAGAAAAGCTCACGTTTTGTCACTTAAAACGCGAATTTTTAACGACGTCAGTTTTTTAATGGCTGAATCGAAGTCAGCTCTGTAAAAATGACGTAAGTCAACTGTGGACTTAATTTCGAAGTCTAATCCAGTCCAAACTGACTCCGGCTTCGCGAACTTAGTGAATACTGATGTGATTCTGGCGTGGACTAGGATCATCAAAAAAATATTCAATTTCTGCATACATTTTCAGATTTCTAATGTCCGTGTTCTAAAATAATACAAAATCTTGAACTTTCTAGAATTTTTTACAGCCAAACGAAGAAACGGTTTTGAAAAAATTCTAGTCTACGCCAGGCCTAAGCGTGAGGGTTTGTAGTAAAAAAAATTGAAGATCGATCGGACTGATGGTTGGTCAGTTATTAGGTCAACAATTATTCTATACCGTTTTTACAGAGCTGACTGATTTTTGATTCTTAAAGTTACTCACCGTTTTAACGAAAAAAAAAGCAAATTTCAAAAGCCAGTCTCGTACAAAATCAAGCTTACAAGCTTGGGGATGGTGCCTGTTGTTTAACGACAGTTTAAGGGTGTTTAAACGTGTTTAGGGTCGCAGAAGCGGTCCCAGAGGGTTTCTCCCCTCCCCGAGTCGTCAGGGTGATGATATAGCCCTAAGCAGATATAAATCCATTGCACACATACCACTCTTCGTAGACATTACCACCCTTTATGATACGAGGGGATGTGATAAGTGAGTTTTGTGATTTGTTGAGTCCGCCACTCACTTTTCGAACGCTTCAGGTTACACCGTATCGTATCTGTCCGATGCTGTGTGTGCGGAGAATAAGGAAAAGAGTACGGGTAGGTTGGTGGTAGCTTCGCTTGATACTTCGGAGCCACGTGACTGATGACTTTATACGAAAAGCGAAGAAGCTTAGAAAATTGGAACGGAATAGGAAGTGGAAGTGGAAAAGGAAGAGGAGAAGCCCGTGCCTACGAGCTTCTTATATACTTTACTCCGCGTGAAAATTTTCCACACGGAAAAAAAATTAGTATTCCTCTAAGGTTTTACTGATATATGTTGGTATCTGGACCCGGTAGGGAGCTGCGGGATCTTGTCAACGGAGAATATTGGGAGACCTCTTAGACCAACCGTATCTCTTAGTTAGTCAAGATCCTCTCCGTGTCAGATACTTAACCAACAGCTTCCGGTGCAGGGAAATTTTTTGACTTTTATAATTCGATGTATTTTTTTGTCTTCTTATATTATACTTTGTACCAATGGTATACCTATAAAGGACCCCGTGACGCAGAGTCTCGACTCTCGAAAGGAGAGTGGCTTTTTTCAACGTTCACAAAAAACGGAAGCCATCACGGACCCTTAGTTTCCGCAATTTAGTTTCTCGCTCGTCGTCTACAACGGAGAGGATTGCCTCCGGATTATTTGACCACTGTCCGCCATCAGATATATGAAAGTTCATATAAGATAACCCCGAAAGACTAGACGAATTTCTCACACTCGCTATCAGACATTGCAACACGAAGTGTTTGGAGCGGTTCTTACGGTCTCGTGTATCCCTTTCGATTCTGTTATTCCGAATTTTGAAAAATCGTAGCTCGCTTAGGGACGATCGAAAAAATCTGAAAAAAATTTCTAGTCACTTATCTTGAGCGGTACTTGGAGGAAAAAAATTCGGATCGAAATTTGAAGGAGTTTTTAGAGCTGGACTGTGGTCAGAATCGATCTGTCCATCCGTGTGTCGAATATTTGATAAAAATAGACAGTCTTAAATCCGTGTATCTGTTTCTTGGTGAAGAAAGACTGCCCTTTCGAATTCTAAAGGATTTAGACTCCGCGGGAAAGTATTTTGTCAGTTTTGGCAGCGAGTTGGAGGTTTTAAGGTACAGCAGGTATCGTCGAACAAGAGGCAATAGTTTATCAGCCGCGTCGCGAAGCCTGTTAAAATGCAAAGGCGCGGTTAAACGAGGTCTTCTTCTTGGATATTCGGCGAAACTCTTTAGTATTCCGGCGCTCTACTCTTCCCCCTCTACTTCCACCGTTGTCCCCCTCCCCCGTATTCCCCCTCATTCTTGTAACATGTTCTTCGCATTAATATACCACGGCTTAAGACAAAAGCGACGATCGTCAGCCCCGCGACCCGCAACCCACAACCGGCAACCCTCGACACACACCTCTGCTTCTACTTCTTCTTCCTCTTCTTCTATTCTTCTTTTTCTTCTTTCTTCGGAACTCGCCGCACGTCCGACGACCCGACGTATATTTTCGTTAAGTTGACGCCCTCGAGGAGTCCGTTAAATTGGGGATTTTTCCCACCCCGTATATAGAGCCGAACTGGAGAAGCTTTCGCAGAAACGGGGCGCGTCGATCGAAACCCTTTTTCGAAAATGACGCATGTTTAGATTTTCTGTGGACTTAGGTTAGAATTTGATTCAATTATTTCGTGATTTATTATATTCTCTGTTCAGATTAATCGATGCCGAAAATTCGGTCATCGTGGCGCCTGCAGATACGACGTTCTCTTTAGTTTACGAGTTCAACAGGAGTTATCGCAGATAACCGTATCTTCGCGCTTGACCTCAACTCAGCAAGCCCCAATTACGTTCGTTGTTAGATATACATGCGTAGAAATTGATGGTTCGTAATTTATAGAATTATCACGGTTACGAAATATCGGAGGGTATAAAAATGAGATCCAGTTCTTTACAGATAAAAAATAATTAACATATTAAATTTAATCTCGCAATTAGTCTCACACGATTATAATTGCGTCCTCATTCGCTATAAAAATATCCACATCGTCGCGAAACTCGTTCGCGGTATTCTGATAATCCGTTTTTTTTTTTTTTTTTTGTTTTTCCTAAAACCTTGATAAAGTCAATCAAGAGCCTTTTTTTCCTTCGGCTCTTTGGATAATGAATAAGTTTATCAAGCCTCTCCTTCTCGAATTTAATGTCTATTTTAGATCCATCAGTAAAAACGTGCCAGCCATCTTCTAATACTCACAAAATTATCTCTTAGTTCTATTTTCGCGTCGTTATCTTAATTCCTCGTTTCGGCTCTTAGACTGACCTCAAATTTTTACACCATTCATCTTCCCGCAGCAGCCACGATCATCGCATTTCGTGTACTCTTAAGTGTTTCAGATATTTTTTAATTTTTTTTTTTTTTTTAAACGGCCTTCGTTCTACCAAAATTCCTTCACCCGACCAGTCGAATTTATTTTTCTTATTTTCAAGATAGAATCTCAGATTATTTTTCACCAATTTCCGCAGTCAGGTTTGTTTTTTCGATCTCCATGGTCTGAACTGTTTATCCAACTGATCCATCGATCAATGGAATAAATAAATAAAAGTTGAGCCAAAAAGTGCAGCAGAGATATTCATTCTTCTTTCATTTCATTTTATCTCGTTTCTTTTCCAGTTTCTGCAACAGTACACCGGGATAAACTTTTGTCTTTACTCATAGACGCGAGGCTTAACCGTCTGAAAAACTTTTATATACCGTGTATACCATAATCTGGACAAAACCTTTGCCAACAATTACTTCACTAACCCTTAGCGTACAAAGACGCTTTCTGCGGCTTTCGACGCCCCAGAATTAACAGTTGAACAAGTTTTATATACAGCTCGTATATATGTATAGCAAACGGGTTAGTGTATGTTGCGAACTTGTTATACGGTTAGTTACTTGTTTCCGGGAGTGTAAGGGTGTGTGTATCCGCGAATAGACGATCTCCGGCATATTTATTACACACACGTATCGCCGTATATATATACAGAAATTTTTGGACGCTCCAAAATTCGGACTTAAGCTTTATATATGTATTTATTGCCATATCCAATTAAGGCGCTCTTTCTTCGCTTGATGAGTAACAGCGGATACCATATATAGAGTTCGCGTTCTCTCTGTGGTCCTGTACCCGTCATGACAGAAATTATTAATGCCTCATATTACGATATGAACTGATTTACCGCGAACAAGAGACCGCAATGGTTAACGTTCAATTCGGCGGTGCGAAATGACTTCTGGAATATTTTTTCTCTCCTTTTTTTTTTAGATCATCGTACGATTAATAAAACCAAATAACATTCTATCCATACGTACACTCGACGAATTTAAAACCGTCGCACCTAAGATAGGCAACCGAAGTTACACCACGTTTTAAGTTGGCAATGCCATGTTAAGGTGCCATATAAAGACGCTGATCGCCTGGAAAACGCGGGGAGCTAAAACTCCTACATCACTTGACCGATCGAAGTGAAACTTTGAGGATCGATGTATTATCTTTGCAGAAAGTGAAGCAATTTTTTACTTTTTCAAAATGTGGAGAGAGAGAAAAAAAAATCAGAAATTTTGAAACATCCTCAAATTTTGAAAAAGTAAAAAAATCTGCAAAGATAATACACCGATCCTCGAAATGTCATTCCGATCAATCGAGTGATGGTACAAGTTTTGGCTCCCCGCGTTTTCCAGACGATGAGCGTCTTTAATGGCTCCTTGATTCTCACTCAACACTTTTCGTCGCAGTGGCATCGCAAGGTGGGCATTGCCAACTTAAAACGTGGTATAACCTAGGTTGCCTATTTTAGGCGTGACGGTTTCAAATTCGTCGAGTGTACGTCACACATATACGACTGCTAATTAATGCAATTGCTCACTGGTTTTGCGGTTTTAATTCTAACGATGAGTAGCTATTCCCATTTCGCGGTTTAACACTTGAACTAGATTAAAATTTATCTCACATATCTGGCTATGTGTGTATGTACTTCTTTTCTCGCTTAAATCTGATTAATCGTTGAATTTCAAATTGTATGACGCGTTCTATGTAAAGTAATAATTTTTTTTTTGCTCTTCTCTCTTTTGGATCGCTTTTAGCTCCGATTAAATTATAGTTTCGAAAATTTTCGCGGTTGAGTTCAAGTTCCGAATTTCAAAAGTTCCGAACGGTCAAAATTACGAATTCGTTTAAGATGTTTCAGAATTTTCAGAAACGTTGAAGTTTCTGGATATCCAAATTGGAAAAGGAAAGTCCAAAACTCTCCGAAGGTTCAAAAATCCGAAAATTTTATCGAGGTGCAACGGGGCTTCGGATTTTTATCTTTCGGAATTTGAAACCCTCGGTGTTTTTCGATTTGAAGTTTTTAAAAACGCGATTATGCAGATTTTCGGGTAAATACTGTATCCAAAAACTGTGAGACGGTAATACGAAAAAATCTGAATTTTGACCCGGTCCAAAATTGCGGAAACACGTGTCTGCAGTGCCGAAATTCTTACACGTGCGTTTCAGAAGAAGAGGAAAAAAACGATTAAAAAAAATCCTCTTGTGTATATGAATATATCTATAATTATAACAAAGTGTATATACCTATGTGAATTAAACAGTTTACGTTATAACGCGAGTTTTCAACGAACCTAACTCCTATAAGAACGTTTCTCGCGAATACCTCTATAACTTCGTCGTTTAGTTTATTTTTTCATAAAAAATTTTCCTCTGAAGAATCGGCCGCGAGCACTTAGCGCTAGATATTAATTCGTTTCGTAAGAATTTACAATGTACACATATCGGAAGAGAAAAAAAACCGATAAATAACCGTCAAAATCACAATCCGCGTCAGTATAAGTGAGAACCTTTACCATACTGTCTTAATCCGTCTGATCGTCAGCCAATTCGCTTCGCACCCTTGATATCCGTTCAAACCAAACTTTATGCTGTATTTTATACAAAACTATTTTGTGTAGCTACACGTATGTATACGTAATACGTAAGTAGGTACGTAGGGAGGAAAAGGCGGACGCTTAGCGTCGAGTATCATCGAGGCTGGGCACGACTCGGTTTGCAGAGTCTCTCCTCTTCCTAGATTCCTCTTTTTCTTCCTCTTCCTGTTCCTCTTTTTATTTTTGTAAAGTTTTTTTGTTTTTTTAGTTTTTTCTTCTCTCTTCTTTTTTTGTTCTTTTCTTCCCCCCTTCTTTGCCCTCTATCGCCGCGGAAAACCTACCGTCTCGGTATTACGGTGAGTAGGTATATTGTCTCGACTTACTCTTGACTCTTGAGACGACACGAAACTTGGTTATTCCGGAAGAGTTTTGCAAAGGATTTTCACGCTAAGTCCGGTCTATGATCTTCTTTTTCGGACAACTACGTGCTTGTATTCCCACGATATTGTATAGGTATACGGATTCCGCATTCTCAAACAACCGCAGGCAACCGCGGTTGCCGCGACCCGGTACAGACTCTTTAAACAAAATATTAATTTTTTATATCAACTATACCAATGGAAAAATGAAAAAAACAGACGTTTCTTTGAGACGACTTCTTTTTCTCATTTTTCTTTCCCAATCAAGACGATGGATTTCGACGAAATTCCCTTCACAACTAAATTCTTCGAATTCCGGATCAAGAGACTCGGTAGAGTCTCGCACCATGTAGATTTAAAAAAATTGTCATCATGACTCTACCACTCTCTTTTACCGGATATGAACTTTCTGCCATAATTCAACAAGCTTAGTAGAAATGGGCCACACGTAGTCCGTACATACACCTTCCAGCGTATATATTCTGTCACTGCAAATAACAAAGATAAACTTTAAAGACAGGTTTCCGTCTCTTTCACCGAGTCGGACCTTCTGTCTCGATCGTATTCACAGCTAGTCTCATGATCCTAACGTATTTTGTTAGAACTGCATCTGGGCGCCGTGTCACTGACCTCGCAAATGGCCAGTTTACATGACCACACTCTTCTTCGGCAGCGATTTCATGAGCCGTGGTGAATACCTGCGGTGTATATTACATGTGAAGTATGGCGAGGAGGCGGTTGGCGTCGGAGGGGTGAAGGGCGGGAAAGGACTCCAGATTCTGATCCTGAATTTATATCGCGTGTTTAGGTGGGAATTGGTAGTTTACGAGCAACGCGTGCGAGTACTCGCGATGATACGGTGAAAACAGCCAATAGACGTCGATGGGGTTGCCGATGTGGCACCCCCACGAACGACGCGACCCGAGCCATGGAAACAGATCCAAATCACTTTTATTATTCATCGCTCTTTATTGGCGTTATGGCACTTTTGTTTGCCCTTACACCTCGCACCCTGCTATCAAACATGGGGCACGTTTATAAGAAACGTTGAAATTCCTGATACGCCGAAAAGAAAAAAACGTACCGCGATCTCTGCAGCGATTATTTTACCTACACGGAAACTCAGTTTTCTCATGACAATGTATCTGTTCTGATTACAGAACGATGATCTTGGCTTCGATGCTGAAATCGAAACTCCACTCATCGAAAAACAGAAGGAGACATCCATTTTTCACAGGATAAAAAGAGGTCTGTGGGATTTGTTCGGTAGTAGCGATACAGAACCGAGTACAACTGAGACACCGGAAACCCCAGGTATTTTATCTCGTAAATTTTGGAATGGTTTTTTACTAACCGTTAACGAACTTGATATTTCCACTGATCCTGATATGAAGAACGATCTCGAATTCGAGAGCTTCTTTTCTCTGTGCCCTGTAACGATTGACTACGAATGATATTCGTTCATTTAGCGGATCCCGATGACCAACAAACGGATCGAAACCTGGAATCCCTCCCGTTGATTGAAGACGATGGCACGGATCAACAGCAGACGAATTATGACGACAACGACGCGGCTGGTCAACAGACGAATTACGACGAAGAGTATCCTGTGGACCAACAATCATCGCAGGAGCGAAAGACACGGGAGAGTGGAGAAGATCCGAATGTGGTAAGATAACGTCGAAACCCAACGTAATTATGACGTATGTGTAAACGTACACCAATTTTTTATTTTTTATTTTTTCTATTTGACAAAACCTGAATCGGTCGATATCCCTCGCACCTTCACAGTTCACAAACGATATTGGCCGAGGAAATAGCGACGACGATGACTACGACGGATCAGGCGACATCGAAGGAAGCGCGGAGCCGGAAATATTCGACTCAGAGCCAAGGATCGTCTTGAATAAACCATCGGAAACTGATATTGAGGAACCAGTTTCGATAGTGGGAGAAGGACCAGGCCCAGTACAGAACCAGCCCACGTGTATGTCTTATTCAGTCTTAAATATATACGATTATTACGATAAATCTACAGTGAAATCTGTTGAAAATTCGTTGCGAATATGAAACGGTTTTTATCTTAAAATCAGAAAATCTGGTTTTGGATAAAAATCTGTCAATTGCCTATGAATTATAATGAAAAAGCTCTACTATCTCTTACCGTCTGACTTTACAATCCCGTTGTTATTCCATTTAGATTCCTACCGCGTGACTACGATCATCGGCGAACCGTACAGAGAAAATCTCGCAGATCGTGAAAGCGACGAATTCAAGGAACTCAGTGCCCAGCTGAGCCAAGCCATTGATACGTTGTACCAGAATAATCTTCCGAATGAACGGACCCGCTCAAAGATCTTGAAATTTATGTAAGTACCTTAGATATTTACGTATAATAATTAACGGTACGCAGTTTTACGGTATTCAAAGCGATTGGAAACCGGGGTGTAGTTTAATGTCTAATCGTTACATGCGGTTACAATTTTCAGACCAACTTCCGACCCGGTCGCGACACAGGTAAAACTTGACATTGAGTCAACCAGCTCAACCGAAGAAAAGATTCGCTCGATTTTCGCTGACCAACTCGTACTTCACACTCTCGGCAACATTCAAGCCCGACCCGATGGCTTCAGTTTGAGAAACATGCGAGGTGATTATAACTCCGAATTATTTGTCATCCTATTCAAAGAGCCATACGTAGATATAGTTGGACTTATGGTACCACACGTGCCGCTCGTGTGCAGCTGTATATCACGCGTACACTATAATCGAGGTCAAAAGCAGTAACAACAGTTAAACAAGCCATGATTAGTGATCACAGGCGAAATACTTTCAGTTTAATGTACGAGATGACTTTTCGACTCGAAATATATCCGTCAACGGAGAATTTGGTAAGAATGATTACCGCGTACGCAAGTTAGGGATTATTTTCCACGTAGGTAGCTATAATTAGGCGGTAGATCCTATGATTTTCGCAAAGTCCCCCGTAGCTTTCTTTTCTTTATTATTTTTCTTTCATTTGTTTGTTCCCCCCATTTTTTTGAACCTAATTTTTATTTTTCTGCTTTTGAACTTGTGTTTTCGTTACAATTTCACCCCGCTTCTACACAACGTGCTATTTTGCCGGATCCAAACGCCGCATGTTAGTTTTGGATGGCACGGTACAGAACTGCAATCCCGAAACGGAATTCAGATGTCAGAGCGACGGCGAATGCCTACCGGAAAATGCGAGGTGCAACGGTATTCGCCAGTGCATCGATGATTCCGATGAAGCCGATTGCCCGCCGCCCGAACCCCCCACGACTTTGCCGGTCCCGAAAGGTAAGAGATATGCATGAATTTTTTTGCGTTTGGCTTTGTTAAACTAATTCTACTTTCGCTATCGAATTGCCACGGATTTTAGTATTTGTCTCGTAGAACGAAAGAAGTTTTCATCATCTGCTTTAGATTTTGCCAATTTTAATAGAGCACCAGACAAAGCGTAGTGTCTCGTTTATTATGAACTTTTGAACTGACGGAGATCCGGGACGTTAGAAACGATTATCGATAAATCAGCGTTTGAAACGAATAATTCAAATTACTGTTACCGCGGAAACCGTTGCCGAAAATTATTCCCGGCTTTTCGGTACAATAAGTTTAGAATTTCTTGTCAAGGTTCTAACTTTGAACACCATCTGACATGATTCGATTTGTATAATAATAGTCATTGTTTGATTATCGCATCCCGAATGTTGAAAAAAAAAAAGAAACGAAAAACCCCGTTACCGTTGACGCGCCCTTGTATAATTTTCGATCAAATCCCTGGGAATATCGGGAAGTAATTATTTCTTAAATAAATACACTGGGAATATATACTTTGTTCTCTGTACATTATACATACATGTCTATCTAAAACTTACTTACAATTAGCCTTGCACGAATCCAACCATATAAATAGATACGTGTACAAGTAGTATACCTTATAGTCTTCCTCTTAGCTATAATTTAAGAACCTTGTCCATATACACGTATGGTGAACTATAATTGTGCGTTTTTGTTTCTTTTCCCAAAAACTTATTCCCCTCGTCCTCGACCACCTACACGCAATTTAATCTTTTCACTCCTATTCCCAACTCTCTTTCTTTCTTCGTATCTCTCTTTCTCTCTATCGTTCCATCCTGGTATGTATGACCACGACGTGTCACTACGATGCTGGAAAATTGATCTGAAATAGTAAATGCATCGGCGTTGGAAGATCTCGACGAAGAATTTATCCCCGCTACCGAAAGTCCAGAGAGCGAGGATCCTGAGACACCGGAACCAACGGCACAGCCAGAGTCGGGAGAAGAGATCGAATGCCGAGGAGATCAGACGATCCGCTGTAAGGACGGCAAGGGATGTATCGGAGATATTCAACAATGTGACGGTAGACAAGACTGCGATGACAACAGTGACGAGGAAAATTGTCCGCATCCAGGTACTAAAAACGCCTTAAGGAAGCTGAGCGAAACATACATCCAGAAATTTAATTCAAGCTTATACGATAAAAAAAAACGAATCCTTTCAGCCTGCACACGTCATAGTAAATCTTTTGATTCATCATCACGTATTTCTAACGCTTTTTTCGCTCCCGAGATCACTATTGCATGCATTTCCATATCTGTTGCATCCTTGTCTGCGTCTGCTCTTCATCTATTATAAACTTGAACAACTCGGTCTGTCTTGCAGTACTTTCTTCTGCTTTACATACGGGTTTCTTCTCAAGGTATGGTAACGTCTATTCATCGGTCTTGAGGCTGTTCGAACTCTCCCTAAAAGAAAACAGGAAAGGATTAAACGAAACTAACTGAATTTCAGTTCGGAGTTTATACGACCGTTTCAGACAGCCTTAAACTCGCTTTTTAACAGGAATTACAAATTTTCATCAGCACCGGTTTTTGCCTTCATTTTTTTTTTTTCATGCGACTGAATATTATGACGGATTAAAACGAAAATACATTGACAATCAGAAATTCATGGTAACACTAAAAAGTGCCACGAACGAGTAACAAAAAATTCGTTAAAACCAACCACACAACTGGTACATACAGTGACCAAAACCGGTGCATTCAGTTTGTGAATACTATAATACATACCTATACATATTGAATAAAAACCATTTAATAAACTAACTCAATTGGTTAATTGGGTGTTCATAACACATGCCTATTATTATAGAGTTGTAATAAAATATTTATAATCATTGCTAACAATAATACCAATAGAAATAAAAAAATCAAAACTAGTTCCGACGGATTTAAGGTGACGAATGAAACGCCTGCGAATCAAATCATGGCGTATATTCAAATTTGATTTATTTATTTTATTTTTTTTTTTGTTATTGTTATTCTCACATTTTTTATCTATTCGAAGGATGCGAAATCGGAGAATTCGCCTGCGATGTATCGAGATGCATCAGCGGAGATCAGAGATGTGACTTTATCCCACAATGTGACGATCAAAGCGATGAACTCGACTGTCCCAAACCACCGGGTAAGTTTCATTCAATCAATTAATATTCAAAACAACATTGTACCCCCACATTTGAATTTTGCGCTCTGTGCTTGCCCGTTGACAACATAGATATCTACTCTCGGTATTGTCTCACTCACTGACCGATACTCAGTGGTTAACGACATACCCAGTCGGTATTAACTTACCGACAGAGTGATATTGAGTTTATCTATCATAGATAACAAATTTCTCTGTTATACCGACGCTCGGTAATGCCGCGAAACGAGCATTGTACTCACGAGTTTCAAAGATAACAAAAATTCTTCGGAACAAATCGTAGAATTATGATACAATTCGATCTCCGGGAAGCTCGAATAGTAATAAAAATAATAATAATAATAGTAATAATAATAATATGGTTTTAAGCTGAAGCTTTGATTGAAAGATTACTTTTTACATTTCAAATAATGATCATCAAAATTCAATAAAGGGATAATCAAATAAGGCTTAAAATTGAAGCTTTAATTAAAAAAATATTGCGAGAAAAAGAAAAAAAATCTCGTGTAATGATTTTCAAATTTTGATGATACACACGAGAGAAATTAAATTAGACCTCAATTTGTATGTAGAAATCATATGCAGAGTATATCGAATTGATTTACAATCAAAAAAATTCTATGATATCGTTCAAAGTAATTAATATATATTTTTATTTTTTTTTTTGTTTATTCGAACGTTTATTAATCCGTATTCACGATGAAAAGCGAGAAATTTGTAGTCCAGGTGTTTTCGTCGAGGATAAAAAATCGGTGGAAATTGAAAGTTTGTCAGTGTGGACAATTTTTTGAGAAAACGCCTCAAGCCTCGAGTTCTCGAGAATTTTTTCCCCGTATAGAAAAAAAAAAGAGAATGGATAAAGAAAGAAAGAAAAAAATGATAGAAAGAAAGAAAGAAAGAAAGAGAAAAGACGAAAAAGAAAAAAGAAGAAGAAGAAAAAAGAAACAAAAAGGGTAATGCAAAACTATGCAACGAGGGCGATCTCGTGAATATTCAAGAGCAGACTACGCTCTTTTTTTGATTCGGGTACAACGTGGGCTGAAGGATCATCGGCTAGTCAACAGCCCGGAATCAACCCACCGCGCGGCTTCCGCGTTCAGAAAAGATCCCGCTACTCGTGGAAAACTGATTCCCAGATTTTTCCCTCAAATGATCCGCGAGTATCAAGTTCAGAATTTGAAAATCGCGAATTTTCACACTTCCGTCGATATTTGATCGTTGACATTATGCATCTTGTGTATTTCTTGCGGTTATACAGACAAATCAGAAAAAAAATACGTATCATCGAATGAAAAGAAACCGAAAACCGAAACGGTCATGGAATAATAATCAAGTTCCGCGACGAACTTAACGTTTTTCATTTCGAACCGTTTAAACCACCGTTCGAAATCGACCCGCATGACCTCAGGCTTATTATATAAATCAAATTATACGATTGCCTGCCTCATTTAACGTCTCTGCGGTTTGAGACAGGAAGGATCCTTGTGCTTCTCTATATCTCTGTCTCTGTCTCATCCCCTTGCAGCCCTTTTATCTTCTCTTACATTTCACCGCCTATAAATACTCCCGGACACGCACCACGTTGTCCCGATCATCGTCGTTCCGACCTGCATGCTTAATCAATATTCAAGCATTTACCCCGGCCCCTTTTTTCTCTCCCTTTCCCTCCCCTTCTCTCTCTCTCTCTCTCTCTCTCTGTTTCTCTGTTCCTCTTCTTCTCTATCGTCTCTTCTGCACAGAGACAGAGCCGGCTCGGTTCGCCGGAGGTAACAACATAACACAACATAACATAACATAACATGGGCTAACCTGCAGGCAATACTTCCGACGAGGACAGCAATTATTTGGTCTCCGGGGGGCCTGGGGGGTGCGAGAGACAAAGAGAGACATAGAAACAGAGAGAGAAAGAGAAATAGAGAGATAGTTAGAGGGGTTGGTATTCCTCCACACGCTAGGCACCACCACGACAAACGTCACTTCCTAAGAGTTGAAACATTACTTAGAGAGAACCCTACCGTGACCCACGTGACCGAGCAACGTCCTCGATGAAAAGAAACCGTTACGGAAATATTATTTATTAAGGATGTACCCGGTATCTTATCTTATCGTTAGCTTAACTTAGATTTTTCTTTATTGTATTTTATCGTCGTCCCTCGCACTGACCAACTCCAATCGGATCTGCAAACCCTTCGCGAAATTGTAGCTCTAAAAGCTCATTAATAGATTAAAACTTTCGAAATATACCGAAAACTTTCTTAAAAATGATATATCACTCGATATTTTTGGATCCAACGAATCATATCGACGGCTTGCTGCGGGTAAAAATATTCAGGAATATATGTAAAGTTTAGTTTTTATCAGATCTCCACGTTTCGAGATCTACCTCTGACCATTTTCAGATCAACGTCTCTGTCTGTGATCAGTTTTTTGTTCGACTATATCTCGGAAACTGATGCACGGATTTCATTCTTCTTTGCATCAATCGATGCGGTTTTTCCTAAGTTAGAACTGATTAGATTTTGGATTCGATCGGTCCAGTAGTTTCCGAGTTATTCAAAGAACAAAATTGTCACAAAAATTATTTCAATTGATCATATCTCGAGAACTAATCAAAAGATTTTGATCATTCTAGTCTCGATCGGTAGGATTTACTCGAACTTAAGTCTCGTCAAATTTTGGGATCAATCGATCGATTCGTTTCTGTGTTAAAAAAAAAAAAAACAAGATCAATTCATCGTTTCTGATCAAACTTATTTTACCCATAGAATACCAATTTTTGATCTCTAAAAATCCGATGGAGAATTTTCTAGGGCTGGTGCATCGAGGTCAGTCGAGTACCCAGATTGTTCAAATGAAAGAAAACTTTTTCCTATCTTTGCGACGAGTTTTTATTGTATTTTTCTTCGAAATAGAGGAAAAATTAGCAAAGAAACGAACGATCTGGAACGAACCTAACGGTATTACTTGCCTGTAATATCCTCCTAATCGATTATAGTCGAGCTTGAGACGCGTATTGTATACCATAAAATTTCCGAAGTAATTATACCGATCTACAATTATCATGACACAACGGTATTTACTGTTAGCTATTATTTACGATTGGATAATTCAAATTGTTCCGTTGCCTATTATATATATCCCTGCGCGGTTAATTTTATTCATTTTATTATCCTCGTATATTTCTCCTACCCTCCCTAACGTCTGCAGTGAGATTCTTGTAGTCGATTCCTTTTCTCAACGTTGTCTCTCTTCTTATTGTTTCTCCCGCTACGTATAATTGACGATATTATAATTGCACGCGGACCAGCTCGTTATTGTCTTTAGAATCTTTCTTTTCGGTTCTAGACGCAGGTAATTCCTCGAAATTAAAATCCTATATCCCGTTTCCTCGAAAATTATCGTGAGCCCGTAGCGGGCTTTTTTCGATCGCCAAACTGCACTACGACACGTGTTGGATTTTATCGGTTATCGATCGGCGTATCCGCAGCATTGACACGCTATGCCGCATCGTCGATTTCCTCTATTCGCATTGCGCTGCAGTTGTATTTATAATTATCGTAGACGGCTGTTGTGGGTAGCGAAAAAACTGTGAAAATCTGCAGTTCAAAACGAATTCAGTCGAGATTTTTTTTCGGTTTTTTGTTGCGCGGGAAAATCGCGTCCGAAAACCTTGAACCGCAGTGTTTCATCCTGGCACGATAATTGAGGTGTTGAAATCGAGTTAGAGTTGTGTTACAAATGAATTATAACGCCGATTGCGCATCCTGCAGGGGCTGGTATAACGGCAGTGTTGGCGGTGGTGGTGGTGGTTCTGGATGAGAGGTGGATTACCTACCCTTCGTCGGGCGTGTTTTCATCAAGCTAACCGCGTGCCCCGGCCTCTCGAACATTTTAGAACCTGATTTTTGGTGCTCGGTCTACGAGCGTCGCGTCGTAACCGCGGGATTAAACCAGCGGGGTACGGATTGGTGGGCGGTACTTTTGTACTCCCACTACTGCAGGCACACGATCATCAGGACAATTCTAACAACCAACACCCTGTTCTGCACGGCTCATCTACTACAGGGGTGCAAACTGACATAGGTTTTTGCCATTCATCTCACTCCAGTCTCTAGGTACAGGGATCAAATTCACAAGCATTATCGTGATTTAGTAAAACGCAGATTACACCTGGTGTAAAATAATTCTGGAAAATTTAAAAGAATATCTTTTTTTTTTTTAGGGAAATTGAAACTTTTCCCAGATTTTCTACAGTTTTATTCTACAAAAGCAACGAATTTTTCTTGATAACCACGAAAATGTACTATTTTTTATGATAAACCCTACTATGAAATGAAAATTCATAGATATACATTTTTTGGAGTACAAATTTTCGGAGAATACTTCGTTCCGTGATTTTTATGGCTTTGTTATGGATTCGTTGATGTTCAGAAGACAGAGGAAAGAAGAGGGTGAATTTTTATTACGTTTGACTCATACTGCAGAGCTACTAGTAATTGATATACCGAAAAGTATCCCTGATAAACAGAAAAAGCTTCTGAGTAACTGTGCAAAGCTCGTAGAAGATCGTTTCTCGAGAATGCTATGAGACACTCACAAATTCTTTTAATAACTTTCGAAGCAGTGGACCAATTTAATCGAAATTTCGCGCAGAAGTACCTTGAATAATTATTCGAAATGCTATCAAATTTGAGCAAAATCGATCGTGTGGTTTGGAAAGAGGAGCAAGGAATGTGTTTTTTTTTTTAAGTGTCAATATCTCGATGACCGTTCGTGAGATTTCGATGAAATTTATTTGGCTGATACTTTTCGAGGCAGCGAGCTTTCTTGCCAAATATAGTAAAATTTGGAAACTAAACGTGGAAATTTTATGCATCCATTTGTCTTTCTGCCATTTGAATCGAACCTGTCGATCGTGCTCGGAGCTTAAGGGGCTACATAAGTATGTCGAGGATGTAGAAATTAGACTATTTTCAGGGATCGTAGCGACTAACCTAAATAATACACAAATATTCTGTTTTTGGATTTTATTCTACGCAATACCACCCACAAGTCTCGATGTTAAAGACCATCGCATCTTACATCATCTTGTCGCCAACATAGATTGAAGTGGTCTCTGTAAAAATGACATAGGTCAACTGTTGACGTAATTTCTAAGTCTATTTTAGACCACACTGTCTCTAGCTCTGTGAACTTACTTAATATTAATTCGATTCTGGCGCAGACTAGGATTATCAAAAAATATTCAATTTTGCACACGTTTTCAGATTTCTAAACTCCGTGTACTAAAAAATACGAAATTTCGAATTTTCTAGAATTTTTCACAGCCAGACGGACGAACATTTCTAATAACTTTTAGCCAACGTCAGACCTGAGTGTAAAGACTGCAAGTACAAAAAATTATAGATCGATCGAACTAATGGTTAGTTAGTTATTAGGTCAACAGTTAATCCATGCCATTTTGTCAGAGCTGATTTCAATCTATGCTGATGGCACATGATGTAAGATGCGAGGGTCTTGGATATCGAAGTTTGTAGGTAAAATTACGTAGAATATAACGTCCTGAAACAGGATATCCCTGTGTTATGTACCTTAGTTGCCAGAATCCCCAAAAACCTGTCGAAATTTTACATCCTGAACGTACCCACAGGTATGTACCCCCTCAAACACCGGATTATCCTTAGATTACGTACAACTGACGACCTTGTCACCCTAAACGTTTGAGGATTAACATCTAAACCGTAAAAAGTAGATGAACCTAGTATATGGATTAAACCAATGACTATATGACTAAACGACCCATCGAGCACCACTTACATAAATCCTAATCCGTTACATGTTCCCTTAAAAGTTCTCGATTCCCCTTTTTCAGCTAAATGCAAAAGTTTACGCAAAGAAACGGCGTGAGGATAAAAATAACAATAAAAGGAAAGAAAGAGAAATGGAAAATCGTGAATCCCATTTTGACTGGGAAATTTTTCAATGAAAATGTTATACCCTTGGATATAGGTACACGTAGCTATACATAAACCGACCTGCCTACCTACCTAACGCTCGACGAGTAATTAGGAAAATTCGTTATTCTATGGCGGAGAGAAGCGAAGGTAGACGGTAGGGTAATTCTTAGACATACATACTATAACAGGCGGTGTAAAACAGCGGCGTAAAGAACTACGCGAACGAGTTGAGGAAGTCGATTAGTATGAAAATGTGGCGAAAGATCTTGCCTTGAATAAACATCGCCATATCCTACCCCGACCCCTCCTCACCCTCTGAAACTTCCCTCGGCCCTTTGCGATTCTAAAAATCCTCGCTTTGCCCTAAAAGAAAAAAAAAGGAAAAAATTAACGATCTCGTAACTCCCGCAGTTACTTCTTCTTCTTCTTCTACTTCGAAGGTCTCTACCGAGGCTTAGGAATCGGTACGAATCCGTGATCCTATATTAAAGCCATGCAAAAAGCGAATCGAGGCGCACTGCAGACCCCTTTTTCTCTTAAAGCATGAAGGTACGGGGGGGCTCTAATCTTTGTGCCTTAATCAGCGATCTCTCGCGCTCCATTCCCGCGGGTGTTAATAATTAGCGAGGTATTCGTCGCTTCGAGTATATAGAGAGAAGATGCTGCGAGGGAGAAGTGTACAGGTCGTCAACGAGTTTCGAGTACGGGAAAATTGTCGCTAACCGAGGTATGAGGTACGATCAGAAGGTAGGATCATACACACGTATACATCGTAGATACTTATCTATTTATCTATTCATTTATCTACATATTTATCTACACGTTTATCTGACTACGTGCGCGAGCACGTCGGCGCGGGCGGGAGAATTTAACCGTGATCCAAAACGTCGGAGAGGAAGTAGCTGTTTTACAGTGCGAGGGTATACACGCAGCACCCCGGTATACCTACGTATCTAGTCTTTATCGCTTATCGGAGAAGGTGGATCGCGATTTGAAGTTTGTTAATTATTTTTAATCGTGAGATTCCTTTGAATTAGTTAAGAATCTTGAACCAGCTGCAGTGTGTCTGTTATCGCACGAATTTGTAGTGTATACTGATTGTAGTCAAATTCGGGACCGAAAAAATTTTGAAATATTGTAGAAAAAAAAAAGTCAAGTTTGTACTAATTTTTTTTTTAACTAGAACGTCGAGACTGTACGAATGTCAGTTTATCACAGTAAAACGCAAAATATTTTAGTAACGAAAGTTGCTTGGAAATAATTTGCGAAAAATTTGATTTCTTAGATTCGGTTTTGGAAAGTTCAGAACGGTCGAAATTACGGATTTATTTTAGAGGGGATTTCGGATTTTTGGAAACGTTGAAATTCGGAGTATCGAATTTGGGAACAATCGTAATGCAGACAGCTAAAAACTCTGAAATTCCAAAACTCCGAAAGTCTAAGAATCCGAAAATTTAATCGACATAACGCTCCATGCGGAAATTTCAAATTCCGGAGTTTCGGCCTTTCAGTACTTTAGCTTTCGGAATTTTGAACCTCCAATGTTTTCCGACTTCCGGCTGAATACTCTTTCCGAAAACTGTGACTCGGTAATATCAAAATCCTGAATTTTTACCGTTCGGTATTTTTAAAATTCGGAACTTGAACCGGTCCCAAATTTCTTTTTTATCTAAAATTATAACCCAGAGTACTCGATCGATTCGATTTTAACGAGGGAAGAATTAATTACACGCACTATTAATAATCTGAGTGAATAATTAATTGATCGGTAAATCGGTGACTATTAACAAGATATCGCGACGTGAACCGTGAAATAAGTAAATACCACGCGGGGGGTGGTCCGTTCGCCTCATCTACTTGCAGGTACTCGAAAGTTAAACAAATCGAGAAGAGAAGAGAAGAGAAGAGGAGAGGAGAGGAGAGGAGAGGAGATCGCGCTTTTCAAAGTTTCGCGAGGTTCTCGTCTGTGGAGGGGCGCCTTTCTTAACCGCGAATAACGAATCGGAGGATTCCGCGGCGGTATAAGCAGTCGCGGCCAACAATTCTATAGGTACATACATACATACGCCGTACTATATACATACAGCGGATAAAAGCGGGAGAGACACTCGCACGCTACGCGATCAACGGTTAGCTTCGAGCTGTCAGTCGCGGAGGTGATAGTCTGCAGCGAGGTAGTCGGTCAGATTGGTCGAAAATAAAATTTTTCTTAAATCGGATTACAAATCGGTGGGTTTAAATCGGTAATGAACGAAAAAAAAAAAAAAAAAAACAAAAACGAAATTTTCTAATACAGAAAAAAATTTGGTTTGTGTCTTCGGTCTGATTTTTTCATTTTATCATAAAAATTTTCAATTTTGTTCTTATTTTTTTTATTTTTTTTTTCTCTATAAGTTTTGTGATGCGATCCTCGGATTCTTAGATTTTCATCTTCTATATTCTCCGTATAGGCACAGATCCGAATCGTCGGAGAACATTATCATTATAATATACGTATATACGAACCCCATTGTGAAACGAGATACTTTTGATTGTGAAACTTGGTGCAGGGATTCAAATTCAGTCTGCATTATAGTTCAGATCTGAAGGAATTTGAAACCGAAAATAATCGCGTCGTATCCTTGCGCGGGATTTGAAAAAAAAACTTTCCCGTCAAATTCCAGGAGCGATTTTATGTCATTCGAAAAAAATGAATAAATAAAAAACGGTCTTAGCTATATGGTCTTTGATTATTCTTAGCAATATCGTAGGAAAGATTTTGACAAATCGTTAATTTTTTTTTTGTTCTTGAAACTATACAGCCGATTTTTTAGCCTCTCGATATTTTCGGTCAGATTACATAGACTCGTGTCTGAGAAAAGTAAAGTTTGAACAAATTTTCTTTTTCCGTAAACCGATAAAAAGAAACCGGGATTGATATCCATCCTCAAGGTTTTGCCGATTATCCCTGACGCTGTTTGAGTGGCAGCTGCCGAAAACTTATAGAGTCAGTAAATTCGGAGATTTGTATAACTTTTTGAATATCTGTCGCAGTTTTTGGTTCAAATAATCACACTTTTGCTAAACAATTTTCTAAAAAACAAAAAAACGAGGGAGAAATGTTCTAGAACCTTGTGAGAAGATTCTCTTCGTTTGTACGTACCTTCAGTGTAAACCACAACAAGCTTTCATTATTCACATCTTAGGCATAATTTACGAATTAGATGGGTAAGGTGTGTGCAAGGTAAACCCATGCGGCAGCTGCGGCAGTCGTGGATTTATCTTTTTTTTTTTTTCTCTAGGTATTTGTAAATCGTGCGTACACACGCAGGTTTTCACAAACAACCTTATCTCGAACACACAGAGTGCCTCTTTCATACTATATTTGTTCCGGTACGAGAGATCGTATTTTTTGGTCTCGTTTTCTCGCCGTTAAAAAGGGAGCAGATCTTGCTACCGTTTTTTTTTTTTATGTATTTCAACTTCCTGCCTAATTTCAACGATAATTAACATCGAATTTCGATGCTGTTTCATTCCGTATCCGAGACGATGAAACCTACTTGTTGATCCCACGTGTGTTGTCAAAATTGAGCAAATCCTTGTCGTCTACGGAAAAACCCGATTCTGGGTTTTTCCGGAACAAGAAACGCCGACCACAAACCTCGTTTTTTTCACACTGAAATTTTCAATTTTTGTTTTTTACATCAATTTTTCTGCGCTTTAAGTTTGGCCCGAAACGATGCGGAGCAGGTTTCTACTGTTTAGCCAGTAACTTAGTCGTGCGGATTGAGTCGCCGAATACACCATAAAATATATACAACAGTGATAAATTTAAATAAATCCTGAATTTCGTGATCGGCGAGCAAATGAACACTTGAAGAAAAACCAACGCGCGTTAATAATATAAACATTCGATAATCTAAGATAATCTAAGATTATCGATTATCGCGAGACATGGGAAGATCGAAATGCCGCCTATACCTCATCGTTCTTCTACTGGCTGCTGCTATCTCTTTGGCAAACTCACAGAGGCGAAGATCTCGGCCACGGAATCCTCGTCCAAGAGGTATAACATATGTCTTATTACTTAGAAGTCAGCTATGTAAAAATTGTGTAGATTGATTGTTGACCTAATAAGTAACTAGCCATTAGTCCGAACGATCTATAATTTTTTTTACTCGCAGTCCTAACATTTAGGTATAGCGTAGACTAGAAGTTCGTGAAAATATCTGTTCGTTTGGCTGTAAAAAATTCTAGAAAATTTAAATTTTTCTATTTTTCAGTACATGGAGTTTAGAAATCTGGAAATGTGTTCAAAATTGAATATTTTTTGATAATCCTAGTCCATGCCAGAATTTCATAAGTATTGATTGAGTTCATGAAGCCAGAGTTAGTTTGGACTAGAATTGACTTCGAAATCAAGTCAACAGTTGACCTATGTCATTTTTACAGAGCTCACTTCAATCTATATTTGCGACCATACGATGTAAGATGCGAGAGTCTTTAACATCACGATTTTTAGGTGACATTGCGTGGAATAGAATCCAAAAACATGATATCTGTGTATTATTTACGTGAGTCGCTGCAATCCCTGAAAATATGTCTAATTTTTAAATCCTGAACATATAGATATAGGTACAGAGAACTTATCTTGAAAGTTTTTAGGTTCAAAACCTCGTTTCAAACTATCAGCTGCAGTCTGTAAAACGATTGCATTAACGAAGGGTATGGGGAAAATGATTTATTTTTTTTTCTTTTGAATTTTGATTTTTCTTTTAATATAAGAAAATCAGCTGTGGGTGGGGGATGAATCGGTAAAGAAATTCGTATAAGAACCCGGAGAAACGTGTTCGGCATATTTTCTTTTCTCTCGAGAAAATTTATATACATATATATACCTATCTTTATAGTAATTTGAGTGTCGATTGAATTGCGGTTTGGTTAAATCGATTAAGGGAATAATTACCGACTTACTGAGAGATAATTGAATCCATTATTCTAATACCGCTTCCTACGAGGGAGCTGTTTGAATTCAGCGTCATTTCAGAGCAAAAAAAAAAAAAAAATAATAAAAAATCTACGATTACAATTACAAATTAAACAATTCGTACAAAATTTCTTAGAATTTATTTTCACTCTATACGACTCGATTTTCTCTTTTTTTTTTTTGCTCTTTTCTTTCATTCTTAACGATAATTATTCAGATCAGACTATATTACGACCGTTCGTTCGTTCGTTCATTCGTTCTTTTAACTCTGAAACTGTTTAAAATCTCATCAATTATTCCATCAATTCCTATAGGTACCTGCCTATAGGATAACTGCAGTAAGAATCAAATTCAAATTTACGATACGTTAACGATTTTGTACAGAAAATATGTATATATATATTTTTTTTATTATCTAACGCAAGATTAATCCTGATCCAGAAAAAAAAAAAGAAAAAAATTTAAATTAACGATCGTGATCAGTATGTTTCTTTTTTTTTTTCGTCACAATCCGAATGTAGTCTTACAATGTCCTATATATGCTTCATATATCTAGGTAACGGAATTGAATTTTCATACAATTCGCAAAACTATTTAAAGTAAAACAAAGCCCTGCACGTTCATCGTTGTAGGCAGGTTATAGATACCTACTATACTAGCTGTAACTTCAGTTGTGTGACGACGCAGTAACTTTGACGCTAGACGGATTGCATTGAAACGAACTTGAATGGTTTTCTTAATCGTTATAATAGCCTGCAGTCAGCGCATCGTCGTACCTCGGACTCGGCTGCAGGACAAATTATTCAGAAAATAAGTTCATTCAGGGATTTTCGAGCTTTTGGATAAAAAGAAAAGAAAAAAAAAAAAAACGGGATCAGAAAATCGTCTCGAATTTCAAAAATTCACCGCATTCCTTGAACTTTCTTAATTATTATTTTACGGAAAATTTTATCGAAGGATCGGTCGTGACTCATATCGCAAATTTCGCAGATATACAATACGCGAAAATACTCGGTGTTTGAATTATTTCTTACGTGAATTATAACTCGAAGCTCACCTTCGTCGATGAAATATTCGATCTATTTGGTTCCTAATTTGCATAATGTAAAAAATTGATTGGAAAATGATCGTCTACCAACCGCAAGCTCTAGGTTCGTTCACGGTCGTGTAAGCTCGCGCCCTGTATCTTATTGCACAGAGTTCAGGAACGGAAGTGACGAGGTTATACGTCATAAGCTCGACGTAAACTTCCGTTCCACACTCGAATCGCTGCTTGGTGAAGCTTTCAGGGAATCGATAAATCGAAAGTTGAATTGGGTGGAAAAGGACAAGAAAAAAGATGGATAAGAAAAATCAAAAAAAAAAAAAAAAGGAAGTGTACAGTTAAGTAGTGACAGCGGATTTCCTGTTTCTAAAAACGATTTGAAAATCCTTCTGCTTTGATAAATTTTTCAGACGTAAGAAAAAGACGAAAAAAATTTACGGGTTTCGTGCTGCAGCTGCTGGGTAAAATATATCGAGTAGAGAATATACCACTCGGGTTTATAGGAACATGGGTCGGTGCTGGCTGAAGGGGTCGTAATGAAATTTGAAAAATAAAAATAAGTAAACTAAAAAGTAAAAACTCACAGAGATTTTTCCCCGAAGACAAGGAGTGATCGGGGAAAAGAGAAGGAGGATGAGGATACGACGATGTGAAAGAAGAAGAGTAAAAATGAGAGAAATAAGAAGAAGAAGAAGTAATAGTAGTAGTGGTAGTAGTAGAAGTTGGGAATAAATAAATTCGATAGGGAGCGACATGTGTGCCTCGCGAAAAGTGTGTTTGCTTCAGGGGTATGGGAACATCACGAGATAGAGGAGCTGAGCTCTGCTCAGCCCAGAGGCGAGGATAAAATCTAATAACTGTGAAGGCAAATATCTGCGGGGAAATAGTGCCTCCAGAAAATCCATCCCAGCTACCATCAAAGTGACGTTTAACCCCTTCAAATATCATAAACGACACCTTGTTGTCCGACTTCTGCAGCTTCTTTCCTCTTCTACACCTACGGGCTATACATTATAAGCACCTCGAACAATACCGAGGTAACACTAATTCCAAAAGTCCTACTAAACTCGAACTTGTCATACGAAAATAGCCTCGCGACTTTTTCTAAATACCCCTTTCATTCCTGAAGGAGGGTTTTTGACTGAAAAATATTTTCCAGATCATTCTCTATAAGATGTATTTCAAAAGACCTATTTTTATTTCGAAATCCTCGGACTGGGTCGAAGGTTCCAAATTTCAAAATGTCTGAATGGTCAAAATTTAGGTTTCTCAGAATGCAGATAGCTAAAATCTCGGAAAGTCCTGCAAGAAAGTCAAGAAGAAGATTAAATCCGGATCTTTGGCTTTCGGAATTTCGAATCTCAGTGTTTCTCGATTTTGCAAGTTTTTTTTCAAATCAACTATGCAGATTCCCGAGTAAATCTTCTATCCAAAAACTGTGAGTGGGCAATTGATTAAAATTCGGAACTTGAACCCTGACTTTAAGAAAGCTTGTGGCAATCAAAATTGACGAGAAACAAAATTCTTGTCAGTTTTTTAATACAACGTTTATTACGTCACGTGGCCTTCCGTATTAGCCACAGGTTAATAGATATAACACGTTCGTTACCAGACCCTGCTAACCGACACTAAACGTGAAACACTAACCACGGCTAAACTAATTGTTTCTTTTAGTTTCCATCTGCGATCTTCACGTAAAATTTACCCAAAGATATATGCGCGTATATGTTACATACATAAACATTTAGAGGTTTGTTCTATTGACCCCAGCGAAGAGTACGCATTCCTGATACATACCCGCTTCGTCAAAGCGATATTAAATTGAAGTAATGATACGTACGTGTATACTGTATACCCGCGAACATTAGATCCGTTAAATTGTCAGCCGCATTGAACGCCGCAGCTTTACGGTGTACAATTACGCATTTAAATTGCAATATTTATGATCCGACTACACTCCACCGCGGGCAAACGCTCTCTAGACCATTACCCTATACGCTTTACGGTCTTGAATTTATTAAACATCGTCACGTATAGGTATAGACGCGTCTACGAGCAGAGATATCTTTCGCTGAAACCGCGAAATATACGAAAAAAAATTTATCGCCTCCAATATCCAGCGACAAATCGCAAAACCCTTCTATATACTATTTTTATCGGAATCTTATCTCTTCTCTCTAGCTTCTCTTTTCTTCTATCATTTTCTCCCACTTTCTTTACTCTCTCGGGTTATTAATTGGCGAATTTCGAACATATAAAGGAGAGAAAATCGCTACCGAAAGAACTGGCGCGCGGCGACCCGGCATCCCTTGCGGCCATACACCCCACTTTCGTTCGGCTTCTGCACACTGCGATACTTTTTTTTTACTCTCATTCGTTTGTGTCGTTTTGTATCACCGTGATAAAAAATAAAAAAAATAAAAAAAATATTAGTTGGGCGCCGAATTGATTCTTCTGACTCAAATTTTGCGATTCTAATATTTTGATATTTATAACCAAAGTGGACCGTAAGTACCTGTACATATACCCATTTGAAAATATATGTGAACGGTAAAATGTGGAGTTCCGTGAATAGTTACACGCACCTTGGTGCATTAGGCGAGGCCGCATCGACACTTCTGCGTCCGGAATGTTATATTCTTGTGGCGAACCGAACCCGAGGACAAGGAATTACTAGCCGGTGCCATATGTTATCTTTGTACACTCGTGTATTCGCGACACGCTCGAAATGTTTCTTGAATTACATCACTACTGGTACTGTACTGTATACTGTACTGTACTGTGCTCTACGCGGTGGGTGTAGACTACACCTGAAACATTCCAGAAAACTTAACCACCGCGGTATATATATAAATATATAGGTATTTTCACTAAGTAGAAGTATACCTATGTATATACAGATATTCATATATAAAAATATATAGAAGAATATATTATTTTATGGTGCAACTGGAGTATAGGTATACATGGATATTTTAGTCACACTCTATTGCTTCATTTCGCAACCTACATCCATTCATATGATATACAGATTATACATACATATATATATATATACCTATGTATGTATAAGTATTCACATACGCCCATGTGAACATTTTTCACGACCTATATAACCAGTTCTCTAGATTCTCACCTATTTCTCCGAAGTAGGAGAGTTTTGCACAGATCTTTGAAAATAATTTTTCATTTTTTTTTTTGTTTCCAATTCAAATCAATTCTAATATAAGCTTAGCGAAAATATTCCATTGATTCAGATTTTCCACAGATGATGACCATATACTTTGCCATTTGAGAAATGATTAGAAATACGAGTAGAAGCTTGGGATCTTCGATCCATCGATTATCACAGTTAGCTTAGCAGTTATAACTGTACGTCTCACGGATTCGAATCAAATGCCTCGATGTTACGTTTCTTGGTCTGAAATTGTTCCAAAACCGAAGTTTGATTAGAGAAAAGTCAATTTTTTACTGAGTTAATTTTTATTCCAAAAAAAAAATGAAGATTATAAATTGAAAAAAAAAGTTTTCCAATCTCGAAATTTCGGGATATCGAAAATTGATGACTCGGACAATTTTTACAGTATACCAAAAAATTGTTGTCTCGTCAATTCATAGAGGCTGATGGTTTCTGGACGATCAAAAAATCGCACAAAGATTTCAAATTGACAACAGCAACAGTTGATCGCAATCCTCGCGATAGTTAATTTTGCTTCGATTGCACCTCACTCTGTACTCGATTATACTTGAAAAGCTGGTTAAGTTTCATGAAAAAACTGGTGCAGGTATTCAATGATTCTCCTCAAAAACACCGGTCCATTGAAAGAAAATAAAATAAAAATCAGCAAACAGGTAAGAAGATTATCCCGTGTCTAGTGTGACTCCCTGCAGCCTTGACTAACTCCGTAAAGATTCCTTATCACTTACGTACGGAGTTGAACCCACAATCAGTGATGCAATTGTTAGTTTGAAACGAGTGTATTGAGTCTGTGAAGCTATAAGCTGGTATGCCGATGTCAGGGATTCAATGAATCCGGATTTAGACACGTGATGGATATTATTATGAGTTTGTATGTATTGCGGTATGGGTTCGAAATATTCCGGGCTTCTACAAGACGGCAATTATTATAACCTCAAGTTCCCCATTATATTATACCTACCAAGGAATGACGGCATACACAATCGTGTGTATAAATTCTTAAGCATAAATTATTCGAATGGCATCGCACGTTTGCTATAATACCGAAGGTTGCCCATCGTCAACACTTAGTGCAGTGCAATGCGATGCTGTGCTATGCGATGCGATGCAGAAGAAAAGAGATAAGAATGCGGCCATGCAAGTGTGACGAGCCCAACAGACAGGAACAAGATGATATGTTTTTGCTCTCGTCGTGATCACCGACAATTTTCCAATTTTCCAATTATCACCATCGTCTGTGATTTACTCTGCTATAAATTGACGCTATATACCTCGATATTGTATCCGATGCTGCTATAAACGGTTGCGATTTATCTAAGGAACGATCATTTCTTTTTTTTTACCAAAATTTGTCCCGCATTGGCAATACATGAACGCCAAAAATTACGTCATGTACATTAATAGAGATTATAATTCGATATGGTATTTATAGATGCCTATATCCTTCACACCCACGGGTCGTTAACTTTAGAAAATTAACTGATCACTTCGCTCTGGTAATCCGAGTAGAAATGATCCCGTCACAAAGAGTTCAATTCGAATGATGACATCTTCATCGTTAATGTATATTATATGTACGAGATGTTCCACGTGAAACCGAGAATGATATCCGATAAAAAAAGTTTTTTTCTTGTTTCTTTTTTCAAACAAAAGCCATTCCTCGAAGCGGGTTTTCAATTGCACCCATTTATTCCGATCGAAGATCTTATAAGGTCGGATCGGTCTCGACGTGGAACAGTTTGACAATTGTTATAAAAATATTTCGCGATTTATATGGCTTGTGACATTTAAGATGTATAACGATAACTATTACAATATAATTGGCCAATTGCATCATCAATTGCGCCAATTTCTTCAACGGACTGATTCTTCCATTTGGTATATGTATAGTATATTTCTTGCGATGTCTTAAATTTGATCAAATCGTTCATCGCAGCTGTTCTTCGAACCCGAGTTTAACCTTCTGACAAAAATTTTAGCCATTTTTTTATTTTTTTTCTAGATTTTTTTCTTCTAGCTGTGACGAATTAGCTTTTGTAATTTCAATATTCCCCAGATCAGCATAACACGTCATCGATATTGCAAACGCATCAGCATCGCGTCATCCGGTTTTGCAATCCATAAAAAAAGAAATAGCAAAAATCTTCAAGCGACGTGCTCGTAGGAAATTGCGGAGAAAGGAATAGCCACCGATAAACAACCGACTGTGAACGAGTCTAGAAAAATTTTAAAACGTGTTAACGTCATTCAAACGAAATGTAACCGTGGCTGGTTATTATATTTGCACAGAAGTATATAATATATAGTATATGTGTACGTGGGATTGGGATTGGTTTTTATGTGTGTGAATTATTATTATTGTATGTTCGTGGTGTACATAACCGGCGTGCATCATTCTATGAAGAAATCATTCCCAGGCATCCGTCTGACGACGGTTCAAATGTCATAGTAACGTTTCAGCGACACTTCGCGACTCTCGACGCTGCAAATTTATACATACTTAAGGGTATACCTATATATCTGTGTATATGGTAGGTGTGGTGGTTATCTGCACGTTCATACATATATCCCCATATGTCACATGTGCTTGCACATTTAGAGCTTTCGAATTGAGTTCTCTTTGCACATACATACATACATATACGTATACATACGTTCGTTACGAATCAGATGTGAAATGCCGCACGCTTTGTCATTGAGTGGCTAATAGAAAGACCAGGGATTGAATGAGATCACTCTCGAGATATACGGGCTGTGCTTTGTCTAAATGATATCGTTGAATGGTCGTAAAACGGTCTGTGCTGAACTCAACCGCATGAATTAAAAAATTGGCACGTGAATATGTTGAAGAATTTTTAGATCTGGGTAACGAATGGAATTAGAAAAAATCGATCGAGGGGTGCGATGATAATGGGAGGGAAAAATTCGTTTTCGAAGATGCGGGACAGGGTTGAAGTTCCGAACGGTCAAAATTTGGAATTCATTTGAGACGAGTTGGAATTTTTATAAAAACGTTAATGTTCAGAATATCGAAATTTGGAAAGATCGAAATGCGGCTAACTCGAAACTCGGAAAGTCCAAGGATTCGAATATTTCAAATTTCGGAGTTTCGGCTCTTCGGATCTTTTGAAATTTGGAATTTCAACCCGGCCCGTTGAAGAAGTGCAATTCTTCCATAAAATTTTCTGAGCAACAAGCTTTTTCGCCAAATATCGAACAATTTGAAAATCAAACGTAGAAAGGGTTGCAGTTTAAAATTCGATTGCAGCATAGCTCGATAACCGTTGAAACTATTTTTTCAAATTATTAAAAAAAATATAGACCACAAATTTCGTCCACGTATTGGCGATTTTGATTAGGCCAGAGCCTTCTTAGGTAACGATTAATATCAATAAACAAAAAATCATCCACCTTTCCCAGTCAGAAGCTAACATGGCGTTAATGACGGCGTCTGTCCAATTTATCGTTATACATACAAACGAGCTTGGCTTCGCACTTGTAACGCGGTGTGAGGTTAATTATATCGAGTTAAGAAGAGTTGTCCATAAAACCGTACACGTTATAATTATGCTCAGGCATTACGCATCGAGAGAAATAAAACTGAGCAACAAATGCAAACTAATAAAATGAGCGATATTACAAAAATGATCTCATCGTCCCGCATCAGCTATGTGTCACGATAATGTATACTGCACGCGTGCTTCTGTCTATCCAATTGCCTATTTCTTTTTTATTCGTAATACCTACTTGACTATTGACTTTACGTAATCAACGAGAATACAATAACCTCCATATATATTATATATGAGAATTATTCATTCAGCAGCATGCGCGATCTCCTCTATTTATTGCTTCATTAACATACAAGACGTCAACGTACGATGTATAGGCATGTAATACGTTCTTTCGATAGTTAATAATGACGTTTCGAGGCCGTTCGACAATTTTTTCACATTTTACTTGATGCAAAAATTACCAAAGTTCGTGAATCATCGACTGAACTTCGAGATAAACGCGTTTGAGCCTAGAAATGAACCCTATCAGTTGTCCCCTAACCTCATCACCACTTGGCCACTTCGAATTCTCCTAACTCCGTCAATTTTTACAATTTCGTCGTAATATTTGAACTGAGTATTCCTGAAATATGAGTTTTTGAAAATATGGAATCGAAAATATGGAACTAAAAAAAAAAATCGATTTTTTTCCACCCCACTAAAAAAGGGTCCCCTAAAAAAGGGTTCTTAAACCAACGTTACAGTCAAGTTTTGCCGCTTCAAACGATCTTCGAATTTCAGACCTGGGTCTTGAAAAATTCGCCGTGCAGGCTCTTTGCCTTTTTTCTTCTTCATAGATAGGGCTCGGGCCTTAAGGTATCGTTTTCACAGTGCCTAGTTAGCTCGACATCCGATAGTTCCGTGCCTCTCGTGCCTCTTAAGACTGGATATGTCGTTATCGTCCGGACTATCGACACGCGACGTACGTATTTCGAAACGTTCAAGAGTTAGCTGAAGCTACCCGATCCCCAAGTTCAATTATTGTATCACGTTGACAATGAAAAACGGTCTATCCGATATCCGCCAATCCCGCAGATTCAAGGGGACCCTGAATGCCAGAGCCAGGGTTAAAGTGTTCATTTAACAAGGGTTAAACTCTTTATCCCTCCGCAGATATATGATCGTTACGATAATAATTATATAAACGCGTTACATGCAACGTATAGCCATATGCCCGGGCAATTGGATGTCAAGAAGAAAAAAACTCCTGAAAATCATACGTCAGGATGGGAAAAATTGAGAAAAGAATAAAAATAAAACACGGGGATGAGAAAGCTCCAGACAGTTCGAAAGTCTCGCCTTTTCTCCGTTCAGATTTATTTTCCGAGCTTTCAGACTCCCATCTTATTACAATTCGATTTTTTGAATCTGAAGTAGTCCGATATAACCGGAATAGAAATTCTGGAATACTTGGAGGTACGGACTAAAATTTGAGGGTAGAATTACATCCTGGTGAAAATTTGTACGAATTTTTCAAGGGAATTGAAACGTTTCACAGTTTTTCATTAAAAAAAAAAATTGTAGATATTTTCGCGGTTATTCAAAAAAAAAAAAAAAAAAACTACAACATAAAATCCTGATTCCCTAAAAATTCGTAGATAAAAAAAAAAAAAAAAAAAAAAAAAAAAAAAAAACGTAAAAGCACAGTCCATGTAACAAAATTTTGATTTGCATCTAAAAGTGAAAGTAAGGTTCATTTTGAGCTCATACTCGACTTTCGTAAATCTAGTTCGAACCTCTGGATCCTAGAATTCGGAAAGTTTTTTTCAATTCTGTGGTTTCGATCTATAGTTTAATAATTTTTCTAATAAATCGTTTTGCAAACATGATTGCACCTGATAAATTCTAAGTGAAAAATAATAAAATCGATCATCGAGTAAATTATTCGCATAATTTTGAAACTGTAAGATAAAATTCAAAAATTTTTTTCCAACACGTAACAGACAGTCAAGTGGCAGCGTTAATTCTGATTCACACGTCTCTGATATCATCCTCACGTAGGAAATAATTCTGAAAGGAACAAGAGAAAAAAAAAATTATATAAAAAGGAATCGAGGTTCGAGAGGTCCTAAACCGTAAACGAACCGATCTATCAGCCATCTGGTAGATCATTCCTCCACTTTTAAATCGCCGTTTAGTCGCTGACCCCTGAGGCCCGGGTATGCAATAAAGATGCTCCGTTTAACAGAGATCGATTACTGTAATCAATATTATTAACGAGTTAGAGTCACGGGTCAAACCTCGAGGTTGACCAGGTTACTTTCTAGTTTCTAATCACCTCGACGCTGCCTTATCCGTCGCCCCGCGGTCGCGGTCGCGTGCCGAAGAATTTTTATCTATGGTATATGCCCAGCGTGGGCGATGGTATAAACGCAGCAGGATAATTATGACTGCACACAGATATTTGAGGATTACGGTGCGTCCTTGATAAAAATCTCGAGACCTTTTGGGTACTAATTTTGGTCCACGTTTTTCGAAACTCCATATTCGGACCGCAGACGAATCGTATGTTGTCGTTTTTTGGGTTGAAAAAAAAAAGAAAAAGCTCTCTAAAACGTCTGCCAAAAAAAAAAAAAAAAATAAAAAAAAGTAAATAATAGAACGAAAAACTGTGTTTATATACATATATATTATATGTACCGAATATATGTAACCGGCCGTGGGACATGAGTTTTTCATGCAAATTCAGTTAGAAAAATCGATGTTAATTTATATAACGGTATTACAGTCACCGCGTGTCTATGTGACAATATAATGTTAAATAATAAACCGGGGTTTTATGTACCGAAAATCTATTGACAAAAATACTTTGCTCGATGTTTCGAGATTTGGGAAATTATATATGAATTCAGTTTTTTCAAGCTATATCTCCGTGCCATGGGTTGCCGCGAATCTTATTAATTCTTGAAAGACTTAAAATTTTGCGTTAAAGATTTTTTTCTAACGCAACCGCGATAATTCTCGTCGCGAGCAAAACACATTCAATTATCATTTAATACCGAAAGCTACGTCCGCGGATTATTAAACAACGTATTAAAGTGCAGTTTTCTCATCAACGATGATGAAAAAAGAAAGAAATTGTGAAAAAAAATAATAAAAATAAAAAAAAAAAATAAAAAAATGGTAAACGTGAATCTGTGCAGCAAGTATAAGGGAGAGCGGTAAAAAAAAAAAAAAAAGAAAAAAGAAAGAAAAAAAATACGACAAGACTTTTACGGGCTGTAGTCCATTAGGAGCGGCATGGACGATTTAGCAGAAGCTACTACCATCACCTCGGGGTTTAGCTGCTTTTAGGTCCAGCAATTTGATGCCAGTGGCTTGTCATGCTAATACGACCGACTTTACGTCACGGTGCGTAAACCACTGCCTCGCGGTTATTGCCGAGTGTATAAATTTATTATTTTTCTTTAATAATTTATTTCTACGGTTTTCATTTTTTTTTTTTTTGTTTTTTTCTTCAATTTTCAGATTTTTTTTCGGTTTTCTTCTATTTTTTCTGACGTCACAATTTCTCAAACCCTTAATTACATCGCACGCGAATTATTCCCGCAACTCTTAAACGTATACCAATTGAGCAAGTTAATGGAAACTGCGGTAGTAAAATATTCGCATAAGCGTAAAGAAACTCCGGGCGAGCTTTGTAATAGTAAAAATGAAAAAAAAAAAAAAAAAAAATGGCGAGCTTTAAGACCCGCGCGGATTGTCGTAATCTTAATTTTGATTTTATTACTAATTTTTCTTACTTTTTTTTTTTCTTTTCATTTTTCATTCTTTATTTTACAACGAGCTTAACCCCGAGTATAATGTGCGCAATACAAGCTCATACCGATCTTGTTACACGGTTTTAATTGCGGTTTATTCGACGGGCCCAAAACACAAGGAAAAAAAATCAATAAAAAAACGAAGAACAGCGATTTGAATTCCGGCCACGACTTGGCGATACTTAAAGACGTTATCTAATTGGCAGTCGCGGGAGTCATTCGCTTGCGTGATTAAATTAATTCACAATGCTACCTTACATTTTGATTTTTTATTTTGGATATTGTCTACTTTTATTACTTTCAACACCGAATGTGCATTGTCCGAAACGGACATGAGGCGATTATTAATACCCACAAATCTGACATTGAAGATAAATATTTATGCCCGAAAATATACGATTTCGAATTATCCCCACGTTCTTCGATTCTTTTAGCCTTCAGGACCTCAGCAACTCATCGACTGATTAAAATGATCAACCGCACACGTACATTTCGATCATGATGAACAAGCATGATCCGAAAAAATATGTAAATGCGATTACCATAGACATTTTTTTATATACAGTAGTTTAAGATTGAAAAATCGACCTTCGATTTATACCATTATTGTCTACAACCTTGAATTTCTCTATTATATACCACGTTAAAAAATATATTTCAAGAGAATTTTAACCCCGGAACGCTTCCTAACGAGACTAAAATAAAAAGACTAGAAAAAAAAAAAAAAAAAAAAGAACGAAAGATGGAAAACGATGGAAGCTTGAAAGGGATCAACAAAGGGTTGATAAAAGAGGCCCATCATCCCTATAAGTTCCATACCAAGGACAGACGTCAAGTGGACTAAGGGCGATCTCAGTTCACTACTTGAAGTATAATTTGAATATTTATCTAACCGGTGTACATGGTACTCGAGAATCGACGATGCTCTACACGCAGGTATTAAGCCGAAGGGATAAGACCAAACAAGATATACGATTCCGGTTAAGATCTGAGCCTTATAATCCGTTGGTAAAGCTTCGAACAAATAAACTGGTTGAAGTAAGAAATATCAAGAATTTATTGACCAGAGGCCAGTCTACGAAGCTAGGCTCGTGTATAACTAGGATATTGATTTATCGATGCTGCAGTCTGCACCCTCCGATAAGTAATTTAAACCGGGGAACTGCGTATCAACAGGTTTATGTACGGTTTCCGAAACCTGGTATATACATGGCTCGCAATTATAGCTAATATCATTCTAATCAGCCCGATCATCGGAGTTCGGATGATATACGTTTGTAGAACAGGTCAGATAGACTGAACTTTAGACCTCTTTTAATCCTCTGGATTCATATAAGTGGTTCTACAATTAAGTCCGTTTAATCCTCATTTCAAATCCTCGCCTCTGCGGAGTTTCCTGGTTTATTTATTCATTCGATTATTTACTAGATTTGTATTCGGGATCTAAACGTAATTAGGATATAGGCTTGCGCACAGATCGTTCCTTATAATATTTCTTTCACAAAATCCCTCTAGAATCCGAAAAACAGGTTTTTCGAAAGATGAATTAGTCTGTCTGTCGGTTTTTGGGACAAACTCGCGCGTTGATCTCGGCAACGGCTCGATGTAAAAATCTGAAATTCAAAAATTCAAACATTTGAACTTCCGGTTCTACCGGAAATGAATCGATTTTCGATGTTTTATATCGACGAACCCGGACGAACCTCTACTTTTTCCTCTGTATTATCTTTCTGAATGAAAGATTATGTTCTTCCGAGTTGAGTTATTCATTGTGTATGTATAGGGCATTCCTTGCCAATGACAACAAAAAAATTTTAAATATACTCAGATCGAATTAAGATAAAACGCACTGTATAAAATTATTGTTTGTCAATATATAGAGCGTTCCTTGTCAATGACAACGAAAAAAAGTAATGAATATACCCAGATTAAATCGGGATAAAATGCACTCTATGAAATTGTTGTTTGTCAATATATAGGGCGTTCCTTGCCAATGACAACGAGAAAAAAATGAATATATCCAGATTAAATCGGGATGAAATGCACTGTATGAAATTGTTGCTTGTCGATATATAGCGCGTGTTTTTTCGTGAAGATTTTAATCCCAGTTTTTTTTTTTGTTTTTTGTTTTACATTGCTTTTTTATACTCTTCCTTTCCCTGACAAATCTATACTTTTCCTTTTTGCTGCGAAGTACCCCGAAAAACTGTTTTTCCGGATTGTTTCATTCAAACAAATTTTCGTGTCCCTTTTATTTTAATGCGCAAAAGAAGCTTTTTGTTCGTTTAGGCCTAGCTCTGTGGTCATTTTTCGAAAAGCTTCTCTGACAATTATACATATCGGTAAATTATATCCACTCGCGGACAAAAATTTTCTCATGCATCTTGTAGACAGATTAGGTGTGTACGGTTGTAATAATAACGTGGAAGAAATGAGGGGTTAATGTTTTCATCTGCCGAGTGGTTGGGGAGATTAAGCTTCGCTTTATCCAGTCTAGCGAGCATCCCGCGGTGTAATTCCGACCAGCTTTTCACGTTTTTATCAACGGTTTTTTTTTCTTCTCTCTCTCTCTCTCGATTTTTCTTTCTTTTTTTCTTATCCGCATTTTAAAAACGAGCACATTTTTACGATGTGCAAAACCGGGAACGGGTCGTCAACTATGAAAAAACTTTGTCTAATTCTCTTGGTCCTCTAGCTCATGTATAAAATCTAAGTCCAACATTAGGGTCGTCCTTAAATTGGTCATATTCGATTCTCGATGCTCCCGCATGGGCAAGAATGGGTCAAAATAAATCCAAAAAAATGAACCGGAAGCCTCAAAGTCTCAGGATTTTCTTATTCAAATGAAACACGATTTTTGGCGAACTTCAGATTTTTCGGAGCGATATATTTGCGATGGGGGGGGAAAAGGAAAATTAACCGCGAAGTGACAAGAATCGTGGGTTATTAAAATACGAAAATTTCAAGGCCTCGGGGCAGGACTTAAAGTTCAAGGACTTCAGATAAATTTTTTTTGAATTTATTTGGAGACATTTTGGCCCATGTCAGTATCGTAATTCGAATACGATCAAATTCAGAATCACTCTTCAAATTTTTATTTTTCTTCGTGTTTGTTCGGTTAAATCTACCGCGGAGAAATTCGAACAATGAAAGCTGATCGTTAAACCGGTGGCTTTCGGACCTTAATACCTTGCGTTAGTTAAATAACCGGCATGCCGCACTCTTTAAGGGTCCTCGAGGCTCGGTACGCGGCCCACTTCTTCGCCCTTTGAAACTTAACGCGTGGAGCTATGTAGGTACATACTCAGTACTTTACACCGCTAGGTCAGCTTATATTAAATACCTGTCGACTACCGGTCTCGGGACAAAGTCTAGTGAACTTAAAATACTTGCGGAATTTTGAGTAATTTATACTGTAAATTAAGATGTCAGACTATATTACGTGAAATTTTTTCGTTAATTCCCGTCTCAACAAAAAAAGAAAAAAGAAAAAAAATAAAACATGGAAGAGAAGTTTTTATAATCAAACCAAAAAAAAAAGAAGCTCAGTTTTTGACAGATCTCCACGTTTCGAAATCCAAGGAATCACATCTGACCATATTTTCAGATCCACGACTATTGCGTCTACCACGATCAATTTTTTGTTCGACGATATCTTGAGAACTAATCAACGAATTTCATTCTTTTTTGCATCAATCGATGCGGTTTTTTATAGCTTAGAACTGAACTGATTATGGATTTTATCGGTACAGTAGTTTTCGAGTTATTCAAAGAACAAAATTTTGACAAAAACAATTTCAATTTATCATATCTCGAGAACCGATCAACGGATTTTGATCATTTTAATCTCAATCGATAGCATTTGCTCCAACTTAATTTCGGTCAAACTTTGGGGTTGATCGATGGAGTAGTTTTTGTGTTATATTGCAATACAGATTTTTTTTATCTATTATCAAAATTTTTTCACTTTTAGAAAAGTATTTTTTCCCGCCATCTGTCTTTTACAGTTTGGAGGAAAGCCCAAAATTCACACATATTACTTTGAGTAGATTTTTGAGCAATGAAAAAAAAAAAATTCAGATCCCTTACGACTCGCACATTAAGTACATTTTCAATAATTTTGATTTTTTTTTTTCTTCTCTTATGTTTACAGAATGTAGAGCTGATCAATTCAGATGTAAAAATGGACAATGCGTCTCTCGGGATGTGGTCTGCGATCAAACACCAGATTGTTACGACCAGTCTGACGAATCCAACTGTCGTGAGTATATAAAAATTAATGGAAAATTTTTTTTATTTCTCGATTCGAGAAATCCGCGTAATAGTGTAAAAAAAAACAAAAAAAAAAAACAAGCAAAGAAATTTTTTTTTTTTTTTATTCACAGTACACGCATACCATATATACCTACACTAAATTCATATACAATATTATACATGGTTATAGATACAGTGTGTTTTCGTGGAAGCGGTTACATTGGGAACTAAAAACGCCTGCGTACAGGCAACTCAAACATCAAATGATCGGCCTTCGTTTCCCACGTAGCCAAAGGACACGCGATATGTGTATCGAAAACCGACCTTTCGATTGTTTTACCAATTCCCTACACATTCTATGTAACGCGTCCACGAAATCTCACTGTACTAGTTTGGAAAAACAAATTTTGTTCAACAACACAGTTTGTCCAAATTTGACTAATTTTTATTTTTTTTTACCTAATCTTGTTAAATTTTTTATTTTAGTTTCGTATTTTTTTTTTTTTTTTTTTTTCTTTAATTTTCCAAACAATTATTCGTATACGTATATAATAACTACAGAATGCTGCTTTTAACCGCACATAACGTAATTCGGGTCGCATGCTCTTCTAACTTTGGACATGTAGGGATATAGAAAAACGCATGTAACCGTATAAATGACGATAAAAATTATCAATAAGAAAGTAGTAGTGGATGAAGAAAAAAAGGAAAGTAAAAAACGCGCGTCGATATCCAAAAAAAATTTTAAAAAAAAGCAAAAAATAGCCAATTAAATCGACGATCCGTATAAGAGTTAGAGAATTTGAATAAACAAGCATTGATCGTTGCATCGCGTAGAACGATTAACCGACGTCGACGACCAAGGCTATGTCTGGCCGGTAGCAGAATTAGATATTAACTTGGGAATCGGGAGTACGCCGATAACTACGGGCGAAGTCGACTCAGTTCCCGGATGGCCGTTTAATTTCGGCTACTGTCCGATTGGCCGTTGGCCCTGCAGAACTGGGAAACAGTGTATTCCTGTATGGCAAAGATGCGACAGGGAACCTCACTGCGATGACATGTCAGACGAGGACAGATGTGGTACGCATGCTTCGACAATTACTAACAACTTACACGGTGCAAGCACCACATTAACCAACCTCGCGGATTACCGATATAAATATACCAAGCGATCGGTTTAGCAATGCCGAGGATTACCTTCTTCCTTCTTATATCGGCCTCAATTCGCTCAATTTCTTGCTCCATTTGAGTTCTTCGCAATTCTTGTCATTTTCACGGTCCTCGAAACAACCTTCGGACTCCGAGGGGATTTGCAAATTTTGACTTTTGCAAAAAGAGAAGAGAAAATAGACACGAAATGATTTTTTTTTTTTTTTTCTAATCATTGGTAAGCCTTGAAAAAATATTCTATCAACTCAGTTTTTTGCATACCGGATTAATTGCATTTCGAGACAAGATTGGAAATTTTGTTTTTGTGAAAAACACGAATCCGTTTGTAACGAAATTTGATTAAAGATCGCGAAATGTTGTCTTGGAAAAAAAAAAAAAAACAGTAAAATTAAACGATCGATCCAAAATATATTTTAAACGAAAGCTTGAGCTGCTGATTACGATGAGCGGCATGCACTTCCATAGCCGTGAGCTTTTCTGAAATTAATCCAAACAAAATTTTCGTCGCTTCCGCGCGCCTGTCTCTCCCCTATAGCTTCTTTGCAAATTGCATTATGTTTCGGCAAAAAGCTCTGCACTGCGAGGAATTGAAGTACGGACTAAAAACAAATAAGAAAAAACAATTTTTCTGGGACTTAATTCAATACTTAGCTTTTAAAATACATTTTCCAATTCTTCGCTTCTCTTTCCTCAAATTCATTGCTCCAATAACTTAAAAATCGTTCGAGGTGTCTGCGTGTAACAGATTCGAAAACGTGACGTCAGATATAATTCGCAAACGGATTCGTGTAGCAATGAACTGTTATTGACGATTAAGTGTTGACGAAATTCTTTCAAAAAATTTCTAATGATGAAAAGAATCGTGTATCTCGATTAGCCTCGTCTATATAGTTCGTTTGAAGTCAATAAAATTGCAGATCAATAGATATATCTCTATCGTCAATTGATCGTATGGACCAATTAATTCCACTGTCATTATTTACTACAAATTCCCTTGTGATGTTCGATCGTTTAATTATACTCTAACAACGCAACGTCAATTTAAAATCTGACGCAAATCTCCAACGACCGTCATCGACGTGTTTATTTTGACATTTTTCTGTTTTTTTTTTCCCCCCGCCTGTATAAAATCCTCCCAAATGAAATATTTCTTCTCTATAAAAAAAAAAAAAAAGAAAAAAAAAATGATACATATATGTGTATGTATTTTCTCACAACGTTACCCAATCTACAACACAATCGATACAATTCAACGCTACGTTCCGTCACATCGACCAAAAGATGGTATATATACCGAACATCGGGAGGTATTTGTTCCCTTATCTCTGGTCGGTCTTTCATCTCGAAAGTCACGGCTCTAAACGGTCGTAGACTCAACACTGATCTGAGCTGCGATAAACCGCGAGCATCGTGCAGACACGATAGTATATATATCATCCGCTGATTGCACATTGGTATTTTATGCACGCGCACATATTATATATACCTATGTATGTATGTACATCTAATTCTTGAACACTGCACCCGCGCAGTCTTTAAACCGATGCATATCGTAGCTATAATTATGCATCAAAGATCAAAGAGGTGTCATTGAACCGTATATGGAAATGCACATACCCCATCATCAAGTCGAATAGATCCATAATGGAATGCCCCATATATCGATATTAATTATTCCCAATAAATGCCCTCATTAGCCGATTTCTTTCGCAATATGTAGGAATTAAATCTTATAAACGAAGAGAGCTGCTCCGAAGCGACGCGACGTATCGAAATTATCGCAATTCATGATATGCAACGATGATTATTGATGCTAATTCGTTATAGCCTTTATAGGTATATCAGCAGTTCGATCAATCGTTAGATCGATATTAACAATTAACTAATCATGTGAACTAACCCCTGATCCAGTTTTATCATGAAGTGAAAACACTATTACGAGAAGATTACCGGGACATATGATGCTAACATGTTTGATTTTCTTCCGCACGCATGGATCAACTGAACGATCGACGGATCTCGTTGCAACTGAAATTTTGGAAAAACCGAATACCTACTCACGACGCCTACTACGACGACGCCACGATAATTCGACTGGTTAATAAACTAAACTGAAAAATGACTGCGTCGAATTTTTTGATCCATCGATTCCATTCCCATGGCCTTGATCGTTTTCAACGACAGATGAAATAATCTGTAATCCCGAAATGGAATGGATTTGTCGTAATGGAAGGTGCATTGAAAAAAGTCTGAAGTGCAACGGGCTGGATGACTGTGGCGATCGCTCTGACGAGCAGACATGTCGTAAGTCATTCTTCATACCGATTCATGCCCACTTGATCCGGCTACGGTATTCGTTATTCAAACTTTACAAAACTCTTCGACTTAATTGTGTCTCAGTTTTTCACCGGGTCTAACATCTCGTTTCGATTTTGTACAGCACAGTGGATCTTGACAAACTATGAACAATTCTTGATCGCAATATCAGATTCAAAAAATCGTAGATTATCGTTGACAAAGAAGAAATTGAATTATCCTTGAAAATTCTACGACAAAATTTCAGCACAAAATATCGTTTTGTCTACAAAGAATAAGCGTTTCGATTGTAAAATCTAGATTATTCCAGAAAATCAGTCTTTTTTTTGAACCATCAAACACTCGCCATATATTCTTCGCTGTGCCAAATTAAACGAGATTTAGCATTTCCCGATGAATTCTGAACCGTAAGTCATTGCTGATCGGTGTCTTCGTTAGTTCGTCGCTTTTCTCTTCTCTATCTTCTTCTTCATCTTCTGTCATCACGTCTCTCAGGTTCAGCTCCATCTTCATCTATTTATGTTCTTCTTTGTTGAAAAAAAAAACAAAAAAAATTGTAACAATAATCAACAAAAATCTTCGTGCTATTTCGTTGTTCGATCTATTCGATCGTCTGCTGCTAGTCTGCTAAACTCTTCGTGACGTGTCTCTCTCTCTCTCTCTCTCTCTTTTTTCATCTCATCTTCGACCGTTCTTTGGTTCTGATATATATAATACTTGTATGTCTTTACGTGTGTCGTCTACGTCTGAACGGTGTTTGTCCTGCTGGTTTCCATGTCGATTATTATGAAAAATTTCTACACCAGGAATTATCACGTTTATTCCAGCTTGCACCGAGGGCCAGTTTAAATGCGATAATGGATTTTGCATACCGATAGAACTACGATGCGACAAATTGAACCATTGCCAAGACAGATCCGACGAGATGAACTGTACAACGCCTGAACGTACGGTTTTCAAAATCACACGATATACAGAACAAAACAAAAATTTTGCACGGAGGAAATACCTTCAAGTTGCACAGATCTTAGTAGTTTACTAATAACATGCATGGTTTTATAAATTTTGTAATTAATAGACTCGCAGTTCGTTCTTTAGACCTGCTAGAATAGGAATGTTAGATTTTTTTAACAACAACTATAACTTTAATCACAATTAAAACAACACACAGCACACATTGCTAAAGATGGAATTATACACGTTAACGCGGAGACGATTAACTCTGTAGATCCTTTCGAAAATTGGTCTGGTCCGAATCGATATTTTGAAGGTCCAAGTCAATTCTCGAATCTCTTCTTTTGGGTTGAACTTAATTTTCGGAGTAAATTGTTTCGATTCGAACGTTCGGTGGGGACAATACTTGCAGATGACGTTAAACCTCGTGAATATTGAACAAAAAATAAATAAATACTCGATATTCAGTCCTCGGTTATAGAAACGGAACGTCTTTGTTCATAAGATCTTCAGAAATCGAACAAGAATGTAAATAACCGTTAATGAGTACAGAGTATCGTCTCGTTAGAGTCTTTTGAAAAAAAAAAATATATATAAACGATCTTCGTCAAGGTTTCTGTGTGAGAAAAGAAAAGACGAAAAAACGTATTCAGACACGAATATTCACGAGATTTTACACGGAAAAATTTATTTCCAACTGCACGCATCTTGACGAAATTTTTGTTATGTTTAATTGATTTTCTGCTTACCGTCTGCTTCAGCAAATTGCAGTGATCAACAATTCGAGTGTACCAATGGCGAATGTATCGAATTAAGTCAGTACTGTAACAATATACCAGACTGTGCCGACGATTCCGACGAACTTGATTGCCCGGGTACTGTCATTATTTCATCATTATCTTTACATTACTTCTTCTACTTTACTTTTCATTACTTTCAATGATCGTCATTGTGATTAATTTTTACACGCCGATTTACTTTTTTAACCGATCTTTATCGTTGCCGATTATCTTCAGTTATTTCCTTTGACATAAAACAACGAAATATCCTATACATATTACAATTAAAAATCATTGCGATAATATTCAGATCCGTTTGATCTTGAACCAGGAACTCTCTCATTCTCTCTCTCTCTCTCTCTCTCTCTCGGGTTATTAAACCCAAGATCAAGATTACAGCGGGTTTCGATATTTTCAGTACAAACATGTACCGGGGATCAGTTCCGTTGCGAGGATGGAACTTGCCTGAGCGGAAGCTCTCGCTGCAATCTCGTACGAGAATGTCCCAGCGGTGAAGACGAGGATCAGTGCGGTAAGTGGAGAAAAAAACGGTTAAAAAAAAAACAAAAAAAAAAGAAAGGATAAAAAAATCGGATGATGATGAGACATATCGCCGATTCATGCGATTTTTCTTATCACCGTGAAACACGTCTCAGTCTTTATTCGATTTAAGCGTCTTCTCTTTAGTGATGTAACGCTGTAATGCAAAAAAATATCACTGATAAGTCAAACCTGCAAGATTAAAAAAATTGTTCAGTTGACGTTGGTCAACGATCAATCGAAAGTGATGGAGGAAAACGGTTCAATTGACTTGCAGGTTTTTACCGAGCATATACGATGATCACGGTAGTCCGATATCACTTTAAGTGAATAATTTTTTTTTTTTTTATTTTTTTATTGGACCAATTCCACGCCAGAGTTGGTCTCAGCGACCGTGCAGTGCGAATCTTATCCGTATATAACCATGGCGAAAAAAAAAAAAAAAAAAAAAAAATTCCATCAGCTTCGCTCGACGGAGTAAAAATTTTCTATTGCGGTTATACTATCAAAAAAAAAATATTGAAAAATAAAAAGAAACTTTTAGCCAGCCAATTGAATCGAACGAAGAATGCGGTTAAACGCAAGGAACTATTCTTGAACAAGTGAATTTATAAACTGTACGTAAAAGAATCATCAGAAACGTAAATCACAACTCATGTACGTACAATACATTCATTCATGCTTTCATTATTCCCTATAGTATATAAAAATGAACAATCTAAAAAACGAATGAGCTTCGCTACAGCCAAAAAGCTTTTCTCGAATTGAAAAAAACAAAAAAAAAACAAAAAAAACAACAAAGGTTACCCCACATGTATCTACCGCTTTTGCTTCTGTATCATCGCCAAGTCGAGTGGTTCGAGGAAACCTCGAGTCCATTTGTGATTAACCCCATGGCTTATTTGTAATAAAAAAACGATATTAATAGACCAAGACTTCCCAAAAACCACCCCACTCCGCCCCCCCCCCAAAAAGTATACAAATCGAAAAAATCCCAGAACCTTCCCCGTACATTCGGTCCGAGGTTTAAAGAATGCGAGTATGGTGTGTGGAGCAGGTTGCGGTGACTCGGAGTTTCGCTGTATGGATGGCAGTTGCATCCCGGACAACTTGGTGTGCGACCGATCAGACGACTGCCCGGACGGATCCGACGAAGGCTGCGGTAACTATTATACTCATCCGTCATGCCCACACTTTCCCCATACTGCAGAACACTGAACACCGAACACTGTACACGCACCCCGTTATCCACACGCGACAGGACATTCATATGCGGTACGACCATCCCTTTGCACGATCAACCTACTACTCTTCGAGGGAATCAATAATCGCTAACTCAGAGAATCGGGGATATATTTTTTTTAGTTCCATATCCAGTCGTCAGACCAATAATATCACTTTCATTTCTACTTTTGCAACTGAAGGATGAACTAGCTCATATCGATCGGCGATTCCTTAGCGATAATGTACCTCTGGGTGTAGAAGATCAACTGCAAAGGGTTTTACCGAGTCGACTGTCCGAAAGGTTCATGTACTCATCATAAAAGCCATCCACCATTAACCACTTTCAGCATCAAAATATTCGCAGATGTAATTTCTTGTTTCATTTTTTTGTTTGTTTTTTCGTTTTCACTGAATTCGTTTATCACTCATGGCCATTCGGCGATCATCACATCACGGAAAACGGTTTTTTGGGCCTCATTCTATACGCCACAGATCTCTCCAAATTGGCGTCCCCGACATCGACTAATCTGGATCGATGTCGTCTGCGACTCTACCATCCAAGATGCGAGACAGTCACCACCGCGAATCCGCCACTGCGATCATTCGTCGATCTTTATTCGAACTTTACGACAGTTATCCACAAAAATATCCTCAGAAATGGTACCGCATCGACTAACGGAGATAAGTTTACAAACACTGAGAGTCCTGCCACTATCGCTACAGACTTGACCACGGAAAGACACGGTTACGGTAGTTATGAAAGTACGGAGAATGACGATAACGCAGATCCGGATGCAGAGGTAGAAATTATTGAACCTGCGAACAAATCCAGAGACACTGATCGCTCTCCGGAAGTGGAATTGATAAACTCCAATGAGATTCCAGTCGAGAAGGGGGTTGAGAATGGAGTGAAACCAGATATTCAAGGATCCCTGGATCGCACTTGGGAATATGTCCAAAAAGTCTCGAAAGGTAGATTCAAAAAGCCGCCGAAACTCCGTCCAACTGAACAGCAACAGTTCGATCAAGGGGTCAAACGGTGTCAAATAAACTGCCTGAAGGCATGGGCGAAGAAGAAGCACAGATCCGAGTTCGACAATAGCCTTGAGATGAAGGTGGAAATGAACCGAAATTGGAAGACGATTGATTGTTTGGAAAGAGCGGGAAATCGCTCGAGCGAAGAGAACTGTTTCAACGTCGATATGATACTCAGGTCTCGGACACTCGCGCATTTGCGACGAAACAATCGAGAGAGTCACTTGAACCCGGAAAAAAGAACTAGAAACGAAGGTAATCGAAGTCAACGACGTCTGACGCGCGGAACGAAGATCAGTGAGTATTTTGAAAAATATAAAATACGAGAGAAGTTCACACCAGCAACTACCAAAGCTACTACCGCTGCGACTCCCGGCGTTGATTACGTAACGGAAAAAATTATCCCAAAATCAGCCACCATATGGACTCATGAAGCCTTCCGCGAACGCCATCCATTGGAAGTGATGTATTACAATGAGTGCAAGTTCGACTGTGAGGAATTTTTCACGATGTTGTTCGATGGAAAATCAAACGAAATTAGCAGCGAAAAGGAATGTGACGAAAGGGTGAAAACGACGACAGAGAAACCAACGGAGGAAACAACGACTGAGGAAGTTACCGAGACAAACAGACGCCAGACTGTCACCGAGAACAATGAAGTATGGGGTTTCTGGTTTCCGTCCGGGTTAGGAGGCGGTGACACTTCCGAATCAGCGGAAGACAAATTCATCACAAGTTCATCTAGTCGTCCAGAAATGACAACAGAAATATCATGGTTTGATTGGATATCGCCATTTGGAGATAGCCATGACTCGATAGAACACAGTGATTTCAAACAAACAAATGATATCGATCATTCCGTCGAATTATCCAAAGAGAAAAATAAGCATGGAAAATCCAAGAGCGAAAATGGTCGGAAAAAAGACAAAAAAGGACGAAAAAACGATAAAAAAAAGACTACCCAGACCGAAACGACGATATCGTATTCAACGACGGAGAAACTCGACAAGGAACAGCATCCGGATGACCATTCAACCCCTCTGTCGAATAACTTCGATCATGAGGCGGAAAACGAAATAGGTGGCCGGAGGACCGACGATGAACTACTTCACACAACTTTCAGCAACGAATTTCAATCGACCACAGAAATAATCTCTACCTCCACAACGATCGGAAGTGAGACTGTCACCGGGAAAAGCGGACTATTGGGAACGTTCAACTTTGGATTTCCTTGGGACTACGAAGATGGTTCGAAATCGGCAGAAGACAAATTTTCCGGAGCTTCATCTAGTCCTCCGGAAATCACAAGGCAGAAATCATTGTGGGATTCAGAACGGTTTTTCGGAAGTAGCGGCAACTCAGTAGAATCGGATAAGTTGAAAGAAAGAAAGTCGAACGAAGATTCTCTGGAATCAACCAGAGAGTCGAGTACCGAACGAACGAAGAAGAACAAGGGTCATCGAACAGAGCACAAAAAAGGACGAAATGGTGGCCACAAGAAGACGACCCAGACTACAACGACAGAGAAATCCGATGCGGAATCATGCCCTGATGATCAGCATTACTGTGATAACGGAAAGTGCGTCGAATACGAACTTGTTTGTGACCAAAAACACGACTGCGAGGACAGTTCGGACGAAGAAGGATGCGAGTATTACAACAAGGAGCTGAAAGATTTTGAATACGATGAGGAGTCCGACGGGAGTCACTGGAAAAACGACGATACCGAAATCAGTTTCGAAGACTTTTGGGGAACCGGCGATAATTCTGAGTCAACCAAGGTGACATCCACCGATTCTTCATCCAGTCAACCGGAAATTACAACGCAAATATCGAGTACGCAGACTGTCACAACTGAGAAATCAGACTTCTATTTCCCATCGTGGCCATCGTGGAAAAATAATTTAATAGATAGTGGTTCGTCTGAGAGACTGAAAGAGAGGATTATCGATAAGCCGAATAGCGGAGAGAGTACCATGAGTACCAGCAGTGACCAGCAGGTCGAGGATAACGGTGATAACACTTCAACAACCACCGCTGAATCAACAACTAGCGATGAAAGTCGACGAATCCATCCCACCGATGCCACGGTAACGTTATATCCGATATCGCGAGGAGAGATTGAAAGCAACACCTGGACGAGTTCCGTCACAAAATATGGACTTACAACGGAAAGAGTGACGTTGGCTAGCGAACGTTTGAAGGAGAACTACAACGCCTATAATTTTTCTCATTTGAGGCCAGAGAACCCGAGAGAATTCCATGGAAGAGAACGTGACTGGCCTCGCCAGTATTATGATAGACTGCGACAGCAGCAGATAAGAAAATACTATGAGCAAGAGGAACAGAGACGTATGAAAGAGGAACAGGAGCAGGACCGTCGCCGCGACGAATGGGAACGAAGAATTTGGGAACTCAATAGAAAAAACCAAGAGTTAATGGAAGAAGCAAGAAGGTTACGTATCCTGAGACAAAGAGAGATGGAAAAGGATCGAAGAAGGCGGCCTGGATCGACGAACTGTTTCGGTGGAACCCGTCGATGCAACGAGATAGGATCAAGATTAACCCAAGGTAGAGGAGGTGCGAATGCGCCGCTTGTAATGGGTCCGTCGATTGCTGTACAGTTGAAAAGCTTATGGGATAAACAACGATCGTGTATCGCTGAACTATTCCGTAGATACCTAATGACTGGTGGATAAACGTGCTGTTATTTGTAGCCTGTCGATCTCAGTCCAAGGAATTTTTTTGGATATACTGTTACTTCGGGAAAATGTGACGTCTGCTCATGTCTTCTATCGTAGGTCTTCGAAAACGTGTTTGTGATGTCCGTATACTGGCCTTTCATATCTCATCCTCACATGTCACCGTTTTTGTTCATTAAGGATAGCAACGGAACACACAAAGTGTGTTCCAGTCATTCACCTTATCATTGAACATCACAATTCATACATTGTAAATACATACACACACGGCTCAAGGATGGCCTGTTTCGATTAACCTGCAAAATTCAGTTCTCAAACAACCCAACGTCTCGAAAGATTCCAAATTTAAAAATTCGATGACTGTTTGTGCCGGAGAATAGGAGATGAATTCGATGTAAGGTAGAGACTTTGAATTGATTGCGCAGATTTTTTGAAATCGGTTATCCTTTTGATGTGACCTTCTCCGAAAACGTCCCGCACATTTCCAATTCCAATTCCAAGTTGTACGGCCAGCCATTAACCTTGTACTTAAATTTATTGTACATAGCTATACTTGCACGTAACCTGGTACCGGTAGACTTTAGAAAGAGTATAATGCCCTCGGCTACGATGCGTATATGTATAGAGCATCCCCTGGGAATACAATTCTACAAGTCTACCTACGGTTATAAGACTTACGATTAGTGCTTCAAAGTATTAGATAGCTGATCTTGAGCCGGTGACCCCATCTTAAAGGTACAGAAATCATTTGAATATAAATTCAGATGCTTTTTGTGTATATACGTGGCCAAAGCTGCTTTATGTGTCTCTGTGTATATACCAGCTACCTACTCGTAACATTTTATGTACAGTCCAATCAACATATGTACTGTATACCAAACACGCCTCTGTATAGAAGCATCGCTTCGTGTGCAGCTAAATGCCATCATATGTTTCCAATTGAGAAAAAAAAAAAAAAAAAAAAAAAAATTACAAATCAAAAATTTCCTTTTCGAAATTCTAAATACGGCTCACAATCAGTTTTAACTAGAGGGAAACAATCAGATGGTTATTTCATTTTTCATTATTTCCCTCTGGTGTTTTTCGTTGTTTTTCGGTTGTCCCACGGTTTACGGACGATCCCGTAGGTCCGGCTGATTGTCCCTCGATGGACTTCACCTGCAGAGATGGCTCTTGCATCCCGCAAAGCTCGGTTTGCAACGGCATCGACGACTGCCCCCTCGCCGAAGACGAGCTTCACTGCGGTATAAATACGTCCTTACTGCAAACAAAAAAAAAAAAGAAAAAAAAATTCTCTGCTATGCCTATAACCCTTACTCACTGCCTGTATTTGCTACATGCTACATATTTCCTGCTCGATCAGCCCATGGCGTCGTCTATTCGTTACAGAATGGTTTCAGATACGAAATAGTAATTTAATCGGGTATAGAATCGTTGCATTTGTTATAGTTTTATAGCGAACTGAATCTAAAGAAAACTAAACTTTTTTGGTTTTTTAATTTGTCATAATGTTTAGTACTGAAACCGTCCTGACGTATTCTGCATCGCTTTGTATATCGCACGTAGTATCGATACGTATGTCGCAATAGATGCTTGCTAAAAAGAATCCAGCGTAACGGAGCTTTTTTTTATATCATTGTATTTTTATTTTCATTTTTGATGGAAAAGGAACAGAGAGCCAAATGCTGTATCACGCATTTTGGAGTGGAATAATCGAGATGTACCGAGCTGGATTCTTTCGTATATAGAAAAACGCCCTTTTTGACCATTTTTTAAACATTTATTACGCTGCATATTTTCACCTACTCACAAATTCACTCATAATAATTGTACAGAGTGATTCAGGTGGGGCTCATAAAAATTTGCAGGTAGATTCCTCGAGAAATTCTAAGACTAAATTTCCTTTACCAAAAATTCGAGGGCCTAATAGTTTCCGAGCTATAAAATATCTTAGTTGACCGATCACAGAGCAACTGGAGCTTACCGAGTCATGGCCAAGTAAAAAGAATAAAATTAACAGTGCCCGTGAGTCTCAGCGTGTAAAATTTTCTTTTCTTTTCGTGACAAGTATGTCTACGTTACTTACGAAAAACGAAAATGAAATTTCACAGGCTAATACCCACGGCCATTGTTAATTTTATTCTTTTGATTCGACCGTGACTCGGTCAACTTCAGTATCTCTGTGATTAGTCAATCAAGATATTCCGTAGCTCGGAAACTATTAGGCCCTCGAATTTCTGGTAAAGGGAATTTAGTCTTAAAATGTCTCGAGGAATCTACCCAGAAAATTTCATGCATTGAACCTGAATCATCCTGTATACTATCCGCAATAATTCACATCTGGCACTCGTTTATGATATATTTAAAAAAAAAAAATTGTTAATTACTTACAATATTGTACACTGGGTATATATATATATATACATGTATATGTATATACCTACGCGTAGTCTGGTCTCTGGTAGAACCATAAATGAAATCCAATCTAAATACGTAACGTTAAACTGAAGATTGAACCGCATGCATCACGAATGAGTTCATCATCTCGAGGTCGATCACGCCCACGTATAATCCTCGACTATCTTGAGGTTCAAGAATTACACATACTCATTAACTGCGTGGGCGATGATATTCATCTCGTAAAGCAATAAACCGACTGAAACATTTTCTAAATCACTTGAGAGCGAAAAATAATTGTTAATACTAAACGCCTTTACGCAGCATAAGGAAATGTCACGCCTTGTGATCGAACTGGTCAATTTTTATCAAAAAAAAAAGAAAAAAACTGAATTAGAATAGCTTCCTTGTGCTGTGTTTGAAAGATTTGGTGTCAAATCGAGAAAAAAAAAACCTGAATGAATTGATATAAACTATTTTACAATATACTGCACCGTGCGAACTGATTATGCAAATTTAATAACTGCCCGCAAACCCTCAATTTGCATCTCGTTAGAGTTGCTGTATGCTGCACTTAGGACTCTAAAGGATAATAGGAGTATATCTTGTTTCTCGAAATCTCGAGACTAACACCTCTTCTGCCTGTCCATTTGATTTTTATATTATATATGGGAGCATTTTTGAAACACCTCTGAATATATCCATCTGTTATAATTATATCTACGTTTATTATATCCTTCGACTAATTATATTGTGTAACACACACAATATACATTATACGTTGGTATTTTATGTGTGTATGTATGTATGTACGTACGTATGTATATTTATCCATTTATCTATCTATATATATATATATTTTTCTTCCCATATACAATACGTTTCATCAATACGTGTTACACATTTATTGCTTTGTGTAAAGTGTGTCATTCTGTTGTATACATACATGAATATATACGACAAGCCACAAAAGGCAAATCCCAACTTTGCGACCGGCTTTATGCTCGAGCCGTTTGTCCAAAGATTCCTATCTTCTATTACATACCTATGTTGCTGTTGAATAGTCCGAGTCCGGAGATGAGGTAACGTATGCTTAAACAACTCAGCTATGCGAAGGAATCGATGGTATATACCTGTTATTGATGATCGAGGCTGAATATCGTTCTTTTACAGTTACACAAGTTTTACATGCATCTACCTACGTCCTGCATACATATACATAATATTTTCTTACCTTAGTATATACCTACGATGTTAAACGCTCTAATCTTTATCATTCCTTACCTCGTTTGGCGAAAACTCGAATGAAATCAAACCTTAATCAAAAAAGTTAAGAAATATTTGATCCAAGCTCAATATAAGCACGCGTCTCATTTCCTTCGAGTATTCGGGTTCGTCTTATACTCTGATATGTTTTCTATTCCCGTTCCCGTTTGTGATAAGCTTTGCTATCGAGCGAATATTTGCACGCGCTATAAATTCCTGTGTGTGTGTGTTGTTCCTAATGTGATAATTTAATGACCCGTCCATGTCTTCATATACATACATATAAATATAAATGTTTGTACTTGCTTTCGCTTTACTCGTGTTGCTGGAAATACCCGGGAAACGTGCAGAGAAAGAATGCACCGTATCGGAGTTCAGATGCGTCAGCGATGGTAAATGCATCAACGAGGCGTACAGGTGCGACAGAACATTCGACTGCTCTGATAGAAGCGATGAGGAAGGCTGCAGTCCTCCCGGGGCTGGGAACCAAACCGGAACTGGAACCGATCACGAAAGGCCTGGAACTCTGCCTCCGGATGATACGACGGAGGGAACGGAACCTACCAGTATGCTTTTTGTGTCTCGTTGCTTTTTTAACTGTGTCGTTGTGCCAATTTAACAACACCCTGCATTTACCATATGGTATACTGCGTTTTGTTCACAACCCACCGAATTTATTTTCACGTATTTGTTTGGTTAATTATTGTAGAAAATTTGTGTATAAGCTAATTCACCTCGCGAATAGAACCATCTAGATTAGACACGATCACTGATTAGTTTGGTAACAGTTTTTTTCTTTTTTTTTTTTCTCACTTTTGAACTTTCGTATCTTTTGAATATTCTTTATCGGACCTTCGAGAGCGAGTCTACTCGATTTTTAAGCGAATCTAACAGTAAAAAATAACGTCTGATCAAAACCGACGAGTCTTCACGTTATGCAAATGGCCAGTTGCGTATACCGCAAATCCGTTTTATCTATGCGATTACCGTTTTACGAACGTAACCGTGTCTTGTACCGGAAACGGGTAATTATTCCTACCGCAATTCTTTATCGTACAGTCGAATTCGAGACTGGATTGTACGAGACGGTGTGATGAGATGCATTGTCGTCGTTGATCGTTTGAAATTTCCGTTACCGATATCGATAGAAGATTGTTAAAGATCGTGCCGATTCAGGATATGTGAAAAGTTTTTTTTTTTTTCTTTGATTCCGTGGCTGTAAATGATAACAGAAATAGACTCTGCAAGCTCTAGGTTACGGGTAAACATTTGTCAGTTATTGGTGATCGACTTCTCAGATATCGGAGTCCGAGAATGTGACACGAACACGGAATTCCGGTGTCGAAATGGCCAGTGCATCCCAATTAGCAGGAAATGCGACGTTGTCCCTGACTGCTACGATTCCTCGGATGAAACCGACTGCAGTGGTAAGAGCTTCGAGCTCCTTTCCTTCCACGTTCTTCGATCCTTCGGCTCTCTATTTAAAGACGATATTATTTATCCATTTTTTGAACGATTTTTTTGTTTTTTTCTCTCTCAATCTTCGATCTCTTTTTATCGAGTGCTTTCAGCATTCTCGTGAATAGATTCAAAGTTTTCGACCTGGAGAACTGTCACCTCTTCCTTAACTTCCACCTGTTGCCCATAATCCCCCGTTACTTCCCCTACATGTTTGTGTAACCCGGTGCTAAGGGCGCCTAGCACGTCCGAGCTTTGTGTCAGCTATGTTTGTATTTATTCGCAAAGGACACTGTGACCAGGACGAATGGAAGTGCATCACTACCGAGGAATGTATACCAGAAATCCAGAGGTGCGACGATGTTGTAAACTGCGTCGATGGCTCTGACGAACTCGACTGTGGTAACTACCCCCCTAATCGTGCTTGCTTCGTCTGTCCTGCCCTGCCCTGCGCTATTATATGCCCGTGTCATTTTTTTTTTTTTTTTGTCATTCTGTGATCGTTTTTGCGGAGCAATTATATGAAGAAGGATTCACATGTACTTTTCACCTCGAACACGCAATTGCGATACTGTTCGCAGATATAAATTCTTCTCGCTTCTATTATTATCTATTATATGCGAATTTTTTCAGTATATCTCTTATTATATGCGTTATTGCACACGAATGGATTATATACATATTTGTGTGTGTGTGTCACGATCACATCGAATATTTTTATACTCTGCCTGCGCCTGTCTATAATTTCTTTTACCAATTTGATATTTTTTATGGTTATAATGGATCATATAAAGTGGATGGGAGAAAATCTAAGAAACGACACGAAGGTGTTGTGATTCCTGTGCAGTTACCATCTTTTTTTTCTTTCCATACCGTTTATCTGTGCATATGAATATACCCGAATTCCACTTTTCGCCTAATTATACCTCTATTCGAAAACTTCTCTCAATAGCGTTTAATCCAGTTATCCATGTTACGATCCGGTGATCCAATTATATCCGGTAATCTTGTAGACTAAAGTCTTGCCTCATTCGATATATTTACCGTTGAACAGGCCAGTTCTCAGACTTTACATTCAACGACACGGCTTATGTGTCCAACACTTCCCGGAGCATTCCCCTCCTAGTTTATATACCTAAATACCCGAAAATCAGTTGATTCCGTATATACATTGCGATACCATGGGCAGGGATAGGCAATATTCGAGCAATTCTTCATCGTCGAAAAGTTATTCAATCAACGGATTAAAATAAAATGTAAAATCACTTGTAGTGACCGATTGTCCGACCGGACTCTTCCGGTGTGATGATGGTCTTTGCCTGGATGGCAATAGGCGTTGCGATGGCACACCGGACTGTCGCGACAAATCCGACGAGAAGAATTGCAGCTGTACGAATTTCATAAGTTCATTACTAAGAATCTAGCTTTATTATATTAATTCTATCGTTTTCTCGCCTGTACTTATATTCTACTCGTATCTTTACTGATTCTGCAATTGTCTCGTAACTATCTTCTAATGACAATTCCCGCATCTGAGGGATCGTTTTCGGTACATGCGACTTCAACCTAACTCTGCAGTTTCATAGAGGGAATTAAAAATCGTAACGTTTTCTAGTTCGCTTATTTAATACGGTAGATACTAACCGAACTAAGGAATACGAAGGATTGACTGAACTGAGTCCACCGTAGCTCCTGGATTTTGGTGTTTTTAGAAGAGCTGATAAATATCGTCTCATTTTTTTCTTTTTTCTTCTAAGTCGCGTGATTTGGAATTATTATTTAATTTATTAACCCGCAACCCGCAACGAAATGATCATTCAAAGGTACCTGAACGTAAGCATATAATAACCGAGAACGAATTAAGGTAGTATAAATCTCTTCGGGAGGGAGGGGGAAGTTTGGAAATTTTATTTATCGTGACGATTACGATTGGAACTATTCTTCTTTAGAAATGATATACCAATTTCACGTTCTTCAATTTTCTACCTTGATTCGTTGGAACTGCTGCACCCAAAAGTTTAACCGTGTAACAAATTTTTTATCTCTTTTTTCGATACTTTTCAGCACAGGTTGCCTGTTTCACATGTTACCCACGTTTTAAACTGTGTTTTTTTTTTTTTTTTTTTTTTGGTTTTTTTTCTAATTCATCTTTTATACTATGGATATTATTATCTGTCGTTATATCTACTTATATTTAATCATCTAAATGTTTCCACTATGTATATAATATGTAATATACACTATATAAATATGAATTTATCTTAGGTATGAATTTACATATCTCTGTATGTACATACATATATTTTCTCTATTTAATCAAAACTTTGTCTATATAACTGATACATCTGTACGTATATTTTATATAGCAAATGGAATCGCATGAAGAAACATATAAACGATACGTACTGCAAGCTGCACCGTGATCCGATATCAAATTCGGACATGCCTATATGCATAATATCGCAAAAATATTAATTCACTATAATATAACTCGCGTGCTGTACGTATCGTTTACCGTCGTTTTCCTATACTTAAACGTAAATTATCGCGAAATCAAAATAGCTCCGTAATTTCATCATGAAATTTTCTAAATTCCAGCCTGCGGAGTCGGAAAGTGGCAATGTGCAAACGGAGTCTGTATCGATCAGAACTTCCGGTGCGATAGGCATCGAGATTGTCTCGACGGAAGTGACGAGGCTGACTGTCGTAAGTTTTGACAAAAAAATATTTTTTCTGTAATTTTTAATCGACCCGTATAAAACATGCTGTGATATAATTTTCTTCGATTAGCTCCAGTCGAACCTGTAACACCGCCGCCGAGCTGTAAACGAGATGAATTTCAGTGTAGCGACGGTTCGTGTATTCTGAATTCGGCACAATGCAACGGTGTTAGTGACTGCAGCGATGCTGGCGACGAACTTGGCTGTCCCCAAGGTAAGTTGAACGGTTCTAATCTTGGGCATATAGTAATTTGAGTCGGTCAGATAGCTAACGTAAGTTCGACACTTTATCTATCGCGTCCACGAATAACTTCTTACCCAATTAGCTTAGTCTCTCTATTATACCGCACGTATATATGTATATACCTATATACATATACCAAATAACTGCCGTGTGAGAAAAACTTCTACTCACTTACGTAATAAGAGATAAATATATAATTTGTACACCATGAGGAAGATAAACGCCCTTAATTAATGAGTAGAAATTGATACTTCGTAATACATAGAATCGATATATAGTATACGCAAAACACTGTCAACAACCAGCTCCAGTTGTAACCACGGTGTTAGATATTATATCTTCTGTTCTCGTCTCTTTGTATACGGCAAAACTATTCACAATCCAAAAATTTGGCAGAATTTTTGGGAACATAAATTCGCGATTCGGATTCGGCAAGGACATCTTGCTGCTAAAAACATAACTGAAAGAAAAAAAACGACAACGGGGATACTCGATTTTTACGGTGGAGACAAAAGTGGGGCGAGAATTTCACAAGACAAAATCTATACATCAGTCGATGATTGACCAATTTTTGATAACCTTACGCTGGACAGCTTTTAGATCAGTGTCGAATGCTGATAGCTTGACATGAGGCAATAGATATACGGTCCATTTCTCCAGGTGTTTTTATGATCCATAAAATAGAGACGGATGTGGTATGAGTTTCGATTGAAACGCCAAAAAGGCGAGATTGGGGAATAGTATGAGGAAGACCTTATGATGTGAGACTTGCCCCGCTGTCTCGGCGATCGTCATCTAGTTTCCGAAAATTGTATAGTGCGATAATTACGGGGAACCGTTAAATAATGATGAGAAACGAGAACGAAGAAATGGTAAGACTGTGGTTCAGATTGGGTTACTTCTAGGTGTAGAAGCATTGGATAAAACCTCTTCTGCTGAGAGGCGTCCCGAGAGAACGACATACGCGACCGTACCTGTACCAAGAAGTTGTGCCGCGGGTGACTTTGTTTGCGCTGACGGAGCTTGCATCCCCGCGGCTCACCACTGCGACCATTTCTACGACTGTCGTGATTTTACTGACGAACAGTACTGCTTCGGTCAGGCAGGCTCGTTTCACAGTCAAACTTTCTTCGATCTCCATTATACAATACAACAAATTAATACATCCACTCATCAAACACACGTACTCATACTCGATAACAAAGCCAAAGACAAAGATGCATAAATATTAGAGTGTGTCATTTTGGGACAACATTTTTTTTCAACTTACATACAGGTTGTATACTTGCAGGGAGGTAAAATAAGAAGCCTGTTAAAATTTGAAATCTTAATATTAATATTGAGAGGTGCCTCATCGCGAATTTCTATTTCCCATCTAAATAACACGGGAAATGTTCTAGTGGCACACTTCAATTTTTAATATCTCAAGTACTAATCTACTCGGAATGATTCTGCATAGCTACTTTTGTTCGAAATTGAACGTTCTACAAAAAAGGTCTCTTGGTATTTTTCGATAAATCTAGCCGTTTCCAAGTTGGTTATTGGCTATCGATGGTAATTAACCAAACGCCAACTTGGAAATAGTTAGATTTATCGAAAAATACCAGGAGACCTTTTTTGTAGAGCGTTCAATTTCGAACAAAAGTAGCTATGCAGAATCATTCTGAGTAGATTAGTACTTGAGATATGAAAATTGAAGTGTGCCACTAGAACATTTCCCGTGTTATTTGAATGGGAAATAGAAATTCGCTATGAGGCACCTCTTGATATTAATATTAAGATCTCAAATTTTAACAGGCTTCTCATTTTACCTTCCTGCAAGTATACAACCTGTATGTAAGTTGAAAAAAAAATGTTGCTCCTGAATGACACACCCTGATATATACCCATCAACACATACGCCTACGTCCACACGCGGATGGGGAATCCCACCCCAACTTGGCCGAACTTTGGGTCTCACCAGTCGCGATATCCTTAAGTTCTCTTTTTCTTTTATTGAATTGTTCGATAGGCTCGCGATTTGTGATTGTTTCCATTTTTTTTTTTTTTTCTGGACAACCCTGTCCTGGAATCATCCGAAATAAATGACAAAGTGAAAGCTCGTCCAGTTAATGAATAAGAAAAAAATTTGAACCGTGAATGATCAGGGCCAGACCCAGGTCGAATTGGGCTGAGATTCTCCATTTACATGGCTCGTTTCCTGTCAGTCGGTGTTAGCTGTCGAATAGACCAGTTATATATGTGTAGGTTTGTAAGATACGTTTTAATTTAAGTAGCCAGTTGATCGACTTTTATTTACAATGATTAGACTCGAAGTCAGTATTGTGACGAGCCGAACTTTGAACAAGCCAGCCGTGGAATTGCCTACGGTATGCTAATAGCATACCGAGAGTAGTTCATTTCAGTATACGACGAAAACCAAAACAGCACCAATTTATCGCTGATTGATTGATTTGTTTATTGATTGATTAATTGGTCGGTTAATTGGCTTGTCGATTAACGGATTGATCGATAGTGCATCTCTGCCTGGTACCGCCGTTAAAATTAGTAGTATATTATATATATTATTATTATTCGATATCGTAGGTAGACTATACATATACATATATACTGTTCCTACAATAGGCATTTTATATGAACAAATATTATAGCGACGTCCGCTCGCGCGGGCAGCTGGATAAAATTTTTCGATAAATTAATCGTCGAGATATATACATGTACATACTATACCTACTCCGATAATATAAAATACTTACGATTTATCGTCAGCGAGCGGACGGCGCTGGCACGTATATAATACGGTATGAAAATTATTTGACACATCGTTTTTCAGAAACTGCATCTGACATTGACTATACTTATTTTTAAATATTGTTACACTTCAGTTGGAACTCCTAAACTACATACATTTTTTTGCCACAATGATTTTTTTCTTTTTTTTTTTTTTTTGTTTTCTTTCGTTTATCGTAAACGTTTTGATGAATTATTACCTCTCCAATGTTCAAGATAAGTTGACACCTCGCGCACTTTCCATAATTCAACTGATTCCGTGAGCAAAATAGAATCACGTAGGTAATTGCTGGAGGTGCGTTTGCAGGTTCAAGTTAACGTGAACAAGGATTAACTAGATGTTTGTAGATTATTGTACTTATAATCATTTGTTTGACGTTCATACAACCGGCGTTTCCGTCTGTTATATAGTGACGAAAAAAAAAAACTGGACAACTGTTTTTTTTTTTTTTTTTTTTATAATAACTGTTTGTTTAAAAGAATGAAAAATATCGTCCGGTTTTTTGTAATCGCCTCATATACACGCACCGCCTACCTTATACGTTGTTCTTTGTCCACGTAGCCTGATGATTTATTATATGTACAGGGTGGTCCATTTAACTCTGCCACCTGATTTATCTCGAAAAATATCGCTCCGATCAAGTATTGGGTATAGTGAAAGTTTCAGGGTTCAAAGGGCTAAAGAATTTGGCATTATTGGATTTTTCAGCGGAGTCACCGCGGAGGCCAGGGGAAGGTCAAATTTGTTTTTTTGATAAAAACCCATATTTTTAATTACGTAATTTTGTTCTACTTGAAAATTGAAACAGCTTTTGTATGAAACATTTTTTTGTGAGACATCAATTTTTTATGATATTCAGCTGGAGGGCTAGAGATTTTTGAACTTTGGAGAATATTTCACCTTTAAACTATCGAGTTTGGAGAAAAATCGCATGAGACAAAAAGTACGTAATTTCATGCAAAGATTCTTGGATAATAATTGCAGATTTTTTTTTAACATTTTTTGATTTTTTTCTTTACGCAATTGAAGAAGCTACAATAAAAAGTTATTGGAAAAAAATCTGCAATTAATCTCTAAGAATCTTTGCATCAAATTACGCACTTTTTGTCTCCTGCAATTTTTCTCCAAACTTGATAGTTTAGAGGTGAAATATTCACAAAAGTTCAAAAACCTCTAGTTGTTCGGCTGAATATCATGAAAAATTGATGTCTCACATAAAAATGTTTCATACGAAAGTCGTTCAAGTTTTCAAGTAGAACAAAATTACGTAATGAAAATATGGGTTTCCATTTAAAAAAACGAATTGGACCTTCCCCTGACCTCAGCAGGGCCTCCACTGACAAAATCCAATGATGCCAATTTCTTTCCCCCTTTGAACCCTAAAAATTTCACTATACTCAATACTTGATCGGAGCAATATTTTTCGAGATAAATCAGATGGCAGAGTTAAATGGACCACCCTGTATCTATAATCGTAACCGTATTTATTATCGTAACTTACATACACGGGGAACGGTTTTGAAAAATATCGAAATACAATACTATATGAAAATAATTTAAGATAATATATTTATCAAAACTTCTGCGTGCTTTCAAAGAATATAAGGTCGCTGGCGATGACGTAAACGTATAATATGTCATTCGTACCATACATATATCTATACGTATATATATACATAAATACATACATATATGTATATATCTCGTAAATGTTAGAAAATTATTTTATATATCTATTTAGTATATGTTATGTTAATAATTGGAGGAATTTCTATGGTTCGTAATTAGAGTTTGAATTAATATCTGTATTGTGTCTTGTATCAGTTAATATATATGACCACGATGCAGTCGTAGCTGTCGTTACATGTGATAACTGCAGTCCAACGACCGTATTGCAGGGGATAATCGATCTCTGGCTAAACTATATCCTTTATATCCTTAGGTTGTGCCCGCGGCGAATTTAGATGCAGAAACCGAAACTGCGTCAGAGAAGAACGGCTGTGTGACCAGTACGATGACTGCGGCGACTACTCCGACGAGGAAAATTGCGGTAAATTTCCACCCCATTTCTGCCCCATAATTCCCCGCCTCGGATATACTCGATAGACGATTTTTAATACCAAAATATTTTACATTTTCAGTACCGAACCCTCCCGGTGGACCAGACGGTAAGAACATTACACAATTATTATCTTTTCTGGAAATTTTATTTTCTGCTTGGAAAATTAGTGGTTTTACATTTTATACCCCAATCTACTTCACCGTGATCCAGTTTTGAGTTGTCGATTTAACTTGTCACTCGCGATCGTCCATTATTTTAAATGGCCGAAGAAATATTCTCTAGTCTGTAAGATCGGGTAGATAGAATTGGAATGGCTGAATTTAGACGAAATATATTTCCATCCCCCTACATCTTTGTAAATGGAAAAATCCAAAGATCCCTCGAAGCCGTGTTCGGCGAACGAATGGAGGTGCGAGAACGGACCCTGCATTCCCATGAATCAACGGTGCAACAACCACGTTGACTGTCCAAGGGACAATTCCGATGAACTGGACTGCAATTATCAGGTCTTACCATGCTCTCCTTTGGAATGGCGGTGCGAGAATGGTCCCTGCATACCGTTGAGAGAGCGGTGCAACGGCCGGCAGGATTGTCCCCGTGATAATTCCGACGAGCTAGACTGTCCTGAGACCGAAATCCCGCCGCGTCCCTTCCGTGAGTTTAGCTTAGCACACGCTCGCATCTGCACATTATATGCATATGGTCCACGACCTTGATAGCGGATGAACGGCTTTTACAGCCGACCTGGGTCTGGTTTGCTTGGATTTTATACGGCTTGAAATTAATTTATATAGGTATGTATGTGTGTACATACACTGCAATTGCCGACCGCGGGGATAATTTAGGGATGCTCTCGAGCCTGCCTCGCCTTAAACGGGCCGAAGTAAGAATCTTTGCTCGAATAACCCTGAAAACCGAATGAACTGCAGAACCGCAAAAGCGTGGACTGTAGCCCCCTTCGCCAAACTGACTGATCATTTTACTTATCCTGTATATATACCTACTAAAATATGCGATTAAATACTAAAATTGAAGAAAAAGAAATCAAGTTTTTATACTTATAATGCAATATAGTTGTGTGATGCATAATATACCTACTTACGCACTAAAAATGAAGGCATCAACTAAAATCCCTATTAATTTTTAGCAAATATTAATCGATCGAGACTGCAGGGATTTATTAATTGACTGCAGCTAAGTCTAACAAATATTTTTAATCAAATATATACGTTTCACAATTAATACAATTACAATTTTATTTTAATGTTATTAATATCGGGATACAGTTTCTTTTTCTTTCTTTCTTTCACATTGACAAGTAATCCTGATAACTGACCGCATCTGAGATTCTGTTTGTCTGGTTATTTTTTATTTTTTTTTTTTTTCTAATTTTTTTCAAACTTTGACAATAATTAGACAGAACAATGAACCTATTGATGACCAGAGGACATACTGTCCCACAGTTTTTCGCCTATACGGATCTACGAAAGTACATTCTGATGATTATCTATTCCCACTGGTATAATTCCTATTTTAATTCACTGTTGAACTGTTACAGCAGCGCAAGGGCTCAACCTGAAAACGTATCCGGACGACCAAAGCATCAAAGAAAGTGAGTACTCTTCTTATTATCTGAAAAGTTGAAAATGTTTGTTGGAATGAATATTGCCCGTTATACTTAGGTAGTTCAGTTATGACGGGAGGAAAAAATTTCCAACCAGATAATTTATGACGATTGCAGTTTCAAAAACTGTCGTAATTTCTAACAGAGATCGCATAATTTTTTTTTCTTTTTTTCTTTCTCTCTCTCTTTCAATTCCGTTTTAACTCTGCCTTGATTGAATATTTAATTGTCGAACTGTTTTTGAGACTCGATTATTATCTGCAGCAGTCACAATTTATTCACTCTTTTTTTTAAACGTGCAGGAACAATAATATCGCAATATTTTACAAATAGAATAATGAAATCAAAATATTTAGGATATTAATATTTTTTTCATTCTTTGTTCCCTTGCTCTGGCCAGAAGCGGCAAGTGAAGGTAAGCCTTCATCAAAGAGCAGCCTGAAATCATGCTACATATTGGGCTTATTATTTAGATTTCACGATCACTTTCATGGAAAGAGTTTTAATAATTCATACCACACCACTCGATGAACCACAGTTTTCCATCCAGTTTTATTTGTATTGCAACAGAATTCAAAATCTCAAATACGAATACTACAATTATTAATTTTTTTATTTTTTTTTTTTAACGAACAAAGTTTTGAACCTTTATACCGATTTTGATTTTTTTTTCCGCTGTAAACTGCAAATATTTCACCTGCAACAAATTGTACATTCATTCACCGATCTAACGACTGCTCACTAGATTGTCGAATTGGAGATTTGACTCATTGATTGATATTAGTATAACACACATGTAACACGCTGGCTCATGCATACATTTAGGGGCGGGACGAGCAAAGGGGCGACGGGGGGGGAAGGGGGGTGGGGGTGGGGGAGGGCCAAACGGGAAACCCTAAAAAATTTGGTAATTTTTTTGTTTTTTTCTCTCCAAAATGGTTCTAAGCCGTCATTTATTACTCTAATTATCATTTTTGCGCAATTTGCGGGATGTCCAAAAATGTTTTTCTTTCAAATTTTTTTCTTCAAAATTTCTTTTTAAATTAAAATCTATTCTTTTTACAATCGTCTTGGATGATTTGGGGATAGCTTGAAATTTTTCTCACTTTTTCTGGGGAGTACCCCATTTGAAAAAATAAATAAATAAATAAAAAAGGAAATAACAGAAAAATTTTTGATGGCAAGTGAAAATTTTTTTCCATGTATTACAAATAGAAGTAAAAAGAAGGAGATTCAGTATATTTGAGTTCACGAAAGTCCAACCATGCTTCCTCAGCGTCCCCGTTTTGCCCGGCCCTTCTCCTACCCGGTCCACTTGCACAGACTCGTGCCCGCGGTTCAAGTATAACATACATTATACACATGACATAACTGATCGAAACATTAAAAAAATACAGTGGCTATAGTATGGTACCAGAATTTTTTATTCTTGGCACATTGTTCCACTGTAAGGTAAAAAATAAAACATCCATATTAATTTAATCATCCGGCGTGCAATGACGAATTCGTGTATTATATCTACGACCCAGTCATGAACCCATGTTATATATTACTCATGGGCGCAATATTTGGAAAAACATTAACGTAATTATACTAAGAGGATTCGTTAACCCATTGGAATAATTTCGTTGATACCTACTCAATTGAGGCATGTGATCAACTTGCATGGATTGTCGTAGTCTATTCTAAATTTCTAATATTCATTGTATATATATACATAAACTATATAACATTAGAACAAGGTAAATTTAGTGAATGCGTTTCGCGAGAACGTGGACATTATGATTATCGTCGGAAACGCTAACTGCAGGTCCTCAAGTTTAGTCCACTCCAATTACCGTTGTGTTGCTAATTATTGGAAAGTATAGCCTCATTTTTTTTTCAATGTGGGTATATCGTTTGATCAAAATTCATCTCCTCGTTACTCTTGAATAAGATTTAGAGTTGCCAAGGAGTATTTTCGGGCGGGTAAATTCCAGTCGCAAAAAGAAACCCGGGTATCGTATTCATAAACAACGTCTGCACTTACACAGATTACATACTTACACAAGGTATTGCAACGGAATGTTGTGCTCCATTGTTTGTCGGTACATACCTGCACGCGATATGGATCTTTGTGTATGTCCTTATGCCCTTATGCCCGTGGAACTTGTGTGATGAATAGCGTATTAGCTCCACATCATGCTCGCCGAGAATTCTATAACGTGCTTATTTATTGCCTCCTGCAGCGCACCGGCGCGCTTCAGTGATGACCGTTCAAAGAATCCAATTTTTCCCTTCACGAATCGCAAACGAATGAATTTAAAGAGATTATTTTAACAAACCGCACGCTAGATCGAGAGGTCGTTATTCAATGTCGAGACGAAGGTCCAATTCGTGCCAGGGTCCATTGGATCCGTGAAAACGGCGCTCCTCTTCCACCTGGAACCACCGACGAAAATGGCAGACTTACAATGCCGCATGTTCAGGTCATCCACAGCGGTAACTACATCTGCGAAGCTTTGGGAGTCCCTGCAAACGCCCCGGGACGGAGAGTCATATCACACCTCACCGTTGAAAGGGGTAAGTCCCTTCTTACCGCTCGTCGTTTCGTATAATTAATTACTTGGTGAGGCAGCATAACTCATGGTGTGCGACCATTTATGGAAGGGCCGTTCAATCATAGGCTCGCGGAGTCATATCAGTTGTAACTTGAATTTGCAGAAGACACTCCGACTGTTGAACCACCGCGATCCTGTAAATTCGACGAGGCTACTTGTAGCAACGGCGACTGTATACCCAAATCAAGAGTGTGCGATGGCCGATACGACTGCACGGACGGCGCTGATGAAATCAGATGCGGTAAGTCTCAATGCAATAGAATTGCAGAATTGCACGGAAGTTAAGACATGGGCATGCCCACTCTGGTTGATGGAGTTCGATCATCATTCGAGTCTCAAACTATCGCCTATATACAATTGATTTGAACTCTAGGTGAACACGGTTGCGAGCCGAACCAGTTCCGATGTGCGAATAAGGAATGTGTCAGCAAAGTTTGGCGATGCGACGGTGACAGAGACTGCGTCGACGGAAGTGACGAACAGAATTGTGAACCTCCTCCTCCAGGCTCACCTTGCAAGTACAACGAGTACCAATGCGCTAGTAATCAGTGCATACTGAAAAGCTTCCACTGTGACGGGGAACGGGACTGCTTGGACGGAAGTGACGAAATCGGCTGCAGTAAGAGATTTTTGACGCAAAATCTATACATTCGATTCATGATTTTTTTAAATCATTTACTCGGAATCATTAGTTATCAGGATATGAATTTATTTCACTCGAGGTGTGTTTTCATAGGTATTGATATCAATGATTCACCTTCTCTTTTGCAGCCAAGATTCAGATCTTAAGACCGCCGCAACACATGGTGATACTCAACAAAGGAGAGACTTTCACCATCACCTGCACCGCGCTTGGTATTCCAATCCCTGAAATTAGCTGGCGTTTGAACTGGGGACACATACCGGCTAAGTGTACAACCACATCAATAAACGGCACGGGAGTTTTGACCTGTCCTTCAATAACCATCGAAGACCAAGGCGCCTACTCGTGTGAAGCAATTAACACCCTAGGATGGAAAATTGCCGTACCTGATGCTATACTCAAGGTGGATGAACAACCACCTCCAAACGTGTGTCCACGAGGAACGTTCAATTCGCTGGCTCGCACTGCTGATGAATGTATTTCCTGCTTCTGCTTTGGCGTCGCAACACAGTGTTCTAGCGCCGACCTCTTCACTTATCAACTTCCGGCACCTTTCGACCAGTACAACGTTGTCTCTGTTGAGACTGATCCGGACATAAAAATCCTACGGGAAGTAACTGAAAACGCGCCAGAAGTTCGTCCGGTAGGACGCAACGGAGTACAAGTTTCTAACAGCTACATTGATTCCGCAAATCCGAACAGCGTTCTCTACTTTGCTTTACCAGAAAGCTACCATAATAGTCAGCTGAAATCTTATGGAGGATACTTGAAATATACTGTCAAATATGGAGGCCGGGGGAGACCCAACAATGCTCCGTCTGTAATACTTACCGGAAACAACTACGTTCTCATACACAAAGGGGAGTACGTGCCATCGGACTATGAAACCGAAAGGAGTGTGCGATTCTTCTTTGGTGATTGGGTCAGGAAACAGGGCTGGGACGAAGTGACAGCATCGAGAGAAGAGATTATGATGGCTCTCGCCCATGTTGAAAATATTCTCATTAAGTAAGTAACTTTGCAATATTTCCGAAGGCATATTTCCTTAAACTTATTATCAGGCAATAAAATCCTACATTTATTATCCAGAGTCCAGTATGACGATGGGCCCGTAGATACCACCATCACTAACGTGTACATGGATACAGCCGGTGTGGGCAATACAAATCAAGGTGCTGCAACGTTTGTTGAGGAATGTCGCTGCCCAGTTGGTAAGTCGAATTCAGTGGAATCCTAGATCCCAAATCATGTTTAGTGGCAATTATGCTTATCAGGAACTAGGTATTACATTCCCGACTTTATTCATTGTTTCAGGCTACAGTGGTTTGTCATGCGAACATTGCGAATCCGGATACGCTAGGCGAGACAGTGGTCCGTGGCTTGGACAATGCTATAGAGATGAGCCGCCGTGTCAACCTGGCTACTACAGAGATCCATCGAGGAACATTCCATGCCAGCCTTGCCCCTGCCCTCTCACCAATCCCTCAAATCAGTAAGTTTGATCGGTTTCATTCGACTTTCTGTTACTTGCACGCAGAAATAAATTTCGATAGAATAGCTTCTGTATATTCTTAACATCATGGGTAGCTGTATATATTCTAATTCAAAATAGATACAGTCGAACTTGTCAACTTGGCTCTGATGGACAACCGACCTGTGATTGTCCCCAAGGATATCTTGGACGCAGGTGCGAACAGTGTGCTCCTGGTTATCAGGGTAATCCTCTTCGTCCTGGGGACTCTTGTGTTAAGGTCGACGAGTGTGACCTTAATGGCAGCATTAGTCCATATGCAGACCCTGCAACTGGAGTCTGTCGATGCAAGGTATAAACGACTAGTCGTTACAGCTTTTTCAATAGTAAACTGCAGTTCCGCTCATGATTATTCATTCTATTCAAATATCTATTTATACAGGCCATAGTCATGGTTTTTGGTATTTCATAAATTAAAGCATTCACCAAATTTTGGCCAATAGCGTTTCGTTATCTTCCATTTTATTACCTTGACTAATGTATAATTGTGTTGAGAGTTATACAATATCATTGATTTTACTCGTATTGTTGTTATTACTAACATTCCTGATGGATTTGGTCGTAATTTACACGTAATGTGAGTATACATATGATGATACAAATTCTAGAAACTAACGAATTAAAAGTTTCTATATTCGTTGATTATTTTTCTCCACACAACATGCTTTATTAAAAAAATTTACTATCCCTTTTAGGCACTCGCAACTGGTCGTACCTGCAACAAATGTAAGGCTGACACGTTCCACCTCGCTGCAACAAACAAATTTGGATGTGTCAGCTGTTTCTGTATGGGTGTTACTTCGAAATGCACTTCTTCAAACTGGTACAGAAGTGAGGTAAGTCAACACTGCATTTCAATGAGCTCAATCGCTAATAATTTACCTCATCTTCAAGTATCAACCTTCTGTACTAATTCCAAAGATCCAAAGAGAATGACGTGTGGAATGAAAATTTGTTTTTCAGATCCATGTAGCATTCACCAGCTCCATCCGCGACTTCTCTCTCGTAGAGTCGAGATCTACTGATCCATCACCTATTGTTGATGGCATCCGCCTGAACAAGATTGACCGAGAAATCGTATACGACGCCTTCCCCAACCGTGAGACGAATGATGTTTACTACTGGCAGCTGCCCAGCAATTTCCTGGGTGACCAACTCGCGTCCTATGGTGGCAATCTCAAATATACAGTCAGATACGTGCCTTCCCCAGGTGGCGGGAGGTCAAGGAATAATGCTGCAGATGTTGAATTGATCAGCGTAAGCAAGCAAATTTGAAATGAGCTTTTTATATATCCGTAAATTCAACATTTATTATCATATGTATCGAATCGGAACGCGAGGAAGCATGACTATACCAGTTTATTTGACTCTACAATGTCAGTTTACTTTTTTTATACAAGGTGTTTCCGGAAGTAATTTTTATTCTCGTTTCTCACAGTCCAACGATATAATTCTTCGCCACTATTCTGGCAAACAACTGGACCCCAACACTGCTGAGACCTTCACTGTCCAATTACTTGAAGACCACTGGCAGCGTAATGACGGGACAACAGCTGACAGGGAACATCTTTTGATGGCGCTAGCCGATGTGCAGGCAATCCGTATCAAGGCTACCTACACGACGCATACTGATGAAGCTGCGTAAGTATAAAACCATCAAGATAACCCCAATGAAACAACATCTCTCTAAACTCTCTCTCCTATATATAACTGCATGCGAACACTTTGTACAAATAAAACTTCAAAAAATAAGGTCTCCAAAATCAGTGCCGTTCTACTTACAGACAGAAATAAGTTTAAAAAATTCAACTTGTATAAGATATACTGCAAAATCTTTCAGACTTTCTTCAATATCTCTCGATACTGCTGTGAACTCAAACACTGGCAAGGCACGTGCCATCGAAGTAGAACAGTGCAGCTGCCCCACCGGTTACAGAGGTCTCTCATGCGAGGACTGTGATGTTGGATACACCAGAAGTGATGATGGACTTTACCTTGGAAGGTGTGTACCATGCAACTGCAACGGACATTCAACCCAGTGCGACCCAGAGACCGGAATTTGCGAGGTTCGTATTTCGTAGAATAAAAAGAATATCTGCTATGATGGACATTATCATGTCAGAATTTAAAGGAAACCTGACAAAACCCAACAATGTTTCTTTGTGTTCTTCTAGAATTGCAGAGATCATACAACCGGTGATAATTGTGAATTGTGCACTTTCGGATATGAGGGTGATGCAACTCGAGGCTCTTCTCAGGATTGCCAGCTAGGAGTAGGTCCAACTAGCCCTCCACCCTGCTCCTGCAACCCAGCTGGATCTTTTGGAACTTGCTATCAGGGGAAGTGTGAATGCAAAACAAATGTTGAGGGTTCTGAGTGCAACCTATGCCGCCAAGGCACGTTTGGACTGTCAGTTAACAACATAGACGGGTGTATCGAATGTTATTGCAGTGGCGTTACGAAGCAATGTCATGAAAGCTCTCTGTACGTCGATCAAATACCAACTGTTGTCTACGATTCGTCCCACGGATTCACTCTGACTGATTCGTAAGTTTTCATCATCAATGAATTTTCGGAAAACGCCAAAATTTCTTTTCATTTCAGACAAAATACTATTTACTCAAAGTACATGAATAAATGTTACATTTGAGTTACACTGTAAATGGAATGCACATTTCTGTACTCTGAAGATATCTAGAATTTATCTGTATTATATGAATCACAATACCGACTGGATTTGTCTGTGCACAGTAACCGGAAGGATGTAATAAGAGGAGGATTCGACTTAAACACTGCTACGAACGAAATCGGGTACCGTTATCCTGATTCTCGAAGCCAGAGGCTCTTTTGGTCCTTACCATCTGTAATCACACATAATCAAGTCAAGAGTTACGGCGGAAATCTGTGGATTACCCAGCACATTACTACACGCCCAGGTGCAGTGAGTGAAAAAGACCAGGACGTTGTTCTGATTGGTAATGGAATTACACTATACTGGACAAATCCTGAAGAGATTCAACCTGGTATCCCCCTGGTGAGTTAGAAAACCATGTACCCCTTTAATCAGGTTGATCTATTTTTTAAATAAGTTGAAATATTACTATTACTACTATATACTTATACCATCAGTATATCATTGTTTCATTATAAAACTCTGGCATTTACACAGACATACAGTGTGCCGTTAGTCGAACGTGCGTGGACACGATTGACACAAGAAGAAGGTCTGCGTATCGCATCTCGTGCAGATCTTATGAGTGTTTTATCAAATTTGGAAGCTATCTTGGTCCGTGCGACGCACAGCTCTGAAATGACGGCTACCTATATAAGCGATGTCAGCCTTGATACTGCTGTAGAACAGCTGGTAAACAACAGACGAGCCACGCAAGTCGAAGCTTGCCGTTGTCCACCTGGGTACACCGGAACCTCTTGCGAAACATGTGCTCATGGATACTACAGAGATGTAACTGATACCTCACGCAGTTTCCTAGGAGCCTGCAACATCTGCCCCTGCAATGGGAGAGCGCAGGAATGCAAGGTTGACAGATATGGTATACCTCAGTGTTACTGCTTATCAGGATTCACCGGGCCGGACTGTTCTGAGCATGGTAAGACAGTTATTTCACCAACAGAGTGATCTGCTTCTATCATAAACTCATAATTCTTAGTCATAACACATCTCTATGCAACACAATGAGTTGATACTTACCTCGTATAAGCATTTGCTTGATCATTCATCCTGCAATTAATGTGTAAAGCTTGACAAAGGACGCTGTCGGAATCAAGTTATTCCTAATCTTTGAGGATAAAATCTCCCCTATCCGATATAAGTCGAGGATAAGACTGCCCCTTAGATCATATACTTGTTTTCCTTGAAAACAGAGCATCACTATGTATGTACATATGAAATGTGTCGTTCTAATACAGATGAGATCAGAGTAGGTCTTATGCCGATGATAGTCTGAGCAGCCCCGCGCAGTCTCATCGAATACACATGTATTTATGATCATGCGGATATTTTATACGTCCGGTTGAATTTAACGTCCTTTCACGGGTTCTGTGTCGTTTCGCGGGACTTAATACCTGAGCCTATTATAAGGATAAGCAATGGAGCAGCTCGAACCTGGGATTTTGTTATGGGGGAATATCTTTATAACGTGGAATCTTGGGTCATCAGAGGAAAGAACTCGCTATGGTCATCATATATTAGAGCAATGACAACCAACATTTTTCCACAAATTGTTAATTTTTTATTATGTTATGCACTGCTGCTATATGCTGTTTCAATCGCAGAATCATCCACCTCTGACCCTCCGACGACGACCACTTTATCACCACCACTAATCGTTGTTGAAATCTACGAAGACCCGATCCGAATTGTCGAAATTGGAAGCTCAGTAACGTACCACTGTGCAGGGCGATCCGAAGGCAGTGTAAGTCCATGATTTAAATTATATACAAGCTTAGTCTGCGCAACAATTATTTCAATTACTGTACTAAACATGTACGACTAATAAAAATCTTTTCGTAAACAGACAACAATCAGCATCGAATGGCAGAAGGAGAGTGGTCAACTCCCGGCTGGCCGAAGTTATGACGACGAACAAGGCATTCTCATCATCAGCGACGTCAAGGTTTCAGACAGCGGCATATATGTCTGTCAAGTCAGCGACGGAATTAGCATTGGTGTACAGAAAGTCAGCCTAATTGTTGGAGGTAAGCAAGGAATTATACAGACGATCGTATATATCCAAACCCTCATGTTGACGAAATGGTGTCTGTTTAAGACTTATTATGACACACATTCCCACAAGTATATGTATATCTTGCACATTTAAATCGAAACTTTGATGTTATTTACCGGCTGCAGCGTTTCCAAAGAATCTGCTTAAAACATCAGGTATTTTATACCATCATACGATTCATAGTTTAAAAAAATTGGCTCACTTCGAATTTAGGTATTTTGAATTCATAATAAAATGTATATCTCTCATTGTAACGCTTGAATGAACTAATATATTCTACAGCGCTTATTATAAGACACGTGAATAAGAAATTATATAAATATAATTAAACTTCTGAATGTTCTATCTCAAAGACTATTAGGTTTCCTATTTAGTAATAATCACAGATTTTCAGGCATGGCCATAGTTTTCTAATCAATTTACCATTGCTCTTCTGATATGGATTTCTTTACGAAACAGTGTCCAAACCAAGACCTATTATCGAACCACGTTACTTGAACGTCCAAGAAGGAAATCCCGTCGAATTCCAATGCAAATCTTCCGGTAATCCTGAGCCACAACTATCATGGATACGCGTCCAAGGGGAAATAAACCCTGCTGCAACCTTTGAGAATGGTACTTGGCGCCTCCAATCTGTAAGGAAGAGCGACGAAGCCGAGTACAAATGTATTGCACAAAATAGCGCTGGTACTACTGAAGTACGAACCATCCTCTACGTCATTGGTAATACATTTACAGATCCAGGATTACTGTCTCAAAATACTTTGCGATATTTAATCTTTTCTTATTTATTCAAACTACAGCAAGAGATCCGACTCCACCCCCGCCACCTCCGCCAATCATCAGTCCTGCCGATTACACAGGGAGCCCCAATGTACCTCTTACCCTCGTGTGTACTGCATCTCCAGGCTCAACGATTACTTGGACCAGATCTGATAATGCACCACTTCCAGCTTCTGCTGTTGAGCAGAACGGGATCCTAACGATTTATGAGCCCAGCCGTTCAGACTCTGGCGACTACATATGCATAGCAATTACATTCAAAGGCGTGGAATCCAGAAGTACCGCGAAAGTAACGATTCAACCCCCAACAACAGGACCACCAAGTGTAACCGTAGAGCCAGAGAGGCAGGAAGTATCCCAGGGAACTTTGGCAGAGGTGAAATGTATTGTCACAGGGGATCCTACTCCTACCGTGACATGGACCAAATATAGGGAACCTCTTGCCGCTCACGTTCAGGTTGTGGGAAATACTCTCAGGATCATCAACCCGCAAGTTTCAGATCGAGGCATTTACATTTGCCACGCTAGCAGCAGCGGAGGAAATGCTCAGGGCAGTGCCATGATTGACGTGAATCGTAAGTTGGATCATGCACCAAAATTTGAACAAATTTTTCGGGAAGAGGGTAGATCAGTTAATCTGTAGGCTCTACAAAAATTACTCGACTTAACACTTTGGTTTTTTTATCCACAAGTATGGATATTTTACATATACCGATGTAAATCATCCTGAAAGGCCACAAAGCCATCTCAGTTAATACGTGTAACTATAATGTGTAACTCCTGTCCATTTCAATTTGTAGGCCGCGAAATGCCGGTTATAGAGCTGTATCCACAACAAAAGCAGGTGGTTCGTATTAACGGCTCAGCTCTTCTTCAGTGTCGCGCGACCGGGGCCCCAGCGCCTTCTGTCAGTTGGGCGCGCGAGGACAGCAGACTCTTCAGTTCCAACGTCGAGCAGTTGCCTGGTGGGATTCTCCGATTTAATCATGTAACACTGGGAGACGGAGGATCCTTCGTGTGTACTGCATCTAATCAAGTCGGCTCTGTCTCCCAAGTTGCCATTATCGAAATAAGCACGCCACCGTTAATCACAATTACACCATCCAACCTCCACCCTCTGACGGTCAGATTTGGTGACAGAGTGAAACTCACCTGTGCTGCCAGTGGCCAGCCTCAACCCGTGGTTTCATGGAGCAAGCACATAAACGGTGTTCCTACAGTGTAGTAAGTCAATAGTAAATATTATGTTGTATTATGTAGTGCATAGATCATAAAGAGAAAATCAAGAAACCATTACCGACGTCATGCGAAATAATGTACCTTGGTCCATTGATGTAGGCTTTTTTCGAAAGTATCGAAAAATTTATTCACGTCATTTGAATTCTGCTGACAGAAGTGTGTGCTGGACAAGATGCACATATTGTTTTTATTGCCTACCAATTTATTCGTACAATTTTAATGAGTCGTACATTTTCGACGCTCTGAAATAGTATTTTAGCCAATTACTCGACGCGACTTTCAATTCTTAGTGATTGGAGAGATCAGCTTAATGGTGTATTGAATGTGAATGACCAGCGCTAAATATTCTGGCTCATATTACAGTAATACACCATCGAAATCCCAGTCATCCATGGCAGTTTACGAGATAAGCTCCGTGTCCTATGATGATGAGGGCGCGTATACCTGCTTGGCAGAAAATGCCTACGGCCCAGTCGAGGAACGCATTCAGATCCGTGTTGACAATGCCTGGTCAGAACCAGACACATCGACACCAAATCCCAACACGGTGCGTTATAGTCGGTATTCGTCCTTATGCATCTGTTGTAAATAATGCAACAACCAATATAATTTAATGCTATTTCGTAATTTTTAATTCATTCAATCGTTTGGTGAGGCAATCGGAATTATAAAAATTGGACAGAATCAAATTCATATGTAAGTACAATTGATCTAAAGTGCAACATTAATGTTCAACAGAGTATCACGATACCACAGGAGAGTCTGAGAATTCCTGATGGTGGAAACGTAGAAATGCGCTGTCAAGTATATGTCAGCGATCGAGAAGCTATTTACCTGGACTGGAAGAGACATGATGGCCGCGATTTACCACAACGAAGCACCGTACGGGACGGCATTCTACTTATACCTGCCGTGACTAAAGATGACGCTGGTGTATACATATGCCAAGGGCTAAATAGTAACGGAAATATCCTGTTCACCGCCACAAATTATCTAGAAATTATATGTGAGTAGCATGATTACCTTCAATCTACTTCCATGTCTGGTAAACCACTATCATTCTTGAGATCTTTCCACGCCAAGTAGATCTTTGAAACTGGTCAAATTACTTTGAGTGTTTTAATTAAACCATTGGTCAAGACATTTCACCACCAATTGAAACAATGTGTATTTAACTTTGACTTCTGATCCTTAGTTCCCCCCAGAATCGAATTGGAGCCAATACAACAGATCGTCCGACCAGGAGAAAGCCCATCAGTAATCTGCCGTGTCACAGGAGATCAACCTATCGACATTGAATGGCATGCTATTGATCGACCATTGCCACATACAGTATCTCAAAACGGTGGATTCTTGCAGTTCAATGGAATCACCTCTGCGGACGCTGGAAAGTATGTCTGCAAAGCGACAAATAATGCTGGTACGGCAGAGGCAGTTGCTGAGGTCTTAATCAACGGTATGAATATTTTGTTACTGTTATTTTATCACAATTATCATGTCTCCCCTTCCTTCCTGCATCTGTTTGTTTATTATCCCTGTTCTCGATTCAACAACTGACGATCGTATTCTGGTACTATGATCGCGTGTACTCTTGACCTATAAGCCATTGATTTCCGGTATGCTTCACGTGCATGTCTCCTACCTTTAATACGGGTGTGTTACTTTTATAAGGGTCTGAACCCACGCTTTTGAATAGTGAATTCATTTCCTTTCTTCCATATTTCAGAGTATCCTCGAAAATCGGTACCTGAAAATCAGCGTGACATCCATACATTCGTGGGTAACTCCGTGCGACTCGACTGTCCAGTGGACAGCCGATTGAGAATAACCTGGAGCAGAGAAGGAGGAGATATTCCGAGAAACTCGAACAGACTAGGGAATGTTCTGGAATTGACTGAAGTCAAGTTAGAAGACCGTGGAAGATATATCTGTAGAGTTACCACCGAGAGTGGAGCTTCTAGTAGTAATTACATCGATTTGACGGTCGAATGTGAGTATTTCTTTTTAGCTCTGTGATGTGTGGTTTGAATTCGGACAACTTCATTTGCAAGTATTCTTCATCTTCAGCTTACACTCAAGTATTTCTTGATTGCAAATCTGCTCGAATTGAATAATGACTGTTTCAGTAGTATTTTGTGGTACCATTCTTACAGTAGTATTGATATCCTTTTTGAATCATTTCACCAAGTGTTTCCCATATATTCAAAATCTGCTGCTTGTACAATAACACCATTCGATTAGAGTCGCTTGTTTGCAACACATTATTTACTGGGTCGGTACAACTTACTATTTTCACATTAAAACAATCATTCGAAAACATCGTGGCAATATTTTTATTGGATAATAGAAATATTGAATTGGGAAACTTGCAAACCAATTTATAACGGAATTTCCAATCCATCCCTAGCATAAAATAAATATATCACATAGTATACAGAGTGAGTCCTATCAAAGGTCTAGCCTCAGTTGCTATAATTAAAACACGATTTTTAGAGAATAGAACATGGGATCCCGTAAAAGTTGGATTCCGGGATGCACAGTGTAAAAGTTACGTTTGATTATTTAGCCCCCGATCGTTCACTCAGCATTTTGGTATAACTAAGCCACGCCCATTTTGGGCCTGATAAGACTCACCCTGTATAGAAACAAGTCTGTGACGACGCCATAGGCGATGATGATGGTATCCTTATTCAATGAAAGATATTATTCTTGCTCTTTCTTTTCGTTGCTACTTCAAAGCAGAGAATAAGAAATCAGTCGAAATTATACATATAACGTTTCATACTTTCATTAGTGGAGTAGAAAAGTCTTCAAGTTTATCACACCATATTCTGAATATCTTCATTTGTTGACTAACAAAATCAACTAATCGCGAAGCTTATCATTCAGCCAACATTTTTGTGAGTGATTTTTGCTGACCATCCTACAGGACCATGCAACCATAGTTCTTCCAAAGGCGTCCAAGGCTAGACATTTAGATAGTTCGTATCATAATTTAGTAGTTAATTTGCTTGCTATTGCATGCCAGTTTACGGAGTGGTGTGCGACATCACCGAAATCCAATGCCACAGCGCAGAATGCATTGACAGGCGCTATCTCTGCGATGGCTATATGGACTGCATAGACGGGAGCGACGAGCAGTACTGCTTTAACAGACACTATCGTCACTATCCTCAACGAAGACGCGGTTTGTTTACAGATATGCTTGTGCGTAGTGTCCGTCGTTGTTCAATGTATCCAGCTTACCTAGTCTTAATACTAGCTGCTTTGCCTACTTGTCAACAAGTTCTATTTATTTTTCACTCAAAATTTCTGTTATATTTGTATAATTTGTTGTTAAACATTTTTTCAACAGCTATACCACGGGCTTTCTTCGTGGTTTTCACTATATCATCTGTTCCGTAGTCATTTACATCAAATCATCTAGCCTAAGCAAAAATATATGTGTATAATTGAACGGAAAATACTTTCATATTTAATTCACTGCAAACGCAAATCGTTTCATAATCATAATATATCATAATCTATCTATATGTACTGTTATATAGGTCAGTTCAGGATGTAATGTAAAACTTTTTCGCATCACTGATTTGTAATCTCTAGCGAGATCATTTATTTCATCGGTAAAATAAGCGCTAATACATTGTCCGTGTTGATTTATAACTTTCCTATAATCTACCGACATGACTTCCAAGTACGTTCGAAAAACGTACTGTATAGACAAAGGTATCCTACATCTTATGTCCGTTGTATAGCTTCCTTTGTTTTTACCTGCGTCTCATTGTTCAATCTGCCACGGATCTCAATGGTCCACTTTATGTATGTGTATGTGAAATAGCCTCGAACGCAGAGATCTATTAGTCCAACGCAAGGCTTTATAGTAATAAGCGAGACAAATTGATTGTTCCAATGGAGGTTTTCTGCAGTTATTTATAGCCAGTGCAAACCTATTTGATAACCATTATGTACAGAGTGTTCACAATTTCCACATCCATGTATTCAAAATAGAGCTTATATTTATAAAAATGGTCGTTAGCTTTCACGGACTAATAGATTCTTGGCACGAGATTATACACTAGGACTAATGCATGTTTTTAAACAACAGCGCACGCAGCACCTGCAGTGACTGTTCGCGTACGAGCTTCCCAGGACCTGGTAAACATTGGAGATAGCATCGATGTACAGTGCGACGTCGCCGGTTCTCGAGACGCTCGCTATAGATGGACCAGGGTTAATGAACTATCGCTTCCACCAAATGCACAGGACTATGGAACTGTACTGCAATTCACACGTGTTGCCATGGTTGACAGCGGTATTTATCGGTGCACGGCTGAGACCCCAGAAGGCACCTTTGCCAAAGATTATGAACTTATCATTCAAGGTAATTGAACATCGAGACAACGATCATTCCAAAGTTATCATTGTACTTGTCACTGAACGGTACGAAATCTTTGTAATAGGATTTTAAATTAGGTACTCCACGCAATATTCGTGGAATAAACTAACAGGATCACTAATTTTTTTTGTATATATGCTTACCGATCTTCTCTGGGTGAGTAATATTTATACTGTTGTTTTCTGCTAAAACACCACCAGTCCACTACGGAGATTATAATCATCACTAGCTGTGTTATATTTGTTCCACAATAGCTCTGTATGATATAACGCAACTTCTTCTTGTACATATGTGATTTTTCCAACTATGCAGGCGGAAACAATGATGCGCCAGCTGTCGAAACGAAATTAGCACCATATGGATCAGAAGTTGTGATGGATTGTCGTGCTGACATAGAACCACCAATCAGATACCAATGGCATAAACTTGGCGGTCGTTTGCCGGCCAAAAGCCAATCATCCGAGGTACTTACGGGGAATATATTCTGCCACCATTCTAATCAGCTGAATGAATTCCCTCAAACTTTTCTTTTAATGAAGATTTTAAAACCTACTCGATCAACAACAGAGCATGAAGTCCGAATTATGAACATTCCTGAGCCTCAATTACTCATGTGTATGTCTTTATTTCTCTCAGAACCGAATTGAATTGCGGGATGTTAAAGCCGAGGATGCTGGAACATACATCTGTGAAGCAAGTAACGGACAAGTGAACATAGAAGTGCCACAAGTACTAGTCGTCACTGGTGTAGTACCAAACTTTAACCAGGCCCCTCAGAGCTATATATCTTTCGCTCCAATACCCGATGCTACTTTCCAATTCCAAATCGAAGTCTCTTTCAAGCCTGAAAGCTACGACGGCATTATTCTTTACAATGGCCAGTCCAGCGACGGAACTGGAGATTACATCCTCCTTTCTCTTGTCGGCGGTTACCCAGAGTTTAGGTATTTATCAAACAATTTCGTCATTTTGTTTGTAGTGACTCGATCGTTCGTGTGCTTTACATTCATAGAGGTGAATTTATCAGACAAGCCAAACTCAAACTTTTAATGCAATAATCAAGTTTCAATACTAAAATCTTTTTACCTGTAAGAATCCCACTCAATTCGAGCAGCGTAATCCCCAGAAGACCAAAAAAAACTGAAAAGAACATTCCGAATTTTTATCAAGAAAAAATTCCCTCAGCCCACGTTTGAACCGGTACCTTCGCATCTGTACTGCAACGCCTTATTGTTTTTACTTGATAAAAATTTAGAATTCCTACTAACATTGTTGATAAAAATTTAGAATGTTATTTTCAGTTTTATTCGGTCTTCTGGGGATTATGCTGCTCGAATTGAGTGGTAATCTCATAGTTGAAAAGACTTTGGTATTGAAACTTGATGATTGCATTAAAAATTCGAATTCGGCTTGTCGGATAAATTCACCTCTATGAATTTCGTTATTTTATTAGACACTTACGTTTTCAATCACTTATTTCTGTATCAAATGTCTTTTATCTATTTAGATTCAACTTAGGGTCAAGTCCAGCCGTGATACGAGGCCATAGGCCTATTACTCTCGGAAAGTGGCATACAATTAAACTCCAGCGTGATCGCAAGCATGGAACAATGTTGGTAGACGGTGAAGGCCCGTACACGGGAACTGCAGGCGGTAGACTCCAGACATTGGAATTGTTGGAACCGCTGTACATTGGTGGTGTCCCAGATTACAAGGCAACCAGCCGACAAGTCAATGTCAATTCAGGCTTTGTAGGATGCATCAGTAGACTGGTCATCGGCGATAACCAGTTGGATCTGACTGGTGACCTCGCATCGAGTGTGGGTGTAACTACGTGTGAGACCTGCGCAGAAAATCCATGCAGCAACAACGGAGTGTGTCAAGAAGCAGCTACGGAAAATGGTTACACCTGCTTATGCCCTGCGGGATATAGTGGAAAAAATTGCACCAATATCGGACAGCCGTGTTATCCAGGTGATTAATCCAATGAATAAGACAGTGAATAAGACAGACCTTGATTTTAGATGAAAAATGAACCTTAGAGTAATTGGTCCAGATTCTAGAAAACTTCATAACATACATATACTCGTAGCAGAGTTTTGGTCTCTCGCATGAGAAGGCACTTGTGTTTCCGATATTCAGCCAATTTTAAAGTTTCATGAATCGCCTTTCATGGATAAACACATTTAATTTCATTTCAGGTGTCTGCGGCGAAGGTACGTGCAGCAATCGGGATGATGGCTTTGTTTGTTCCTGCCCAATTGGCAAAGGCGGATCCAGATGCGAATTCGATGTAAACGTTATCGAGCCATCATTCCATGATAGGGGTGCATTCTTAGCATACCAAACTCCGAAAGTTCTCCGAAAGTAAGTATACCCATTTATGCATGGTAGAAATAAAATTAGATATCCCCTAGTATTGAATTTTGTTTCAAGTATATTTTGGATTTTATACACTTTTTTTTATTATACTGCTCGACGAAACGATTAAATTTTTTTCGCTATTTCCTATTATTTTAACTGGGCGTGCAACTACGATCTATCAACAGCCCCGTTTTTAATATTTTTTCTATATTCAACAAATAACATTCCACATATATTACACAGAATGAAACATATTAGAATTGGGAGAAAAAGTACATTATTCGACAATGAATTTGATCAAAAAATTTCTCACGTCGATTCAATAAAAATCTTTCTAATAAAAAAACAAACAAAACAAATAGAAAAACAGAATTGAATATCACATAATTCTAAAACTACGTTACAATCACATGAACAATACTTTTGGACTAATTTGAAACGTTCGCCTTCAAAATACTTCCAAATGATTAATTTGACATGATCCTAACGAGCCAAAAATTCTTTTCAGGCAAGATAAACGGTATACACCTAAAAAAACTGGGTCAATGTCGCGACCGCACTTGTCCTCACTTAGAAAAAACAGACCCAGAAAACATCCTAATCACCACGCAAAGCACCACACTAAACAATAAAAAAAACACCAATCTGATGCACATACCGTAATAGTACAGAACCTATTTCTATATATTTACTGATACATAAATTTCAGAATACAAGTGACAATCATTATACACTTTTATACACGGTGTACATTTATTGTACAAATATCTGCTCTTATCAATAGTAACCGAATACATAATCATATAAATTTATGTTTTTATTATCTGTCTATGAGAACACATATTCAGATCAATCTAAAATTTTCTGTACTTTATGAAAGTGCAATAATCCGTGTCGTGAAAATATAATAGTTTCTTAAAACGAACCACATGGTGCTATATACATATATAATATAGATTACGATGAGAACTTCGGTCAATTTACTAATTATTATAATTAATGTTTTGTACAGCTTTTTGATTACTGCATTTAACACGTCGCTATAAGCCAGTTTAACTATTTTTATTTTATTTTTCTTCTGTAATTTAGGCGTCAATTACCACTGCCACACCAGTTGCATTTAAATATACCCACATTATAAAGAACTTATAATAGGAATTGAAAAATCATGATATGGCGCGGCAACATTATACAAATGTTACGATATCTAATAAAATATTAGTTTATATGTAATATGTTTATGCTTATATATATAAGAATCTATATAATATTAAAAAAAAAAGAACTCAAAATATATATATATTTGTTTACGCATATAAATGAATGAATATCTATATACTCAGTAAGCCAAGCCTATTCTATACCATACGTATATGTATAGGCATAGGTATATAAAAATATTTTACGAGCAAATAAAAATTGATGTGACAAGTTGTTTTATTTTCTTTTTGTTTTTACTATTTACTTGTTTCACTTTTTAGATTCGATCTCTGTTTGTAACTATACCCTACATTATCCAATACAGCCTTCATATGATCCTTATACAATAAAATAGTACCCTTGTCTTCATTAGAGCCATATTGAGCATGGATCATGGCTTCGAAAGTAAGTTTAGAGTACTTTGATTTGCACATTTAGTTTTTTTCAGGGTCGAAATTACACATCATCATAAGAGACGAACATATAACTATGGCAATTCACACAAGTGCTGCAGGTTCTTCATATAGTTTGTTATTTTCATTATTGAGACTACAATACAGAAAGCATATAAAATAAATAACAGGTATACCATTATACCCTCGATAGAGGAAGATGTTGGTCAACACACAACAACAAAATTATAATCTGTGTAGATTGCAGTATACACCTACTCAGCTTGCTGTTTGCTTATTTATTTTCAATCATTTTTTAGCATCGCTATTCTGATCCTATAAATAATATCCTCATGTTTGAGATTGATTATTCTCTCGCAGTAGCTTGCTATCTTACAAAACGGATAGATATAAATAAAGCTTACTTTATTCTGAAATACAAAACTTACATGTACAGTTGCGTCCGATTAGAACTTATTTGACAATTATCATTGAACCATTATTTAATGTGAAGAATCACGACTGTTTCACTAATAATTCTTATACTCCACATATCCTAGGATCAAACTAGCTATGAAATTTAAACCATCGGACACAGGCAATGGAATCCTGATGTACTGTTCTCAGAGCAATGATGGCCTGGGCGATTTTATCGCTCTTATAATAAAGGACAGACACGTAGAGTTTCGGTTTGACTTAGGCTCTGGTATGGCTGTCGTAAGATCAAACCACATTATCCAACCAGGAGTATGGCTACATTTGCAAGCCAGCAGAGATTCTAGAGAAGGAAAATTGTCCATAAACGATGAGCCGCTAGTAATAGGAAGATCGCCTGGTCCTATAAAATCTATGACTCTAAATACTCTGTTGTACATCGGAGGTGTAAACAGGCATAAACTGACAATCAACAAAAATGTAGGAGTTGAGAGGAACTTTCGAGGATGTATCAGCGAGGTAACTTATATAATCTGCAATAATGGTGCATGAAAAATCTGTAAAGTTGTAAATTATTTGCATCAAATTGACCAGACAAATTGTAAAAACTCTAAACTGCTCCAAATAGCTTGATATCGCAGGCCAGCCCATCGATATTCTAAAATCCATCGTCGACTCTTCCAACATCAAAGACTGTGTGGTAAAATATTCAAATCAAACCGAGCCTACGATATACGAGTCTACTCCCATGCCCACCAAGCCACCAACGTCACCGGCCACCACACAGTTCAATCCCTGCGCCTTAAATCCATGTGTTCATGGATCATGTCAGTTGACACATACTCGTGAATATTCTTGCATGTGTGAATACGGATACGTCGGTAGAAATTGTGAGAATATCCTGAAGCAGTGCGAACTACTGAGTCCTTGTAGGAATGGAGGAATTTGTACAGATCTTCATGGAGGATACAAATGTGATTGCCAGCTCGGTTTCAACGGGCATAGATGCGAGACTCGTTAGTGATGTTTATATTTTTGCAATATTTAATCCCACATACACATATGTATAGGTATATTCAATATTGATTATTTTCATATCTTTAAGCTACTGAAATATCTAACGACGTTGCATTCCGTGGAGATGGTTGGCTCGAAATTGAGAGATCCGTAATGACACATGAAGAAGAAAAGGAAGTATTGGGATTTGAAATTTCAACAAACAAGAGCGCTGGCGTGATTATGTGGCACGGACAAACGCCAACCGATCTGAGCTCTGATGATTACATATCTTTAGCTGTAGTCGATGGGTAATCTCAATTTGTTATATTATTTGTAAAATTGTCGCCTGATTATTTCTAAAAAGAACCATAAACAAAATTGAATAATTGTTCTACAATTTACAGATACGTTGAGTACCAATATAATCTTGGATCTGGGCCTGCAGTGATTAGAGTTACCGCCCAAAGAGTCGACGATGGAGAACGTCATAGGATTGTCTTGAAACGTCAAGGTAGCGAAGGTAGCATTGAGCTAAACGGGGAGCATACAGAAAGTGGAGCAAGCGATGGGCTACAGCAAATACTAAATGCCAGAGGTAGCGTTTACCTTGGAGGTGTGCCTGATTATGCAATGACTTATGGCAGATATCAAGATGGATTTTCTGGATGTATTTATACTCTCGAAGTCCAGGACTCAGGAGCGATCGTCATCGGTGATAAAGCTATCAGGGGAAGGAACGTGTACCCGTGTACCAGGTAATTATATAAGTAAAATTTTGAAAATTATTGAAGCTCATGATTACTGATTTTCAATCACATACATCATTGATCATCATTTTACACGCTGCATAGAACAAGGTGGATTCCATCCTCCCTGGTATTCACCGATGCCGATGCGGACATATTTGATGCCTTTGTGCCACCACCCCCTGTAAATATAATCCATCCGAAACCAAGCCTAAATGTGGCCTCTACTAACTCTCAAAATCTCTCTTTACTAATAATTATTCAAAATATATTTATCTTCACAATGGATGTAAGATTGCATAGAGTTATTGTTACAATACTTCAATCTGCAATTGTTACTTTATTAGGTACTAATTATATATTTCATAAAATAGAATATCAAAGTCATTAATTTTAATTATAATGTGCAAGTTACACGTTATTCATAATCCTTACTATGGCTATTGAACTGTTGATATGTAGATCGAAACATAGTATACTCTGAAAAATGTGTATCTTGAACAATATCCTAATATTGTCAATACTAAAAAAAATTTCTACACGATTTAATGCTTTACTCGTGGCTGGAGCTGCAAGACTAGACTGAGGTAATCTACAAATAATTAAATAATACAGCACACGACTGTTAAATAGCAAAAATAACATACGAAGTTGAGCAGTCTCGAACTGTACTGTGCAGTGATTATCTATACCACATGGTATTAACATTTCTCATAATTATATTTGTTCGTATAAATATTATATGGATTATTTGATTACAGCGAAATCGACCGCCCTCCGTTAAGAGGTGATGGTGGTCATGTCCAAAGATAAATGAAAGTAACTCTCCGTGCTTGAGTGCCAAAGGATCCAAACTCCAAGTAAGACAACAGTCCAAAGAGCACGATTATCAGAAACCAGAATTTCATTAATGAGTAAATAGATGTGAACGACTTTTTGGCATTACACCATTACCACAGGAAATTCTCCAATTACAATAGAACACGTATACATCCGGACTCGTTTCTACAGTTAGATGACAATCTTCCGTGTATAAGTTACATGGCAAATGATTTAGATTCTTTGGCTCTCGTATAGAGATCAAATTAATCTTAAGAAATAAATAGGAATGAAGGCTTTATATACATATATCTACCTATGTATGTAGCTATACTAATACTATAGCATTGTAATTTTGTATTATTATAGTCTTTTTGTACCCTTATTTAAGACATAATAGTACTATTCTGCTAATAATATTATTTTTAATTAACTAAAAACGCATTATTCCTGCAGTACACAGCTTAACTAACTAAGAGTCATGTATACTTTTAACTGACCAAATGTTATCTGAAATCGTGCCAGACTATATCCTACGCTAATCTGAGTTTCACTTCAAAATTGCAGTATGTATGAAATCTAAAACACGAATTTAGAATCTTTAATCGATAAAAATAATTAATAAACATCACATTGCAGTGCGATGCTGGTTCGAAGAAGAAAAAAATCTTTTTTACTCGTACGTTAGTCGAAGGTTCGTGCTGTCGATATAGTAGGTACATTTCAGTAGTCGGTGCTTGTATGCGGCATGTGATATTTAATTTTTTAATAACTCGCTATCAAAACTATACATAAAATATGCGACTGAATGCTTAAATGATTGGTATTCACTCGTCGATCTATGTTTGCATATATAAGCTGTTGATCGAACACTATAAATACCTAATACAGATCATCGATATAGAATTTTTATTGAAAAATTTCGTAGTATGATTAACGTAAATGAAAACATTTGGATAGTCATGCTTGGTGCTATGTGTACGCAAATTTATATCATTACTGAATAGTAATGTTACATATTAAGGAAACGTCGCACTGACATTATTACCTGCTACAAAAGTCTCGATATACAGCAGCACATAGTAAATAATTATATTTTTTCACTTATTAAACGGATTATAGATGCTAGCTATTATATATCGTTAATATATGTACATACATACATACATACATAAATGAATACATGTGCATGTACTTTAAAATGAGATAAGTGGCTAGGATTCTTATCGTCAATTGTAGTTTTTACTAACAAAAGTATTTTGATCAGGCTTTCAGGACCATTTAAATAATTGGCAATTCTATTCAGAACATAGAAATTTAACTCCTTTCAATAAACTTGTTTGTAATATTTAAATTACTCGGCTACAATAAAAAGACGAGAAGAAGCGTTCATTCTGTTAGTATGTTCAACTATAGGTACACTAGATCTATGAAACCGTAAGATCTGCCTTGAAGAAACCAAATTGGTTCAAATTTCAAAACTAAATGCAAGGCTAATAGGAGATATTATAATAAGATTATTGTAAAACTTGATAGGATTTACGCTTCATTTTTATTTTCGCAGGCTAAAAATAAAGTAATTTGTTGTATAGTTAGGCGAGAATTTACGAATTGGACATTTATTTAATTACTTTTTTTGTCTCGGTTTTTTTTATTCAAACAAATTTCATCTCAGCGAATTACATACATACATCGTTTTGCAATTGTTGTACAATATTTTTTGTTTTTTTTTCTCCCTAAATACCAGCCTAGAGTTTTGTTAGAAACTGAAATGTACACACATAATATTATGAACGTAAATCTTAATGATACAGAGAATCGTTATTCTTAAATCGTAATTTAAGGATAAAAATTGTAATGGAAAAATTGTTCAAAGAATGATGAATGATAACTTTACAAAGGGCGACACAACTGTGAAAGTAAATCTTGTCGAAAATTAAAAAAAAATAGAAAGATCTACATCAAATAAATGAAAATATGATGATGACATAATAAATAGTCATTAGTTATTCTAATGAATTCGAAAAAACTAAACTTAATACCGCTACATCAAATCTGCACAATTATTTACAATATCGATAATGGAAGTTATCGATTATTTCCAATTATTATTGATATGAAAAGACGTGGGTTTTCTTCTTGTAAAATCTTTATCTCGACTATTCGTAGATGTGAAAAGATAATTTATTAGAGTTACGCTGCAAGCGATCCAGATTTGTAAATTATCATCACAAGAAAAAATAAATAAATAATAATAATAATAATAAGGAAAGACGAAAAAGAAAAACTCGTTGCAAAATCATATCACATACGTATATGTAAATTAAAAAACAAATAATGGGCATGTGATGAATATAGGCCGATACCTCTAAAAGTAAATGACAAGCTAATATGTATTGTATCGTATTATGTATTATCGTAAGCTATGAAAGTATAATATCAATTATGGCAATGTTTGAAAGTACTGTTATACTATAAATATATATTAATTTCCGACGTGAAATGAGACAATAAATATAATTTTCATAACAAATTTTGACTTTGATATCTATTAGAAAAAAAAACGAAGTTTTATCCACTTTCCTTAATTTCCAGTAATTATACATTGTACATTCAATTCATCTATAGGGCATAATAATTACAAGACTTTTTTTTACTTCCAATACTGAAATTCTAAATCCAATTATTCATATCGATTGATATAACATCGTTGAACCAACATTTATTTTTATTTTTGTTCTCTGAAAAGCATGGAAACGATTTTCCATACTTATTTCAACTTTAAATTTCGACAATCCATTCCCAGCTTAACGTTAGCTCAATACTACTCACATCTAAGCAACTGCTTTAATAAATACAATCTGTGAATGATTTATTTGATTATAGAAATTAATTGGACTAGTATTAATACTTCTATTATTATTATTAATATTAGACTTCCATATCGTGGATCATTTATCTCACATAATATGTATAATATACAAAGAATGATATCGGACAAAAAAAATACATGCTTTGAGGTATTGTCTTAAATCTTAAAACCTAATTTAAAAGCAACAAAAAAAAATCACACCATAGTTATAGTATACTATAAATCCATTTTATATCCTGAAATAAAAGGTAATCCTGTACCGACTTGTTTCTGATAGTTAATGTAGTCTTTACCAAAGAATTTAATCAGCGTCATTTCTTCCAACATAACACGCTGTTGAAAGAATCTCCAAGATATCAGCGTGTAACACACTGTGCAGATAGGGTTCTGGAGAATCAACTGCAAAACATACCATCAAGTCAAATAACTTGAAACAACTCACAAACCATCTCAAACCATCCTATGGTTGAAATCGTTATTTATTGGTCCGGTTTTTCTCCTCTCCTGAAGCACACAATTTCGTCAGACTCAAATATCACAAAAATTGAACCCTCGTGCTTCATAATATTAAAACAAAAATCAACTAAAAAAGTTTTTAGGCCTTTGGAGGGCTGTAGAAGACACGTGAGAGGGGAAAAGAGAATCTGAAAAATCTGAGGCACAAAACTGGACCAATATTTTGCGATTTCACTCCTATGGACTCATACCTGTGTCCCAATCGACCAATAGAACCATCCGACGTAACTCGGGTGTCTCGAGAATCTGTAAGCCCCATGAGTAACGAGTTGATGTCCTTCAACTTTGGTGCTTTGTATAACATGATTAAAGTTTTGTCTTGCAGTAAACATTGCCAATTTTCTGAGTACTTCTCCACCGATGCAAAGAGTCAGTCCAGCGTACGAGACAAAGTAAGGTTCCTTAAGTCCAGGGAACAAATATCTTTCGGTTGTGAATTCCAGCCAACTCATGAACGCCGCAATTCCATATTGAACGCTGTGATTCAATATGAAAGAGTCTAAGGATAATGCTTTCGGATTTGTCCAAGCAATTGCCAGAAACTCCGAGTAGTGAAATGTCGCCATAACTGACATGTAGGTACCAAATATTTTCCATGATAATGGCGCTGTTAAAAATATCAATATTCCTATTCCAAATGCGTAACCTAAAGACGTCGCTCTCACTGCTACCTGATGAAGCAAAAAAAAAAAATGGAAATTAAATTATTTAGGGCTGTTCTTTCTAAATTTCGGATTTTGGACATACGGAATTAAGAAAGGTTTGTGAGAAACTGAATTTTCTTATCACATGTAGTATGTACAATGTTTTCTGTTAAATTATTCACTGTATAGCCTAACCTAAAAAATAGTTAGGTTTATAATATCGATAACGTGTTTGTTGGAGAGATTGTACTTACTTGATAAGTAAAGCCGCGGAAAGCGATGATGATTAGGAAATTAAGAAGTACGTATAATACGACGTAAGTGAGCCAAACGTTTTGGAAATAAAGAGTGTAGGCTTCGAATTGTAACCTAAAAAGGAACTTTGGTAATAGTGCGAAAATTACACCGTTTAAAAATGTATACACGCTGACTTTTCCTTCGTGGCACAACATGTTCTTTGATTTTATTTTCTCTTTGCTTTATTCTTCGAATATATTGTCAGCTCTCTTACGACTGACAAAATATGTAATTATCTTCTTATTCTCATCGGTACGGTTTTCGACGTTACCACAACCGCTATTCTACACTCCCCACAGCTATTCGCACGTGATTACTCATAACCGCAAACTCATGTATCATTGCGCAGCCGGCTTAATAAATATAATATTATTTGAGAATAGAAAAAAGGACGGTGTTCGAAAAAAATGTTCATACATTTCTTTGATTGAAAATATTCATTTTCTTTATTTCTTTTTGCAAGCTGCAAAAATAAGGTGCCATCAAAATTGCTGTCATTTTCGATGTGTCATACCGAGACTTCAAAGGAGACCTCAAATACGGCGAATTTCATCGACATCTTAAACCTCATTTACGGAACGCAGACCGGTGAAATAATTTTTTTCGAGACGAGTGTGTATTTGTATTAAAATACGTGCTTCCTGTCTTAAGAGAAATACGTTCTCATATCATAGAATCGGTCAAAATACAAATAGCCAGTTCAAATACCGCCATGATGAATATTGTCCCTAGCGGACGACAGTACTGTTGTGAATTTCACTTATTCGTAATAAACATTACTAGTCATCTAAATCGGATGGCTAAGCATAGACTCTATAGTTGAATTTAAGTTTCGTAAAAACAATTCATTTCTGTGACATTCGGGTCTCTGGTTAGGCTTAATTTGTATTTAAAAAAAAAACTTTTGTGGCATCTCATTACAAAACGCCTGATGTGTAGGCAATTCGACGACATCGATGTCTGTCTAATTGCTACATGTGTAACACTTAAGGCGCTAACTCTAGCCATACCTATGTTAATCAAAACGATTAATTTATTATCGCATTTTAGGATTTCAAAATGGACTGAAAATGACAGAATATTCTATTTCCAATTTGAATACCTTCGAAAAATTTTATTTAAAATTTTTATTATTATAATACAGTCACATATTGCGTAATATCAATCATTGCTGATCCTCCTGTGGAGTATCACAGAACAACTCAAGCATGGTGATATCATCGTCGCTCTCTTTCTCACCCTCAACAGTTTCTTTAACATCTTCACTAACAACAATCTCTGTATTATTGATGTTCTGCTTCTTTGCCACTGGCTCATCTCCCTCTACTAAAGAAGCTAAATTGCTAGTATCAGCACTAAGTTCCCCCTGAATGGAGACTTCAACAACTAAATTACTCTCGTTGATATCATCATCCTGACCTTCCTTATCGCTGTCTAGATTAATTTCAATAATTTCCATCGCCGATGAAGGAGGCGTAGTTTTACTCTCATCTACATTATCAGGCTTAGAAAAATCTCCCTGATTTCCACTATTTGTATCATTCTTAGCTTCCACCTGGGAGAAAATGTCCTTTTCATTCCCAGCGCTGTTCTCTTCCAAATTTTCAACGTTCGGGCTAGGACTGTGATCCCTCGCGCCCTCAACACCCTCTGCAGAGTTAGATACAGCCGTTGAATCCATCGGTAGATCCAGTTCAGTTGTATCATTTTCTGGGCTCTCTGTTTCGACTGTAATAGGTAGCTTCAAAGTGGGAGCAGCAGGATGTACAGTTTTTTCAATTTCGGCTAAGCCGATCTTAGCTTCTTCGGTCACGCTGAGATCAGAGTCGTGTTGTGCGGCGTGATATATTTCTAGAGAATATTGAGTAGGCGGTGGTATCAAAGGGTGCGGATTTAATTGCAGCATTTTCAACGTCTTCAAAAGATGTAAACGGCAGCTGTTACTTTGCTTGTAAAATGTCTGAGCTTGAGTCTCCAAGTAACAATCATACAACAACGATACTACAACGTTCTGTGAAGTCTGAAAAAATGTTAGAAGACAGTATTTTCTGATTACCAAAGCGATGATAAAATGTTTAAATATTCATGAGAACAAAGAATGAGGTCTGAATTCCAATCTCAAAGAATATTAAGTCGTCTATTTTTTACTCATAACTAGAAAAAGCATGAGATTCAATGTTAAACTATGTATCTCACCTCGTGGAACGATAGTTTTAGTCTACATCCTGTATTAAGGAAAATATTTTGTAAAGCTATCAGGGCTGCCTCAGCTAGATCCGCGTTCGCCAAAGGATTTGATATACTTGCTGTATAGTTCTGAGCCGGGTTGTTATCATACTGCTTTTCTCTGTGCCGTTTCAAGGCTCGTTTGGACATGTTATGGGTTTTTTGTACCTGAAAATGATCGAGGTTTGTGTAGCCATTCCTGAAAAGAGTCAATAAACGAAAAAGAAACCGTGTTTTTGAGCATAATGCACTTACGGATAATACAACTCTATCCTTTTCTGGAACAATGTCTCTCAAAATGTAGGATAAAAATTCTTCGCAGACGGCATCAAGTCCCGACAAAACTCCCGCGTGCATTAGCCACGTTGAAAGAGATTTATAGGCTTGAATTCTCGTCTTTTTAAACGCTCTGCTACCATCCAGCGTGACTGAATTCTCGGCCGGTGTTCCTGTCCATGTTAGGATTTGTTGAAGAAGTTGAAATATGGTTTGAGCATAAGGTACTAACTCTTTCCCGAATCTATCCAAGAAATATAGAAAATAATTGATTAGTAAATGCAGAATTCAATTTCTCTGCAAATAATACATAAAATTAAAACTAACGTACCCTGAGACAACGGAGTCAAGTACGTGTAATAAGCTTGCATGTAGATTTGGGAGGATTAAATGCAGAATTTGTTTTCTGAATGCATTTTCATTTCCCAATCCAGACGGAGTAACAAACAGACCTCGTGAAAGGACCTTGAAGATATTTGCTGGAGAAACCGAATTTTTCGGTCCGCAACCCCTGGTAGACAATAAAATAGAACAATTAATCAGAATGGTGTAAGATAACGGAGAAGTCGAATCTGGGAAGAAACTCGTGACGATAAAATCGCGAGAAAATCAAATCATTTGAGAAATTCAGTGAAAATATTCACCTCAGCGTCGCGCCTAGGAATATGCAGAGATTATTGAACCTTCGTTCAAGTCCTAAATAATACACCATCAAATCGGTCTGAGATATGATTGGCAAAGTGAGTTTATCCCACACATCAAAATTTTCTATTTCAGTAACTCCGCTGAACAGAGCATCCATAGTCTCGTGAAGACTGTTGCAGATTAAAATCTGGCTATAAGTCCAAGCAGTGAGATATTGCCTGTTAGCTGGAGCCTGAAACGATCGTTCAGTTGCATAGGTGAGTAAGGCAAAGCACTTCGCTCCTGCACGGACTAAATTCTCTTGCCCAGAGTCGACCAGAGGTAGAATCAACTTCTTTATCGTTGCCTAAAAAGAAAGAGACATTAATCGGCGAATGAAAACGGCAAAACCCATCTTCCTGCTAAGTATAAAAATCTGGAATTAAATTTTCGCAATTTATTTCAAGAAATGGAACTTCTGTCTTTAGTAGTAACAGTTTTGTACTTGTAATCTCTCGCAAGGCTCAGGGTAGTGATGAAGTAAAACAGCAATGAGGTAGAATATTGCTGCGAATCTTTTTTCCTCAGCTAAACCATTGACGTGGGTAATTAGTTGCTTGACATTCTGCATGGAAACTTGTTTTTGAAGCTCTGGTATATCCTTGGAAGAAATAGCCAAGTTAGCGATGACTTGGCAAGCCGTTGTGACCTGGAGAGCGTCATTTTGGGCGACGTCTAATATCTGCAGAGCTTTTGTCATCCATAAAACTGTGTATTTGATCAAAGTGTCTTTGGAACATCGAGGCAAAGTTTTTAACAGTAGTTTTAAACCGTCGTGACGAGTCGCCGAGTGATTTAACTGATTGTTTATCAACGATAATAGAGTGTTTTGGATCAGATTTACCTGTAAAAATAAAACGTGCTGTGAGAGATTTCGTGGGGAGATGTTAGCCGGAAATGGAAACAAAATCGTAGCATTAACTTATAAGAGAAAAAAAAATAAAAATTCAACTTACTTCTTCGTTCGCGAAAGGTACTTCTGACTTATTCACCAAAAGATCTTGAATGAATTTATAACGTTCTTCGTTATTTTGACTCGATGTTGAAATTAGATTCAATATATCTGCCATTTTTTATTTATTTATTTCGGTGGATATTAACCCAGGCTTCTATCGACTCACTAGACGCAGGTCCGTTTCGTAACGACGCGTTTCGTAAACGAAAAGAATATTATTTATTAATTCTCGTTGCTGATATCTTTAACCTCACATCTGTCCAGTGTACATACACTGTTTTTTACTGGAGGCACGTGGGCTCGTAGAGGATAACATAACCTATATCTATGAATATCGAGGTTATGTTATGTTTGACAATTATGCTGTTAGGTTAGGTTAGGTTGAAAGCATTTTTTAACCTTGTTCAATGTAACAAATATGGTAATTGGAACTGTAATAATTTCCTTTTTTCCCCCATTTTTCACACAAAGTCAGGCGTCTTTAGACTTTCAAACATTTTCTTTCCGAATATTTACCTCGAGAATATATAGAAATATAATAGAGAACATTAAATTCGAGATAATTCGGATAAATTTGTTTTAATATTCCTAATTTACTGTTGGTATAGATACGTTCAAACTTGCAAACTCTTTGGAGGAATTTTTAGCCCTTCAAAACTAAGTTGCGAAAAAAAAATCAACTTTGAAGAAAAAACTCACTTTCTCTGCTGCGTGAAGATTTTCGAATTCTTTGATAAAAAAACATCGATTTGTTTCGTATGCTGGATGAGATCTTCTGCAGGGTAAAAATTACAAGACTGATGTAGGTATGTGGATTCAAAGATCAATGATGAAATATTTATTTCCTGTATTATTACAAAAGGTTGTTATGAAATGATTTTTTAATGAAATATATATCCAATTGTGATAATAGCAAGTTATACATCTATAGGAATTCTATTAAACTGAAAAGTCTCGATACAATAAAGTTATTTGATCAATAAGTATCATTAATATTATACAGCAAACACCACGAAGTTTACATCGTTCGTAAAAGGCGTTGTATCTTTTCTATAACTATCACTAAGTTAACAGATTTATCATAAAATTATATACATTACTTACAGGCTTATCCTGAATAGTTGCAATGTTAAACGCACTTAATACAAACTTAGAAAATATTGAGAAAATTAATTACAAGAGCTTCTGATGGCAAAACTATAGTTAAGTAGCGTTGAGATAGAGAGATAAGTATCTCTTGTCAATAAAAACGTATTCAAATAAACTAAGCACTGAGATATAAACAAATATTATCTCCAAAATTCACCAGAATTGTTCAAAGATTATTTTATCAGTTAATTCCAGTCGAACCAAAGCCACCGTTTCCTCTTTCTGTTGTTTCCAAACTGTCTACTTCTTCCAATTCGGGGTAGACTATTCTCTCGCAAATTAACTGCGCAACTCTGTCTCCTGGTGCCACTTTGAACTCTTGATTACTGTGATTGAAGAGTATAACTCCAACGTTTCCCCTTCAGAATAAAAAATCGGTTAAAACCAAAATTCTAAATATGCGTTGCGGTTTTTGTTCAAATGTAAGACGATGAGTGCTAATGATCCAATGATCATCAGCACTCATCGTCTTACATTTGACTCTTCTTCATTTATTAGTCTATTGAATATAATATATCAATAATAATTCACTACCATACCTCCCCATACCCGAGAGGGTATGTCCCCAGAAGTGCACGAAGGCTCTTGTGCGGGGTAAAGGGTGGAATGGTCAGTAACCATCATTATGCGACTGCAGTCGACTTAAGCTGTTCCATAGAAACACCCGCATTCGCTCGAGGGGCAAGGGAAAACTGCAGAAAACCTTGCCCAGGTGTAGCCGGACTAGTGCTCCAGTCCTCAGCCTGTCAATTCAGCGCCTGAATGGCGTGACCCGTCTTACAAATTCAGCGGGCTGCCGCTCAGGTCTTCCTCGACTGGCCGGGGACTTGAACCCACGTCATCCCGTTCCGCAGTCTCGAGTGCTAGCACTACGCTACTACGGTCGGTCGGTCGGTTGAAGTATTCAAGCTCTGGTTATAACATACTTATGAAAATGATAAACTTAGCGAAACAAAGAACAGGAGACCACAAAGTAGTCAAAAACTGATGATACTCGATATTTCAAACACATAGATATTGGGTTAGTGTGATTTACCGATAATCAGCATCTATGACACCCGCACCAACATCGATGTGTGACTTCCATGCCAGACCAGAGCGAGGTGCAACCCTTCCGTATGTACCTAATGGTACTTCGACTTGAAGGTCTGTTTTTATCAATTCTTTTCCATGGGCTGGTACGACGTACTCGTAAGCGCTAATAAGATTGATATTCAATGGTGATATATTATCAGGCGTAATACATATCGCGATGTTTATGGTCGATCTCATGACGTTGTTTGTGTTGTTACAAATGACTAGTGTGTGCGTGTGTATGAAGTGTTGTTAAATATCATTCAGTTATGTAAAAAATATCAAGGAATTTTGTGAGGAATAATAACGCCTTGGACTAACCTGCGCAAATCGAAGCCGGCTGCCGCAGTGGAACCTTTAGTCGGCGCGTGTGCCTTTTCTGATAATTTAACAAAACGTAGAATGTTCGTAGCGAGAGGTGAGATGTTTGATGGCATGTTTGGTGGCATTTTGATTAATTTCTAGTTAACAAAGCTAGGAACTAACTGTGAGGGTTAACGATCGATAGATACACTCGAGCAGCAAAATTCAGAATGAACACGCCGACGCCGAAACACGCGGTAAAAGATAGAATAATCGCGGGAATAATAAGGCGCGAAAGAAACTACCAATGGAAATCATCCGTTTCGTTGTTATTGGCGCCAAACGTTCGCGGGCTTTTCAGTTAACCAACTAGCGAATAGCCTCGACTGTTCACCGGAAAACGTGCGCTCGAGTAGTTCGTCAAGATGCGTTTGATGGCGCCACGATACGCTTCCTCTCAATTTGAATGCTTAGCTTTTACGATGTTTTGTAAACGTAAAAAGGAGTTAGTTTCGTTATTATTTAGAATCGAACGTTGAAATATCTTTAAAGTCATCAAAATCAAATCTGAAAAATTTAATTTAATGTATCATCGAAGTAGGAGAGCAAAGCTATACAGTAAATAAGATAACCGATTAGTAAATCTTGTTTTCAAAAATTCTGAATCGAAAAGAATTTAAATTTATCAACTCAAAATTTAAAAAAAAATGGAATTCCGATACTTTTTTGTTGATTGGGTGTAAGAAGTATAAAACTAATTGCATATATTGTAAAAAAAAAAATGTTATACAGAACTTGCATGATCGTTGGATTGTAGGATTAAATGAATAATATAAGACAATATAGGTATATAGTAGGGAAACGAAAGACACATCGAGATTTCAGGCAGCGTCTCTACTCTTCGTGCCAATCCAATAGCCCTGCTGTTTGTTAAAGTAATAGAGCAGAAATAATCGCGTTAGAAAAGTTCAATTGATCGAGTAAATACAGTTAGTAACCCATATCAAGTGATATCAAGTGATAGATGGCCGAAGGGGTTTGTTTTGGGAGAGAGAAAATGCGATAGCTTCTGCCGTCATCCCTCTGGGTGGGTATGGCTATACGGTGTGCTTTGAATTACTAAACATACGAAAGCCGATACTGCCCGAGGGGACGACGCGATCTACTCTATTTGTACAGAATCTTCTCCCCGTAGAACTTTCCTATACATGTGTATAGCAGTGATACGATATTTTTAACCGATGAGATATTACAGTATAGCCTCTACTATCACATACGTTAATTAATTTCCAACACCAAGCTCTACGTTGATATACTTTTGATAAAACTTTAGGATTAGGTATAATTACGTTATATACGCATTTTTCGTCTCTGATGCCATTTATCGTTTATGAAATGGTTAGAACAGCGTTTGTATAATATAAACCAAAACAAATCGCCATGGAACAAGACAAAAAATAGAAAAAGAAAGGCATATAAGTTCGAATCATTTTGGGTAAATTCATGCCTCTGGAAAGTATTACGTGTGTATATGTAGATATAATTATAATCATTGAAGAGTCGTAATACATGCTTATACGCGGCATGAATGACCATAATATTCCTACAAATTTTTTTGTTAGTTATAGAAATTTTCAAATTATCTTCCGTTACTTGATGTCATCGAGTGTCCGGTTGATGTCCAACTTATATGAAATATAATTGATGAAATTTCGTCGTAACAAAGTCTGCAAATTAGATCTTTCGGAGTTACCAGCCGAATCAAGAAATGAAAAAACGGTACGTTTTTTCCTGAAAAACTGCAGAGCTTGTTGATCTTCCAATTCTTCGTCGAACGTCGAATATATATTTTTCCAAAAAACAATTAAAATAAATTTTCAAAGCAAAATTTTCACCAGACTTACGGTTAAAAAATATTTTGATTACAGAGATTCGCTCGAATGTATGTTCAGTGTGCAAAGATATTCTTATATCTATACTTTCTATATTTTGAACAGTTTATTTCTGAACATTTCTGTGCAGGATCGAAATAACTTTATATGATCAATTCCTCGTAAAAATCAACAATCAGTCCGTATTGATAATCCCAAACTGATCATAATTATTCACCAACGATATTTTCCGCTTTGCAGCTGTATAATGGTTATATCTGTTATATCTAACAAAGCGAGATATAGCGAGTATATAATAATTTGTATATAACATATTCACGTATTATATATTCACGGGAACTTGTAACACTGCGCACAGTTTGGTTGCACGCAAGGTATTCCTGGTATGATAGGCGGAAGATGTAGTAATCCTTGTCTATGTGGATCGATCATTTGATTGCACATATGTTCTCGAAGATGTTGTATATTAGAATTGAAATAATTGTTATACTGCACGTTGAGAGCGACGCTGTCCTCGTGCGGTGTCCCTGCAGTTTTTGCTATGCTCAAATTCGCCGTTTCAGTAGTCGAACTAATCTTCGGCTGCAGTTGTTCCGGCACAATATTAAGCAGGCAGTAACTGTCCCCGTAAATATTACGCGGAAAAGTTGAGTAGGCGGGTGGAAAGGCGAAGAAATTTGGCACTTCCGGTGGCGTTTGTTGCTGCAAGCTGCTTTGGACGCCTTGAAAACCGACGTTCACGCCTTGAACACTCTGCAAAGCGACGTTCTGCGCGCTGTGATTAGATCCCTGGATACTCTGCACGGGACGAAAAGCCGAGCCGGAACCTCCGAGCGCTGCAGTTTGCGAGGCAAAGTACTCGATCGCTTTCAGCAAATCCTGACCGCATCGTTGAAGGACCAACTGCAATACGGACAGCTTTGTGCTAGGGAATAAATTAGCCAGTGTTTGAACGGAGGTTTGAGACACCGTCAACCCTTGGTCCTTACGGTCATCCGCTTCTTCCAGCTCCTTCACTTCCGGTACCTCATCTCCGCGTTCCGTTGCCTGCGTTTTGTTCACGTTGAACAGAATGTTTCTATAACGTTGCGAGTTGGATCGTTCAGCGGCCGAAGGAGCACAGATTTCTGTGGTCGTTGTAGATCGTGATGATTTTGTAAGTTTAGAGTCAAGGGTCGACGGAGGAGCGACCGCGTCTGCACCAGCACCGCCAATGATGGAATTCTTTTCCTCAGAATTCCCGTTTCCGCGGATAGCTGTATAACTTTGATCGGTTTTATTATGACTCGTTTCGCTGTTGTCACGCAATTTTTCAAAACTGGTACCGCAGCTCGTCAGCTCTGTTGGATTAGGCTCGGTCACTGCCATTCCGAATATCTTTCCTGGCGGAAGACGATTCAGTTTTTGACCCGTTGCTACCTTTGCCATACTCAATGCGATCGCGTCCTCGGCAGCCTGTTGTCTCTTCAGGGCTACCTTGAAACGACCCAGAATACTGTCTTACAATTAAATTTGGGAAGATCGGGATCATTATTTCGGACTTAAATTTTACGTTGATAGGACGATTTTATGAGCATTAGGAAATGAAAAGAATTGATTTCAAAGCGAGATGATGAGCTACACGACATTGTAACCCCTCGATATATTGGTGTCAAGAATTGACGGCTGGTACCGATTAAATAGTGTCAAGAACGTAACCGATTGAAACCCCGATATAGCTTCCTCCATGCAGCTTTAGCTTTCATACAATAATTCACGCTTCTAGTAGGTATACGTGTAGATTCAGTATCAAATATCGTGGTAATGTCGTCGGTACACAAACCCCTGATGACTGACACGCGTGATTTTTACTGGGAAATGCTACACCGCGCTTAATGGATTCAACTCTCAACTTTCTGACAAACTCTTCAGATGCTTTCATACTTGTAACAGTACCTATACATGTCCACAGTTTATTCTTGCGGGAACGTAAGACACGTGTAACTATAGAAGAAAAAAAAATCTCTGTTTTAAAAAAGATTTCTAAATAATTTAAATACCTGGGCTGCCATAACGCGTTGTCTTTCGGCTATTAGAGCGCATTTTGGACACACACACTCTCTGTATCGACATTCACGTTTGTGACCGCGTAGCCATGAAATGAGACCGTGATTTCTGCACCGGGCACACTTTGGTCTTCTTTGCTTGCTGTCAGACTCCCGAGTCTCTTCATCGGGGCGTTTCGCCTTGCCACGAAGCATATTTCTATAAAGATAAAATTAAATTAAACCGCAAACACCAACCGAATTATCAACACTGCAGTATCATAACTCACAAAAAAATTCACACGGTTTTCATATTAATTTTATTAGTATAATGTCTAATTCGATATTAAGAAGAAAAAACTATCATTTCACAGTACAGAAGTTCACTTGGCCTCTTAAATCGTTCCGATCTTAAAAACTATATAATTTTTTATTTAAAAATCGTCGTATCAACTGCAGTTTCGATGTTAATGGATTCAAAAATTCAATGAATTCAAAAAAAAAAAAAAAAGTCAATTCTACTCACAGAACGGACTAGAATTTCCTGTAAGTTCTTTCACTTTCAGCTTCCGCCGCTTGACTCAACAGGATTAAATTAAATCCTAGGTATTCGCAGCATCGTATATAAGAGCGCCGATCCTGCGCGTACTTTATTCAATGGGTCCCGCCGAACATTCGAAGAGTTGGTGTTCGAGCTCGACCAATCATTGTCCGCATCATCTATAGTTGGGTTTTGCGCGGCTATCAAAAGTACGGGGGAATCCCCGTGCGGAACACCCTTTCGCGGTCGGATTGGCTCCTCCGTGTTTATCTTCACTTTGTTCTATCTGGTCCAGCGGTCCAGCTCCTCCCTCGTCCCCCCGACGACCCCCCTTACTGCGATTCTCTTGTCACGAACCGAAATCCCGTATTTCTATTGCGATATTCACTGTTCTACAACCGTTCTATGTATTCTGCTCGATTAAAGCTACGAGTATGTAGAGAGAAACTTTTCCTTTCTCAGTAAATTTAAATTAAAAAAATGTATGTTGATTGGATTATTACACAGTTGTATAGTAACGTAGTATTTATGCCTACGTACGATTTTATACAGAACGTGGATGTTATATAACCGTTATATACCATATACATAGGTATGTAGATATGTTTTACATGATTCGTGTTTGCTGGGTGTATTATAACTATATTCATGTCAGGGATGACTCAATATGTCTCAATGCCTCGATATATACTGATTAGAATGACGTCCTGAAGATAGTGTACTCAGTTGCAATCAACTTATACAGCTCTCTATAATTACTGTCAGTCTATTTTTCATGGCTGAATGACACGCTTTGGTAACCATATTCTGACTACTATATGTAAACGTGAATAAGAGGCTGAAGCTTGAAAATCTATCCATGATTCGATATCTTAAAATGTCAAATAAACCGCGTTCTATACAAATTTGCGGCTGAATAAGGAAATTCAACACTCGCACGTATGTTGGGTTGAGTATAGCCAGGCGCGTGTTATATCGGTAATGCAGATTCTTACTCACACCTTTATCGATCCACTTGTTGAGTCGAAGCTCATGCAAAGGTTCTGCATTAATATTATACTGTAAACGGGAGTATTACGGTAGAAGGATATGATTGAATAATGGGAAATATAGATTGCAATATAATTTTGCCAAGAATCAAGATTATAATGTTATTATGTAAATACCTTACAATATAGTACAGAACGTAGCGAATAACAATCGAATAGATATATAAGGGAATTTTATAATATAATGTATTAGGTATAGGTATAGGTACTCGAACTTCATGTGGCGCTCAATCTGTGCATTCGCATATAATGTATTATAATATGTATTATTATAGGTATATAGAGTTTTGTTGTCATGATATGTGTCTCTCCCGTTCTATATAATATAATGTATAGGCGTATAATAGGTAGTATTATATGCAATAGTGAGCGTTTTATTTTTCTCTTTTTTATTCTTTCTTTTCTTTTACTTTTCCTACTTCTTCTCCTTTTTCTTTTTCTTCACTTTCTTCTTCTTCAATTGTTATTATAACTTAGAGAAATATAATGTATTATTACAATCTATTAAAACGTTGCAAAAATACCAGTAGATAGTAGGTAGTAAAACTACGATGCAAGATTAAGCATGGCACATGAGGTATACATTATCAATTTGTGTTTGTTTGTTTTTGTTTTTTTTTGTTTTTTCGTAGAATGATATAATATTATTTATATATAACAACATGCAAAACATATACATATACGTATACCCATTTACCTATACAGCTATTGCACTGCAGACACTAATAATAATAATTATACAATTCGAGAGCATAAACTTTGCAGAAAAAAAGTGGTATAGGTATAATATAGCGGCGTATAAGTGCTTAAAATCGGCATAATATAACATCCTGAAATATTATGTGTATATCAATATTTAACAATAATAGTTGATAATTATAGGTAAATATATAATATATATAATACTATAAGCAAATAACGATATACATAGGTATGTATATATTCCAACGTATAATAATGGTGAAAAAAATTTTACAAATACACAACTTGAATTATACGTATAATATATCTAATGATAATTTTGTATAAGGTATAGATTTATAAAGTATATATAAGAGAATTATACGATAATTGTAGCTGAATATAATTAATTGAAACGATTATTAATTCTGAGCGCGCCCTTATTCGATGTTATATAATTTTCGTCTCTGAGTATGTTTTATACATATATAATATAATGCGTTGATCGTGTACAGTAATATAAAGATATAAATAAATAAAAAAATAATATATACGTCTATAATAAATAATGTAGTTGTATACGAATATACGCATATGTATGTACAAGAAACAGAATAAAAAATAAATAAATGAATAAATAAAATAAAAACCGAAAATAAGTTGATATAATAAATAATAAAAAAAAGAATATTCATGCTCGTTATAGGTATACCAAATTTCGTCCTGCACTGCACAACGATAACGAGTCACAAAAATATTGATTATAATATTATATATTTTTTTTTTTATTTTTTTTTTGAAAATCAGTATATAGATCGTTATTATTATCTATCATTATTATTTTTCATTTATTTATTTATTTATTTAATTAATTTTTTATTATCCTGTGCACGAATAACCGAGTGCGAGGTATCAATCTATACATGAATAAGTATTATTATGTATTTCGATAAATTCTTTTGTGCCACTTCAAATTTTAAAACGTGTATATATATGTATATAATATGTAATATAATATATTATAATATAATTACGTTAAAATCGCGCGCGTTTTGATCGAGTATATACCTATATACATACATATACATATATATATATATATATATATATATATATATATATATATATATATATATATATATATATATATATATATATATATATATATATATATATATATATATATATATATATATATATATATATGTATACAATTATAATATAATATGATATAACATGATACGAAAAAACTATAATAGCAATCAATATATAGCACTATGTATATTAGGGTGGACGTTAAATACCATCTTGAGGAGTGAAGCCCCACAGTTTATAGACAAAAAATAGACAAAAATTTTGGCCCCAGAGCGGGGTTTTTAAAATGAAATTAACCCGTGCCGGTAAGGTCTCAAAGTTTCCCATTTAAAACACATGCAATTTTACGGATCTCAATTCAAAAATTCACTGCGAGGCTAATTTTAATTCAAAAAATTCCAAACTATGTGAAAGTATCAGATATGTGTACTACTACGTGGAGGAAAATCGAGGATATCATATCGTTTAATCTGCTCATGATTCCACTCCAAAATAAAATTCTCAAGAATTTTGGTTCGGAGTGGAATCATGAGCAGATTCAACGGTATGATATCCTCGATTTTTCTTCATGTAGTAGTACACATACCTGATACTTTCACATAGTTTGGAATTTTTTGAATTAAAATTAGCCTCGCAGTGAATTTTTGAATTGACATCCGTAAAATTGCATGTGTTTTAAATGGGAAACTTTGAGACCTTACCGGCACTGGTTAATTTCATTTTAAAAACCCCGCTCTGGGGTCAAAATTTTTGTCTATTTTTTGTCTATAAACTGTGGGGCTTCACTCTTCAAGATGGTATCTAACGTCCACCCTAATGTATATATTCTCATTTTCTTTTTGTTCCTTTTTTTCTGTTCTTATGTATAATATAGATTTATATACCCATAGGTATATCTATAAACGAATTATAATATATAAGAGTAATATATACACGCGCTTTTTGAACACGCACGCGTGCAACGCGCGTTTATACAGTTTACATTCTTTCGGGGTTCGATCACCGACGCGGTGATCCCGATCATATTCTATAGTCTTTTGCAACGCATATTCGTTTCATGTTGGTGGAGTGGAAATAATTATATTACGGAGCCTGATAATATATAAGTAGATACATACAACGATCGTCAGGATATACCTATATATACATACAGATATAACTATATATAATCGCTATAGGTATACACATATATAAACGATCGGGAAAGTGCGAGAGTGCGTAAATCAGGTAAATTATAATTATAACTATAATATAGCATGTAGATAGAGAGTTTCAAAGCTGAAATATTGTATGCGTATAGAACGGGACTAATACAGGTATATAATAATAAACTTATAACGTTATAGGTATGATGTTACAAGTAAATATAATACAGATATTACATCTTTCGCTTGCTCGTATTAATAGATGTATAATATAATATATGTCCGTAAACAGTTCAGCTCGGTTATAATAATATACCTGCATTGTATAACAATTTAAGGTAATACACAATTATAGGATCTTCATATATATTTTTCACGTCTTCTCCTCATACACATTCAATTGGCCCCGAAATAAGAATATATTTTTATTAAAATTTTCCATATTTATTTTTTTGATATTTTTGGTATTTTTTTATTTTTCTCCGTTTTTCGTTTCTCGTTATCTTGTGCATTTATTTGTTGCTATTTTTTTTTCTTTTTCTCACGGATTCGGAATATATAGGATATGTATTATTTACTCGTTTAACTTTTTATATACCTAGTATATTATATATATATTATTATAACGATTAATGATGTGTGTGTATATATATATATATATATATATAAATATATATATATATATATATATATATATATATATATATATACAGGGAGGTCGCGTGGATGGGCCACATTTCCCGTACAAAACGCTGGGTTCGAGATTATAATTTATTTTTTGTTTTTGTTAAACGCTCGTTTCTTGGACCATGGAAACGAGCGTTTAACAAAAACAAGGGAGAGATCATAGTCTCGAACCTAGCGTTTTGTACGGACTATGTGGCCTATCCAGGCGACCTCCCTGTATATATATATATATATATATATATATATATATATATATATATATATATATATATATATATATATATATATTCATAATATTATATAGGATATAACAGTGTATGTGTAATCAATATTTTTTTCAGTTCAGATTTTGGATTTGTTCCTTTTTTTCTCTCTTTTCTATTTCTTTCGTATCATATGTTTCCTTCTTTTTATTTATTTATTTGTTTCTTTTTTTCTCTTACTCATATAGTTCGATGAACATGGCAGATAATTCAACCGATATGCCAATTATTTACACATACATAATGCTGTATTATTTATTATGATTTATACAGATATCGTTGAAAAAATTGTGCACCGTTAATATTGATATAATGTATATGCATATTCGGATATGCTATATAAGTTCGAGTATAACAAATAGAAGCTGCGGATATTGCATATACTGTTAAAATTGTTTTTTTTTTTTTTTTTTACCAAGATATGCACGTTTAAATATGATCGTTATTTGTATATTGTGTAAATTAATTTCTGTGTATACCTATTATAGTATATAATATTTATTAAGTATATCGTTGTTATATAACCGGATTAAGAGAAAAGAAATTTTTTTATAGTAGGCAATCTGTGCGTCTATTTTTTATTTTCTTATTTTTTTTTTTTTTTTTTTCAACTGCTTATAATTCAAAATAGAAATAAAGAAAAATATATATAAAAAAAGAACGATTAAACCGTTGGGAATATATAATGTTATAAATAATTGCGTCTATGCTGTGCCGGAATAGAATAATAATCTAATCTGCATAATATACATATGTTACGTATTGTATGTATTATTATGTTGTCTAGTAAAATCGACATTTACAGAATGATCGCAGAGAACATATAGATATAGGTATATGATTAAAAATGATGGAAAACTAAAACCCAATTAATTATATATTTTAAGCTAAAATATGAGCCGCACAGCAGCTCATGCTCCGGTCGCTTCTATAGTTTATTATTTTAATAATATAACTACGGAGACTATAAATTTTCAAATATCCGCGTTAACAGCCTCCTAAATCCTAGATACAAGTGCCTCTAGATGCACTTCTATGATATATATATACATATAGGTATATACCTATATACATATCTATATATACTTCTATTGCGTTCGAATAGCGTACGTTTACAATATTATATAGTTATAATATATAATATGTAATGACTATTTATAATTTTTTTTTTTTTATAAATTTGTATTCTGCGATATATTTATATAATATAATATAATAATAATAATAAATCCCTAATAGCGTTATTACAAAATTCTTACAACTATTCAACAAAAACCAACCTTGTAACAATTTATGTTTTTTTATTTTTCTTATATTTTTTTCTTTTGCTTTCATATCTTTTTTCACCTTTTTCGTTTTTCGTTTTTCCGTTTCATTTTTCATATATCTTTTTTTTTTTTTTTTCTTTTCTATCCCAAATTTCAGTGAACATTAACTTCCACCTCCACGTTTCTTCTTTTTCTACATATTACGTATGTAATCTACTATATACGTATATATACCTATGGTATATGTAAACTACGCGTTTACTCGCTATTATAATACTATTCATATATAAGAACCATTGGTACTCAAATTTTACTGCGGGCCAAATCAATGGATCAAATTGTATCCATCTCTAGGAATAAAATCTTTCTAAAAAAAAAAAAAAAAAAAAAACCTATAATTGTCTCAATTCATCTTTTAATTACTGTTATTCCTTAATAATAAAAAAATATATATAAATAGAATCACCGAATTGCTATGAAAAAAGTTATACGACTAGCTCAATATAATATTTATAATTACGATGAATATACCTATAGGTAGATGAAAAAATTATTATCTCCTTTATTATAATTTATTTATCGAAATTTCGAGACCCGCTGTATTGTATTTTTATATATTTATAAAGATATTATTATACGTGCAGCCTGACACGTGTGTGGAGAGCCGTGGATATTTAAACGGGCAACATTATAACGTGTATAAGGTAGTAGGTAGGTAGGTATAATTAAATATTATGTCGAGCGACCTACTTCCATTATATTATTATTATTATTATTATTATTATTATTATTATTCTTATTAATTAATATTCCATTTTCATTATATATTTTTTATTTCTTTTCTTCATATTTTTGCTTTTTGCAACCCAGCTGATCCGCCCCTGCAGAACGATATTTCCCTCTTTTTATCCATTTCCTGCACCATTGGCTGAGAAAGTGTTACAGCTTATCATATCGATCGTATAAACTTTATAAAGATTTCAAATAAAAAAAAAAGAATAAAATAAGGTAATGATTAAATCGCTGCGTTAAATTTTGTTTTAATATCTGAAATCTTTGAACAAATTTACTTTACCTATAATTCCGTTACTGTTTATAGCGGGTATATTATATATTGAGGATACTATATACACCCCCGAGTACCTAGACTAACTTCTACGCCTTTAATTATTATCGGCTTGATTGAAGGCGAGGCGAGTGATCACTTGTATCTCAAATACATAAATACATGTAATAATTTAAATATATATGTATATAGTATACCAGGTATAATAATGAAACGGTTTTAATATCACCTCGTCCTGCACCTCCGCTGATCAATAGACGCATGAGAAATTAGGATTTACTAATTTACATAACGGCACATTTCTCCTTAAGGCTTATCGCATTGTTACTCTGAACCGGCTGCAAGGATACCGTCCGATTCTTCTCCAAGGTTAACAGGTCTCGGAACAGAGCGTTAACGTTGTGATTCGTCTTTGCTGATGTTTCCAGAAATCCACACCCCCAGTTCGCAGCCTCTGCTGCACCCTCGCTCAGCGTTACCTCTCGAACCGAGGGACTCTCGTCACACTTGTTACCCACCTGACCGCCGTGATCATTCGAATAAATAAATGGATCGATAATAAATGAAAAGAGAAGTTCATATAAAGAGAAGTTTGCATAGAATGTTGAACTGATGAAGTGTTAACCCTCCGTCAGCAATCTGGGTCTTTTAAGGCACAGTCGGAATTTCAGTTTCACTCTAATTCCGACTCGTATGAAGAATCAAAACAAGAATTAGACTAATACAATGCTGGAAATAGGTACTTGAGGCCTTCGAGAGTACATTTCAATTTTTACAGATTTTTCATACTACTTTTACAGCTTGAAAACCTTGAAAGACCCAGTTTGCTGACGAAGGTAGCAAAATTACAGTTTTCTGACGGAGGGTTGAATATCTTATCTGGAAATTTGTATCACATATGAGTACAGAGTGAATTATATCGCTCACCAGCATGATAGGTATCTGGGAAACGTCTTGACCCTTAAGTTCACGAATGACTGCCCAGATGGGTCGCAATTCTTCTAGACTTTGCCTGGAGCAGACTGAGTATACGAGGATGAATGCGTGACCCTTGCTTATCGATAGCCGTTGCATTGCAGGGAATTGATGCGATCCAGTTGTGTCAGTGATTTGTAATGTGCAAATGTTTTTGTTGCAGCTAATCACCTGCGGAGAAATAAATATTCATACCAAAATTTTTATGGCGAATAGGAGGAATTCGAAAATTGATGTACGAAATAGTGTTTCATTTGCTTTGAGACGGTAGTAACCCGGCTGGGAATATACTGTATAATGTGCCTATAGGGCGGCTATATCTGGAGTGTATAGTGGCTATATATAAAACGAGCTTTGATGATTAACATTGTTGTGCGGAGAAAGAAGAGTATAATCAGATTTCATAGGGTTCACTGCTTTTGGCAAACAACTTTTACACTACATAGAAGATAAGATTTTTCTTTTTCTTTTTATTTTAGGATTTTATTAAAATCGCTTATTATATAAAACCCTTCAAAAATCAATTTTCACAAAATTTTTCGCAAACATTTTTATCAATTTTACTCTGGTCGCTTTCCGAAATTTGACGAAGAACAAAAAAAAAAAGATTAAGTTGTGCCCAAAAATTTGAAACAATGGGCTTAAACTTTCGCGGACTTATTATTTTCTAAAACAAAGACAAAAAATATGCTTTTTTTAATACGGTAACGACAACTACGCTGACACTGTTTAAGATATCGATTTCAAATTTGTACAGTCGTTAGATACGAATACTAGCGAATACTAATGCGGAGACTACGACAGAGTAAAAAAAAAAAACTATTTATAACTGTCCAAAAAAAAAAAAATAAAAATCGTCATAAATTTCATGACTTCATATTTTTGCCAATTACACTTGGTTTTTTTTTTTTTTTTCAATTCGCCTCGTCACACGACTGAAGAGGCATCCCTGTAATGATCGTAAAAACTCCTTAAGTGGTTTTGTTTTTTAGATAGTATCTTTCTGCCGCATTCGTGCAGTCATATACCGCATCCTTAAAGTATCCTAACTACCGCTAAAATTTTCTATTAAATATGGAACAGCCATATTTTTAAATAAAACGAAAGTTCTTCGCGATTTTTTGCAGCTCATAGTCGATATATGTTATTTTATATTTATTAGCACCCAAACAGTTGATTAGGTATACTATCAATTTATACTCATATGCATTCGTTTAGTAGATGCGAAAAAACGATACTCCAAAGAATTGAAAAGTTTGTATTTTATTCTTGAATTTAAATCAGTTTCAAATTATATATATAACTGCTGTTCGAAACTGATTGTAAGAAAAACTCGTCCAGCTAATTAAGATCGAGAGTTAAATGAGAAATACAGGAAAGACCGCATGCCATATGCGTGGCTAATGAATCCTATGTCAGTTCTGATTTAATCTTCGATATTAGAATAAAATTATATTCAAATTTTTACGTTTTTTTTTTTATATACGTGACGTGCGGCGAAACTGATTCTGATAAATTAAATTAATAACGAAAACATAGAAACTTTTCGGAATTCGGTGGGGTCTTCCCTCAAAGTCATATATCAGCCGGTATACGAGGCAGTAGTAAAGGTTTTGATGGTCAGCCGTGCCAATAAGCTGTAAATTATATGCTACGACTATTTTAGTAGCATGATTGTTTCAAATTTACGATCACTCCCTCGTCTTACGGAATTTGTTTTCTTCGTTTGTATATAGTTAAAAATGTAGATAATTCTATGTTATTATAGTACTGTTAATGTAACATGTGGAAGATAATTATAGCTAGGCGTGTGAAGTGAAATCCGTAATTCGTATATTATACATACCTGTCTGTAAGTGTCTTCGATCGTTGGTATATATGATTCGCGGAATGTTCCTTTAACAAAACGTAAAACTAAAGAACTTTTACCGACTCCACCAGCCCCGAATACGACCACCCTATAGTCATTGCTTTGCTCCGGCATCCTGACATCGGCCGTTGTGACGGTTTTACCCCCGACAAGCGGGGTCACTTTCACAATTTTTAAAAAGTACCGAGTACCGGCTCTTCATACGCCACCCTTCCTTTACAGCTGCGCTGCACTCGATGTCAGCACCCAGTTCGAACTGTGCCCTAAGAGTGCAGATCAGTTTCAAACCAACTGGAAATTTCCTCCTCTTCGTCGTCGTCGTCGTAGTTCCCCTCGATCTCCTCCTACTCTTCTTAGCCGGCGTCGCCGTCGTCGTCCTTGTATATTTTATCCTCTACAAGTTATCCCCGTTACAATTATAGCTATCACCGCGAGGAACGCTCAATTCGCAAAGCCAATTAAACTAATTAAACGACAATTATTTGTAACGATTTTTTTTTTATTCATTTTTTTTTTATTTTTTTTTTATTACAGTTATATAGTGTAAAGGGTTTATTTTAAGGCAAATCTATCGATGTATCACGGTTTACATAAAAATTCAACGACGCGGATGTATTGAGAAAAAAAAGACAAGTTAAAAAATTATTACTTTTTTGTTGCCTTCCTCTCTTGTCTTCCCCTTTCTTTGGTTGTTTTTTCTATTTTGTTGTTTTTTTTTTTTTTTTTAACTCTTTTCCTTTCGACTGCAGTTATGTGTGTAAAAAAATTTGCCTAATTATTTCACAGAAAAATGCACTCCGATTATTATACACTCTCGATCTACTTAATTCGTTGAACCGTATATCGGTGATCGTTGACGGTTTTTCGCCTCTCCGTCTATCGACAGAATAACAACCGACGCGTTTGATCTGGATGTGCGCAAGAGAAGCGGGTGTGTGGGACGTAGAAGTAGAGGGTCGATCACTACTGTAGAAATTCTTCTCTTTTTTTTATTTATTTGTTTTTTTGTATTTTTATTATTATTGTCATATGGGTAGGTAGGTATGGCTTTTAGTTACATCCCGGTATCGTTTAGCCCGGTATCGCTTAATTCTTATACCTCAAAAATTTTCTCCACTGTTATATTTTTAGATACTGCAAACCTACACCCTCCCTTCTCCTCTTACTCCCAACTCCCTACCTTTAACGGGGTTGATTACTCCCTGGGAGTAGGAGGCACGTGCATATGCGCACTACGCGACAGCGAACTAACGAGAAAAATCAATAACTGTTTCGTACTCGAACACCGGCTATTAAAGCCCCCTGCCTCCCACGCAGACACTATACCATTCTCGATTCATGATAACTATGACTGCATCTTATATGCACCCGGCTTTTTACATGCATGTATATTAGGGTGGTTCGAAGGAAAAAAAAATTACTCTCATAGTTTCAAAAGTTAGACTTAGGTATAAAAAAAATCCTCCCGAAAGAGCAGCTTGATATCTTAATTTTACTCAGAACTAATCCAGAATCTATTTTCCCATTCATATAACACGTGAAAAAACATTTTTTTCGTTTTTTTTTTTAAATAAAATTATTAAAAATTTTTTTTTTCAAATTTTGAAATTCATATTTTTATAGGAAATTAAATTCTCTATAAAAAATAAAGCCTATATCTTTTGTATTCAATGTATTTATTAAAGTTTAAAGCTTCCTACCTTTTTATGCGTTGAATTTACGAAGCAAATATATCAGAGTTTTTTTTGTTTTTTGTTTTGTAGCGAATTTAATTTCCGATGAAAACATGTTCTCCAAAATTTAAAGAACATTTTGTTAATATTTTTATTCTAGAAAAAAACAATTTTAAAAAATTTTCACGTGTTATATGAATGGGAAAATGGATTCGCGATGAGCTCTCAGTAGGATTGAGATATCGAGCTGATTTTTTCAGAGGATTTTTTGATATATAAAACTAATTTTTCAGACAATATAAAACCTATTTAAAATATAAAAAAAACTATGTTTTTTTCAACCACCCCAACGTCCATAAGCGATGGCGACTGCTACTTTAATGAAATTCGATTTCAATTATTATTATAGGTGCTGCAGAAAGCGAGTACAGAGGCTTCTTATAACCCTTATAGGTAATTTCCCGGCTGGAGGAGGATACGATATACTAAGCTATTGATATCGTAGTGTCTAACGGTTCGAGGATTATAAGCTCTCGGAGAATAATTTGCGGTTTTCCAGACCTAAAAGGCTTAAAGTTTTCTTATTTATCAAAATACACCTATATGTAGACGAAGAATGAACGTATTTTACTTTTTGATGATAAAATACGGTTTGATTCCCTACGCTCAAATCTCAATTTTATGAAGAGTTGCAATTTCATTTCAAAAACTTTCAGTGCACGTGTATGATCCTATTAACTTTATTCCGCATTTGCATGAGATTATATAATTTCAAATTTTCAAAAACTTTCACGAAATTGCATGAGATTAGCAACTGTCCGAACAAAATATCAGATATTATCAGGGTTTCTCCAGCTCGTTGAGAAACTTTGTGAATATTAACTAGTAGATATAGATTAAAAATTCTGGTAAATTTCATAGGATCGTAGAGGCTCGCACTTATCCCTGGTTCGATGTCATAATTCAATCATTTGATTCTTATTCGTTTGAAAAATTTAAATTGTTTTGTTTTTCGAGAGTTTTTGAATAACTAATATCCTATATTTTTTCTTACGAAAAGTAATTCGGGAAATTTGTTTTTTACTCATTTATTTATTAACTTAATTCTAATTCTCGGCTCTAATAAAGCTAAATACTTAAATAATAACGTCGAAAATCGTCTTCCGGTCGTTATCTCATATATTCATCAATATATTTCACATTTAGAATACCATGAGATGAGTTATTCACTCTCACAAATAATAATAAGCTGATCAAATTTTTCAAGATAGTCTTTGAATTACGAAAAACTTCTATAGAATTGCGTTACCACGTGGTCGATAAAAATGGAAAAAAACTTAACGTTTATTCGATTACATATACATACTATAGATACATATACGTAAATGTTAATTATATATTTTTTATACTTTCGACCAGTTGGTTTCCCGTCGAAACTATATCAGATGCAAAAATAAAACGAGATCCGGTAGATTTTTCTACAAGTCTGCAAGCCGCTATTTCTCCGTAAGTCATTCCTCCGATAATGCAAAGTGTAATTGTACCAGTTTGAACAAGATCCTGTTGTCCGTTTACACTACATTCTGGTAAACTGGTTAAATAGTTCCAACTTTTCGCGTCCGTATCATTAAGTAAAAATCTCACCAGCTGTGCCTGTTGGTATTATTAATCAAATAAATTATTCACAAGCTTAATTTTAACCAAAATGTTGACATAGATATAAAGAAATTTAGGCTACTAACTATAGTCGGTATGTACGATCCTCCAAAAACGTAGCTTGAACATGTTGGAGACTTCAGATCCAATGGCTTCGTCTGATTTGGTATTTGTTTCATTTTCTGAGCTGTGTTAGCCCATTCGCTAGTCCACGTAGGAAGTCTCTGAAGCACGTTTTCAGTCCGATAAACAATTAGACCAGTTTGTTCCATCTTCCAGAATAATGGTATATTCTGATATCCATGTGCGTGTAAGTACGCCTTTTGTATTGGCTGAATTTCGCTCTGAGTTACTCCATCGCTTGTAACAGATAATAGAGCGAGAAGTCTAAGACTCCGGAGCGGATGGCTGTCTGAAAACCAGAATAAAAAAAGAACAAATTCATTAATCAAAAGGCATTCATTAAGGCAGATCATTAAACAAAAGGCAAAAACAATCGTCAACCTATGTTCGTCTCGATGTATTCTAGGCACTCCTTTCTTCTGCGACATTCAAGTATAGCCTTTTCAACCGATTGCAGCATCTCAAAGTCAGGTCCTAGTGCTCCGACGATAGTTTCGCATGCAGCGATGTGAAATCCTAGCTGGCGTTTAGTTTCAGTTAGTTTTTGTAGCCTGGTTGCAACGTAGTGCTTCATCTCTGCCAGCTGCATAGTTTGGGTGGCTTCTTGCTCCGCTGAAAGCAATATGATATTCAATATTCAATATTCATCGCCTCAATTGCTCAAAAAGATCTTTCTTACTCTTCAGCAGTTTGGCCTTTTCTCTTAATATTGGAAAAACATCGCTGAAATGCCTGTCTCTAACTTCTCCATAGACCTGGTCAGTCTTTGAGTTTAATTTGGTCTGCGAGCCGTTTGACAAAGCGGTTCCAGCGTTGATCTCCAAAACCTCTCCCATTAGGCCCAAATAAGTTACAGAAGTAAGAAGCATGGATGGTAAATCGTATGATCTGTCCATTAATATCAGTCCGCCTGATTGATTGGTCAGATTTTGAGAAGAAAGATACTCGTCCATTGATTCGATCATTTTTAGTACTGTCTGGCTGTGTTTGCCAAGGCATAATGTCGCCTTCGGTCGTCCAAGGATCAACTGCAATGACCACAAGCTTTTTGCAAGGGCTGATAAGAGGCCCGTGTCTTTGTGGTAGTATAAGTCTGTGTAAAGCCGCGTTTCTAATGATAAAACATTTCCGTCTGATCTTATGAAGTCCCAGGAAAAAGAACGCAGTTTTACTAGTTCTGAGAGGCCTGGAAATGTGAACAAATAAATAATAGACATTGCCATAAGGATCGTAGATACGAATGCAGCCGCTTTTTCTGAATTTCGTCTTTGTATAAGCAGCTAAAGTAAACTAAAACTAATTTGTGGATTAACGTTCTGAAGATTCTGGACTGAAACGACGTGAAGGGAGTCAATTTTCTTATGAAATGAGTTCCTTTTAATACATTTTAGTCCAAAAACTTCATAAGATCGACTTCAATTATACCAATAACGACCTTCTTCTTCAACCAAGAGATCGAGGGTTGCAGGAACGCGAGGAACGACTAATAAATGATGTGCTAATCCATGGGATTGGGAAAGCTCAGCCTGAATCTGGTTCAAAACTCTTTTGCAGGAGATAAGGTCTCCAGAAACAAGAAATACTCGCTGAGCATTAGTTGCCTTCAGACCCCCTTCTAGTTTGAAAATTTTATCAACTCCGTGGCGTCTGGAATAAGCAATTTTGAACATTGGTCACTTAATGCTGACTCTATATAGGCTACATCGATCAGGTATAGAATATTAGAGAGTAAAAATCAAGAACATGAGTGAATAAGATAGAAAGTTGATAAGAAAAGGAAGAAACAGTCTGTTTTGTGGTATTCTATCCTGTTTTCAACTCATTTTCATAAAAACCTTAAGAGAATAGGATAGAAATATGATAAAATGAGATGAAAAATAGTCAATTTCAACTTATTCCATCCTCTTTTCCAATTATTTGCATAAAAACATGATAGAAAGAGATTCAAATGTGATAAAATCATACACAGGGTGGTTCTACTTGAAAAATCAACCGACTTTTGTATGAAACATTTGTTTTTTGAGACACCAATTTTTTATGATATTCAGCTGAGCAACCATAGAGATTTTTTAACTTTGAACAACATTTCACCTCTAAACTATCAAGTTTGGAGAAAAATTGCAAGAGACAAAAATCGCGTAATTTTATGCAAAGAATTTTGGAAAATAATTGCAGAATATTTTCCTATATAACTATTGCAGTTTCTTTAATTGCGTGAAAAAAATCAAAAATTGTTGAAAAAGTTCTGATAGAATATTCTTCAAGAATCGTCGCATAAAATTACGCAATTTTTGTCTATTGCAATTTTTCTCCGAATTTGATAGCTCAGAAGTGAAAAGTTCTTAGATGTTCAGAAATCTCTAGTTCTTCAGCTGAATATCATGAAAAAAGATTGTCTTGCAAAAAAATGTTTCATACGAAAGTCGATTAATTTTTCAAGTAGAATAAAATTACGTAATAAAAAATATAGGTTTCCATTTAAAAAACCATCGATGACCTTGTGAACGCCAAAGTTATGACCATGAGAGGAATGAATTTTTCACCACTGTATCAGCCATTCAAAATCAAGTAAATTATCTCCTAAAATTCTTTTCCTTTCTGTAAAAGCAACGGAGATATTTTGGGTGGTCACGTTAAATGGACTACCCTGTATAAATAGTCAGTTCAATCTCATTGCATCATTTTTTTAACCAGATGAGAGAAAAAGATAAAAATATGATGAACCAAGATAAAAGAACTAATTTTAATTTCATTGAATAGTGTTTTTTGCTCGAATTTTGCAACGTATTGTCAAGTCTTATTAATTAAGGTAGTGCCTATGATATTACCAAATGATTTATGCTTAGAATAAAATTACATTCGAATATTTATGATAAATATAATTTATTCGAAAGATGCAAACCTCAGAGCAGTAGCACCTATGAAACATTCCAATGGTTTCATCAACTTAGGCTCTATGATGAAGTCCTTTTTTCCTGGAATATTATCGAGTATTTCAACTAGTTTTCGCTGACTAATCTGCTGAAGTGTGTCTAAACGATCATCCAATGTGATATCCAGCTTCTCCATAGTTATTTTTCTATTATTGCAATGATTGTTCGATTATTATTATTTATGACAGTGATGTGCTTGAATGACATGATTTAAGACCGAAGGTTTTCCCCAATCGTGATCATAGTGAATGATATTATAACATCTTTCGAAATAAGATAAGCAACTTCCGTTTGTTCACGGTAGTAAACTCGTTGCAGTTTAATATGATGTTATAAAATCTTGACATTCGACAATAACATACAACATAACCAAAAATAACACGCGAAAAAGATAAACACGCCCCACGTCTTCGATTTGAGGTTATGTGGAAAGAGAAACTGTTTTTTTTTTTTTTTTTTTTTAAGAACCTGGCGTAGCCACCTATGGACTATATCATGAACTTCTGAAAACGGCGAATCTATGTATCGTATTTTTGATGCTTGTTAAAAAAGCTAACGCGTTGTTTATGACGTTTCGGAGTACTGACAGTCGTGAGTGTCTGTATTAAGCTGGTTTAGCAATTTGTTAACCATCCGATCAGAATTTGTATATTTATTAGATCGAAACGACTCGTGGGTAAGTTCGCTACTCTCTCTTTTTATGCGAAATCAAACTAGTCATCGATTTTTAAACACCTCCGCGATTCCTTTATGTTATCAAATTCTACGAATCATTGACCCTGTAATCATCATTTCATTTCATTTCATCTTTCAGGAAATAATGAGCTTCCCTGATAAACAAGATGTTACAAAAGACGAGTGGGTAGCTAAACTCGAAGACGGATCCCACATTCAACGTGTCTCAATGAACAACCTAATAATGAATTATCTCGTAACAGGTAATACGGAATTTATAATAATTCAGAAAAGCAAAATAAACAATAGAAAACAAAACAAAACAGAAAAAAATCAAGTCAAAGTTCTTAATCCACCTTATTTTCTGACAAAAAAACAAACAATAAGAGGGGTTCAAAGAAGCGGCTGAAAAGTTCCAACAAGAATCAGGAGTCGGTCCAACGGTTGAGTTGAATTCCTTGGATGATCGAATTCGCATTAGAGACGCGATCCAAAATGGCCGTATCCAAGAAGCAACAGATTTGGTTAACCAGCTGCATCCAGAACTTTTGGATAACGATAGATATTTATATTTTCATCTGCAACAACTACATCTTATTGAATTAATAAGAACTGGTCGCATAGAAGATGCCTTACAGTTTGCCCAAGAGCAGCTTAGCGAGGCTGGAGAAAATGACGATAATATATTAAGCGAGTTAGAGAGGACATTGGCTCTTCTTGCCTTTGAAGAACCTTACAAAAGCCCTTTCAGCGATCTCTTACATCCGACGCATAGACAGAAGGTATAAATTAGGGAATGTTGTGAAGTTATCTTATTTTTTTTTAATGATATTCGATGATTGTTGCAGATTGCGAGCGAGTTGAATGCTGCAATTCTTAAAATGGAACATCGGGAATCTACAAGCCCTAGATTAAATAATTTATTGAAAATGATACTCTGGGCTCAGGACGAACTTGATAACAAAAAAGTTAAGTACCCAAAGATGACGGATTTGGGGAGTGCAACGATTGAAAGTCCCAAGTAATATTAAATAAGCGAATGTAATGAGAAACAGAAGAAATCTTAATTGAGAAGAAAAAATTTATTTATAGAAATATCCCTTGAGAAATGTGATTATACTATGTCTAAAAAAATATATATATATGTATATGTTTATCTTATATTCAAATAAGTATTTAAGTAATAATCAATCCGATCGGCCACTCCCAGTTTTAATTTAAATAACACCGAGAATGAGGGTTTGTTTTTGTACAAATAACTCCGACATATTACAAATTATAAAAAAAAAAAAAACTATTTTATTTAATTTAATACACAAATAGGATTTATCGAGACATTGGCATATGTTTTTATTATTGGAAATAGAAAAGATTGAGTAAACAATACCAATCATTATTATCATTACTTAGAGTACGGCGATGTTTATGTTCAATTTTTTTTATACAAGATAAAATAAGTAATTAATCATAGAGTGTACATACAAACAGCACTCAGTAAGTGATTTTACGTTCATGATTCTGCTCTTTTGAACAAATTTAGCACAAGATTACTGTGAAACACAATTTATTATCTTACAAGGAAAAAAAAAAAATAAGTTCAGATTAATAAAATTTACCACGTTTAATATTATAAAAATGGAATCAGAATTGCGATATAAATGCTTTCTACCTAAAATTCTTTCAAACTTTCAACTACCATCCAAAAACGTATTCCATAGCTTTAGAAACAAGCCCTGTTGATTTCTGCGGTACATTTTGTGGCGATCTAACTGACTGCGGACTCAAGTGTTGATTATACCCTATGGCTAAAGGACGGGCATTTTGTATCCGCGGTGAATTGGGTGGCAAATTACCTCCATAATCTGGAGAAGCAAGGTTTAATCTATCCGGAGTAGAAAAGCACCTAGCGTTACTGCTTAATTTAGAAAGATTCTCCTTATCAGAGCTCAAAACAACGCCCTCATCAGTGCAAGGTACAACGCCGATCATCGTCGAACCTGATACAATATTACCGTTGCAAGCCAAAGCTCTATGCGCGTCTTGTTCAGTCGCGCATTTCAAATGAATCCAATTACCCTGAGCATGAGGAGCTCCTCTTTTATCTACAATACGAACTCTACTGGATATATGAGATAGTACAGCGTTCAAAGCGTTTGGAGAAAATCCAAAGACTGTTACCCACTGGAGAAGACCCTGCGTGGGTTCGTTTATGGACAAATTAGCAGAATTGTCTAAAAACATTGAATTATTTATGTTGTTATTCCCAGTCAACATTCTAGACTGATTGTTAGCCACGTTTGGAACAGCGCTAGGTGTGTACGGTGCCATAGACTGCGAGGTATCCAAAGTATCAAATAAACCCCTCGTCGGTGGCCCTCCGGATTGTCCTTCAGAACCAATTTGCGGACCGTTCGGACTCGTCACGTTTCCAAACATCGCTTTTTGACGATTTCCGCGATAGTCTGGGGTACAATAGTTCGAACCAGACGTAGACATGCCTCCGCTAGTCGCAGATCCGAACTGGGAATTCCTTGGGGTACCTTGGGGACTCATTATATTTAATCTAGCGGTCTGAAGCATAAAAAATATACAAATGAAACACTTTCAATGGAATTTGGAGTCTGAGATCGTTTTTTGTTTGAAGGGTTTTTTCGAGGGTTTATGTTTAGGTAGGAGGATTAATGGATTCGGCATTTGTTTAGAGGGCATATATTTTGCTGAGAGGTTTTTTAAGCCATTGCTAATTGTTGTTTTGTGATCCTTTTCAGCTTTTGTACTATCCATTTTTTAACCAAGCTATAATCTTACAGGGTTTGTATCTCCCAATAGAAAGTTAGGCAGATATGTTGAATTTGGTCCAGGACTGCCTGGGGTTTGAGCCGGACTTCCAACGGGAGATCCAAGAGTCATTGGTTCCATCTAAATGAACATAAAGTCAATTTTTTATATCTTTTCAAAGCATATCTCAAAAACGAATCTTATGATTGAATTCATCTAATGATCTCTACTTTAATTTTCTAAATATTTTTATGGTAAATTTTTGATTGTAATTTTTTTTAAATTTTATTTCAAGTTAATTTAGGCTCCGAAGATCGTTTCTGGCCATACACAGTGAGTTTTGAGCGAAAAATATACCCATAAATTGGAAAGCAAACATTAAGTTCAGGGCAGTTTATAAAATGGAACAAAAGAAAATAATAGAAGGATCCTAATACTCGAATATGTATTTTGAAATAGGAACGTAAACGAAAGATCGGTGAATAACTGTTTTTTTTTGGGAGGGGGTTTTTTGACAGGAAACAATAGCCTCTTATATCTCCAAAAGAAGATATGGGATATTTGTTCAAGAGTAAATATGAAAGAGACGAGAAGGAATCTTTCGCGCTCGGGATAAAAGAAACTTGACATATAATTTTTAAAGACAGGTTATGATCGAGAAATGAAAGGCCGTTAATAGGAGCATGGAACGATTCTGTGTATGTGAAAAACAAACTAATACTAAATACTAATACGCTTGAGCGATTGTGTGGGCTAAAATCTCACCTCTGATATTCGTTGGTTTATATCTTAAATAATTGTAAATAAATACTCTTGACTTTATTATAAATTATTATTTATTACAAACGACGATGAAAAGTGAGCTAAACATTTCAAATGGTCAACCTTGATCTAGTGATGCTTGATACTTGATAGTTTCATTTTTCATTACCAACTTTCGAGCGATTTCGAAGCAAACTGTGATTCCCCTAGTTTTGCTAATCTTGTCCAATTTTGATGGTATAGCTTCTTCTCTGTGCTACTACGCGGCGATGTAGTTTAAGCAATTGTTCAGCCACTTTGGGTTCTCTGTTAATTCTGTTATCCTATGATATTCCACACCGCTCGAACTGTCGGTGTAGTGAAATTGAGTGAAATTGAAGACAAGTTGCTTACAGATTACAGTATAGTTTTTCAAATTGAGTGATATGGCCTTTGTAGAAGCTCCCTTTCAATCAAAAACGATGGATTCTATGGTGCCGGATTGGCTCTCTGCCGAACACAGCACAGGAGTGAGTTACTCTTTGTTTTTATAGATGTTTAAAAGTGGCATAAATCAGTCTTTGAAAACATCGCTTGACGTTGTTTTTTGGTTAGAATGACGGTGCAAACTTTGCCAATTGCTCCGGTCATCATCATCCACTACGATTTTTAATTTTTCCTTTTTCTCTTTCATTTCCTTCTAATTTCAACTAGAAAATAACGGATAAGTTCTTTTCTTCCATTTTCCACCCCAAAAAAGTGTACAACAAATAACAACTCACACATTCAATCTGTTTTACCAATCGTTACAATTTATTCATTTACTTATTTTCATTTCAGACCTCGATTATGGCTTGCGAATTCGAAGGCGGAGTTGTTATCGGTGCCGATTCAAGAACTACCACTGGGTACGCGATACTCGTGATAATTTAGACTCTGAAGATGGATTTGGAACATTCAAAACCATTCAAATAACATTCAAAAACGTTCAAACACGGTGGAAAACATTTAAAAACATTCTGAAGCACTGAAAAGCGTTCAATAACATTGGAAAACATTCAAATAACATTGAAAAACATTTGAAAAAATTAGAAAACATTCAAAAACATTGAAAAACATTCTAAAAGATTGATAAACAATCTGGGATATAGTTTCTCGAAACTGTACTAAATTAACGTTTTTTCGTTACTAAACGTTTTTTCGTAACGGTACTTACGTTTTTTCTATTTGAAGTACAAGTCAATGTCATATTTGTTATTTATTTACAGAGCTTACATTGCCAATCGAGTTACAGACAAGCTGACCAAGGTAACGGATCAGATTTATTGCTGTCGTTCAGGTTCCGCTGCAGACACGCAGGCTATTGCGGACATAGTTTCGTACCACTTGAGTTTCCATCAGTAAGTTTTCATCAGGATTCTCTTCTTTTTCTATAAAGAGAGACAGGCAGAGAAATTTGAAGCTGGGACGAACAACCTTTAGCATATTTCACTCATTAGCGAGAGAACCTTCCTGAAAAATTTATATTTTTTTTAGTTTACCCAGATATTCACTAAAGTACAATAATTTTCCCTAAAAACAGATAATTTTCAACAGTTTGTTGACTGAAAACATGAAATTGGGCCAAAATCCCATATTTTTTTTTTTTTCTTATTTATCACCGAGTTTGTTTCGAGCTTTTTGATATCATTTATCCATGAAATTCCGTAAAGTAGGCAAGATTCTGATTTTCTTGATTATGAACAGAAAACAATCGCTTGCCATGTTTCAAGTTGAATATATAAATAAATAATATTATTCTAAACTGAAAAGAACTAATTTTCAAGTCAGAAAACAATTCTGAATGTTTTTTTATTCAGTCTCAACTTTTCAGAAATTAAATTCGAGGTATTGTAGAGAACAAAATTATAGAGTAAGATCCATAATTGAGAAATAACTCCTAAAACATTGCCACTCTCCTATATAATTTCTTCTTTTATCAATAGATAGCCACATGTTTCGTTTGCCTAAAGATCCCCTCTCAATAAACAGATTTTTCCCCAAGATTGGCTGCCTCGACCTTTCTAAGGTCTTCAGTGCGCTATAAATCTAATGAATATCTATGTTTGACTTGAAGAATGGAGCTTGGAGAACCACCTTTAGTAGAAACGAGTGCAAATGTGTTTCGTGAACTTTGCTACAACTATCGCGACTCCCTTATGGCTGGGATTTTAGTCGCTGGTTGGGATCGGCGTAAGGGTGGTCAAGTCTACAGCATTCCTTTGGGTGGAATGTGCGTAAGACAACCAATTGCCATTGGTGGATCTGGATCTAGCTATGTCTATGGTTATGTAGATGCTAATTATAAACCCAACATGACTAAAGATCAGACTGTTGAGTTGGTCAGCAATAGTAAGTCTCTTTTGTATATTGTTCGTGTTAATTAGTATTGTTTTATAATTTTTCAGGACCTCTTAAAGGGTCGGAAAATCTAGATTTGCATTAAAGGCCTTAAATTTTATAAAGATGTTTCTGTAATTTAGAAGCTGATCTATATTTACATACCTAATTGCTTGTTTGCTAATTTCATGATATTTTATAAGTTTGTTCACCTCGTTTACATTTCTGATGTTATAGCGTACCAAAATTTGTACCAAACGATTATCGAGACTTGATATGATACAGACTAAAGAAGAAAACTTTATCTTTACATTTTACCAGTTTCTGCATAGTACAAACAAATATAGTGAATAAATTTGAGCGAAGACTATGTTTAACAATAGAAATAACATTTATTTTGAAAAAAGTATAAGAAATTTTGATAAACCAAAATATTTGCGGAAAATGAGCCTCTAAGAATGAAATGAAAAGTTTTTAAACACCTTGCAGGGATAAAATATTGACCATTTTTTCTCTTTTCTAATTTTCAAGCACTGGCCTTGGCAATGTCACGTGACGGTAGCAGCGGTGGAGTTGTACGTCTTGGTGTTATAACTAAAGAAGGCGTTGAACGACGGGTGATCCTCGGTGATAAACTGCCTCAATTCTACGAGGGATAAATTGTTTCTAAAACTGTTTACATAATAATATGTTCCAAGGATACAATATGTGTACTTGGTGTAATCTTTTTAACTGATTCCTTTCAATTTTGCTAAATAAAAATCGATAACGCAGTTACACCTTTGGCTTTTAGTTTCAGTTTCCTAAAATATTGATTTAAAAAGGAATCAATCTTTCCCTGTCTATGAGATGATCAAAAGAACAGCTGCATCTGATAAAAGTTTAACTAATTTTTACAGGAAAGAAATAAACTAATTCCAATTTATTGTAAACATAATTTTAATGAAATTCATGACTGAAATCTACAAGGAGGCATACATACAACTGAAGTATTTTTTTTATAAAAAGCAGGTGATCTCAATTATCCAGATTGGAAATATTTCGATTCACCGAAGCTTAATCAATTATCTTATATTTCTGTGCTACCAATAGAAAATGCGAGATCTAGTTAACGTTAATCGTTTTCCTAGTTATTACGCTTTTGCAGCTTCTTGTTGTTCGAATTTAGGATATTTTATCGCCACTTTATCCCACGTTATTTTGCCCAGAGATAAGTCCTTCACTACACTTGGGAGTTCGTCCAACTGAAACAATAAATAATAAAAATATTTTTAAATAACGATATTCTAAAATAAATAATACGTCTCACATCAATCACTCAAAACAACTTACGCTTATCCTAACTTGCTCCATGCTATCTCTCTCCCTAAGTGTAGCTGTATTTGGACTCTTCAGAGAGTCGAAATCTATCGTAATCCCAAATGGAATAGCAATCTCATCCGTTCGGGCATATCTACGACCTATACTGCCGGAGGAATCATCCACTCTGTGAGAAACATCGAGGGCAGTTAAATCCTGCGCTGAAATAAAAATATTTGATCAAATATATCCGTAAAATGTGAAAACGCATCAGTGATTACCGATTCACGTATATCCAAGCATTAGCCAAAACTTACAAAGTTTCTTAACGAATGGAACAAATTCTGCATTGCCACTGAGTGGCAAGACAGAACATTTAAGTGGCGAGATGACCGGAGGCAGACTCAAGTACGTTCTTTGCTCATCTCCTTCCCTAGTTTTGAAATTGTGTTCAAATATAGCGTACATGACTCTACCAACGCCAAACGAAGGCTCTACAACTGATGGAGTGATCTCTTCGACATGTAACGTTTTTTGATAGCGTTTTATCGATACCATGTCCTTTGTGATTTTTGCCGAAGTTCCGTCCGGCAGAACAAGATCATAGCCTTCATTGCTGTTAATTTTTCCTTCGAGGGCTTCGATGCCTTCGTTATCCAGCGCGGCTAACGCATCCAGAACAGTCTTGGCTTCTTTTTTGAACGCTTTACCAAGGATACCCTTGTTTGGTGAAGCTTCAGTCACATCAACAACTTTAGGCTCGGCTAGCTTCTTTTCTGCAATTAATTTCACCCCTGTTGCTTTGGTATGCTGAGTAAGATCGAACGCTGATCTGTCCGCGCAACCAACACATTCTATCCACCCGTAGGATGTCAAACATTCCGCATCCCAACAGTCGCAGGCATAGTGAGCCATTTCATTGCTCATGTGTTGGCGGAATCTTAATTTAGCCGGGTCTACACCAACTTTGACTAAGAATAGCTGAATTCTGGCCATGAAATATCCTAGAGTTTCGTTGTCTACTAGTCCGGTCTTCACAGCCTCGCCAATCTCCGTATATTCGGCACTTTTACCATCCATTTGGCTGCATGCTGAATACAAAAGCATTTTTGTGCTCTTAACAGAGTCGAATTTCGGATGTTTCTTGTCACTGGGATCACAAAAGTGTTCAATCTCAGCCATTGTAAACTCTCTGACTCTGATCAGCCCTGATCTTGGCGATATTTCGTTCCTGAAAGCGTTGCCTATCTGCGCAGCAGCGAAAGGAAGCTTTCCCTGATTGAATTCCAGCAATCTTTTAAAATTCACAAAGATACCCTGGGCCGTTTCTGGCCTCAGAAAACCCTTTATCAAACCGGAGGGACCTATCTGCGTAGCAAACATCAGATTGAACTCAATTGGCTCAGTTAAATCGTTGCCAGTTATCGGCGATTTCATATTAAACCTTGAAACAACGGCTGCCAACTCGGTCTTGGTCATACCGTCAAGTTTGATTACAATATCGCCGCATTCAGCACGGAGTTCTTCGCTAGTTTTTTTGTCAGCAGCTACTTTTTCTAAATGAGCTTTTATGAAATGATCTAATCTAAAGCATTCTCCAGTTTTTATATCCTTTATCATCAAATCAGCAAATCTATCAACATGACCAGATGCTTTTAGCACTGGCTCAGGCGTCAGGATTGAACAATCAACTTCGAGCATTTGTTCCTCAAGAACAAAGAAGCTCCTCCAAGCGCTGAGGAAATTTGATTTGAAGGCACATCCCATTGGGCCAAAATCATATTGTCCAGTTATTCCACCGTATATAGCGAATGACTGGTCTAAGAAGAACCTTCTTTTGAGAAGATCCTCCATTTTAGCACGGTCGAAAGTTGCAGCGGATGGAATTAACGACAATTCTTTATCTTCGAGCAGCTTTTTTCGCGCCTTCAGCTCGGCAACCGCCTTTTTAACGTCGAAATCGGGCGCTCCATCGGATTTGAGCTTGCGAACCAGGTCACCCTTGAATAAACGAGAGAATCTGATGCAATAATTTGAATTTTGAAAATTACAAAATTTTCTCAGTGAAACTTTATATCGCACGGTAGGCGGAGAATGAAACTCGGAGGTAACGAAAATGCGAGAGGAAAATATATTTATATATAGGGCATTTCTTGCAATTGAGAAGAATATACGTATAGGGCGTTCCTTGCCAATGACAGAAAAAAAATAATTGTAAATATACCCGGATTGAATTAAAATGAAATTAAAATTTTTACTTTTGCCGCGCGGAGTCGTGCCACGCATAATGTTTTTTTTTTTTGGTAATTGTTCAACGAGTCGAAGTTTAGAAAATTTGAAAAATGTTGACTGATTGTAATGCAGATTATTTTACTTCGGGACGAAGCCATATGGTGCTTACCTGTTCTTTGACACTTGATCTAAGAGGAGCGAGGATTTCTTCCATCTTCGGATCTACCATACTATCTAGAATGAAATGCAGCTTAACTTTTCTGTGCTTTTTCTTAAATCCCCACTGTGGAGTATCGGAATATAACCTCGAACTGACTACTAAATTTTTTGAAAATTTATCGACAAAATTTACGTATCGTATACCGTATTGGACTCCCGATTTACACGCTGTCCGTACGGTATGAAAAAGAATCTGCATTCGCTCTACTCTCGATCTCTATTGCAACGGATTATTGGCACGCTGGCTCCTTGTGTCAGATTATACCGGAAATTGTCTTACGGGTATGTACTGCGGGGCTCGGAGGTACCGGGGAAGAAATAACCTCATATAACCTAGGTATACATCTTGTCGCCACCTTAGAGCTAGAGACTAAATTAGGATCAAAATAATGACAAATATATTTCGCATTGTTCTTTATTGCATCAATTTCGTTATCATAATTATCATAATATATTAATACTCTGTCATCTCGATGGTCAAACTGCCGCCGTGCTGCGAGCGCGAAACGGTATATCTGAACTAGCGTGAAGTGCGTACTTTCAGTTTCACCAACGTAATGATTAAACTGTTGGAAAGAGAAGATCAATGTTTGTCCAGATACACAGCGATGATGGCAGACTGAGAAAGAGAGAGAGAGAGGATATGGGTCTATTATATCGATTTTTTTAGTTTAATGGCAACACTAGGAGTCTAGCCAGGTGTGGCTAAGTTCAGTCAGTTGGTAGCCGGTTGAGTGACAAATAGTTAAAACAGTGTTTGTTGTTGAGTAGAGAAAATTCGGAGCATAGTTTAGATTGAAAAGAACAAATTTGATTATTTAGATAGTATGGGACGAAGAAAGAGTAAGAGAAAGCCACCGAGCAAGAGAAAAGCGATCGAACCATTAGACACGCAATTCAATTGTCCGTTTTGTAATCACGAAAAATCCTGCGAGGTTAAAATGTGTGTATAAACACATCGAATAATGTGTGATCATTCATTTGTTTTACCAGTTCAAAATACGTTTAAAAAAAAATTTCACCAACACTTTCAGGGACAAGTCGAGAAACACAGCGAGAATAACGTGCCGCGTATGTTTGGAGGACTTTCAAACTACTATTAATCTACTTTCGGAACCTCTTGATGTTTACAATGACTGGATCGATGCCTGTGAAAATGCTAACTAATAATAAGAAAAATAATAATAATTATAATAAAAAATTTCAGAAGAAACACGAAACTGTTGTCTTTTCTCGAATATGACGGACTGAAAATGAATTTAGAGCCTCATTGTATTTAGTACGACACACGTAATTACGAATCGTATCCTTGATTCTCAGAGAAATGTGCGTACCTAACAGTTTTTAACTTGAGACGATAATTAACAAGGCTATCATGATCATGTACAGACAGGTTTTGAAATATGTATTCAAACGATTCAAAATAATCGATTAACTATGTATAAGGAGTCTATGATTTTATCAGGATTTGTACTATGTACCTGATGGATTTTAATAAAAAACTATAAGAAATAACAGTTCTTTCTCTGTAGCCTCTCTATTTATATTAATTCCATCTATCGTGCGTGCGCGCGCGTTCGCTTTGGTGTGAGTGACGTTAGATTCGTCCGCACGATGATGTATGTATACGCACATGTGTGAATAAGGTATGTGACATATGTGTGTGTGTGTGTGAATTTTAGATTTTCGGGTACGATAAATCGGGGAATCCCTTTGTGGATAAGTCAGTTTAGATAAACATAAGGCCGTGGTAAAGGGATAATATATCGTCGGATCGATATCCGTTTAATAATATTGAAATTAGCGAATCGATAGGTAATGATTTGTTAGAAATAAAAGAATAACGCGAGTCCGTTCCCTTGTCTGCTACTAGCGGAAGTACGCGCGGTGTTGACAAGATGGCGGGTGGTCCGATGGTAGTATCACTCGGCAAAAAACGCATAGGTAAAAATGCCGCGTAAAGTGAGAAGGGATCGAGGCGTGTGAATGCACATAAAAATCTCCAATAACTATATGTGTTGTTTAAACGATAATTTAGCTTAAATATAACGTTATAAATGAATCGTAAGGTTTATTTTGGAGGAACTAGAGACCGGGGGCATTTGTTACGTTGTGATTTTCGGCTGCTGTGAGTCTGCAGCAGCAGCTACCAAGCGCCGCGACAACGACGCTATGGCGTCCATCGGTGTGTCATTATTTTTTTCATCTCTAATTAGTGACTAATTAACATTTTTGTATAATTATAAAATAAACCTGGATAAATAATCGATCAAATTTCACCAACAAACTTCGACGTGCAGCAACCTCACGATATTTTTCACTTACTCGTGAAACATAATATAATCGCGCTTCACCGAGATACCATTTCTCACAAATATTCCTCTCCCATCCCCCATCATCCGTACCGCAATACAATTTTTTCTCATCTGACAGGTGAACTATTCAAAAGCTATAAAACGCCCGAACCGATGTAAGGACGGCCCTTAAACGACCTCGAGATCGTCACACGTCATCATTCACCTTTCGAACCTGAATTACTTTATCCCCGAATAAAAAAAAAAAAATATAATAATCTTGATTTAAAATTCTATAGAAAATTCTAGATCAAACAGTTAAAAGTCTGATTCACCGGAATATTATTAAAAACAACACTTATTAATAGATGTTAAATAAATATAAATAAATGAAAGAAGAAAATGACTTAAAAATACAAGAACTTTATTAAATCAAATCATGGACGAAGATCCAGCCCAAAAAATGTCAAATTCTGACATGGATAGCTTCCTTACACGGATTGGTGACGTTACAATTGAACGTGTCAATCCCGGAAGAGTTTCTAAGGATTCTGCAGAGCAGCAAGACACCTCTAGTGTATTACCTGGCTCCAATTCATCCGCTAATGTTACTGCCAATTATGATACCTCTGAAGAATCTTGCTTGGAATCTTCAGACGGTGAACAGGATAAGAGAAATGATCTTTTTCCCGATGAAGAAATGGAGAGAATTCATTCGGAAGGATCTGGGGACGATATGGACCTTGATGAAACTATCGATAGCCAAATAGGGGTCAGACTTGATCCTGAAAAACAACAATCTTTGTCTCAGGATGAAGACATGGAGCCCATTAACATCTTGGATAGTTTGCCGCTTGAAGGTTTGTGTTAATTTTATTGTTTGAGAGAGAAATTAAAGAATTTTTGCATCCTAAGGGATAGTCCTTCACAAGGCAATGCGAAACAAACATAAATGATACTAGTAAACAATGAAAGTTATTTGAGGAGTAAATATTTTTTCATGATATACAGAGACCCCAACTCAACTGTGTGCGTTTTGTTTACCTTTAAGTGTTTGATTTATTACTGAAATTAGAAAAAATCTACATTTTCTCATGCTCATTGCCTTTGTTTTTACAGATAAATAGACAAGATTTAACGGCGGATGTTCTAGGCTGGTTAATTTGTGGATAAAAAGAAATAGTATAAAGTAATTTAATCATAAATCTTTGTTCAATTATCTAATATTCTTAGATTTAATATTAAGATATGTGATTTATCTATAAATTGCTGGTCTCTGTCTCAATCGAGCTTCTAACTTCAATCTTCAATAAAACAAAAACAAGCAAGAAACATTTATTATTAACGTCTATTCCAAGGAAATATTATTTCTGGTTTTAACGATGTGAACCTCGGTCATTAAAGACACAAGCAAAGTCTAAAGATTAATCCTACTTTTGAATAATACATAAACATGATACCTACATGCCTTCATTATTGATGTCTTTGCTACTCAACTTACCGCGTGCCTAAACTGTAAAAGATTAACTGAATAGATATTTAATCAATTTTCTTATCCTGTAGGAGCGCCAATCGAGGGCCAGGAAGTAACTGAAGCAGATCTTCTTGGGAAATCTGTGTCCAAGGAATTGGATGAAGGGGAGTTGGACGAGGATGATATAGAGAAGATGGAGGATATTGGGGAGGAGGATGACGACGGGGAAGGAGGCAAGAGGCTCTGTGATTCTGAGAATCCTGACTCTACGAATAAGAAACAGAAAAAAGGTGACCAGAGCGATAGTTCCGACACAGAATGTGAGACAAAGGTTGAAAAGAAGATATCCAACATGAGACGTAACATAAGAGAAGTTATGGATGAGAATCAGCTAGACGAAGCAACCCTCGCTGCTCAAAGACAGGAAATGGAGAGACTCAGACGAGTCCAAGAACAACAGAGAATAATCCGCGAAGTACAACGACAAATAGCTATTAACAGACAAAACAGCAAGACTCAAACCCGAGTGATCAGTTTATTACAGGGAAAACAAAGCCAAAGTGGAACAACGATATCTCCTTCCTCTTCGCAAGTCCGATTGCCAAACACGGTTTTATTGAAGTTAAATTCTGGGTCTGGATCTGGGTCTGGGTCTGGGTCTGGGTCAGGGTCAGGGTCCGGATCTTCATCTGGATCAGGTACCCAAACCAGTTCAGCTGCACAGATCGCACAACAACAACAACAACAACAGAGAAAAGCACTGGAGGCAGCTCGCTGGCAGAAAGGAAGAGGAGCTCTACCTGGGGTACAAACTTCTATTTCTAGGGTCCCTAATCGTTCAGGAAGCACAAACCTTCTCCAGCAAAGAATCCGAATGATGACACCATCCGTCAGCATCTCTCCTGTTGTACCGAAAAAGGAACCTGTGGATAGGTACATAATAATCACATTTTTGTGAATCTTTTGTAGTCTTTGTTATCTTAATTCATCCGTATTTCAAAGTAAAACAGATTTATATCGAATCCTGGAATAAAAGAAACTAATTTTTGTTATTTCTATTCTCATAGGTCAGAGTACTTCTCCGAATCCGAGATTTCCGACCCAGAGGCGGACGATGCTCTGCGTGAAAAGCAGCTCCACACTTTGAGAAAAGTATCTGGTATGCCAAGGACGCAAAAACCAGCAAAGGGCAAAGACGTTGTAACGATATCTAGCTCTAGCGAGAGTTCAGACGACGATTGCATTGTTCTCAGCGATCCGAGCGGAGGAGAAGAAACCGACAATGAAGACGACCCTTCAAACTCTGGAATGCACACCAACGACCGTTACAATGTCCCTGATGAGCATGGTAGGGTATTGGTAAACGTTGGCCATCCGGAAACAGAACCGGACGTTTTTCTCGCCCCTCAAGTCGCACGGATTATTAAACCGCATCAGATAGGAGGAATCCGTTTCCTCTATGACAACATTGTTGAGAGCATTGAGAGGTACAAAACGAGCTCTGGATTTGGCTGTATCCTAGCCCACAGTATGGGGCTCGGTAAGACGCTGCAGGTGGCGAGTTTTTGCGACGTATTTTTCAGATGCACAACTGCTAAGACTGTACTTTGCATCATGCCAATTAATACTCTGCAGAATTGGCTTGCTGAATTCAACATGTGGCTGCCGTACGAAGCTAATTCATCACCAGATAGTCAAAATCAAACAAAAACTGAACCGCTGATTGATGTTAAGCAGGAAATGAAGGAGGAAAATCCACCCCAAGGAGATCAGAATCGCATGCTGATGCAAACCATCAATGAATTTCCTCCGCGAATGCCTCAAGATAATTCTATTCTCGATCCGACCATCCCTCATCAAGGATACGACCCTCTCACTGCCCTGCAATGCCGTGCTCAAGAAAATATCCACAAGGAACCTGGAGTTGATAAAAATTTCATTCCCAATCAACACTATCATAATGATATGTCAATGAATATGATGTACGCAACTCATCCAGTAACTGCGCCTAATTTTGACCGTGATCCAGTCAAATCTGAACTTGATTGTCAGGGAATGCCTAAAAGCACAGCTCCCCAAACTGCGCCGATGTATCCTGGCGGCTATCCGTGTAATATGATGGGTGTAGAGCGAGAGATAAAACAGGAATATGGTCAGACAATAGACCCCGGGATCAAGATTGAGGCGGGAATAATGGAAGGTGCAGAAGGGGTGAAAAAAGAAGAAGACAGTCTCCCCGGTTTGGCAAAGGACCCTCCAGTAGTTCCGGAAAAGAAGGAAGTGGACAAAGTCAAGACACCATTCTGTGTCGATTCTCCCATAGGACTGGAACTCCGCCCTAGACATTTCCAGCTTCACATATTAAACGACTCTCACAAAAGTATGGCTGCAAGAGCAAGGGTTATTCAAGACTGGCAAAGAAGAGGAGGCGTTTTGTTGATAGGATACGAATTATACCGTCAACTTTCACTCAAAAAACCAAACAAAGCTAAACGGAAACGTGGACAGGCATTTAAAGACATGGTCGACGTTGAGGAAGATGATAAAAACAAAGGTCTTCTAGAGGACATGCATTCCGCCCTAGTTAGCCCTGGACCTGACCTTGTTATCTGTGATGAAGGACATCGTATAAAAAATTCACACGCTAGTATAAGCCTGGCTTTAAAACAAATGCGGACTAAGCGAAGGATCGTACTTACGGGTTATCCATTGCAAAATAATCTCCTTGAATACTGGTGTATGGTAGATTTTGTCAGACCCAATTACCTCGGTACTAAAAGCGAGTTTTGCAACATGTTTGAACGTCCGATACAAAACGGACAGTGTATAGATTCAACGCCGCAAGATATTAGGCTGATGCGATATAGAGCTCATGTTCTACACGCTCTTCTTGAAGGGTTTGTTCAGCGAAGATCACACTCTGTGTTGCAAGTATCTTTGCCACGGAAAGAGGAGTACATTCTTTTAGTTAGGATGACTCCGCACCAGCGTAAGCTTTACGATACCTTTATGACCCAGGTAGTCAAGACACGGGCAGTTCCCAATCCTCTTAAAGCATTTGCTGTTTGCTGTAAGATATGGAATCACCCTGACGTTTTGTACCACTTTCTTAAAAAACGTCAAGCAAATGAAGAGGATGATTTAGATCTGGAAGAAACTATGGGAGAGAAACCTGCCCCTGGTACTAAACGCTCTAAGGCTCGACAGCCAAAGGGAGAATCTAAGAAGGGAAAAAAGGGAAACAATGCTACGGTGAAGAATAAACCTGCTGCTAGTGTACAGCCAAACTCCTCCTCATCTTCTAGTAATGATAATGCCGAGGCGGAAAATCGACTACAGAACCAAAATCAAACTGGAAATTATCAGAACTATCCCATACAACAACCACAGAACACTGCTTATTCAAATACTGCAGTACCGAATGCTTATCCGCAAGGTTATACAAGGAATCAAGAGTACGATTGTAGACAGGGACAAAACTACAGGCAAAATGATCAGGGGAATTATTATCGTGGAGGTAGCAACCCACAGCAGGGAGAGTATGCAGAGTTTTATGCCAACCAGGGACAGCACAGATACGGGAATTCATCTTTCCAAACATTTCCTCAAGGCACTGGGTACAATCAACCTCAAGGATATCAGAATCAAGCTCAAAATTATCTCTCTGGCAACGACCAGGGCACTGGTAGTCAAACACAGAACTACAATCCACCTGGTTCTCACAATTCTGAATATCGCGCTGAACAGAATCCCTCAACAAACGCTTACAACACTCCTGGGCTTTATCAAGCGCAGTGTTATCCCTACCAAGATCAGACAAGAAATTATACTGCTACCCCAAATATGGGACCGAATTATTCTCAGGTCGGAAATCATGGGCAAAACTATCAGAACCAACCGTCTAATCAAACGCCTGGTTTGTCCACAATTCAAGAATACCCAACGTATCCAGCGGCCAATTCTGTCCAAGGCTATGCTCCGACACCGAATCAAGTGAACCAGCAAATATACCCGCGAGGCGACGCCTCTACGACTCAGAATTTTCCAACACCAACACAGAGCCAAACCACAAATTATCCGCCCAATCAGCAGAACCAAAATTCCTCGAATCAGAGTGGGCAGATATTCCCGCGAAACGATAATCAGTCACAGAATTTTGTTAGACCTCAGAATCAGCCACAGACACACGACTATAACGCGGATCAACAGAATCGGAATCCTACAGGAAATCAAACCCCGGGCTATTCTGCGCCTAATCACGACGCTGCGCAGACGCAAAACGTGACAAATTATCCGTCGGGTACTGCTGTGACACAGTTCAAATCTGAAGATCCTTATTGGCAACAGAATAATTATCCTCAAACAACTTACCGTCAGGAATCTAGCGGGGATTCTTATTATACTGGTAATGTTGGGAGCACAAGATACCAGAATAATTATTATTCTTCACAAGGTTTTCAGAATCAAAGATACGAGTATAATCAGACACCGGGGATGGATGGGACCGGAAATAACGAGGGAAAAACGGGGGCGAGATCTGTGAGAAATCCTGGCCAAGTACAGCCTAAAGGAAATTACGAAGAGGGCAGTAAAGAGGCGAACAATATTATATCACAAAATCAGAATTCGGTAAGAACCGGGGCTCCTGGTTCTCAGGGGTACACTGCGGCTGGTGCTGATGCAAATCGTCCTGATCCTACCGCACCATCGCCTCAACCAAACGATCGTAATGTTGTTCACGGACTTGCAACAACGAATACAAACAATACAAGACAAATTGATACGATTAAAGAAGAAGAACGAGAGCGTGATGATCTTTTGGACAAAGATAGGGAGGACAAATCTGATGATGAAATACTCAATAAAGATGAGGACAAAGACCCAAAGAGCTCACCTATGGGCAAGGAAGATCCAGGGATTCCTTATGACTGGGTAAGCAATAATTTCGCAGATTCACGAAGGCTGGATGGCTTTTGAGAGCTTGTTTAACTGCAAATTCCCGAGACAACGAATCTGTGCATTAATGCAGTTGTAAAGTGTGTTCTCAAGCGAAGTTTTATCCACAGAATCATGTATTCACAATTCGAAATCGAACGAATCTACTCGTTTTTTAGCTAGATCTTGGATATTTTGTTTCGAATTCTGAATATACGATTTTTTATGTAAATCCTTGATTAAGGAAACACTTCACATCGACATTAATGTATAAATTCATTGTCTCATACACCTTTTCTAAATAAAGCCTTCAAAATCCTACCAAAGGTGTACAAAAATCTCTTGAAGATCAGAATTGAAGACATTAATTAAAAAATTACTGAAATCATTCTGCTTAGGTTTTTCCCTATTTAATCAATCATATCTCCCATAAAAAAAACGTTCTCATTTTGCATTTCAGGCGACTGATCTGATGAAAGGGTACGTCCCAGGTTTGATCGATGCATCAGCAAAGATGTCAATTTTCTTCTGTATCCTCGAGGAAGCAGTCCGTTTAGGAGATCGTATATTAGCCTTTTCTCAATCTCTATTCACTCTAAATTTAGTGGAAGATTTTCTTGCCAGAAACAGTTTGAAGCACGACGATGGACGCACTGAGGACTGGGCAAAGAATGTGAACTATTACCGACTCGACGGTAGCACTAGCGCATTAGAAAGAGAGAAATTGATAAACGAGTTCAACGCCAATTCAAAGATCCACTTATTCTTAGTATCAACTCGCGCCGGTTCCCTCGGCATAAATCTAGTCGGAGCAAACCGAGCAATTGTTTTTGACGCTTCCTGGAACCCTTGTCACGACACGCAGGCAGTTTGCAGAGTCTACAGATACGGACAGCGGAAACCCTGCTTTGTCTACAGACTTGTTACCGATAATTGTCTCGAGCGGAAAATATACGATCGACAAATATCCAAGCAAGGTATGGCCGACCGTGTCGTGGATCAGTGCAATCCGGACGCTCATCTTTCCCTCAAAGAAGCAGCAACTTTGTCTTGGGACTGGGAGGAGGACAGTCAAGTACAGGACTTCTCTCAAACCAAAGACGGCTATGCTGATCCCGTGATGCATAGTCTATTAGAAAAACACTCCTCTTTACTCACCAAACAGCCCTTCAGACATGAGAGTCTACTCGTCGATAGAAAAGACAAGAAATTAAGTCAGGCCGAGAAAAGACTCGCCCGACGTGGATATGAACTCGAAAAAATGGCCGCGAATTGTTCCAGGCCTAGCTATAACTACGTTCCTGGAAATACGGCGAGCAGAGGTAATTTTATTCGACCGAAAACAATCGCTAGATAATTTTCTTTCAACCTGTTTTTACCTTCCAATGCGTTCTTTTACAGCTGGAGGACTCCAAATCCGGGCAATAAGGGGCGGAGATGTTGGAGGAACACCAAAGCCTGTGGCCTCTGTGAGGCCGATGCAACAACGAGGAGCCGAGGGACTTGGAGGAACCCGTACAGTCGGTGGAAGTAGATGGATACCAGCAGAAGTCTGGCAAAGACAAGGGATGAGTGCTCAGGAAATGACGCTACCTCTTGACGTTGTTATACCAACTAATTCACCCGACAAAGGCAGCATAGTTTTAAAGGCTGGTCAGCGAGTCATGGTCTTGAAGAGTCCTAAAGGAATTTACATGCAATTAGAGTCTGGAAAGATTATCGCTATCAGAACGGCTTTGAAATTAAACCAACAGAAACGAGAGGAAGAACCAAAAAAGGGTAATATTTCATATTTCAATGCATTTTTCTTACAAATGATTAATTTTTATTCACTTTTAATATGATTATTCACAAGCAAACGATCGATCCTATTCGAATTTTTTATCCTAAAAAAATATCCCGAGATGTTTTTTAACTGACCTTTTGTCCAAAACTTGGTCCGTTATCTTATCTCCGCGAAGACTAAAAATGGTGAAAATAACAGCCAAATGAACATTTTTATCCCTGTTTCTTTCTGTTAATGTAATAATGTACAAAAATCATAAACTTATAATCCAAATAAGTGAAAAATGGAACTTAGTCACTAATAAAATCATTTCCTAAATACTTTCAACAGGTGTATCGTCCTTCTCTCAAAGAAAACAGAACACAGAAGTGGGGTTTCCGTTGCGAAACAATTCCGCAATATCGATCATTCCAAAATCGTCCACGTCGCCTGGCAGCGGTCGACCGCCGCTTGGTAAATCATCAAGTGGAATTGGTTTCAAGCCATTTTCCGATAAGGAGCAAACACGGAGGCCAAGGCCTGTGGTCACGGCGACGGCGAAGCCATATTCGAGCCAAGTGACCCTAACTAACCAGGTCTCCCTCTCTCGGCTTCCCAGAGTGAAGCAAGAACCTCTCGATTCTTCATCTCTAGGTGAAAATTCCAACTCCTCTGATAGCCAAGTAAGAACTGAACAAAGAGTGGAAGAAGTAAGACTAGAAGACGTGGTTGCTGAGGCTGCTTCCAACTCTGAATACACTAGAACAGACTCGAACCGTTCATCGAACGCGGATTCTGAACCAGCGGCGCAAAAAACGTCCGAAGAAAAGGACGGGAGATCGGAATCATATGCTTCTGACACGAACCAGGATACACAGACTAATTTAACATGTCAGATAAACGAGAATCAGGAAGATTCTTCACCAATAAGCGAACAGCAATGTCAACCAGTGGCTAATGAGACGACAAAAACATCGCTGAAAAATTATAGACACAATTTTCCTAGCCACAAACCGCAATCGGACGGTTCTAACACGGAAGATATCATATTAGAGGAACCTGTGCCAGTACAACCCGTCTTAGACTCAACGATAAACTCTACGGAGTCTGTAAGTTCGTCTACGGCGCCTAGAGTCGACCCGATCTCTCCGAAGATTCCGGAAACTACGCCGCAAGTTTATCCCTACTCTCAGTACTCGGGATACTACGATTATCCGGATCCTAGAGCTCGCTCATTGGCCACACCTTACGGCGCTTATATTTCTGGGGTTCCTCCTCAGACCGGGAATCTTCGACCACCTCCTGAACCCGCGAAAGAAATCAGAACTGATAACGAAAAACCCAAAGAAACCACAAGTATTTCTGCACCGTCGTTGACTAACTATCAACAACAGACAACTAGTACTACAACTCCAAGGGTCTTGGAGGAAACTAGTAAGGCCAGCAAGACTAAGACTCCCATTCCTGAGACTAAATCTAGAGAAGAAACTCACGCACCAACTGCGTTCAGTCATCCGACTAACGCTAGGTACCCGGGGCCATATCCACCTGGACCATACGACGCTTATTCACAGCATTATCCTGCCGCTCCCGGATCATCGACGGCGTATACAGCCGGTGGTAAGTTTCACTTTCCCAGAAGAGACTCGGGGTTGATACGAGATTTTTAAGGGACAGAAAATATGCGGCCACCTATTAAGACTTTACCTCGAACTTGATTTCCCAATAGCTTTTAAAGGGAATAAAAATATATTTATAACTGTTTCTTGGATGAAAAATTAAGCTTTTCAGTTATAAAATAATATTTCTGCATAAAATTTCAACTTCGAACATATAGAACATAATTATTTTGTGTTGATTCTGGACATTAGAATATTTTCTACTTCAGTGAATTTCATGGATGAGTAAGATGAGAGAAAAAAAATTGTTTAGATTTGTAAAAAATTTTTTATATTTTCAATTCACGTACAGCTGAGAATGTTATACACATTATAAAGCGTATCAACCTTGGTAGATATTAAAATTTTGAAATAATTCATGTACGCATGATTTGTACATAATGTACGTTTGATTCAGCAGCTCCTGGATACCCTGCTTTTGCTGGGCCAACTTACGACGCTGAATACGCAAGGGTCTATTCAGCGTTCCATGGACCACCGTCAGCAGCCGATCCCTACATACATCGGGCTTATCCACCCCCACCAACACATCCGACAAATTATTATCCCCCGTTTCCTCATCCACCTCCACCACCTTATCCAAATTATACATTTTTGCCACCGTATCCAAATCCCAATTTACCCAGTGAGCCCCAGCCCCCTGCACAGTAGAATAATTGATTAGTTTTTTTTTTTTTTTTTTTTTTTTTTTTTTTTAAGTCGTAATGAAAAAGAAATTCTATGAAAAAAAAAAAGAAAAAAAAAACATTTATAGATCACACAAAATGCCAATGAATATTTCTGTAAATCTTCTACCTTTGTGGCAGAATCTATTACATGTATGTATGATGTTATGAAAACGAGGATTCAATCGTCGCTAAGATTTTTTTTTTTTTTTTTTTCAATTTTTTTTTTTTTTTTTTCAATTTTTTTTTTTTCTTAAGCTAAGGAGTTTACGAGTATATATATTCGTAGGCATAGTTTAAGGTTCGAGGCTTTAAGCAAATTTGTGGAACCGGATACAAGAAAACAGGCTGAATTCTTCTGTCCCGTAGGATGAATCTCGATCAAGAGCCAATTACCAGTAGCTGATAGTAGTCTAAATGATATTTTCTAGATATACATACACAGGAAATTTGAACATGCGGGGTATCAGTTTATACCATAGAGTTTTAGATATTTTTTGGTTTTTTATTTACGAAAATAACAATTATCCAAAAGATCTGTCTGAGGTAATATAAAATTATGAACAAACAAGAAAATAAAGATAATTTAAGAAAAGATAAAGTCTCAGTGGAAAAACATTCCAATAGAATACGAAACGGCGTTCTCTTTGTGAATATACAAACACTGAAATCCCACATTTTCATAAACAAAAAAAAAAAGCCCCTTATAGTCAATTTTGAGATTGATAACTTATGGATTAGGCTCTCCTGTGTAAAATTGAATTGATTCAAAAAAATTATACAGTACAGTATATTGGCTCGATCGTTTTGGCAGCCAGTAAAAAAAAAAAAATTTGACCGGGGTCAGTTAGCAAGTTGTACATGACTACGTATTACTAAAAAATCTTTACGATTTTAAAAAAAAAAAAAAAAACAAGAAGAAGAAAGAAAGAAAATAAAGAATTAATGAAAAAAAACAAATATAAAATAAAAAGAAACTTAGGTAATCTTACAGTAGCATGTAGGATCGTTGTTAATTAGGAATGTCCTATTACTAATAACTATTTCGGGACTTAGTTAAAGAATATTATAGTCGAATTATCATGATAAATATTATAATAAATCTACAGTGCATTCCATGATTTCTTAGTCAAGTGGTAAAAGGAAAGAGGGAGACGTCGTAGATGCGAGATAAGAATTATTGTGAATTTTGCCGATTGAGATATGGTTCAGTTGTATTATAAGCATGATATGCTATGCGTTTGCTGCGTTGGTATGAAATTATAGACTGCACTATAGGATATAGATATTAGAAGAAAAGAAAAGATAAAAAAGAAAAAAAAAAAGATTACAAAGGATTATTACTTTGTCTCTGTTATAGCTTTTTTGCCACTTACATGTTTGTAAATACCCATTATTTACATTTCATACTTTATTTATTATTATTATACAATCGTCGTTTATTATTGCTTTTTTGATGTCAGAGTATTGCTCTTATGTAAAATAAATTGTTTATGCTCATTAATATTGTTTTAAGTGAATATTGTTATACAGAGAGAAAGAAAGAAAAAAAAGGAAGAAAGGAAGAAAGAAAGAACGAATAATTGAAACATACATATTTTTTATTTTTACTGTACGAAGATGAAAAAACGAACAAACAAATGAAAAAAAAAAACAAAAAACATAAAAACATTTAATCATGCCAGACCAATAAATTAGTTCTTATTACGAACCAGCTGCGCATGTAAAAATGCTTAGTGTAATAAAATGTCACTTTAAACCATGAATTTAAAAAGACTGTAACATTTAAAAGTAAAAAACAAAAAACAAAAAAATCACCCAATATACATACATGTACAAATAACTTGTACATAATCTATTCAACGTTACTTCCAATCACGCTCATACGTTTAATCATTTCTAAACAGAAATGATGACAAGCGACATCAAATTTTAAACTCCTCATGGATCTTGCCAGTTAATAATTGTTCACTTTTTTTCTGGTACAACTTCGCTGATTCCATACATTCCGGCAAGCAGTCTACCATGAGTTATGGGAACCGGTTCTTTCGGTGCTAAATACGGCCCCTTTTCTCCCATGTAAACATACCTGCATTGCATATTAAGGATCATAATATATTGTAAATCGATTATCAGTTCATTTCCACTTGTAATTAGATTCGATTATCGTTATAAAAAAGGATACGGAAGTCTTAGGACCCAGTAAGCACTCTGTGATAACTTTATCGGTTCCTCGCAGCCGGTTACAAAGATTGGACAAGGCGCAGGACCCGGTTGAACACGGGGATTGAGTGTGACGTGAACCGGTGCCTTGGGTGTTACGACATGTATCCTCATGAGTTGTGCGGTCAGCGGTTTAGTTTGTCTAGAATGAAATTTCAAGTTTAATTAATTAGGGTGTTATTTTTTGACGAATAATTATTGTATATATAAATAATAATTGTACCTGCATGGGCAGGGAAAGTAGAGAGGCATATCCGCTGTGCTGGAGGTAACTTTGTTGCCACTATCCTTGACAATACCAGTTCCAGTCGCTTTCAGGACTTTGTCAGGAGCAGAGGCCATGAATCTGTGACCTCGTGGACATTCGTATTCAACCCCGACGAATATCTTTACAACAAATTCTTTGCCGCCCTTCGACTTACGACCTCGTATTGAATTCATATTCTGAAAACTTTTTCCTCCTCGGTTGTAACCGTGGTTTGGATTATCGCCGACCATTGGCCACAGAGATCCTCTGTCTTTTTGATGCTCCAATCTGCGAGATGTTTAAATTGATTTCGTTCTGAATTTGAATTTGAATTCATTTTCAATTTGTTTGAATTAGAATTTGAGTTTGTTCGAATTTGAAATTATTATAATTAGTAAATTAAAACAATATTGAAGACTCATTAGTGTCGTCTTTGAGCATCATTTGCCCTTGGCAACCTACCTGACCGTTACATCCCAAGGTAATAAAAATGCAGATGTTGGTGAAACACCGGTTTGATGTTGGAGCCCTAAGTTATGTGAATAAAGACTGCTAGGCCCTAAGCAGACGAGTGACCAGCTTGAAAACTGGGGCAGCAAACCAACAGGGGATTCTGTATGCAGCATACCGGGTAGATATTCTGTTGTTGATGGCTGACGAACAAGTATTTTCTCTGAAGTTTCTGCATCGCTTGCTTCAGGTGTGGCGCATCGAAGAGGTACATTTTCTGAGTAATGAAAATATGGAAACAAAAGAAAAAACAAGAAAAAAATTATTAGAACTGTAAAACAATTTCATAAACTTTTATCAAATAATTTCGCAAATTCAAAAAGAAACCTTTCGCATTTTCTATATCCACGTCGCAAACTTGAATTACAACTTTATGGGCTTCTTGAGGATCGACTGAATCTCCTGGGGTGAGACTGGTCTTGTTGCTAAATCTTTGATGATCCTCGGCGATTAAATCACTAGCAGGAGCCGACTGACCACCGCCAAAAACTGGAACGTCATCTTTTTTTTTCGAAAAATAAACGTTATGGAAAGAAAAGAAATTTTAAATGCAAAAAAAATTCGAAATCATAGTAAATCGATAACCCAATGTCTACGAATATCTACCATGCAATGTGTTGTTCCCCCCTAAACTGCAGGCTTGAGTTGGTCCTTGAGGAGTCGAAAGTTCCATTCGAGAAAACGAGTCTTTTCTCTTTGAGGTAGGAAAGAGCTGTGCTGGTCTGAAAATCAGGAAAGATAATGACTTCGCTATTTCACAAACGCCAGAAGATGGCTAGGAGCTGAAATATTGTACCTAAAATTGTGAATACTGGGCTGAAAGACTGGGAATTGTATACTCTCTAGCTGGGCACATCCACATTGCTTTGCCAGCAGTTGAAAATAGTCGTAGTTTGCCTGGCGTAAGCTGAAAGGATCTTCTCTCGGCCCTTGGCATCTACCGCAGTTACAGGCGCAGACATATCTAACACCGCTACTATGCTCCATTATTGGTAGATCGCTGATGGAATGATAAAAGTGATGTTTAATTCTGCCGCATTATCTTTCATTATTTATTATTACCCATCATCGTCTCTTGGCTCTGATTGCTCCCCACCACCGGCACCTTCGCTACCACCTTTATGGATGGGATTAGTACAAGGATTTCCAGTCAATGAAAGAACCTCGCACATTTGTCTTCCGGCTCGCCAATATTTGTCACACTCTTGCTGAAGCTTTTCACTAAATTCTTCGAACAGTGGTCCTCGTGCGTGCATCTCGAATACTGCCATTGCATGGGCAAGCTTCGTTTCGTGATATGCCCTAGGAGTGAATACAGACATACGAGTTACAAAATTTGGCATTCAAAGTGAGTTGGGTTTGTCTAAAAACCAGAAATCGCATATTCAGATTTTCTCTTCAGCTCTTGCGATAGTTTTCGCGACTTATTTCGGCTTCGGAATTGAAACTCCTTCAACAAATCAAAAAACAGTATAAAATGAAAACCTAGTGTAATGTTGCGGAAGACCGTCTTGGTAAGTTTGGAGAGCTCTGGGTAGGACTTTGCTGCATCTGCTTTTGCTGAACTTTACATCCGTGTCGAGTAAGCCGTGTAACATGGATATTTCCTTGTCAGTTCCTTTGACAAAAAATTCCATCAGTTTGTTAGCAACGTTGAAGAACAAGGATAGCGTCGGTATCTGTTCGAAAACATAGGCCCAAAGTTATTTCATAATCTTCCTGAGTTTTATGGATTTATTGTGATTTGAATGAACTCGTTTTCACCTGAAAATGAGCTGGCACTGTGTGTCGACCCACATTGTCATCAAAACCCCTGGCAAAAGCCAAGTTTATGTGCTGTTGAAGGAAAGCTTTGAACGTATGCGTTTCTGAAAGCAAACGATTGGTCAATTATGAGTATTCTCTGTATCTCCATGAATTTAAAGGCAATTTCCAAGAGAACTGGCATTGAGTCAGGAAAAAGATATGCAATTCAACATCTTACATAACATTTATTGACCTGATTCAAAGATCTACGTAATTTCAAGTTTTTTTTTTTTTTATTTACCAGTTTCTAAGTTGTTAGTTGCAAACACAGAATCCATGCTAGCTAAGCTTCTCGACGTGTCACCTCCAGAGCTTAATTTGCAGCTTTGAATTAGTTTCCCTGCCATATGACCCAATATGTCTCGGGACTCTGTTGAGCCGGTATGAACATAGACGAATTCTTGATTAGCGGGAATTGCGAACAGTGAATTCGTACTGAAAAGAGTAAGAGACTTAGAAAACGAAAAGCTTCTATGTGCTTTTGAGTCCTTATAGCTTCTCCCAAGGCCAAATGGCCTCGGAAAATGATAGCGTACAATGATTGTACCTGATATTCGTAACTATACGGTTTTTTCTTAATATATGATATATTTGATCCTCAAGCGAATGCTCCAGCTTCTTAATGTTTCCACCTTCTGGGTCTCTGAACACTGCTGGACAGGTTTCAAAATAAAATAATACTCGTGGAGAACAGGGTCTCACATTGACTATCCAATCTTTAGGAAGTCCTGGAATTCCACTAAGAATTTCGCCTGCTTGACCAGAAGTCTTTTGCCTGTGTGAAATAACGTGGTTACTGATTGTTAAGCAAATTTCAGTTATGGTAGCAACGGTTTTTATCTGATACCAGATTGGATATTTTGTTGTTAAAAACTCAAAACTCACAGATTGCTTTGAATCAGACATATTAAATTGAAGAGATGGGTGAGGTAAACAAGTACCTAAAGTAATTTGATTTTAGGGACTTTAGAAAGAAGCTCTGAATTGAATTCATGCCTCATTTTTACATGTATCTTATAGAGTTACTGATTTTTAACTGATAACTATGTTCCCTGCTTTTTTCAGGATTTGCATATCCACTCTGATATCATTTTTACATTGCCTAAATCGCAAGATGACATGACGATCAGGATAAAAGCTAGATCAAGATACTAAAACCAAGTTGATTGGAATTAAGACTCATCTCATCATCCTGTATCCTTCCTCATTAAAAAAAAAAGTCATATTAATCTGTATTTCTGAATACACATCTACACAGAGGATTCTGTACAAGCCTCTTCGATCAGAAAATCAATATAATATCCAGTGAGTATTGAAAATTTCTTCAAGTTCAATAATTCCATAATAAATCACATTCGCAAAAAATTGCATTGCTATTAAACTCGAGGACATTTCCTCGATGTGTTTTCAAAGTAGATCAATTCAGTGATACTATTGTCCAAGGCTCTTAGTCTACATTTTACTTCAGCTTAGATACTATTCTCCACTTATATCTATGGCATTATTATCAAATATCCAAGCCGAAAACATGATCTATCATCTTACCTGACTGCATCCAGTGCTCTAAATAAATGAACATAGCTGTAGTCAAAACTGTGAGTAGGATGTGTAAGTATGAGCACATGAGATATGTGAAAGAGTACTAGCAGAGCTCTTGAGTATTTTTCTCTCATATGGGCCCATGCAGTGAGATAATCTTTTCCTTGACATTTATCGACGAATTGATCGTAAGCATTAATTAATGTCCTAGTGTCCAGGAGGCCTCTAAGATGGAGGTAAATTATGCGGTCCTTTGTGTCGTGATATCCCTCAATTTCACACTAGGAAAAGATTCGATGACACATGAATGTTCCTTGATTTAGGGAATCGGTAAACAGCTTGATTTTGAAATGAACAATAAGACGGAGAGAGAGATGCGTACCAAGTCATCCTCGTCGACTGTCGGTTCCTCCAGAAGATCTGTCTGGAGTATCGAACTAAGCATTTCAGTTTTACATCCCTTCGCGCGGAAGTGTGATTTTCCAAATACGGAGACTACGACAACTCTTCTATCCGCGTTTGGCAAGCTGTCGAAAATCGACGTTTATGACTTAAGGACTTTTAGACAAAGTAACGATTGCTATATTCGTCTCACATGATTCATACATCGAGAATATAAAGCTACGGATAATTTTCTACTGAATAAAAAACGGGCTTCAGTATTTTTTTGGGACATTTTCGATGGACAGACGAAAACGAATTCAAATTTTTAGGAAGCAGTGTTTGTTTACAGTTAAATTTTAAATCGTCTGCTATTTTACTATTTTAATATCAAGAAATAGCAAAGTTTGAATAGAAGGACTTACTTGTCTGTGTTGAACGGGAGTTTGAACTTTTGAGGCCTCATTTTTAATCTTTAGTATGTTCAACTGTGTTACATTCACAAGACGTTTGAGGTTATGTTTGAATTGTTGTTTTAGGTTATGTTCATTAAGGATCGGGTTTGTAGTGGTAGAAAATAGAACTTGAATCCAACCACCTGTTTAAGACCGGCTTGTTATGGCATCTTACGGAATATTTATGAACTCTCAACATCGACATGATGTTCAATTGATATTGCAGGATTCACTACCAGTTGCATATCATAAGGCGTAATGTTGCGCCGCGATTATTTGAACTTTGTAATCCGTAACATATCGACAATTGATCTTTAAAGAAATAGAAAGAAGACTAGATATAATTCGTTCATTCATCCCTGCTACTTTAATTGTTAGAATTTATGTAAAAAATGATAAGAAATCGTATTTATGAGAATTATTGAGACTTTAAAGAGCCAATAAAAAAGTTGATATTTCTAGTTCAAGTTAGTTTAATTAGTTTTAGAATCTTCGATGATGGTGAACACTCTACGATGAAACAATCTCCAAGAATTGACGATGTTGTGTTGAAGAAAAAAAAAATCAACTGAAATTCAAAGTAGGTAGTTAGGTACTGAAGGAGCAAATGAGCAAAATTTTTTGAATATGCGTCTCCGTGGTGTTTCTGAGAATAACCATTTTATTCAATTTATTTTAATCTCTAATCATTGTGTTGAGAATGGTTATAGTTAGGAAAAAGTCTCCTCGGTTAAATTTGCAATGCCAAAAATTTTTCGAAGCAAAAACCGTGCGATCAGAAACACTATTTCATAATTTTTTGAAAATTTTATCAAACTGATTTGAACTAGCATAATGCCGATAAATATAAATAAAGTGTTGTTATTTAAAGCTCTTCGATTATTCGAAATTAATTTTTCGTGATTTTCCTACAAATTCAATCATTTCAATTCTGTCCTGTTTGAAGACTTTTCACTTTTGTCTCTCAAGAGAATGAATGCTAATCGCCCCCCTTATTGTTATAATCACGAAATCGTAGGTATAAGGCATTGAAGGAGGCTGTATAGCTACGCAAATACTTTATTCGCATATCACGTTGCGAATATAAAAAAATCCCGGGAGTTAATTTTTTGTAACATTATAGTACAACCTACTGCCGACTAAACTACCGAAATCAAGTGTAGCGGCACGAGTCAAACGAGTCGTAGCTCATCTAGCTCAGATTACGAGACGAAAGTCCCTGGTTAGTAATTGGCTGACACTTTCGGTGTTCCTACTCTGTAATTTAGTGGAATACCGACTTGCAGCGAGGCCTCAAGTTCTTCGTCCTCGCACGATCCCTCGGGAGTCGGAACGGATCAGACGGCACCGATCTCTTTGAATCACCGAGATATCTCGTGCAACAACGACGCCGACGGAATTACCCTGCTCCTCATAGTAAACTGATCTCTCAATGAGCTGATCGTATATACAGCACCTAATACTGCAGCCACCGATTTATGACGGACTTTAACGGCGTTTCGATAAAACATCGGCTTTAGATTTTCTCTCATAAATTTATGGAGTGGGTGTCTAATCCCGTCCACGAAAATTAGTCGAGATATTGTCCTAAGAGTACTCATCATTCAGACGTGAGCGTTTTTTTATACCGGTAACTCGTTGACCTCGCTTTGCTCCTGGTCACGGGTTGATTATAGCGGAATCTCCTCTTCTTGGCGGCGGCCAACTGTGACGGAGAGAGATAGAGATGGAGATGAGATGAGGATAGAAATAGAAATAGAGAGTAGGGAGATCAAAGTGCCGACGACGGCTCCCAGTTTCTCGGTCCCTGGACTCGTTCCCTCACTACTCTTCTCCCTGAATACATATTCCGATTTGCAAAGGCCCAGACAAAATAAATCACGATGTAAACCAACCGCGGCGATGCAACCGGTCGGAATTAGTTTTAAAATTTGAATCCTGTTCTGGATGATGAATACTTTTTCAATATTCCATATTCAAAATACAAAAATATGGCGTTCGCTGATATTTGCCTCCTCCCATAATCTGATCTATTACTTTTTTTGCGACGACATTCCGCCCTCAAAACTTCGGAGTAATTCCTCCGAGGTACAATAAAAAACTAATGAATTGTTTTCGTGGTCGACTTGAGTGTTGATGATCTCGCAGAGTCGTCTGATCGGCAGGTTTTTCGCGTATTTGACAAAAGTCTGTGAAAATCTGTCCATCCGTTCCGTACGGGAATCAGCAGTGCTCGATGGATCTTCGGTGTTGTTTGTTTCATTGTCAGACGCAGGGACGTCGATTTGTGCCTCTTCTTCGCCTGAGAAACCGATATCAAAGTCTCACATATTCGATGCAAATAGCATAGAAAACTGATTGTAAATATGCTGCAAATAGAACCGGAAACTAACCACCGAGTGCCTCATCTTCGGTACTGGGCTCCGCGGGCTGCGGGGGTTCGGCGGCCGTCGCGACGTCCGGAACCGGCTCTGCCGGGTTCTCCGGGTTTTCTTGGTCTTCGAAACTGCTCATCATCGGCGCCGGTTTATCGCGTCGTCAAGCCACGCGGTAAGGAGATACTTAGACACGGTGTCTGGTGTGCGAGAATTTATCGACTCACCTTGAGTGTGGGATGGTTGTTTGAAGTATCGAACGAAACGGAAGAGAAAGGTGAGGTAAGGTGGTTTGATGCAATCAGTTAAATAATTTTTTCGCAATTTTTATTTCAGCGAAATTCTGCGAAGGCTGATGATTACTTACCAACTCATGCAGGAAGTTGTTGATCTAAGTCACTGCAAACCTTAGGCAATCTTCTTCTTACCATCGTAGATCGTTGTTATTTATAAAACATATCAATAGACAACGTTATGTGTTTTCTGACGTCAATGAGAGACAAGCTGATTCCTTATACCGTTGAAATGGAGTTGGTTTACATATTTTTTTGCTTAGTCTAAGATAAACTATACACATGGTTTACTGCACCGCAGGAACAGTTTGCTGTATGTACAAAGATTTCTGTCGGAGTTTAATGGACATGTTCTAGCGAATTTTGACTCCTCATCGCCAAACCGTGGCCCTTGTCCAACATTTTTGGTCCGAAACAGACGAAAGAAAACCATGGATGACTCTTAGCTGTAGAAAGCACGAAGCGTAAGCTACGTCGCAGTGAGCCGTCTTATTTTGTTTTTCCGCTGTAAATATGTGGGTATAGGTATGTGTCGGTGACTTGCACTTGGCTTGTTCACCGAGAGGATGTTTCTTTGCGCAAATTGTAACACAAGCCGTATTTGTACAACATGCATTGTCTTCGCGCTGATATATGCTCACCTTCATTATCGCCAGTGTTCAGTTCAACGTTAAGTCAGCCGAAGATGCACTGGCGGAGAGTTATAACTTCGGGTGAGTTAATAAATTCTTAAGAAAATTCGATCCACGCACAGTGCTTTTAGTCAAGAATCGACTGGCTCAATGAACCGCTTAATTGTTACCCCGATTTTTTCCTTTAGAAGCAGCTTTCTGGCTCGTCATTATTTTCATTTCTCTCGAGGAAGTTCGAGGAAGGGCATCGTCCCCAAAAACATATGATAAGAATGTTCCTCGTAGTCAAATGGCCTGGTGCGAGAAGTCGAAGGCATGTGCCGGATGTGCGGAATCAAAACCTCCCAAGTGTTTGAGGCACGGTGAGCCTCTCCTAGGCGGTGATCTTTGCGGATGCTGTTTTTCCTGTGTCGTAATTCGAGGTATGTTGGTCCCGAATTTGAAATTCCTGTATTAGAATGACACGTGATTCTGAATCCTGATCAAAGAATGCAGACTGAAATCTCCACGAGTAATTAATTTCAAATTTATCATTGTGATGATGCATTTCGTGAATCCCTTCTTCTGAACTCTTTAAGGTTTAGGAGAATCCTGTGGATCCCAGCTTTCGGTATGGCCTGACGTTTCGAAGACTAGCCCGGTGTCATCGTCGGTCACTATTCTCGCGACGAGCTGGTGCAGGGAAGGACTCGTGTGTGTTGACTTCGTGTGTCTTGACTCTGGCGTCAATTTCGAGCCAGCAACGTTCCCAGGGTTAAGAGCTGACGAGGGATTTTTAGAGTCAAAAAACGACCGCGTCGCATCGGACGTTTTCGGACAGGATATGACTACCCCGTTCGACTCAGAGGCGGGGTTGACAACTGCAGACTTCTATCAACGGACCACCACCCCGTTATGGAAACCAATACTCGTCAATCACGATGATCCGAATCTACCGAAAACCGTTTTTGCGACCCCGATCACGCCGATACCATCTTCAGCTTCGTCGTTCACGGAATCAAGGAAGCAACCGCAACCCTGTTACGCGGAAAGCGAAGAGACGATGACCATTTCCTCATATCCTTCTGACGACCAGCTCGGACGAGTTACAACGACGATTTTAGACGGTAGACGGTTCCAGCTGGTTTATACCGGAGACTTACTCTCGGAATTGAAAGTTCTGGTGAATGTAATCGATGGGTTTCACCAAGGAACTTCGCTCGACGAAGGGGTGGTCAATTCCTTGGCGGATGGTTTTTTGGGTTCATTATCTCTCCCTGATTCAGATGGGCTTTTATTGGATGATCAAGAATCCATCAAAGCCCTGCCACTTACCATCACCGACGCCCAGGAAACGGCGACTTCTTCAAGTTTGCATAACTTAATGTTTTCTGGACCCAGAGAAAAGCGCGAGCTCGAGAGGATAGAGGAGGACGTTGTAGGATTTGAAGCTCCAAAAAATATAGAGGATATTATAATCCGCAGTGCCAGTGCGCACAGGGAATACGTTGACATGACTCGAAGCTACGACCAGCAGACTAATATCTCGAATAAAAATGCAAACGTGATGCCCGCTGAGGCGTCGAGTCAAGAGGACGAGTCGTCGGTCCGGCTTCACATAACAAATCACCCCCGAAAGGTACAGACTCACATAGACCTCGAGGAAAAGGAAGAGGACGAGGAGACCGACGACGAGGACCGTCGCAACTTGCAATTAGTCAACAGAGGACGTGCCAAGGACACAGGAAAGCTATCCCCTGCTTCGGATGAACGGAGTGAAGCAAGGTCCACACCCACAGATATTCCCCAGGTCGTAAACGCACCCTGGAACGAAGCCTTGATGATATTAAGTGATCGGTTGACACTGGTCGAGGTCAGGATCGGAGTGTTCGAAAGAGTTTTGGAAGAATTGGCCAAGTGGTGTAATCTCGGAGTGTTATCGATGACTAGAGACTGTCTCGTACCACAAAACTCTGACATTGGTGACGGTCGATGGCGTCCAGAGACCGACGAGCATCTCGCCGTTGCCTCAGGAATCGACGCAGTAAGGATTCGAGAAAACAGACGAAAATTAGGGGGAAACGTGCCGCGGAGAGACGGATATCACGATACGAGAATCCCAGACACAGCAGAACGCCCGGGAATCTCTGCAGCGAAGAAAATTGCCCTTCGTGGACGAAACGGACACGTGAATCCAAGCTTCTTCAGGACCATAATCGATAACGACTCTCCTAGGCGTCCCTCAGCTGGCGGATATCGGGGACCAGGGAGACCGGGTAAATCGCCTTGCGGAAATATCGGACTTCGTGGTTCCTCGTGGCGCCAATCGATTGCTGATGCCATTGACGATTCACCGGTCCACAGGACTGTCCAACGTTCTGTTTTAATGACGAATCCCCCTTCAAGCAACTCTACAGGACTTAACAAACGAACGAACCTGGATCAAACTATACCCCGAGACACTCAGCCCCTTCTAACCCTTCAGGAGACCCAGATACCAGTGCCTACAACCTTACCGAAGAAGGTAATGATCCTTAGGGATCTTGAGAAACGGGAATCATCGTCCCTCGAAGATATCTTTCCACAGGGATGGGTTTCTACCGCAAAGATAACCTCATCGAGCGGTATACCATCTTTGAAGATGTTTGTTTCAGATGAAAAAAGGAAAGATAATGGAGAGGAGTGGCAATCATATCCGAGAATGAAGTCAGGGCTGGGAAAATTGGGCTTGCAGAGAAACGCAGGGCGAACAAAACGCTCGGTGAAACGTGTCGAAGGAATCTCACCGACTCATGACACGGTGGCAAAGATCCGTGCGGAATTTCCCGTCGCAACTAGGCGAACTGGAAAGTTATTTGAGCCAGAAACAACCGCGAAAACGGGACCGGGGCTTGATATAACCCGAAATATGTGGCCGGGGGCGATAATCGCGGAAAATGGTGCACAAGGTGCTTTGTTCATGAACGGAATCAGCGAGTTCCGCAAATCACCTGAACCGACGATGAGACGACTGCTTTTCAGAAACTCTGACCTCTTGCAGACTACGAAATCAACCTGGTCTGGAATTTCCACGAATTCGCAAGACGTTTTAGAACCGCACGCGGTTTCCTACTTGATAACTAACCACGGGAACTCGACGATTCGAATTGAGGAAATCGGCGAGACCGAGTATAAAGACAATCCATCACCAGCCCGCGGTTCCTCAATCGAGGAGGACGATTTTGATCACATCTACGAAAGTGTGGAAGCAGATGCCGAGGATGGAGACTTTGAATACGATATTGCGTACGACCGGGTCGAATACGTCGACAGTTCAAGCGTTGAAATCGTCGCCGATTCGTCGCCACAGCCTCAAAAACCGGAAACGGAATTTAGCCCCGTGGTCGAATTGTCGAAGGGCGTAATTCACTCGATCCTTTTTCCTCACGAGCGAAATCGAAGGGCTCCAAGAAGCGAAGATGATCAGTGCGAGTCGGGGAGACAGACGAAACGCGAGATGCCGTTGCTTTTGTTTGGTTCAAGCACGAAACACGAGCCGAAGACGATCGTATGGCCTTCGAAATGGATTGGGTATCGAAGAGACCAACTTCTGGGGATCCGAGGATCGGGGATCGACGGGACTGGTCCGAACTCTAGATCTTGGGCAACAAGATCTCCCGCGATATTGACGACGCAGAGTCTGCCGCTGAGGACAACAGAGAGTCTCATCACGGGGCAGAGCCTTCGCAATGGAGAAACTAATTACGTTATCGCACCGAAAATCTCAGGCCTTGACCGCAGGGCTAGAAAAAACAGACGGAAACTCGTCTGGCGGTAATTTCATATAACTGAAGACGAATTCGCGGATTCTTTCTTCACTCAGATCTTCAATATTCTTATTATCATTACTGCGTTCGTTATCTCTGCGATTGTGACCACGATGTGTTTAGAGTTCGAAAGTTAAAGCAGAATAAAGTATATCAAAGTCGTATTTCCATTTTCCAGAATAAAAATTCCTGATCTTTGGATAGGAGCAAGTCGAGGGCCTGGCAACTTCCTATTTGACTGGCTCAGTGAATGCAAAAGACATCGATTTCTGTTGATGATTTCTTAGGATTCCACGTGATTTCCAACGATTTCCATCGATTCCCAAAAAATCGAAACGAAAAGAGGAATCATTTGACTTCCAATGATTTCTTGTGATTTCTTTTGTATTTCAGGCTTAGGCGGCTCGTTGATTTCCAGAGTTGCCGGCCCCTCGGAGCAAGTAGCCGTGGTTTAAAATGTTTGTTCACGTGTATAGTAATCTCTCCGTTTCCTATTCAATCGATAATACGTATATCACACTGCATATAGTCTCTAAACTGAATCAAATACCCCGCAAGCTGTATGTATATACGTGGACCGCGTATCGCTTTGACAGGGTAGGAAAATTGGTTCGGTCGGTAGATAATTGGTGCGAGGTGGGGTCGTATAATTTGAAAACGGTCGATCCTTAACGCGTAATTAGGGAGGTAGGAAAGCAGGCTTGGTCTTCCTCCGTGTACCCTGTACCTACATACAATCAGTGCACGAACGTACGTACTCGTACAACATACATACATCGATGCCTACGTGCGGACGTGTTTGGGTTTACCGGGTGGATACACAGGTCGAGAATCCACCCCGCACCCGCACACCGATAGACATATTATACATCTACATACTCCGAGGCGGATGATGGATGTACCCGAAACCCAAAACGCAAAAGGGTTGTTTTTGATTCGCGTGTGAGTGGGAGTGAGATGAAGATAGCGCTACCGGGGTCGAGACGACGGGGTTGAGATGGTAGTGCGAGAGGTTGGGGTTCGGGTCCGGAGTCCGGGGTCGGGGTTGGAGGCGATAAAGTGCCGCCGGTCGGTCGGGGACGTCGACGAGGCGCGGAGGACTAGGACGACGAGGGAAAGAGGGCGAAATAGGGAGAAACCTCCGGGGGTGGTAATCACCGGAGGTGGAGAGAAGAGAAACGCGATAGCGAGAGACGTCGGACGAGGGTCGTTGGGTGGTATACCAAGGCGGAGAGGAACTCGTCAGCCGCATCCTCGCGCTGCTATATATAACCTATACACCCATACATACCTATACCTTACACCTCTATTTACCCATATACCTATATACGTCTACTCGACATACGTATTTATGTACATACCTACATACATAAATGCATACATATATGCAAGTGGACATGAATGGACATATAGATATACATTTCTCGTACATATTGCATTTCCATCGAGATCCGAGACACTTCTCAGCATTTCCTACCCCTCCCTGATATAATACGCATGCATATACCATGCAGATTTTCGTATACATAGATATAGTCAGGAATATATATGCATCTCAAAATCATACGAATTCATATTGAGATACTTTTCTCGGATATTTTTGAAATCGGATAGATATTCCTATAAACCGTTTCGGCAGTTCCTTCGATATTTTTCAGAACCTTTTAAGAGCCAAGTCTGAAAGCAGTCTTACAGACTCTATCGCCAGAAGAATCAGGAATTATACCTTTCGATTCTGGCTGCTTTTTGATTCGCAGTAACGAAAGACAGTTCGACAAAAAACAGTAGAAACCAGGAAACCTTGCTGAAGACAAAATTTGCTATCTTTAGACAGAGTCGAATTGAAAATTGTGAAACGAAAATTTTTGAATTGAGAATCGAAAGCGCCTAAACAGGTTGATCTACAACTGGTACCCTTCCCTTTTCTGATCCACGTTTCGGAGTATTCAGCATCCGAAAATGTAGTCGATCATTGTAGAAAAAGATTTAGAAGATAAAATAGAGGAGATTATACCTAAATCCAAATCGGAAGTTTGCGTGGTTTGTAGCCCTTCGATAAATAGGTATAAGGTATAAGGTGCGAGGTGTTATTACGGTAGGAAATAATACACTTTTCCCACAGGTTTTCACGAGCCACCGATCACGTCTAATCTCTTCTCGCAGCTCACGGTCTGTATGATTGATGGGCAGCTGCAGATTATTTTTGCAACAGGTTACCGCGGGAAGTTTTCCAATTTCTATGTACCATATATGTATACCTAGACGGGAGTTACACTCGGGCAGGTATAAAGGCAGCGAAATTTTGCTCTTTTACCTTCTTCTTCTTCTTCTTCTTCGGTTTGTAATTTGAGAGACTATTATCAGAATTAAAAAGCTATCGAGCAGGTATCTGGCTACTTATACCCACCTACCTACCGACTTCCGTATTATATTATCTAGTTATATTGAGGACCGTTAAGAGCCGAGTCTTCAACGCCGTTAACGCGTTCCGTTCGCGATAACGAGAATCTATTTAGCCGTCCGCTACGGTACCCTGGGGCAGTTAGGCCCCCTGGTTCCCCAGTTAATTTCCCGTCCGAGAAACTCCGTGATCGTGCACCTGCTGCGAGAATGTTTGCCGCCTGCATCGGATCGGTCGGCACCCGATTACCGCGCTAGATCACAGGGCGCTTTGGGGTGTGTTTCTCGGTTCTCTTGGTTCCCGCTTGGGTCCCTCGGTTCCCTCTGCATCTCCGCGAGTTTGCTGCCTTCCACCACCCGCGGGAGGCCAATTTGTCCCGATTAACGTGAGGAGGAGTTTACTAGAGGGAGAAATGAGGATAGGGTCGAGACGAGGCGAGCGTTGCGGATGGAAACTTGCGGATGAACGAAGATCGGGAGACCCGGAACGTCGCGGCAACTTTGGTATAACCATAATACAATTGATTTAACTTGATATTTGGGACTCCTTGATATACGAGCTTCGTGACACTTGAAAATTTTCGTCGTGGAGATACTTCTCCGGGGTTATTTCCGGTTTCTAAGCTGCGGAAATTTTTGATAATTGACCGTAACTTTTCACATGAATTTTTTTTTACCGATTCCTACGTTCGTAAGATGTAGAATTGCTGTCTGAAGAAAGCAAGACCTTGAGAGGTTGAATTGGACCAACGATCTGCCTGAATTCATTGACTTCAAAATTGCGAAGACTTATTAAGACAAATTTTAGATTTCTAGTTCCCGAAGACGAAACTATTATATAGTTAACTTCCTATGATTTTATATCGAAACCGTCAAGATGTGTATTGAACAAAGTATCAACAAATGAACGATGAAAAGTAGACTCGCTGTTGTGTTTTGGATTAAAGAAATTTTCACCGAGTCGGATTATCCAGTTGGAAAATGAAAATTTGTTCAATGTTTGCGTTTCCTTATCGACTTTGAAGAAGTCATACCTCCTCGACGTCGATTCCAAGAGACAGAAACTGAGATTTTGATCTGCATCGTTTTATAGATGAGTCTTCGATGGACATATCCTTCGGAGAACTTATCTCTTTTGGTTAATCAAACTATCTCTAAAATGTGAAGAATCGTTCTTTCCAAAATTTTGAATTTCTTCAACGAGTTCTCTCGCCTTTGTACTAATTTTGATCTCATCAACAACCTATCTCTTAAATTTCGTCGAAGTATCAAAGTATCTACCGAAAATTCGTGACCTGAATTTCGCGGCGAATTATCAAGTGCGGAAATAAGTCAAGAATAAATCGCCGATATCAGTGTATCCATAGCAAAGTGTACCTCTTTATTACCTCGTTACAAGTTTCGCCTCTCAATTAGCAGTTGTTATTTATATTCTCAAAGCCGAAGCATTTTTCTCTGTACTCCGCGTACAAGATATCGATGCGAAATTTCTTGTATTACACTTTTTTGTTTTTTTCGTAGAGTGACTAAAGTGCTTACCGCAGCTTTTCAGACGGCACGATCGTCACACGGTTGAAAGGAATTGCGATACCGCTCCGGCATATCTTCGGAGAAGAAGACAGGACCCCCAGTTCGTTATAATTGCGATAATCGTTTTAAAATAACGCCAATAATGACCGCGGCAATTAATATACCGACGTTTTCCACCGAGTATTGGTTACCTCGCTTTATTCCAGTTGGATTTTTCGTCAAGTATTCCTAATCGAGGCGGTGGCGGTTCTGCCCGAGGGATATTCGCGTCTTATATATATCTTATACCTACCTCTCTCGCAGCTTATCTTGGCCGCGGAAAGGCATCGTCGAATTTACAAGTTCCCTCGCGGCATCGGTTGCGTCGTCCCAACTCCCAATTCCCCCTGGGAATCGCTCGCGATTAGAGTTACGCGAGATTAGGCGTTACGTGCTCGGGGTGCCATTCTTACCTCTTACTCACCCCCACTGCATCGCCTTAAGGGCAAGGGTGGTTTCAGGATGGGTAAGCGGGAGTGGCAGCGTTGACGACGTAGAAAGACGGGTGATTTCTCTTTCGCAGATCCGGAGAGATATTCTCTAGGCTTGAAGGCAGCTCGCTGCAGACCCGAAGGAACGGAGTCCGGGGATCTCGTTGTCGGCATTTCGTGAGCTGGGCAAATTAGAGAGCGGTGAAAATTGATAGGGCCGAGTCTCCGGGCGTGGCTCGAGTCCGTCAACCGCCACCGTTCTCCGAGACCGACGAAGCGGGTATCCTCTTCCTCTCGGTTCAGAGCTCATATCCTCTTTCTCCCTTCTTCAATCTACCTCGAATCTCTGCATTCGATCGGTTTCAATCTCGAGTCTCCTTATAGTACCTCACCCGCCCGTTAAGGTATAAGAACCGAAGCCACGGTTCCGCACACGCATCGAGCACGCGCCCATTTCTAAAGAAATCCCACCGATCTGCTCTTCCTTTGTCGGGTTGCTAATTGAGGCGTAGCATTAGCATATTGCAGCAACCAATGCCGTCTTAGGCCATCTCGGGGCCCTTGGGCACACGAAGAGTTTTGGGCCCTTTTAGGACATAAAAAAAAATGTCGCGGAAACTAATATACCGTGTAGAAATGCATGTATTCATACGGATCGACTTGTTTTATTAAATAACGTTTTTTTGCTTCGATATTCATAGATTCTGCATAGAAAATTGGACAACTCGGTGGGTAGGTAAATCTGAACATTACCCTAGCTACAGATACCGCTAACGTAGGTGACCGCTAGAGGGCATAATTTTAGTTTTGCATCTGCCTTGATAATACAGCTGAACGATAAAAATATGAAAACAAAAAAAAAAATTAAAAAAAAAACTGGTTCGGTTGCCCTGATTTTTTGTAAATGACGAAAATGTCGGAAATTGGGCCCCTGCGGGGGCCCCTATCGAGCCGGGGCCCCTGGGCACGTGCCCCGGGTGCCCTTATGGAAGAGACGGAACTGGCAGCAACGGTCTCGTCGTACGCCTCGAACTAGATTCGATATGCGGGACTTTGCCCGTCCGGGCATTAAAATCTCGTTACCCTATCCCCCCGGGTTTTCTCACTGAGAGACGTATAGCTGCTGATTCAGGATGGAAATGTACTCGCAGGAAAAGTACAGAAAAAAACCAGAGAGGAGCAAAGATATTTAACATACATGGATAAAGATCCATGAATTGACGAAGGAGATAATGAGCGAGAAAACTGAATCTTCCGAAAGTCTGAAGTCAGCCGAAATCCTTTAAAATTGTTTTAATCCTCCGCATCTATTTGATGTCAGTCACAAATTTCCAACGGATCCTCTTATGTCTGAGTAAATTATTAAATCTGAATCAGCTCGAGTTCGAAAATTCGGTATTGAATATTCATAAATCGAATTGTAACGGTTAGTGCGGTTCGTATCGGTGAGACAGTATGACAGTTGATCGATGAATCCATTCGGTTAAGCAGATGGAGGTAGGTCCGTACTGCAGCTCGTCGTGCCAATTAGTGGATTACTGGTCCCTGAAAAGTGGTGAAGGATTTTTACAGGACTGGATACAGTCGAAGATATATTCGGTGGTTTCTATGGGTTGAAATGGGATGAGAATACCGGAATCTATTCCGTCTCCTACGTCTTCAGACGCGACGCTGAGCCTGAGAGGCGTCGGAACGCTCGTTAATAATAAAATAGCCAGTCTGATCGTTCCAGGCAAAGCGAGGCAAAGCGAGGCAAAGCGAGGCAAAGTGAGGCGGAACTTCGTGCACTTCTATATTATGCACCGAGCGAATGAATGAATGAAACGAACCGAATAGGGTGGAACGTCGATCGAAGTAAGAAAGGAAGGAAGGAAGGAAGGAAGGAAGGAAGAGGCAATAAGGAGCAAAGGAACAGAGTGAAGTAAACGGATGGGATCAAATCAGCTTATCCACAATCCGAGAAAGACCGTTCTTCCTCTATATACCTATATGGGACCCCACCGAGTCTTACACGATTTTCCTTAATATCCTCAGCAGAAATCGCACCAAGAGACTTCTAACTGTAATCTATTTCTGGACTAGCCGATGTTGAAGAAAAAAAACGTTGCATTTTTCTTTGGATCAAGAAAAGTTTCCAAAATTTTTGGTTTCTTTGTAGATTATTGCCAAATTTCCCATCTTCCGTCGAACGTATGGTTTGCTATGGGTATGATAAGGAATTGTGAATAACTTTGAGGATTAAAACTGGGTAAAAAAAAGAAAAGGGTATAATACGTACAAAGTGAAAAGTTCGTTGAATAAATACGTTGCGATCAATAGATTTATTGACCGCGCAACTAAGTACATTGAATATGGATCAGATCCGAAGGACATTAGCGGTATACTTAGATATAATTATGGCAATACTATAATATATAATATATAATGTGTATATATATATATATCATATAATTACAATTCTCATATATATTTAATCGTACTCGTACTCGTCTCCGCCTTATCGCATATAGATAACATCAAAATAAATCTATATTTATAATAGTAATTGTTGTTTCGTACTTGGAACAGGAGTGGTTTTCTTCTTCTTTTTTTTTTTTCTTTCTTTCTTTTCTTTCTTACTTTTTTTCTCTCATCATTATTCTCTATGTACAAGGGATTTAAGGAAAGGAAAACGGGGTTAAATACTCTTGAATCTTTTATCTCTATGTCTAATTTACATTATTTATTATTATTTATACCACCTCATTTTTACTCATCTCTCTTTCTCTTTCTCTCTCGAGTCATTTATACACGATCACTTTTATATTGTACCTTTTCAACACTTTTCAACAATGTTTATCCCCTCTTCATCTCTCTCACCACTTATTGTACTTCAAATTGTTCATTTTCATTTTCATCACTCTTCTTCGTCTTCTTCGACGCCAACATCGATTTACCACGGCCTCCACATTCCCTCTTCATCTTTCGGAGGTTGTTGAGGTGCGATTGGTGGCGAAGGTGGTCTCAGAGCTTCGCTTCCAGCGTTGCTAGACGGTCTTTCATCAGTAGCTTCCATGTCCCGTTGCATAACGACCTCATCGTCAACAGCGGAGTTTGTCCTTTCAGGAACTTCGAGCGTTGTAGTGTTAGCGGCTACCCGGGTCCCTCCAAGCTTCTTCGAAGTAGTAAAATCCAACGGTTGTTCATGCTGCAGTTGTTCCAACTGATCAGACTGTTCGGGAATATCAGATCCGTCAATCCTCGGGCTTTTACTAGGCTTAACGGAATCACCCCACTCCTGAGACTCGTCGTGGGGCCTTTTCGCGATAAGTTTATCGGTCGCTTTCAACAGCGACATATTTGTAGCGGCCCAAATTGCCGTGGGTGGATTCGGCCCGATGCTGATACCGTTCGCAGCCGCGGCTGCCGCAAGTTGCACATAATGGCTCGGAAGTAGGAAGACCACTTGTCCGTCAGGTAGGCGAGATGGTATGACTTGTACGACGGAAAGCATGTTGGGATTTTGCTGTGACGTTGAAGCCTGATCAGGCGGTATTCCGTTCGGGTTTACTTGGCTAAAGGCTGAGGCCGGTCGGCTACTATTATTGTTTTCATCCCCAGCGGTTGTGCTGCTGTCCGGCCTGGTGGTTTCCATGATTTCCGGTATCTCGGATTTAATCATGGTCCCCGTACCCGGAGCCAGCGTTGCACTGCAGTGTGGTGTCGCCGGTACGTGATGGTCCATTGGACCGGGGCTCGAAGCCCCGGGCACTCGGTCCGTCACACTGCCTGGACTACTCCCGAGACCACTATCTGGACGTGAACCGAGGTCCAAATCAAGCTCGGACACACAACTGTCCAGGTGACGCAGGAGCCTTTGTTTTACTGCTGGGTCTAGGGGCGTTGAATTTCCGGTAATTATGTCCGGGGCATCGAGGTATCGACTCACCTGAAAACAGAGGAAACGTTCAAGGTAATTAGTAATTGCCGGTTCAAAAGCCGGAAAGTCTGGTGTAACCGAAATTGTGCTCTTTTGCAAATGATCATGAGAAACGTTGAAATTCGCGCATGGAGCTTCGCGCCCTTCCATTAAATTTTTGGACTCTTGTACATTCGAAGTTTTTGAGTTTCGGAGTTTTTGGCTGTCTGCATTTCGATCATTCGCAATTTTAACGTTTCTAAGGATTCGAAATCGTCTCAAATGAACTCGTGATTTTGACCGTTCGAAACTTCAACCCGGTCCCCAAACAAATTTCATCCAACTCCAAATAACGTCCACTTCTTTAGAACCACATTTTTCAATCCCATTTCCAAACCCTTCGACTGATTTAGCTCGAATTTCAGACCGGACTCGGTCATCGTTCGAGACATTTCCGTACGAAATTACGTCGAAATCGATCCACTGCTTGAAAAATTTATTCTAAAATAGTGAGAATCATGAGGGTTTTTCGAGAAAATTATTGAACCACGGTTGCATTTTACATTTCCGACTGCAGTACCTACATTCATATTAATTAATGTATTAAAATAAAAGGAAATTAAATTCACATGATCAGATGACACGATTTAAATAGTCTGATTGAAATCATCAATTTAAATAGCTGCGTTTGAAATCCTTTGAATAATTCTACGATTCGATTCGAAGTGTCTTTATTTTCCTATTTAATTTTTTGGTTCAATCCTAATCCGCGTTTTTTCAACCTATACTGTTTCAATCCAGAAATCATCCAATAACCACGAATGATTCAGGTATATAATAACCGGAAATTGCAAATACGATGCATCGTCTAAATGTTGCGTATGACGACGACTCTCCGTATAGGTTTCGCGTGTTCCGGGATTCGGAGGTAAATTATTGTATGTTATATAGCCGCAGTCTAATAAGCTGGCTAATAAAATCGTAGACATTTTATACATACAATATACTACGGGTATATCTAGATGCACGAATCGTACCATCTCCTGCATGTATAGGATAGGTATAGGTACAGTCAGACAATAAAGTTCTCGTAGGGTCGAGATTTAGGATCAGGTGTTTCAGTGTCTACGCTGTTGAGCAGGCCCATCGATGCGTTACGACCGGTCGGCCGGCTATTATTTATTATGTACAGCGTGTCCCAGAACTAAATGTCCAAAATGAAAGGTGGCCTAGAGGAGGTCGAACTGAGTAAATTGTCCCGAAGAACATGGGGTCTGCGAAGTCGCGTTCGCGAGATATCACAGGTTAAAAAATATCGCTTCGCGCCGCGATCGTGGCGCAAAGCGATATTTTTTAACCTGTGATATCTCGCGAACGCGACTTCGCAGACCCCATGTTCTTCGGGACAATTTACTCAGTTCGACCTCCTCTAGGCCACCTTCCATTTTGGACATTTAGTTCTGGGACACGGTGTATATTTAGGAAGTATTTCTTGCTTTACTTTGAGTAGGTAGGCCGCCCGATTCGCGTTCTCAGAGACCGGGGTATGCGGAGCGAGGGGGCTGCTCAACAGCGTAGACACTGAAACGTTTGAGTCTGAATTTCGACCCTCTAAGAACTTTATTGCCCGACTGTACATCTACAATGCTGGATGTTAGTGATAGAGGTGAGAGAGAGAGAGAACCGACTACGAATCCGCGACAACGACAACGTCGAGAACTATGGCAACGACAACGACAAGACCGCCGGATATAAATAGACGTCTCTCGCGAGACGAGTCGCAGACGCGATAGAGGCGCGCGCGCTCTTCTTCTCCGTGCTACCGTGTGGGTCGACGGACGTCGGGACGGCCGGCGTCGCTGCGGTATTGGTATGGGTACATGGTATATGGCTATGGATATAGGTACATGCTAAACGCGAGTGTGGGTGAACGTAACGCTTATATTTCTACCGAATCGAGTGGGCTCTCGTAATTGTGCGTACCGCATCGTACATTTAACAAGCATAATATATACAGCAGAGCGTGGGGGGTGGGGAAGAGGTATATACATACAGGTATAAATATATCGACGGCTTTAAAACCTCAAAAAAAACTCTGTCAAGAGTCTTTTTTCCGTTTCTTTTTTAATTTTTTCTTCTTTCTCTTTTATCTTTCGTTTTATATATAATTTTTTTTTCTTCTTGTTCTTCTCTTTTAATCACGCGATCGAGTCCAAGGCCGCGCGCACCGATCCGTTCGTTATTTTTTATTTATTTATTTTTTTGTTCATTCTTTCTTTCATTTATGTATAAGTTTTGAATATCCCGAAGCATATATATGTATATACCTATATGTATATACAAAAACTTTCACTATTTTTTCAGCAAATAAAAACCAAACAAAAATGAAAAAAAAAAAGGAATTTTTTTTTTTTTATAAAAACTAATTTTTTGGGTTCGATTTTCAAGCTATGATACGATTCGATTCTTTGTTTGTTTTTATCGATTTTTATCTCGTTTATTTTTTTTATAACTAGTTATGTATAGGTATATATTATTTTATGTATCGTGTAGCATATTATATGAAAAGAATTACCCACCTCTCTCGAGCAGTCCTGGTAGCCAGCCTTGTACCTTGAGAGACCAGGCTGAGCTAGGGATCTCTGTCTCTGAAGATGCCTTACGGTAAGTTCGAGGATATCAGCTTTCTCCAATTTACTATGTTTAGTATTTTCCAAACGAGCGCTGTCTAGGATCAGCGCTTTCAGCGCTGCCAGCGACTGGTTTATACGAGCCCTACGTCGCTTCTCCATCAGTGGTTTGTTTGCCTGAAAACAAAAAACAAACAAAAAAAAATCAGTAACTAAAAAACTGTCATTTTTAATCCCAAATCATAATTGTTCATTTTCAGTTTCTTATTGCTTTACTTTTACTTTCATGTAAAATATGAAGAGTAAAAACCGTGATTTTGATTTGAATCTAACGATTTGAATAACCTGATCAGTTCAAATCATATACGTCAAGTTATTATAACTTGATAGTTGAGAATATCGATCTAATATCAATCAAACAACTAGGTATATAAATTTGTATGTAGTTCAAAGCTTGAGAGTAAAATGCGCGGTGGTCAATTCAATCATAATATAGCGATAGAGCGGTGTCGGTAACTAGACCCTCGAGTATAAGAGATAGATAGATAGATATTTTTATTTATGACCATTACATTGGACAACAACTTAGAGCTAGTACAGTACAGAGAGTAAGCAGGGCAGTTAGACATAGAAACACTCGCATTCGCACGAGGGACAAGGGAAAACTGCCGAAAAAACCTTGTCCAAGTGTAGCCGGACTAAGTGCTCCAATCCTCAGCCTGACAATTCAGCGCCTGAACGGCGTGACCCGTCTTACATTTTTGCGAGCTGCCGCTCAGGTCTTCCTCGACAGGCCGGGGATTTGAACACACGTCCTCCCGCTCCGCAATCTCGAGTGCTAGCACTACGCTCTACGGTCGGTAGAGAGAGAGAGAGAGAGGCTAAACAGTTGTAACGCGTAGTAATTCTCCCGCGATCTCAAACGGAAAGAACCTAGCCGTCGTCGCCGTCTCAGACCGCATCGCCATCGCTAGCCTGGCGGTCCGTCTCAGACACAGATACACATACCTTCATCTAGATATACATATATGTATATACGTAAACGTGAAAGGTAGGTATACATACATACATACCCGTACGTATGTACATACATATGCAGTACATACGCATCGCATATATGAGTACGCGGCGACGGGACGCGACTGTCCGCCTTTTTTTTTTTTTGTTTTTTTTTTTTTATTTTTTTTCTCTCAAACCGTATACCTACTGTCAACCAACTGCGAGGTTCGCGTAGCCCCGGGGCGCTGGCAGAGTGCCGACTAGAAGCTGCATCAGCCAACGCGAGCGAGCGAGTTGGTTAAACCAGAAGAGAAATTGGTGCAGCGGATCAGAGACGAGTCGTCGGCGATAGAGGGATCGTAATCTATCTGCATTATTATAAGTTTCGATAACCTGACTCGTCATACTGACTAACTATGAGGACTAAGACGAACAGTTTTTAGTTCCTGATCGCTCTGCGCGACGAGTTGCGTATTATCGTTATATGCGACGGACCGACGACTTTGCGCCTTTTTTTTGTTTCCTTGTTCTTTATTTTGATTTTATTTCGAAAGGAAAGAGCCGAATTACGAATTCTTGTCCCGAAACTGAGGTCCGGACAGACGAAATGTGACGCTGACGTCACGTCTCGGCTTCGTCGTCGATGATATACGCGGTTCGTTCGCACCGCCGCTACATAGAGAGAATCGTAATTCGTTCCGAGCCCCTCGAGCCGCGAAATTATAAAACCTTTTTTTTTTTTTTTTTTTTTTTTTTTGTTTCGAGCTCGTGCGTGCCGTGCGAAGATAGCAGTCTCACGATAGCGCCAGTCGCGTCACGGTTTGACTCTTATCCTTATCGCAGTGTTATGTCTTTTTTTTTTCTTCTTTCTTTCGATTTTTTATTTTCTTTTTCTTTTTTACCCCGTGCTTCGAAAAGATTCGGGCTACGAGAAGCCGAGCAGAAAATTTTCCAGTTTATTCTTCTTTCACCATCTGTCTTACGCCTATACAACACCTTTCCTCTTTATCTATATTCACCGCGAAACTGTCGGCTGCACGAGGATCACATCTCGCTGGTCAAAAAACCGAGTAGTAGGTACAATGCTACGCCATGCCTCTCGCACTCTCGAAACGTGAGGCAGCCACGTAATTGCATCGCTCGCCCCACGGGCCGCAGGACCCGAGACAGAAGGAGAAAAGAATAAACAGTCAGTGACAGACTTTTCGACTTTTTAAAGACTGGGGGCTTCCCCCCGACTCACTTTCGTGACAAGATGATAACCGCCTCGGAGAAACGCGCGGTATACACATCTCGCTATAATTGCGTTTCGTTTTTTAAAATAAATTCAAAATTCGTAGATCTGGAGTTCCCCCAAAGATCGAGAATCGTAGAACGAAATTCTGGCTCGACTGTAATCGCTCGAGATATAGACTCAGATCGTCTATGCGGTTCGTCTATCGACGCACGTGCCTATGAGCTGCACCCTTTCTCAACAACAACAACACAACCTATCGACATGAGAATTGGCGACTCGTAAGCCTCCTCTCTTCCCACACGGTCTCGTTATAATGCGGGTGGTTCTCAGGAGGCGTATTCGAGCTGTTTGTAAAACGTCAAAAGGTATATAACGACGAAGGATAGGTATACGAGAAACAAGCGAAACGTAGGATTTCGTCAACCGCATATATTCCTAAATCGTCTCGTAACAATTCTCTTCGCCTCGTATATATGAGACTTGGACTTATTCTTACAGAACTGTTCAACGTGTTTGTAACTGGCTATAGAGAGTGCCGAAGCAGCAGCAGGTATGTACATACATACATACATACATACATAGGTATACATAACACAAACGGCACGACGTACGGCGTAGGCACGTAGGTACACTTATTTCTCGGTATAGATGATCGTTGCTGCTTACGCTCACGGACACGGACCGGGCTGGTAGTCAGGCAACAAACGTCCGCGCGATATATATAGAGATATATCTGTACATTGTAGGTATACGGTATACACACATGGTAACCAGTGTAGAGAAGGCTTAACGCGGCCTTCTAAGGCAATCAAAGTCCGCACTGGTATATATCTTTACGCGTTTTGTATAGGTATATCTACCTACCTACCTACCTACCTACCTACCTACAGCTTACGCGGTCCAGTCGCGGTCGTACCGGTCGGCGACTCCCCGCTCTACAACCAGGTCCCGATACGTACGGATACGGTACGTACGGTGACCACCGAAGCCGATTCCACGCTGCAGCAGAGGGCAGACCCGTGCCCGTACCGAGGCACAGGTTCTTTTAACGCTCTTGCACGCGGAAGAGATGGTTGCCAGTGTACATACCTACGTATGTGTATACCTATGGCTGTATAAGCTCTACGCCGCGTAGTTGCATGTGTACGCCAGTAGGTACTCGACGCATATACGTGCGAGGGGTGCGGTAGACGGCGGTACACAGCCCAGGTTCCTCTTTAGCATAATGAGTTCGCGGTTAGCCAGGCTAGTTACTATTTCACGGTGGACAATTATCGCCGCAATGCAGCAGCGATGATCAGGAGGACCGTATACAATAACGTTTTGAATTGTAATCGGGGAAAGGTATATGTAATATACAAAAATCAAGAAAATTTGCAAAAAATGATATCGTCGATGTTAGTTACACATATGTAATTAATTACATAAACTAAACACTTATACATATACACGTACGAAACATAATCATGTTCTCTGTTTCACCCCGCACGATCGATTATACGTATAGTATATTCGTTAAGAGTATAACATGTATCGGTTTTTATATCCTGATTGTGTCTATACGAGTTAACAATCTATATGATCCCTTTACTAAATATACACGTATACGCAGGTATCTGATTATATCTTCCCCCCTCCCCCTTCCGACTTCGCATAAGAGTTTCAACGGGACATCCCTCGCCGCTTTGGGATCGCTCAACCCCATCGGTCTAAAGCACAGGACGCTGTTTAAAGCACACGCAGGCACGTGCCAGTCAACCCCTCGTTCGGGATGACCACAGAGTAGGTGGTACCGATCGTTCAGTCGGGTTTTACAATTTTTTACGCACAACTCGCTGATCTATGATCATAATTTTTTTTTTTTTGCTTTTGATTTTTGGTTTCTGATTCCTGATTTTTGGAATTTGTAATATCAAGTACGGAGTTTATTTGATTATAACAATCTTCGACAAGACTTTTTTTTTTCCTTCGAAAATTGCGAGAATTCAAAAGTTCCAGTTTTCAATTACAAAAAAATCGAAAAATTCTCGATATCAGACGCGATTTGAATATGTTTTCAAAATATATTTTTAGTGAAGATAATTGTCCTCGAAAATTTGCAAATTGGAGACAAAACCGCGTTAATTTTGGTGTTGAAATAAAAAAGATTCCCGCTTTCCTGACCGTTACATAAATTCTTCGAAAATCGGAAGCTACGTAGAATCGAAAAGGAAACGAAAACGTAAAAAGTGACTCACTCTTCGTCCGTCCGAGTGTTTCGGGCTTGGGCTTGGGCTGGGGCTAGGCGCTGGACTGGCGCCCCGTTGTTGTACGGCGTTCTGTTGCTGCTGTTGATGATGACGTTGACTTGTCCCTGTGGATTTCTTCTCCTGGTGCCTCAGCGAGTGAAGACGCGCAGTCATCTTAGCAGGCCGTTACGGCCTCCGAGAAAGACAATCGCTTCACCCTGAGCGCTGGGACCACTAAGCCCATCAGCATCGCAGCAGTTCGTCTCGTCTATCGAGTAGTCAGTACTGTTGTTTCTTATTTAACGTCACTCGCGACGTCTCCCGCAACGTTTAACTTTTCAAATCGCTTGGTGCCTCGAAAAATTTCAAAATCCTTCACAGATCATTCACTGGGAATCACCTTTATCTATTCACAGAATATTTATAACCATCGTATACATTCGTAAACTTTGATTATGCATATATTTATGTTTTTTTTTTTTTTTTTTTTGGGTTTTATTCAAAATCACTGCAACTGCAAGAAGATCACTGCTAAGATAGCGCGGAAACGCACTGTGACAATCGTGAGTCCTTTCACCCCTCGACACTGTCGCATCGATTAATCGGCTGCAGAAAAAAATAGCCGTTTAAAATCGTGAGAGATTTGTATTATATTATACAGTCTTGCGCGGCGTGTTACGGCGCCACGTGGTTACCACGTTTTAGTGTCCCGCGGCGGCCGCCACCACCACTTGCCGTCGGGATTTGTAGCCGAGTAAGTAAAGTGTGCGGGGTGGTTATTGGTTTGAGTTGTAGGTATCTATAATCCGCGGTAAGATTTATCTGGCTTATGAGCCTAAATAAATGATATTTATCGGTTTTAGATAACCGTGCGGAGGATCCCCTGAACGAGGATTTAGTTTTGTCAATTTTTGTTGTCGTTGTTTTTTATTATTTCCTTCTCAGTTTATATTTGAAAAATTTTAGTGGCTTGAAAAAAAAAAATGTACAATGTTGCTTCAGTTCTTTCTTTTTTTTCAGCAGGATAATTATCGAGATTGATAAGAACGACGGTATTTCACTAATCCGTAAACGATGTATGTATATAAAATATTGTTATAACCGAGGACGCTTTTAGCCACGGATACTGCGGGCAGCCAGGTCCGACGTGCTCGCTCTACGGGCGGCAATAGCGGACTGACTGAAAGCAGACCCCGACCGCTCCCCCCTGTAACCCCGGCGACGTCCACGGCGGCTCCTCTTCCGAACGAGTGGGTGCGCGCGTTCACGCTCGTACACGCTCACGCTCACGATTCACGCCCGCGCGTCGTCGTAGTCCACGCTCACGCGAACCCTCGACGTGCGTCGCCGTAGCCCGAGCCCAAGCCCAAGCCCAAGCCCAAGCGCGGTGTGCGACCAAGTCACGTCTCGCTTTTCCCTCTCTGTCTCTCCGTGCTGCCTGCCTGCCTGCCTGCCTGCCCGTTGCGCTCGCCGACACTCGTTGGGTTGCGGAGGATGACGAGGATGAGGAGGTGGAGAAGGAGGAAGGGACGGGAAACCGTGCCGCTTGGTTTGCCGAGGCGCTGAGCCCTCGGGCGGCAGCTTACGCTGGTGTGGGTGGTTGAGGGTCGGAGAGCAGCGGGGTAGAATGGGAAAGAGCGACCGAGGGGATCGAGGGGCGAAGAGAGAGGCGCTCGTTGGCACGCGCGACGCCAAGTGCGCTACCCACGCAAACCCCCGGACGATGTTTTCCGTGTGTGGCACTAGATGCCTGGGTATGGGTATACTAGGTATAACACTATACACACTCACACAAACGTACAAACGAACACACCTACGTAGTGTGCAAAGCGTGCCGCGGCATTGGTGTCGCTCAGCTCTCTCGACGATGTGCTCTCTTTAGTTTTCTCTAGTATACAGGGTCGCTAAGGTCATCGACGAACAGTAGTTTAATACTCTTACGATCTATGCAAATTTCTCTCGTTTAATTACACATCGAATCATGCGGTATATGAAACTATGAAACTTCTATCTATGTCTATACTTCCTCCTATCTCTTCACAAACAAGAAGTATCATACCTATTTCATCCCTTCGTGTAATAAACTCTTCGAATTTTGTCGTCTACGTCGTCGTAACAAACTCTATCCTCATACACTCGTCACGCGGTTTATAGTTTAAGTTCTAGAACTCTACCGATACCACATCGTCAGCAGAATTCCCGTTCCGATAAGTCCCGATTATCTTTCACACGCCTGCAACTGATTAGAGCGCATCGATGCAAAGACATAATACGGTCTGCCCATGTATAGGTATATGTATAACACTTTACTCAGGATTAGTACTACGGTGATTTTTATTCAGATCGTTGTTACAAATGATTATGATGATTGTATGTACGTATAATTGGCGCGGGACTCTACCGAGTCTCTTGATATATTTCAAGAATATTGTTTACTATTTATTATAGAAATTGAGACATTTAGGTATACGTATGGATGTGTAGACGTAGATTTGAAGTTGCGGAGTTCCAGAGCACCGCGTACGTTGTGTGGCGGTCTATACATCGCACCATCCTCGTCGCCCTCGCCGCGCCGGAATGCGCCGTACCTACCTACCTACCTACCTACCTACCTACCTACCCACTGCTCGGGTCTTAACTCCGCTGCGTGGAGGCCTCAAATACAAACGTAGGTATATTCTTTTGTATTTATTTATATACATAGATTATATAGGTATACCTACTGTATTAGAGAGTAGCAAGCACGTAGATCTATTTACACACGCACACCGGCTAGTGCACGCGATGAGAGCCCGCCGCGTAGGCAAGGACGGTGGCGCGTAAGCAGCCACACACACGTATGTGTACATTATTAGTATTTGTGTATATAGGTATACACATAATATTGCGGTGAGGATCGGTGATGTAGAAGTGCCGAGAGCGTACACCAACTGCGAGAAGAGACGAGGCTCATTAACGCTCCCTCAGTCCTCCTCTCCCACCCCTCCCCCCTGCGGCTCTTGCCCCTTTGCTGCCGCCTCCTGCCTCCTGCCTTCCACCTTTTACCTTCTGCCTCCGCCGCCGCGTCGTTGCTGGATTCGTATCCTACCTCTGATCGTGAGCCAAGGCGACTACGACGAGGCGATGCGACGTCCTGTGCTGCAAAGAAAATATAGGTGCAATTTTAATGGAGTTACTGTCGAGCCGCGGCCTCGCTGCCGACTGGGTATGGAGGTAGAGGTTATACTGTAGAGGTAGGTTCCACTCGGCTCCGGCACTCGATCAGGTTAATTTTATACCCGCGCGGTGCGGTAGAAGATTACCCACGAGCTGCTATATCGTAAGTTCGCGCAAGCGATCGACGAGTTGCGACTTGCCTGGCGAACCGAGACATGTGCGGCCTTTACTCCTTTACCGCCCACCCAAGACTCGCCGAGAGTTTTTTCTTCTTGGTTTTATTTCGTTTGATTTCGGTCTCGATTACTCGCACCACGACCGTCAACTAACAACACTATAAAACGAATAACCAAGCAAGCAAACGAGTCCTGGTGTCGTTTTACTCTCAAGTAGTACGGAGAGGCTCCTACCGCGGTATACATTAAATTTTGCTGTTGCATAATTTCGATTCACCGGTTTTTTATCCTCTTTTTTTCTTCGTTTTGGAATTGTTGTTATACTTATTTCGCAACGTCGCGTTCGAATGTTTCGGCAAACTTCATACTCATCGTCGATCTGCTGCACCCAATTCATTGTCGCTTCCTCTGAACATAGAAAAGTTAAACAAGATCATAAAAAAAAACACACACACACACAAGATATTATGGGTCGAGATTGATTTATCCGGGTTTATTTTCACTCCTGAACTCCGCGTCGAGCTATACAACAAGGATGTTATTGTAAGTTTAGAAAACAATCCGGTGTGATGTTCAGTTTCGCACGTAACCTCGCGCGCCGCGTTAGGCCGCTCCAACACCTAGATATATATGTATAGGTACCGAGAAATATAAAACCAGCTTCTTCGTGCCCGCGGCGCGACAGGCAGTGCTACCGGCCACTGGCTGGCTCCTAGGTTATGTGACGACGACGGCCTTCCCGTCTTAACACGGCATACGCTTATATGCATATGCAATTATATACGTCTATACGACGCGTATTTATAATTTAGGTATATAGGTATAATATATAAGGTGTCGGCAAGTGGAGCTGGAAAGAGGCTAAGTGCGTTTCGACTGCCATATCCGCACTTGCGACGTTTAGAAACTACGACACGACGCCTTGCGCTCGTCAGCGCTATTTCAACTTGAACGCTTCAATTAATACAATTAGCGCAACGAGTCGAACGCGTCGAACTACGCGGGCGAGCGTGTGCCGCGCCGCGCCGCGCCTCTCCTCTCCCCCCCACATCGGCCCGTCCTTCCGCACCGTAATATAGAGCCATTTCGTCCTCCCTCTCTCTTTATATACCTCTCTAACTCCCTGCAGCTCCCCCTACTATAGACCGTAATGTATATCAACGGTCGGTGTTGGGTTATTACACGGCCCGGCGACACCTTAATGCTCCGCACGTGTACGGCGTTTGTATTGTATGAGGAATCCGAGCAATTATCAGCCCATTATACAGGATACTGCAGGTAAATAAATTTATTCCTCAAATACGTATACGATCTACCTTATATATATACCTACTACGGATATGGTCGTTGTTTCGCAACGATGAAAAAAAAACGAGTTGGTATATATTTTTATGGAACTAGATGTATAATTGCTATATCTACGGTTTGTAAATTTTTCAAAAAAAAAAATAGAAACAAAAAAAAATTACCATTAAAACTTCACGCCTTTACGGAGGATATCTCCGGCAATGAGAAGAAAAGAAGCGGAAGATGTATTGACACATGGATTCGAATGGTCGCGAGAGATGAAGTTAAAACGGGGTTAGGGGACAGTTCACGTCTCTACTCTTTCTCTCTCTCTCGTTCTCGTGCAGTACCATTATCCCGCAACGGTAAGTAGGTACACGTGTCGTTTATGTATGTTCTAAAAGCATATACCTATACCTACCATATATCTAGAATAGAAGTAAACAAGTATTCATCGCTGTATCTAGGTATATGCTGTATGTACGAAACTGTGTTGGCACAAGTGTGCAGGCGAATACAGATTGAAATTGCAATAGGTGCAAAGACGGAGATTGCATAATCGTATACGTCGAGTTCAGGGATCAGGGGAAGGAGGGTGAATGCGAAAAGGCCATATGTATGATGATAGGTCCTGCTGTTTCCGCAGAGTCTATCAATCTATACAGACCTGTACATATAGCTGCATGTATACATTATATAGGTAGATGGATATATATACCGTGGGTACCAGTACACGACCGTCACGCGGGCTCGTGCCTCGCCCCGAGAAGCTAAACAGCGCATAGGATCGGGCCTGGAACGCTTTCAGCACCGGCAAACCTCACTATTAATCGCGGGCAACGAACGGATCGTACTATAGATAGGCGATCGTCGCCGGGGGAGCGAAATAAACCGCGACGCGACGCGAGCTAGTCTCGCGGCTAAAGCGTCGAGAAAGGGAGGGAGAGGGGCGGTGGGAATCCGGGGGAAACGGCGGTGGTTGGAAGAGGAACCCGTGGCTCGCCGCCAAAGATAAGATAAGTCCGCCCGGCGTCGCGGTTTGTACATACACATAATATGCATGTGTGTGTGTGTGTGTATGTATGTGACGTATACGTATATATACAGAGATACATATACATCCAGTACTATATCGGTCCTGAACACGCGCGCGGTCCGCCTACGCGACCGCGCACGTGCGCGCTTCCGCGTGGCACTACGGGTACGGAGATATACGGATATTATGTATATTGTATATGTACGCACTTATGAGTAGCGTATATACCAATTCCGCGCGAAATATGTACAGATATACTGTGTATAGAAATTGTTCGAATTTAATGCGAATGACATGTATACACGTTTCCGGAAACAAGTAAGAATCCTCAGAGCGATTTGACGCCCAACATGATTGTGCGTGTATATGACTATGACACGATACTTAAACGTCTTAAGAAAACATTGTCGCAGGATTTTATATCGAGTAACACGTAATCCGTATTTCGAAGTCGTAAAAGTTTAATAAAAGTTGTTGTTGTGACCTGAAAGAATTTAGTAGGTATCTACTTATATCTGTACACGGTGATTGGTTTTAATCGAGCCAGGGCGATATATCGAAACCTAAAAGAGGTATCGAAAAACGTTTCATACAAAAGTTGTAAGGTTCAGAGGAGGAGAGAGCCTGGCTGAATCAAATTATTCCTAGGTGACCTTGCCGAGGTCAAATCGAGATCAACTTGGTTTTTTTTCAATGGATTTCTATATTTTTGACTTCGTAATCGGATGTAACATCAAATTTCGCATAAAAAATCATACGGATACATATGGTCTAAAGCTGATAGTTGCGGAGACAGGGGGGCTGTGAAAGATGGAATTGTCATCCGGCGCCCAACTTTGGAATGAGATATATCTATCGTTCCTTTCCTCGACATGGAGATTTTTTTTCGGACATGTTATCATTTGATTTCTTAAATAAAAACTGTTGCTACATATTTGACAATGTTCGAAGTGTGTTCGATAATTTTTTGGTTCCAATCGGACAGATAGTTCTCACATGATAATCATTCGAAAATCAGTTGGGTCAATTCGACCCAATATATGTGACAGGCGCCTAACTTTTTGAAAGTGTGACAACTAAGAGTTAAAAAAAAAAAACAAAAAAAAAAACGAAATTGACCTTGATTGGGCCTCGGAAAAGTCACCAGAAAAAAATTCGATTCAGCCAGGTTTTTTTTTCCACCTTTGAATCCTACAACTTTTGTACGAAATAATTTTCTATACCTCTTTTTATAGGTTTCGAGAAATCGCTCTGGCTCGATTAAAACCAATCATCATGTGAATACATATACCTATGTATAGTTATGTAAATAATCGAATACCTAGTCCGGATTGATCAGAGCTGGGTGGTAGGTATAATAGGGTACGTAGATTCACCTGTACGTATGTACACAGCTATAGGTGTAGGTATATATATAACTGCCGAGGTGTTATTTTTGTTGTTTTTTTTTTTCTCTTTTTTTTTTTCTGCGAGAATAGCGTTAGCCAGAAGATATAAAGCCAGTTCGACTCTCGACCGCCTTTTACGCTACGGCACGAGCGAGAACGTCCCTCCCTCCCAACCCCCCTTCCCCCCACTGCCCCTTTTCCGTCCGTGTTCCTCTCTTTCTATGCTTTCGAACCACCGAACCTAACTTAACCTCCTCACCACACCACATCGTACCGTACCGCTCCTTCTTTTTCTCGACACGTGCCGCCTGCACCGACGGCAAACCACCCGAGAACACCGCGAGCGTCGAGTGCCGTAAATAGAAGGAAAAGAAAGAGAACGGTGTACACTCTTGGCTCGAAGTACGTGTCCACATGTATGTACAATACATATACGCATGGTACACACATACGCACGTGTGTTTATGGACAAGTAAGAATCATAGGTATATGTGAATTGCGATGCTTACTTATATAGGTAACATACATACATAGATATATAAGTGTATATAGGTATATATACCTATGTATAGTTGTACAGCTCTCCGAGCCCGGGAGCAAGTCGACATTGAAGTTTGAATCTTTTTATTTCGATCGCGCAATAAGCCATGTATATAATAGTATATAGCAAGTAGCAATATATGTACCTATTGTACATATCTACGCATCTAGGGTACGATAGTGTGAAGGTAAGTAAAGGAATCGAAGCCAAATAAGTGAATTAATGATCGCTGATCACCACACTAGGATCTATACTTGCTACGTCCTCCGTATGTATGTATTCATATACATACGAACATTAACAGATATAGAGGTCAATTTAACGTATGATAAATCTTCTTAACAAATAATTTCGTACAGAGATCGCAGGGGTTTTAAAATAGAAGAGAGAAAATTTTCTGTTATAGATAAGTATCCGTGTATCTCGGCGAGCATTAGTACGATTTAGATGAAGTTTGGTTCATTGGTACTAATTAGAACTATGGCCATAATTCTTCACGTCGATCTCCACTCCATATTTACCTGAGTGTAATAGATTCCTAGACTAATTCTAATAACCAGAAAATCATCCGTCACTGTAACCTTCCGGAGCGGTAGACATTGCGGCTTGAGTGGATAAGGGATCGGCGCGTGTGGTGCTAGAGATGTTGATTAATGCCGGTACAGGCACGAATTTGTATAATGCGTGTGGCGCGGGTCTCGGTGTCAGCGTCACCCGGGGAATCCTCGTCGCTGTCGTTGTCGTCGAAGTCGACGTCGTAGTCGTAGTCGTCGGTTGCGCCGCGAGAGATCGATCGGAGTTGGTTTTTGACGCCTCTATAACTTCGACCTAGCCTGCGGAGATGTTGGTATGGAAAGGTAGTCGGTCTCATGTACGTACACACACATACACACACATGCAAACACACACACAAGTAAGGTAGGTATCTGGTATATATCAGACGTGCCAAAGTGCGTCCGTCGAGCTGTTCGCTTGTCGTCACCGACAGCTACGTAGGGTGCGGCGACGCCAAGAGATCCGCGATCGATGCGTCGCCAAACAAGAAACGCGGTTGCTTAGGGTGAGGGTCTAGGCGGGGACAAGGGGCTTTAGAAATCGCCGACCCAAACCCCTTGACGTTCAGCACAGCGAGGGCGCGAGTCCTTCCGAAACACCGTCCCTGCAGCTAATCGTCGACGAGTTATATAAGGGCGCGCCCGTAATGGGCAGGTATTGTTATGTATGTATGTATGTGGTACGTATATACACACATACCCCATTATAATATATACCCAGTCTATATACAATCGCACACGCGTGCGATGTCTGTGCCAATTTAACAAGTCAAAATTATACTTATACCTAAGTATACCATATACATATTTACATGAATGAAAAACACAGTTTGATAATTAGTTTATTTCAACGAATGTGGCCTGTATCTCCATCGAATAAAAATTCCGTGAAATTTCATGCTGACTTTATACCCTAGGGTGTGCCGAAACAAATCGACTCTCTTTTTTTCGAGCTCAGACCGCGAAAAATCACTATCACGACGTCAAGTAATGAACCTCGACTCGGAAGAGCAGCGCTTTCGTTAAAGTCCAAGTCGTGCCTCAATCGACGATAAGGTTCTCCGTTTTATTAAGACGCAAAAACGTACATACATCGTGGTCCGGTCCGTCTTGTGGCTCGGAGTATCATTTGGATCGCTGATTCCGAATTATACAACTATTTTGCATATTAGTTGCATAAATGTGAGGAATCTCGGAATTGAGACCTCAGATTGGGAATCAGCGATCCAAAAAATCGCCGGCCACCAAGACGGACTTTCATACTTATACTTGTTCCGGTCAAATTATATACGAACACGATATGAGGTCTTGCGTGTTAGTCAAATGGAAAACCTTGTTATCGATAAAGGCAGCGCCACTTAGACTCTAATGGCATCACTGCCCTACTGGGAGGTTCATTATTTGACATAATTTTAGTGATTTTTTTGCGATTCGGAGTTCGGAAAAAGAGTGTCGATTCGTTTTGGCAGACACTAACGAACATGGAAATGATTGATGAGTTATAAACTACGTGCATTATCGCGCGATGAAAGATAGAATAAATTCTTATTTCAACTCCGAGAAACGATGCAATTGAACACAAAAATATGCGTGTAGGTTAATCGTTAAATTCGTTGTATCCATAGTCTAAAATTGAAATTCCAAAATTTTCTGATCTCGGGTAAAGATTTCCGGGAGACACAAATTGCCTCGCAATCGCCTTATTGGTTTCCCAGGTAAATAGGTATATGACACGTGAAAACGAAGGGTTGTTTTCATTTTCGTATCCTTTTTTTTTTCCTTCTTTTTATCAATCTCGAGTCACTTTGCGAAAGAAAATCGTAGAGACGTTTTATATACATGGTATATATATAAAAAAAAGGATATATAGATATACATACACCGAAGAAAAAAAATTTCGAACATTTTCTTCCTTCCTTTGGAATATTATACGTACACCTATACTTTCACGATTTTTTTGTTTCAAATCACAAACTTGTACATTTTAAAATGAAGATAAATGTAAGGCACATCCTGTTTTATATCTGTTCTTCGAATACATATATACGAATATACCTGCATAAAATTTTATCCACATCGCAGCCGGTATTTTGAGAAGATAAAACTTGGAATCAGACTGAAATCAATGGTTTTCAGGGGTGCAGGACTGCATTGGTCAAGAAATGATGTATAGATTTTCTCTTTTAACGCGTTCTGTACTGTCCACGGTGGCCTAAAGCCCTACCCTTTCCGAAAAACTAATCGACTGTGAGTGTCTAAACTCTGACAGTTTAATTCATATACCTAAGTGCACCCTAAGACCTTCCCTTTCGACCTCGCGTTGGCAGCGAGTATTTCACTGAACGTATGTAGTTGTGTATCTAGACAATGTGCATACATTACACCTATAGATATAAAGGTATGTAAATGTATGTTGGTTCGAAAATCCTCCTTATAACAGAACGATCTTATATAGATCGAGGAAAGCTAGGATAAGGGGAGTAGCGGGGAATCGGACGTAAGGGCGGAGGACGCGTCCCTCTAGAATCTAGATCTCGGCTGGCGTAGCGAAAGCGAGGCTGGTTTACGCCCTCGTTAAACTCTCAGCCAGACGATCCCGTCGAGGGTGAACTCCGGGGATTCCATGCTACGTATGTACGGTTATGTATGACGGGGTGCGCCTTGCGTGAGTAGGTATCTCCCTGGCCTATATATAGGCATATAGGTACATATAGGTAACACAGATATATGTTTCGAACGGTCGAAAAGTTGACCGATCCCAAAAACATCATAATTTTGTCTTATATTACACAAATATATCGGAAGAATTTATGTGAATTTTCTCAGAATTTTTTAATCGCATTTTTTGAGTTTCTCCAAATTCCAACTTTTTTCTACGAACCTCCGTATCTCAGAAGTATAAGATCGTACAAGAAAATTTATGAGACAAAAAAGATGCAGTTTTGAATCAACTTTCTGAACAAAATTTTTTTGGCCATTTCTCGAATTCCAAAAATACCAATTTTCATCAAAAATACACAAAAATATTTTCTTTCAACCAATATCTCACTTTCGATTTGCCTCAAAAATTTACAGAAAATACTCTCAAGTGTTTACAGCAACCATATATTTTTTATAAGATGGTTGGCTGAATCGTTTGGAAGCTATGCTCTATTAATTCTTTTAATCTTAATATTTTTCGAAAATGAAAAAGAATTAATAAAGCATAGCTTCCAAACGATTCAGCCAACCCTCTTAAAAAATATATATAGTTGCTGTAAACACTTGAGAGTATTTTCTGTAAATTTTTGAGGCAAATCGAAACTGACATATTGGTTGAAAAAAAATATTTTTGTGCATTTTTGATAAAAATTGGTATTTTTGGAATTCGAGAAATTCCCCAAAAAAAAAATTTAACAGAAAGTAGATTCTAGACTGCAACTTTTTTGTATGAGGTACAAGATGGCGTCTTCGGCTGCATTTTATCGCCCTCATCCTCATCTTTATTTATTATCGATACCCCGTTTTACGATTTCACCAGCGGCTTTGATGGCCGTGAGTTAAATATTTCTATACCCTGCACCGGTTCGACTCTTATTACCGTCGCAGCAGACAAATCTAATTTCAAAAACAAATGACGCGGGGGAGGGTTAAGTCTCTATTAAAAAAATTTCCAAAGAAATTATATATTTCTTGCAATATCATAGCAACGAGTTTCAGATGCACAAATCGCTCCGTATAAGCATCTAAGCTCTTCAAACTTTTCATTCCTTCTAACGTTAACCACATATATACCTTATACTTATACCCAAATGTAAAACGGGATATGACCTTAATCCTGAAAAAGTGATAACGCTGAGGACCTCCGCCACGACCGGCGAGATGATAAGCTAACTCCATACCCCAACGCGGTAACAAAACACCGTAGTCCGACCATAAGCTGAGCGTAGCAATTCAACGGAAGGAACTCGGTACTGCAGTGCAGAGGCCGTCACCGTCTCGGTGTTGAAGAGACGAAAGAACAACAGCGACAAGATAGGGAAAGAAAAAAAAAGAAGAAGTAAAGTAGAAAGAGACAAAAATCGAGTAAGGGAGAACCGGCGAAGGGAAAGTCGCTTTGATGCGGGCGTCAGCTCGGCAAGCGGGCGACGAGTTGGAGGGAAACGGGAGTCGGTATGTATGTACGTTCGTGGTGGAACGGTGAAACGGTGGAACGACGGAAGGGCGGAAGGGTGGCGTGACAGCCCGGCGGCCGTTAATCCGTTTATCGCGTTACCGCCACCAGCAGCCGAGCCTCCTAGTCATACCATATATATGTATATACCTATACACACGCTTCTCTGTACATATATAGATATATACATATATATATATACATATATACGTTTCTCCACAGATATATACATACAGGTATAGAGATTTGTAAGTATATAGTTATACTATATAATATATAATATATACATCTGTAAATATACACTGATCATATATAGGTATGTGGGAGTAGGCGTCGCGATATGTATGTATACATGCGACGTATATATGTACATGTATACGTATAATACATGTCTGTGTATATACACGACGCCCCGCGCCTACGTATACCTATATATACATAAACATATATATTGAACCGGAACATGTATGTATGTATGTGTATGCTGCATGCATATTACACGAGTGCCGCAGCATCGCGTTAACGCGCCGCGACTGTCCCTTCAACCTTTTGTTTTTGTTTATTTTTCTTTTCTCTCTTGTTTCGTGGTTCCTTTTTTTTCCCCTCGTGGATCGGTGTGACGCCCGAAACGCACCTCACCTCACCTCACGTCACTTCGCGCCTCATGTCATGTATGCGGTATAAATGTATATAAATGTGTACGTATACATGTACATGTGTGGGGTAGCGAGAGTGTGCGGGTGGCAGGTCTTCAGGGAAAATCGGTTTTTACCGCACACAACTCGTACTATTATGTCTGTACCCTATTTCCCCTGCGGTTGACGCTTCAATGACTCGTATATCTGCAACCATCCCCGGAGTCGCGGATTCCGGAGGTGTAGGCGAGAGCTGTGCAGAGGGTCACCTGCGAATGCTTATACGCTCGTATAACGCGCGTCACGAATCACATACGTATACATATATGTATAGGTATGTATATGCGCGGTTATACATACATATACCGAACTGAACCGAACCGTTCGAACTGAACGCGGACCCACATCGTACCTATCACGCGACCACTAGATAGCGGTTGACAGATTCCCGATAGGAACCCGCGCGTACGCCTCTCTCTTCACAGTATACACATACCTATACCTAGGTATATATACATATCACCGCATCACGTGCGTATAGTATGTGCATCTGTGTAGATTCCTGTATTTTCGCGCTATATAATGACTTATACTATATGGGTATTATTATAGATATACATATTATTAAACTATACAGAAGGACCTATATACCTATATACATAGGTATATGCCTGTATATGGTACAATTGAATGAGAATTTTTTCATGTATTCAAACATATTATTATCATCATTATTATTATTATTATTATTATTATTATTATTATTATTATTATTATTATTTCTACATATGGAGTTAAAATTTGTTTCGTAATGGATTCCATAGAATATGTATAGTATATTCATAGAATAGTGAATAGAAGTGCGTAAGGATTCGATTTTTCTGTCGATATAATAGGACGTGTGGCTATATAATAATAATAATAATAATAATAATAGGAGAAACGGAAGGTTATATAGGTATATGTATTGTATATAGATATAGGTATATAGAAAAGGTATATATATGTATATATGGATTGGGGAATAAAACTGGATTGGTAGCGTCACGTTACGGCTTTCTTGAGACGTGCAGGAGCTTGAAAACTGGAGAAACGCGAGGGGTTTGAAGCCAGGCAACGACATCGGCGACTTCGACGTTCTGGGAGGCTATAATATAATATTGTATAAGGACTAGATCCGGAAAAAAACTTGGAAATGGATGAAAGGGCCTCGGGCCTCGGGCGGGAATCATTCTTGAGGTAATATAATTTCTGTATATATGTATATTACACTGCAGCAGCTGATCGACGTCGATTAAAAAAAAAAAAAAAAAAAAAAATCGATTTTTTTTTTTGTATTTTCAATTTTTTACAAAATTCTTGAGCATCTTCTGAAAATTTTTTAATGAAGCTGTAATTCGAAAAAAGCTTTTGAAATTCATGAAACTAACAAATTTTCATGTAAACTTTGAGAATCAAAAAAAAAAAAAAAACAGGTTGAAAAAACATTGCCACCCTTAATATACATATCATATGTGTCTGTATGTTTCCTGGCCGAGATATATACACGCGAGAGAGATTCGAAGTCGAAGTTTGCGTATAGGTATATGTGTGTATCGTATAGCCGTGCAGGGGGGTAGGTAGGAAGGTATACATATATGCGAGGCGAGGAGTTTCTCCCCCGTTTGCTAACTGTTGCGCGATCCTTCAAACTTTTCACTTGTCGTGGGGGGGCGATGCCTCCCACCCTTTCCTCTCGCTCTCTCCCTCTTTTACTCTCCCTCTTTCTCTTTCTCTCTCTCTCTCTCTTACGTCGTCGTCGTCGTCGTCGTTCGCCGCTGTTTCCTTCCTCCCCCTTGCAGCACTTTAAACGACGGGAATGTCTGGCGTCCCGGAGTCGCTGGTTATGGAAAGCGTCGTGCCCGGAGTTCGGAGGAGTGCCGTCCAATTAGCAACGCGGGAGGGGAATTAGTTTAGTATATATACCTATATACGTATATATGTAAATGAATTATTGTCAGAGATTCGCTTTACTCCAACCTATACCTCCGATAATCTTTGTAAATGTATATCCCTGCATTGTGGTATAATATGCAGCGCAACGGGCTGCAGTTACAGTAGATTTAAATATCATATCTTAAACATACATAAAATTTCTACGATCATCTATCGCTTTACTCGAAAATTTGTCGTTTAATTGCATACAACTCAATGTATACGAACTTCACCAATTTTTGATACAGTTATGTCTTTTCTTATATCCATTCGAAAATGAAAGATCAAAAAAATTTTAGGACTATCAAATTCCATGTAGATATATACACACATTCGCAATACTGCAGATTACAACGGACTTTCCGGCCTATTAACTCTCGCGCAATACAATATAAACACACACACACACACATGCCTACACGTATGTTCTACGTGTGTGGATATGTGTTGATTAAATGCGACGGGGCATGTCTTGGATTTTAAAAGCGAACTTGTATATAGAGGACTGCAGGTGGTTATAAGGCATGTATGTACCTGCTCTCTCGGTACACCTACACGAGATATCCTCTACATATACCTTGACTTGCAGTGTATGTGTAAAGAGCCGAGGGCTCGTGGTCGGGCATGGGTCGGGCTTCGGGGACGTGTCGCGTGCATTAATCATCCCCGCGGCACGCCATGCCATGGGCAGTCACCCTCGACGCGTACGTATATAATATATGTATAATACACGTACGTATACTGTACGGACGGTATGTATGTATGTATGTACATACGTGCAAAAGACATACATACATACATACATAGGAAAGTCCCCAGGGTAGAGGGAGCCGCGACGGCGGCGGTGCTCGTTAGTCCGCAACTAGGTACGTTCGACGACGCGACGAAGCTCCCGCGCGAACCAAGTGGAAAACTCGTGAGAGCTCGGTAGGTACCCCGATTAATTGGACGCGATTCGGGCTCCGCAAGGAGCACGTAGAATACGTAGTACACGGATGTGTAAGGACGTATCCGTAGATATACCCACACATACACATCCGCGTATGCATATGCATATAGTTATAGGTATACGTTACAGGATATCCAGTATAACAGGAAAAATTATCCAGAAATGGTACACATAAATACATGCCCATGTGTATACCAGACTCAACTTAGTCTCGACCATTTACACGCATATATCTATCGTTATCATAAACCCACCCACACACACACACACGCGTCTACTATTCATTTTTTGTCTTCAATTCAGTTTTCGAATGACGTATTATAAGGTATAGAAAATTTTACAGGTATACCCATTCGTTCAAAAATTTAAAAAACACCTTTGCAAGGTATACGATTTAGGGGTTGAATGCAATGTGACGGTTTTATAGAAAGAAAGGTGTACCTACTGCATACGTGGGATTTGAATTATGATATATACATACGATATGTATTATAGCCAGTATATGATAACTTGGTGCGAGACTCTACCGAGTCTCTTGATATTTGGGAGAATTAATTGCTTCAAGAAATTGTGAACTCAATTTCTGAATAAAATATCGCTGAACGTTGACCTTTCACTCAAATTCGATACCCTCTTGTATTGTACCGCAAATGTTCCTGAATTTTGAAGTACTGTATCAAAAAGTGCGCCACCGTTACGATTTATGACAATTCTGCAGATTCAAAGATCTCAAAGGATCGAACAAAAAAAAAAAAAAAAACGATAGATTTCACATATCATTTCAATAGGATTGTAAAGTTCAGATTTGTATAATCCTTCTTCATCAAAACTTTATCTTATTTTGTCCTAATTACATCGAAACTTCGTACCAAATCCGTTGCATTTTCTTAAACTGCTACAGATTTTCTGAATTCCGTTGAAAAAGCACCTTCCACGCGATGGATCGCCCTAACTAACTCGTAAATGCTCAACCGTCGTTCACCTAGTTACAATAATCTGACAGATGTATTTCTGCACGGTAGCTATTCTAAGCGAACTAGGTGCAGTGTGTCTTGTCTCCCATTCACATCTTGCATGCGGAGTTCTACGTCACAGTTCTCCTTATCTATATACGTACGTATGTATGTACGTATGTATGTATGTATGTACGTAACAACATGTATATTTGCATACATATGTTCCATGGCGTTCATCGTTCACTCTGCATTATAGCTCCTGCACACGTATTACGTATGCATCGACATACACAGACTAGACGATGTGAGGCATATGTTTAAAATAGGCTATTTGTTCGTCTCGTAACTTGTGGTGCCTAAGTATACATGTTGAACCTATACAAGTTGTTCTATTCGGTATAACAGACGATGCAGAAGCTCCTTGCAGCGTCATTGTTGTTATATGAACTTGTGGCGTCTTTGGTTCTGAGTTTCGCGCGGTTTCCGGTTCTTCGGATATTGTCGATATAGGCATTTTATTAATATACTTTAAGAACGGAGTATAATTTCTCTCCTTGTTCCGCAGCGCCCCCTTTCATCTCCTCGGTTCTCTTATTCTCTTATTCCTTAATTTTTTTTGTCTCTCTCTCTCTTTTTCTCGACTGCGGAGACCTTTGCGAAATAAAAATCATCCTTCTCGCGCACTTGCGTTTTTCCCGTCTATTGCCCGGAGCACGAGGACCACGAAGGGCGCCGGAGAGGCGCGGGCGGTCACGAGACTCCCTGTCCTTATTCCCCGTCCGCGTTGCTACCTACCCGGACCGCTTCCCCAAATCTAATTTGAAGCCTCGCTGCGCCGTGACGCGACGGTAAGACCGGTGATTGAGACGCCGGGGTTGGGGGCAGCGAGTAGAAGGTCGGGGGTCGGTCCGTGTCCGTTTGCGGAGGCGCCTGTTTCTCCCGCCTCGCCTCGCCTCGCGATCAATCGGCGAACGAAATGGACCAACGGGAAACGTCGGTACGGAAACGTCTCGACCTTGTGCAGACTGCCAAAGCCACGAACGGTAACAGCGAAAGGTGTAATCGACGATATCTTTGTGTATAAGGCACAGACGAAGAAAGAGAGAGGAACTAAGTTATCACGAAAAGTAACGAGCCGAGTTGGTGTGACAATTTCAACCGCACGATCATTCCCCACCCTACAACAACGATAGCGATAGTCGCGTTACGTTACCGTTACGCGCGGTGTAACGTGTCTAATGTACGCTACGGTAATATGTCATACGCACCCCGTATATACGTCGGGATATGTGCGGGAATAAAGTAATGAGAAAAGCCAAAGTGCTATCGTGGTATAGAAGCTGCGCGCACGAGATGACATTTCCGAAAAACACGTTGCGGCCAGACAACCGTTGATAGATGCCAGAAGCCTGCGGAATTACTGAACCTCGGTAAAGAAACTCGGAAGAAAGAGAGACGACGTCGAAGAATACCTACACCCCGTTTCGCAAATGAAGTAATTACCGCAGAAAAGTTAAAACAAGGGTGAAGTGATGCTTGTTTCGAGGTGATCGGAATTTTTTGATAAAATCTCGGAAACGTACCGCAGGATATGAATCAGGCCGGTCATGTGTCACAGCTGTAACTATCAGCGAAATATCTTTCCAGTCTCTTGCTCTCTCTGAAACTACAAGCCTGATTATGCATATCCGAAGTAGGAGCTGCGAACTGGCTACGACGAATCACAAGATCTTCTCGACACGTAGTTCAAGAGTGAGTCGTGAGCTTTTGCACACGCGAATTTGGACTCTGGCAGACGTGCGTCGGTCGTGGTAGATTGATGGCGCGTCTCGACGCACCGTCGAATGGCGGGTGGAGACGCAATTTGCCTAATGGGCAGCAGCTCTCGGGCCGGCCCCACAACCGACGCCACAACCGTGAACCGACGCCCGCGCTGGCGGCATGTGGGCGCGATACCCTCGCCCTACGAGCTTTTACCCTTAATACTCATGCCGCGTGATCGGACGGTGATCCGTCACGGGTTTAGACTCAATTCCGTAGCCTTACATGTTACATCCGTGGATCTTCTCTCTACGTTCCACATTATCCATGTCCTCGACGCTATCTGCATTCTCGTACGCGGAATGATATGATGTACTTGAGATTTTTTAACTTCCCGCTTTAGCTAGAGGGAAGTTATTGTAATCACCCCGACAATGAGAAGTTGAGTTTTAACCAGACCTCCACGTTTCAAGCTCAAGAGAGTCACCTCCGACCATTTTCAGATGGACGTCTGGTTGTGTGCATGCATGAATGTATGTATGTGATCAGTATTTTTATCCGACGATATCTCGAGAACGAGTGATCGGATTTTGATGAATTTGGTATCAATCGACGCAGATTCTCCGAACTTAGAACTGATAAGATTCTGGATTTGATCGGTCCAGTAGTTTTTGAGATATTCGAAGAACAAAATTTTGAAAAAAATAATTTAATCGACGATATCTCGAGAAAGGATTGACGGATTCCAATGAAAATCGGTATCTCAAGGTTTTCCGGACCGTTGATCACGAATACAAAGACAGATTTTTTTTAACCCCTCTCATCTGAAAATTGCCTACCAATAATTATTTTAGGAAATTTTCATAGATGTGTTTTTTTGTTTCCTTGAAAGATTTGGGCGGGAAGTTTTAGGTCTGGTCCATCGTGGTCAGCCGATTTACCTGCTTGTTTCATTCATCCAATGCTGCACTTTGGATGAAGAGTCGTTGAGTAAAGGAACGGTTTCAGCTCTTTAAAAATTGTGTTTTTTGCACATTTACTTTACTAACGGCGTGTGGGAGGCAGGTGGGTACGAGGCAGGTAGGTACTGTAAATAATTATACCGCATCTTTTAGACCTTTCAGTAGCGAGACAAGGAGGAAAAAAACACCATCCAAGCATCACCTGGCTGCTTAGAGAATATCAACCCTCTACGCCACCTGACGCGACCCTTCTTGCCCGGCTCAACGCCGGGCTGATGCCTTTATGCATATTTTATTGTTAGAGGTTCGCACTACTCGGTGTAATTCACCTCGAAAAACCGTGGGGAATACCTCGATAGATGGAGGAATCGAAAGCTCGAAGAGTGATCGATCGTCCGAGTCTTGAATTTAACGGATCTCTATCTCTTACGTAGAATTTGACGATGTACTTATATTCAGTTGCACGAAGGAATACGAGGCAACAGTTTAAATCATCTAAAAATGATAGAAAAAATCTCTTCAATTGTATTCTCAATGAGAAAATCTGTTAGAACGAATAGAGCCGGTCTAAATATTCGAGGAAAATCGATGAGGAAGTTTTAACACGTATAATTAAGTATGTGTTTTTATACGTACGGAATTGAACCGCAAATCTCATACCCACTCTAAATTTGCACGGAGTTTATATCATGTTTTTCGTGGAATATACCCAAAAAAAAAAAAAAAAATTTCAACTGTTCGAAACTTTGCGTATATTCGTATTTTATTCCGGTTCTAACATGCTGAGTATTTTGTTTCCGGACACTTCTTTCATACTCTCGAACGAGACCCTTTCTCCCTCTCATTTCGCGGTATAATATTTTGTATTGTATGTAGGTATACATACATTTGTCTGTTTCAACCAAATTGTGATAATTTTAAATTGCTGTTCATTTCTGACTTCTAATGAGCATCACCACACTTTAATAAGTAAACGCAATACTGGATTAATTTAGTATTAGTTTTATAGCATGAGTAGAGTATAAGTGAACGAGTTATGGATCTATCTAGGGAAATTCGATTTCCAGTACGTCCAGAATTTTTCGTTTGTATAAAGTTTGACTAAAATCGAAGAACATGTCCTACCTATCCAGTAATTAATCCACCAAGCCTATTCTGCTGCGGATTATTTTGTTAACGAGATTTTTCGCCATTAACGAACAATGCCATTGGCCTCGATCGGACCCCGGATACCAATTAGGGGCTCGTCCACCCGTATGACTTGTTTCAGTTGAATCAATTTTTGATATGTGCTTCTATTGTTCCGAAGAGTTTTCTTCTTCTTAGAAAGCTTCTTAATTTTCCTTGCATTAATTTTTTTGCTGCGAAACTTCTAACGGTTATAAAAATTCGTTTTCTGGTCGTTGTTACGCTCCGGAATCAAACACACGATCACATCCCACACGGCTCGTTAGTAGTCACGGAGAACGCCGTTTACCAGAGGATTAATTCACCTGGAAACGATCGATTGTTTAATCTATGTAATGTGATTTTCGGAAGACTCTGGTTCTCTCAAAACTAAGTATTACACGGCTATAGGTATATGCGTTTCATTCTTATTCTCATATACAAGCCGCTTGGATTGGGGTTAATTTCACGTCAGCATCGTATATCGTCTGTAAAGTACGAGAGTGGCAATCCACTCTGCACGAACCTACGCGTTTACTACTCACGACGATCATTCAAAGTTTCGGTATTGCAAGTGCAGAGTAGTATGTCGGTTGAGCCTGCTTTCCAACGCACATGGAACCTTCAAGCGATGATTAGGCCGTCTTAAAGCCCGCGGATCTCACTATAACCTCCTACACCGCCTCCACGTTGAATATCACATAGTCAGCGGTCGACTTTGCCCCGGGTGCCGACTGGGCGACTATTTATTTTACGCCAAGGCCCGAGTGCCTCCCGTTATATTCTAGTCGAGTCGGCAGCAGCCGCGTAAAGCTTCACAGCAAAGCACTCCGGTTTATCCGCGAGAGAAAGAGAGAGGAATAGAGAGAGGGAGGGAGGGAGAACGGTGGAGATGATTAATGCACCTCCCAGCAGAAGCTCTGCGAACGACGAACGAATCCAGCAACCCAACGTCCCTGGGACCGTTTTTGGTCTTGGGTCAGCATAGGGTCAACGTCGGATCCATACGTGCTGGTAGGAAGGTATAGAGGTAGAGGTTGGTATATCAGGGTGGAGAAGAGGATCCCTATTGCCGACGGGTTTTGCGCGGCGGGTTGCTATGCGGGGTGGGTATGAATTTGACCACGCTGTCGCCGAGATGGGAGTGTGTGGGTTTATACCCAGGCGTATATACCTATAAAGGGAAGTGTTTGCCTTCGCGAAACCGGCCCCGACTGGAGACCAAAGTTTTCCCGGCTTCAGAACCAGCTACTCCACGAGAAGCTCACTTGTTAAGACCCCCTTCAATCCCCCTCGAATCCACGCAGAGCTTCGGAGCTATATACCCACCTACCCGCCGCCGTCCTTCGCCAAAAGCTTCAACGAGATAGATAGAGATTTTCCGAAAGTTCTTGCCATTTGCTGTTTACAGATTTTTACCGAATCTTGCTATCGATTAAGTTCACCCATTCATTCTTTAGGACACATCGTCATAATCAGTCGAACAAGAAATAGTAGTAGGACACTTGCAAGTCCCAAAAATCGACCGATTTTGAAAAAACTTGGTACAGAAATGTTCTTAATACTTTTCAAATCCGATACTGAGTTAGAGAAAAATTGGTTGGGGGGTTTGAAAAGGGAAACAAAAATCGGTTATGACACTTTCGGTTTCTTACTTGTTCAGGAAAAATATTTGGAACCTTAATTTCGGACCTACTTTGTCAAGAATAATTTAGTAATGATTAACTATTCTCCCTCAAAAAAAAAAAAAAACCAAAGCTATATTAAAGACATCTTGGAGAATATCGCGAGACTTGTGTCGGAAATTTTTTTTTTAGTAAAAGGTTAGTCCGTAGTTGACGCGCTCGCAGCGTTAATAACGGATGGTCTTCGATTAACTGTGAGAAAAGCGACGTAAGACGGAGAGGCTGCCTGTCGTAAGTTGATTAAGACAGGGTCTAGAGTTCGCGCTCCACTTCCACCTCCTTTTTCGTCCTTCCTTTACCTTTTCTCTTAACTTTCTTCTCCTCCTTCTTCGTCTTCTTCTTCTTATTTATTCGCAAGCCTTCAGTCCAGCTCTCTCAACCTTTCTCTTTCCTCTTTCTCTATGTCTTTGAAATTGTCCAAAATTATTTTATTTTTCAGTTTCCTCCCGTCTTGTTTAATATTCATTTAATACCTTCCGCATTTTTCATTTTCTATTCGCCTAAGCGTGAGTGAAGTAAGACAGTTCGTAGTCAGACGTATAGCACATCGTTTCGAGTATATCGCGTGACTCGATATCAGCGGTGGCATCATGTTGCTTCCAATATAACCGAACGAACGAACGAAGAGGAGTAGGTATATACTGTAACGGTTCAGGCTGGCTGGTTAATACAAAAAAAATTCAAGCTCAATCACACGACAATAGGTCGAGGGATTAAGCTAATCCCCTAGCTACGTTAGACGCGAAAATGGAGGGGATAAACGCAATATAAGGAATCGTCTGCCAGCAGCGGCAGCGATTCACGGTATAGCACCTGATCGACTCATTATTAAATTTCTCTTGGAGCGATTCACGGTAAAGCACCTGATCGACTCACTTGCTGTCTAATTTATCTAACATAACTTCACTTGTCTAAAGGTATTGAAGCGTCAGAGTCAGTACCTACATAAATTCATTTATTCGAGTCAGAAGATATAGAGTCACATTTAATTAGAAACGCAATGGAATAGTAACGAGATAGAATCAAAGACTAGACAAATTATAGCAATTTGATCATAGAAAAGAAAAAGCATATAATTTAAAAGCAAAGCGCTTTAAACTTATTTCAAAGATATCAATTAGTATTGTGTCGCTCGAACATACTGAACAGAAAACGCTAAGATAGCTAATACTCAATAACACAAAGGTTTAAAGGCCAACATAGAATAAGAATAGATTTAAGGATCACTGTCAACACTTGATTTATTTTCTTTATTTTGTAACTTTCTGGTAAATTCGTATTATTAAATCAGATAATCTAAGATTAACCCAGATTCTGTTCATTTGAGATTTCGTCTGACCTAATTAACTGCCAACAAGCCAATTATTAGGGAACAGATTAGGGAGCGCATTGCATAGTGCGGACGGCATTGGTTTACCCGTGTCCGAGGGCCAAGCTGCAATCCCGAATCTGGCAGACAGTCTTGGAATCATCGCATTCCCGGATCTGAGGTAGCGATTCAAAAAGATAGGGATAACAGGCACGACAGGCTTGGTTCGCCCGGCTCTGTGGAGGGAAGGCGGCCTTGGGAAGTTTACCCCGGGTCCGTAGTCTAGAGACGGCATTGGTTTTTCCCGTGTCCGTATAGCAGCTAATAAAACTCACAACACGCTAGGTGGCTTTGAATGGCAGACCCATTATTTCCCCACCAACAAACATTCTTAAAAGAGGAGTCCCAAAATCACTAATATTCAAAATCACTAACTAAAAGCAATTATTAGACAAAGAACTCACGCGGACGTCGGCATTGGCTAATTCTTTAACCCGCCAATACCGCGGCACGTTACAATTGGCGCCCAACGTGGGGCTCCTCAAAAAAGGAATTTTTTTTAAATAAAAAAGTTCATTAAAATCATTAAAATCTTTAAATTCAGTAAATTCAGTAAATTCGTTCATTCAATAGCTTCGGAAAAATAAAGTCAAATTCTAGATTATAAATAGACTGACAAAGACTTGTATGCCAGGTTTGGGATTGTTGTTTGTTTACGGTCAGACGAAATGTCGGATGAGGAATCTCGTAGAGTAAACAAAACCAAAAGTTCCAGTGTCGTCAATTTAAGTCATCGTGAATTAGATTCAGGTTTTTCGGATACAAGCTTTGTTACTTCCTTGCAATCAACCACGATGAATCCAAACAGTAGCCATACGGATAATCCAGATCCAATTTCCAGATTAATTGAATCCATTGAACGTCTAGAAAGAAAAATGGATAATAAGTTCGAGCAAATGGAACAAACCATGTTAAGATCGCAGGCAGATAGCATAGAAGCACAAACAAAGTTTGAGTCTAAAATAAATAAAAAGCTAGAAGAAAATAACGAAACAAGTCAGGCAAAAATAAACAAAATCGGTACGGATTTAAAAATTGTATCAGACAAATTAAATTACGAAGTTTCAGACTGTAGAAATAAAATCGAGACATGCGAAAATATTTTACGTAGCGAACAAGTAGGAACCTACGAGGTTTTAAAAAGTAAAATTATTGAAAACCAGAAAGCAAGTCAGGATATGTTTACCGAGTTAAATCATAAACATGATAGTCTGAAAATAGGTTTAGAGTCTGACATAAGAAGAATACGACAACAAAGAGGTGGTCAAACTGCTGTGTTTGACAACACTAGTTTAATAACAAAACAATTAAAATTACCGACATACTCAGGAAAGGCTTGGGAAAAACCAGTCAATTTTATTAGGGAATTAGAAGAATATTTCAGTTTTCTAAATGTAGGTGATGACATTGGACTGAGGTTGATAGGTCAAAGCTTAACAAACGACGCAAAGGATTGGTGGATAGCGCGACGCGAGGTAATTCATTCATGGGAAGAATTTAAAAAACGATTTTTATCGAGGTACTGGGGCGAGGAAACGCAACGAGATGTACGTCGGGATTTAGAGTTTGGATATTACCTACCTGACACTAAGGTAGGATGGTCTGAATATGCCAGTAGAAAATTTGCGGCTGCATGCGGGCTAAATCCAGCGTTACCAGAAGCGGAGATTATCAGTAATCTGATCCGTCACTTCGATGAATCGGTAGTAGAGGCTGCGAAAAGTAGATGCATCCGAGACATAGACAATTTGTTGACTTTTCTTGACCAAATGCAATCAGGGGGCAGGTCGAATGCACCAAAACACTCGCACACAACACATAATCCAAATCGGTTTGTAAATCACACACGATACGCCGACGAAAAACAAAAACAAAACTCTTGGCGTAGTAGTCCGAGTCAACACACTGGCAATACTAAACCGAGCATGTCGCGAGATGAAAACAATGGGAACGATTCCCATGAGAGTAGAATAAAGGCTAATTCTCAAGAATTAAACAGACGTACAAATTGGACAACGACTAAACAAATAAACGCGATCACCGAAGAGATTTGTGAGACCGATAAAGCAGAAACGGGTGAGCCTAATTCGGAAAACCCGACTGCGCTGTGTTAGGCGTGCCGCATGAAAATACGGCACAGCGCACATTTGAACTAAACGCGGCAGAAATTGAGCAGGAAATTCAAAAATCAAATCCGTTTGAAAACCCCACAGATTACCTAATAAAAGAAAAAGTAGTAAGTGAAACAAAAAATATACAATGTCCAAGTATAAAAGTTTATTTAGAAAGCCAAAGCATTACAGCGTTGTTAGATACCGGTAGTCAAATAACTTGTTTATCTGAGGAATGGTACAAACAAAAAATAGATATATTTGAAAACTGCGATAAGTTACCAGTGGTAAATTACCAAATAGTTGGCGTTACCGGTGGAAAACCAGTCAAAGTAAAATTACAAATGTTTGTGAAAATCAAAGTAGGAGAGTTCACTGATCAGATTCCGTTTCTAGTAGTTCCTACACTTCGTCATCCTGTCATTATAGGGATAGATACTCTTGGTAGATGGAAAGCGGATATCGATTTGCAGTCAAACACTTTGAAGATCCAAACTAAAAACAAAGAAAACACTATCGGGTTAGAAAAACAGACAATAGTAGATTCAAAAAATAATAAACTCGAAATCGCGACACTAGATACAAACGAAATGCTAAGTAAAAGGGTCGAAAGCGATGATGAGAATTACGAAGTAACCGATGATGAGATCATTGACAAACTCGCGGAATGTCAATCGTTGGAAAACGAGCATCGACAGACGTTTATAGAATTATTAACGAAATATCGAGCTATTTTCAGCAAAATTCCGGGAAAAGTCACGGTTTACGAACATAAGATTAAAATCTACGAAGATCGACCATTCGTACGAAGGTCGTACCCGATACCGATAATGCATAGAGAGAAGGTCGATAAAGAAATCGAGAGAATGTTAAAATATGGGATTATAGAAAGATCGTACAGTGAATATATCAACCCAATCGTGGCTGTTGCTAAAAAATCAGGAGACATAAGGTTAGTCCTCGATGCTCGTTTTATCAATAAGTTGATAGTTCCGGATCGAGATTGTGCTCAGTCTACTGAGGTGCTTTTTCAAAAATTCAATAATTCAAAATTCATGTCTAGCATCGACTTGACGGCGAGTTTTTGGCAAGTACCACTGCATGTAGAGTCCAGAAAGTACACCGCGTTTATGTATGGCGGAAAAACCTACCAGTTTAAAGTCACTCCTTATGGTCTAAGTACCAGCTTAGCAAGCCTCATAAGAGCATTAGATATAGTTTTACAAAGTGTGGATGAATTCACTATCAATTTTGTAGATGATATTCTTTGTTCATCGGATTCAGTAAATAATCACATCAAACATTTAGAAAAACTTTTTGAAACCTTTCAAAAACATAATATGACGATTAATTTCCAAAAGTCTAGATTCTTTAGACAAGAAATTGACTTTTTAGGACACAAAATCACGCGGGATGGTATTCAACCGCAACCGGAAAAGATAGAATCAATAAAAAATTTCCCAACTCCTAGGAACCCGAAACAGTTAAAAGGCTTTCTCGGCCTAACGAACTACTATAGTAAATTTTCAAATAGCTATTCTAATCTGACATACCCGCTGTTAAAACTACTTAGGAAAGATGTAAAATGGTCTTGGACGGACGAAACCGACGAGCAATTTAAAAAAGTAAAAGAAATGTTTTGTAAAACGGTGATTATCCACCACCCGGATCCGAAAAAGAAGTATTACCTGCAGTGCGATGCGAGTAGTTACGCGATTGGTGGAGTTCTCTATCAAATTGACAAGGATAATTTAGAACATAGGATAATAGGGTTTGCAAGTAGAACATTAAAAGGAGCTGAAATAAATTATTTCTCAACGGAAAAAGAGTTATTGGCTATTGTCTATTCTTTAGAAAAATTTAGGACATTTATAGTCGGTGCAGAACTCATAATACGAACTGACCATAAAGCGTTGACCTTCGTGTTATCATGTAGGTTGACAAGTTCGCGACTTGCTCGGTGGGTGTTGTATTTGCAAACGTACGATTTCCAGATCGAATATGTTAAAGGTAGTGATAATATAGTAGCGGATTTACTCAGTAGATATCCTCATGATGCTGGTGATAAAAAACCAACAGAAAGTCATGAAAACGTGATAGCTGAATTAGCTAAAATAGTCAGCGAAGAATTGGTGCAGGGACTCCGGTCACTTGCCAAGCTGCAAAAAGAAGATTTACGAATCGCAGATTTGGTCAAGAGGGGAATAACAAAGAATAACGCACATTTCTCCGTTGTCGATGACATTTTATACCAACGGGAAATAGGGGGCAAACTACGAGCTTTCTTACCGGAAAAACTCGTTAGACCCTTAATAAATGAATGTCACGAAGTGTACGGGCACGTAGGAGCTCATAAATGTTATAAAATGCTGCATGAGAACTTTTACTACCCGAAGTTTGGTAAATTGGTAAGAAAGGAGGTAGCCCGCTGCGACCGGTGCCAGCGATGTAAGGTGCCGAATCGCTATAGTTACGCAAGCATGCAAAACATCGTACCTAATGGTGTGGGGGATTTGATATCGATAGATTTTTTTGGACCGTTACCGGCAAGTCAAGGTAACTACAAATGGTTGCTAGTGGTAATCGATGCATTTAGCAAATACGTACAGTTATATCCTTTGAAAGTTGCTGATGCGAAATCCACCATCCGTTGCGTGTTTGAGAAGTACATTCCGGAATTCGGAAAACCTAAAAAGATACAGTTTGATCATGGCACACAGTTTACATCCGTCAGATGGTTAACCAAATTACAGGAAGAGAATGTAACTCCGATATTTTCGTCAATAAGACACCCACAGGGTAACATTGTAGAAAGAGTAAACCGTGAAATTGGTAGGTTCTTTAGAACATTTTTGTCGGATAAACACACTGCCTGGATCAAATGGATAAAAATCATAGAAACATGCATGAACGAGGTTTATCATGAAACAACCCAGTTTACTCCTTGTGAATTGCAACTAAATGAAAGACCGAAAAGATTTTGGGATCAATGGGTTATTCATAATCAATTTCGAGTCGCGCATGACTATAAGTTAGTTTTAGCTAAAAGTAATATTAAGAAAAAAGGTAGTGCTAGGGCTAAAAGATTTAACGAAACGCATAAGATGACAGAGTTCAAAATAGGCGATTTAGTATTGGTTAGAGCATTAAATGTCTCTGACACTGTCAATAAAAAGATGGCTAAGTTCTTTACTTTATATGAAGGGCCTTATAAAATCGAAAGGAAAATAGCCGATGCAACTTATGTGTTGGTAAACCCCGAAACTCAAAGAGAGCGAGGAAGGTTCCATGTTAATATGTTTAAGCACTATGTAACGTAATATATAAGTTAGAGGTAAACGTTGGCAATTTAAACCAAAGACTAGGATAATTAGCTTGTAAACAGAAATCGGCCAGTTATGCTAGGTAGGGAAAAAGAAACAGAAGAAGACTCACCAAAACAAAGTTCGTGGAACGGGTCGGCCTCGTCAAGGTAATTAGCTGGATGCCTAATCAGTTGACATTCTGACTCGCAAAGATGTACGGCTATATCAGTGTTCAGGATAAAGGGGTGCAAACAGCCGAAGATGACAAGGGAAAAGTGAAGTACGCATCTGGAAGATTCATCCGTGGTTTTGGGCAATACAGATCAGGATGGGATTCTTTAACGCCGAAGTTGGAAGTGTTGATGCAGATGGAGCCAATCAAACCAAAAGTGACTGATCCATCAAAATACTTCACCAACGAGGAAGTCGAAGAGTTGAGGGAAGCTGAGTTGGCTGAACTCGACGAGATGAGGAGGCGATGGCGGTTTCCTATTATCATCAAAGATGTGATGCTGAAAAAGAAAGTAGAGGTGCCATGGTTAAAAAACGTCAAGGAAGTCGGTGAAATCAAAAACGTGGATTTAACCTTACCATGGGTACTGAAAAGAATTGAGCTACCTGAAAGAACAAGGAAAGAAAGAGAAACCTATAGAAATCGGGTAAAAAGGTCAATAAATAAAAATAGGCCGGACTTACCTGCGGCACTCCGCAGACCTGGTTCGAACAAGGCGACTATACCAAGGATCACATTGAGACCGTTTGAACCACCACCAACACCGGATTACGTAAAACACTGGGATCCGACTGATCCGCTCGGACTGAAGAAATTATAAAAAGAAAAACAGCTCTGATTTAGAAGAAAAAAGTGGTAACGAACACCATCCAAGCCTAAGGACAACCGACATCAAGGTCCATCAACACGAAGACTTACTGCATCCGAAGAAAAAATCAGATGACCTGAAGTTTCGATTGATGGAAGGGGGCAATGTAACGGTTCAGGCTGGCTGGTTAATACAAAAAAAATTCAAGCTCAATCACACGACAATAGGTCGAGGGATTAAGCTAATCCCCTAGCTACGTTAGACGCGAAAATGGAGGGGATAAACGCAATATAAGGAATCGTCTGCCAGCAGCGGCAGCGATTCACGGTATAGCACCTGATCGACTCATTATTAAATTTCTCTTGGAGCGATTCACGGTAAAGCACCTGATCGACTCACTTGCTGTCTAATTTATCTAACATAACTTCACTTGTCTAAAGGTATTGAAGCGTCAGAGTCAGTACCTACATAAATTCATTTATTCGAGTCAGAAGATATAGAGTCACATTTAATTAGAAACGCAATGGAATAGTAACGAGATAGAATCAAAGACTAGACAAATTATAGCAATTTGATCATAGAAAAGAAAAAGCATATAATTTAAAAGCAAAGCGCTTTAAACTTATTTCAAAGATATCAATTAGTATTGTGTCGCTCGAACATACTGAACAGAAAACGCTAAGATAGCTAATACTCAATAACACAAAGGTTTAAAGGCCAACATAGAATAAGAATAGATTTAAGGATCACTGTCAACACTTGATTTATTTTCTTTATTTTGTAACTTTCTGGTAAATTCGTATTATTAAATCAGATAATCTAAGATTAACCCAGATTCTGTTCATTTGAGATTTCGTCTGACCTAATTAACTGCCAACAAGCCAATTATTAGGGAACAGATTAGGGAGCGCATTGCATAGTGCGGACGGCATTGGTTTACCCGTGTCCGAGGGCCAAGCTGCAATCCCGAATCTGGCAGACAGTCTTGGAATCATCGCATTCCCGGATCTGAGGTAGCGATTCAAAAAGATAGGGATAACAGGCACGACAGGCTTGGTTCGCCCGGCTCTGTGGAGGGAAGGCGGCCTTGGGAAGTTTACCCCGGGTCCGTAGTCTAGAGACGGCATTGGTTTTTCCCGTGTCCGTATAGCAGCTAATAAAACTCACAACACGCTAGGTGGCTTTGAATGGCAGACCCATTATTTCCCCACCAACAAACATTCTTAAAAGAGGAGTCCCAAAATCACTAATATTCAAAATCACTAACTAAAAGCAATTATTAGACAAAGAACTCACGCGGACGTCGGCATTGGCTAATTCTTTAACCCGCCAATACCGCGGCACGTTACAATACGATGATCACGATTGAATCTTTGATCATGTATACAGGTATGTATAATGGCACGGGACTCTACCGAGTCTCTTGATTACCCCTGAATTTTTCCGATGTAACTTTTTTGTTTCACGAGTGGGAACCCCCTACCCTGTCCTAAAAATGAAACGAACGATTTTTTGCACGTACCGAATAGTCGAAAACTTTCGCAACATGTCGAAAGACTTGCAGCTTTTTTCGAATGAATTCCTAACAAATATTTCTGTCGATAATAATGAAACTTGTTAAAAGTTTAATTATTTTTTGAACAGCGCCGCGACGCTTTGACGATCTTTATAATAACTGCAGAAATTTATTATTACTATCTAACGTCTGCAGAGAGCTGCAAGACCCTCGGCCCGTATACCATAGCCCATCAAGTTGTGGCGGTTATAACCTTGGCGAGAAGCCCTCCGCAGCGATAAACGGACGTCAACGACTATACGGGGGGCATGGGCATGGCGTTGATCGGAACTGGCGAAGCTAGATCACTGCTATGGGTATAGGGGCAGGAGGAAAGAGGAAAGAGGAGAGAGGATGGGAAAGGAGAAGGTAGAGGGTAGAGGGTCGGAAATGCCACGCAGTCGTGCGATCCCTTGGGACTCGTGACCGTCCCTCGAGACGGGAGACTGGCTTCGTTCCAGAACCCAACCCCGACCTCAACCTCCGCCTCACAACCCCACGTCCACGTCTACGTCTACGTCCACATCCACCCTGCGGGCGCGAAGCTACAGCTACAGCAACGGTGTCGTCTCAGACGTACGAAAGCGGAGAACGGAGGATTGAGGAAGGAAGGAAGGAAGGAAGGAAGAAAGGTAGGTATATTGCTGCGTCGGGGACCAGGGATCTGCGTGGGTCGCATTGAGGCGAGTCTCTACGCTCGGTGGATGAGAATAGTACCAGCGATCCTGGCGGGAGATGGACAGATAGATGGATAGTGAATGCGGGATGGAAAGAGACGGGGAAAGGAGCGAGAACGAAAGCGAGAGGCAAACGTACCGTACCGTACCGTACCGTACCGTACCTATCCACCTACCTACCTACCTACATACAAGCAACGACGCAAGAGCAAGGATTGTAATATAAGGGGGAGCGCGCGGATTACGTGGCACGACCGAGTGGGCCCTCGACGTTCTCGCAGGCATGCAGGCAACCGCCGTTGGGTTTTACGGATAAGGATGAGGACGGTATATATGGGAGGGGGAAAGAGCGTGCCAATCCGATCGATATCGGTTTCGCCTTTCGTGCGTGCCGCAAGGGATCCGCGAAGATCGATACCTGGGGTTGAAACGTATTTGCAACGATGATCGGAACCGCCGCGGATTTTCTAGAGAAGAGAGAAAAAAAAAGGAGAGAAGAGGAGAAAAGAAGGAGTCTATAACCGCCTACTTCGAGTCGGGGCCGAGTTACCGAGTTGCAGATGACCGCTGACGCGACGGAATTTTATTTATTCTTTCCACAAGATGGGGACGGAAGACCTTAATCTTCGAAGAGACGGTCTCGACTGTAATTACAATACGATATTATTACCAAGAGGGAAAGAATATGCCAGAAAATCGATAATTAATATTCAAAAATGAATACATATTACCTGTTTTTGTCCTTCACATGCATGTTTAGGTATATAATTTTTTAATTAGTTAAGGGAACCGGTACAGCTTGGTTTTGGCAATTCGGGGTACTCCAAAATGCATTTATTTGTCAGCCAAAGTTTATTTCACATCAAAAAAAAATTTCTTCGAAAACCTTTGTCGTAAGGTTTTAGGCACATCGTTGTTCCGATTAAGGTCGTTGAGGGATCATTTCGTTTAGAAAAGAAATCCTCATCATGTGAACGAGGGAATTTTTTTACAATTTCGTGTTGGCTAAGTTATTTGCCAATTAGTGGCCTGAATATTGGAAATTTTGGATAATTGACCGTAACTTTTTACATGAATTTTTTTTTCACCAATCCCTAAGTTCATAAGATGTGGAATTGCTGTCTGAAGAAAGCAAGACCTTGAGAGGTTGAATTGGACCAACGATGTGCCTGAAACCTTACGACAAAGTTTTTCGAAGAAAATTTTTTTTTGATGTGAAATAAGCTTTGGTTGAAAAATAAATAAATTTTGGAGTACTCCAAATTTCTCAAACCAAGCTGTACTGGTCCCCTTAATGAGAGCACATCTTGCTTGTTTTCTATTGTACCGATTGGGCAAAATCTATCAGTTTATTCGTTTAACACAAATTAGGTTTTTTCAATATTCATTATTCTTCGATTTGACCACTACAGGTTAACGATCATTATAGTCCATGCTTCGAATCAGGTGAAAATTTATATACTATGTGTGACGTGGTCGGTTAATTGTGGAGTGTAATAACAAAAAAAACGTATTTTTTATAACCGTTAGTAGTTTCGCGGCGCGGTTTCTGCGAAGAAAATTGAAATGCATGGCAAATTGAGAAGCTTAGAAATTCGTGACTCGGAATCGCGATAATTCGCATGAGATATGTTCAAACTTCATAGGGAATACTTTTCGGAACAATTATAGAATCACATGTCGAAAATTGATTCAACTCGAACAAGTCATACGGGTGGAGGAGATCCTTAATTGGTATCCGGGGTCCGATTGAGGCCAATGGCATTGTTCATCAACGGCGAAAAAACTCATAAAAAAAAAAAAAAAAAAAAAAAAAAAAAAACGAGTAGGTAAATCGGCTGACCACGATGGGCCAGACCTAAAACTTTCCGCCCAAATCTTTCAAGGAAACAAAAAGAACACATGCATGCAGATTTCCTAAAATAATTATCGGTAGGCAATTTTCAGATGAGAGGGCTTAAAGAAAATCTGTTCTTGGTTTCGTGATCAACGGTCCGGAAAACCTTGTGATACCAATTTTCATTGTAATCCGTCGATCCTTTCTCGAGATATCGTCGATTAAATTATTTTTTTCAAAATTTTGTTCTGCGAATATCTCAAAAACTACTGGACCGATCAAATCCAGAATCTGATCAGTTCTAAGTTCGGAGAATCCGCGTCGATTGATACCGAATTCATCAAAATCCGATCACTTGTTCTCGAGATATCGTCGGATAAAAAAACTGATCACATACATACATACATACATACACACACCCAGACGTCCATCTGAAAATGGTCGGAGGTGATTCTCTTGACCTTAAAACGTGGAGATCTGGTGAAAACTCAACTTTTCATTTTCGGGGTAATTACAATAACTTCCCTCTTGCTAAAGCGGGAAGTTGAAAATCTGAAGCGAAATAGACTCTGTCGATTCATTACCGAATAGGTAAGATATGCTTCTCAATTTCACTAAAGTTTTGAAATCAAAATTTTTTTACGTGGGAATCGAATTCGCTCAGATAGAACCACAATTTCTGTCCTTGCCCTATACACGTATCCATGTAACATACATACGGATTGTAACTCAATTAAGGTTGCACTCGTCGACGACATACTTGTGACAATTATACTCATATATCTAACGTCACGCGGTTTTTTCCTTACCTTATCAAGAAATCAAGAACCTACGTTCTATAGATAAAAGTCGACGAAGATCGACCAGTTTTGAAAATCGGACCACGCGATTTCATGTATAACAAACGGAAGGGAAATTGAATACGCTGTTTTTGAATTTTGGAAGCTTCGGAAAGACTAGATTTTGTTTCTTACTTTTGTGTTCTATCTTCGCACACCTTACCGTATATTCTAAACGAAGCCTTGGACCAGGGAAAAATCGAAACTTCAATTCATAATTTCGGAACAACAATTCTACAAAAGTTGTGATAGTTTCTCAATGTTAAGTAACGTTCAGCTACGAAAAGATCTTTTCTTCTAATTGCAATTCTTCGAATACCTGAAGATGACACGTCTTGATGAACAGCGTCTAAAATTTTGTTGCAAGTTTTAACTGTAACTGAAAATTTGTGTGATGAATGAATTTTTGAATATCAAGAGATACGCGATCGATAATATATAACCAAAGATGGTCCGGCACTGACATCGAAGCAATCGGCGAATGCCATGCCATGCCATGCCGTAGCAAGAACGTGCGGCCTTCGCGACGCAGATACACCTACACAAGTACAGTAGAGCGCGTGAGCCCCACGAGACAAAGGAGGATATCGGGGGCGGCCGGAGTTGTGAGCTGGGAGCTGCGGGGGGTACGGGGGGCGCCAGGAAAGGCAAAGAGGAGCAGTTCGCGTCGCTGGCACTCAGTCACTCAGCCTCCTCCCGCTATCTATAGAAGGATACCCTTCAACTCTCGCGGTTGGCACTCGTTGCGCGTTCTCTTTCTCTTTCTCTTTCTCTTTCTCTCTTTCTCCCTTTCTCCCTTTCCCATGTCTTTCTCTCCCTGTTCCCGTCTCTTTCTAACTCCGATCTCTCTCTCTCTCTCTCTCTGGCTCTCAGTTCGCCCGTACCGCCCTCTCCGTGTTTCCGCGGCCCATTCCAACCACCCCGTTCCGTGCCGTGTCCCGCAGGCCATGTCCCTACCTACGACACCGACTTACTTTTGTCCATATCGCTTATCTTTCCACCTCTTAACCGGTTGCGGTCAGAGCATAATAAAAAAAACTGTATCTCTGATTAGATGTAGAAATTTATCACGGTTCCCACGACACCCTGACCGACGGTTTAACTACTTCCGTTATATTTTAAACAGAATTTTCACGTCCTTTATAAAGGACAATTGTTTTACTGGTCGAAGACGGCCCTCATCCCCTTTGGTGGCACGCTCCGCGGCACGCCCGGTCGTCTCTGTTATACTGCCAGCAGCAACCCACCCTCATCCCTCGGGCTCCCTCATACCCACGTTACTCCAGCGTTCACCCTAACCCACACCACACCACCCCTCGACGGACCCAACCCCCAGGACAACCCAGCGAGCCGCTCGTTAACCTGCTAGCGCTTCTAACCACCGGTGCAGGGCCGCTTTCATATTTACATATCAATATTCTACCACTCGACGGCGCGACCTCTCTTCGATACATATCGTAGATATCTATAAACCCAGGCGGAGAAATCATCAGCCGAAACTCCAGCACGTGTCTCGATTAGCTTGTACAAGCCGATATGTCAAACGAGTATTGGAGAGGGTAGTTATTAGAAGATCGGGTCTATCGTGGTATCGGAAACTTTGGGTTTAGAGTTTTTGAGTTCGAAACTCTGTTAGGCCTTCTTTTCTGAGCTCGAATTACCGGTTTTCGGACACAAATTTTCGGTACATGTGCCGATAAATATCTCGGCTTTTTGCAAGCCACCACTTTGCCTGCAAGTATCGCGTTTCACGGTTACTTGTTACCGAGTCTCCGACACCTGGGAGAGTAGGTAGGTATGTATCTACCTATATACCGATGGTGCGTCGTCAAGGAAGCATTACAGCCTCCATTCACCCTCACCCGATTCTCCAGCGACCATTACGGAAACAATATAACGTCGCATCTGCAGACACGACCCTCCCTTAGCCTCGCTCCGTCCCTTAGCCAACGTTGCCTTTAGTCTTCCTACGTACCACTCGCTTCATATTTACGTAGCTATACAATGTACACTGCCTTATAGATCCTGGATATAGGTAGGTACAACCTTTTTCATACTAAAAGACACGATATACGAGGCTTGAGACTTCATTTAACGTATTAAACAACTGTGACTATACCGAGTCAAATATAGTCTACCGATACACGCACACGTACTATACACCTATATCGAAAAAATTAGGGGTAAAATTGCAACCGCGAAAAGGTGATTTAGCATTCGTCACGCGGCTGCGTCCCTGGCGACGTCGTTACGAGGGCGTCGCGTTTAGAGGCGTCGGTGGTGGCGGTGGCAGGTGGAAGTGGGGTGGGATTTGAGGGAGGATGGTATGAGGAGGGTGGAATAGCGAACACACGGGTAGCGTTGGCGTTGAGTTCGTCGAGGTTCGGTGTGGCTCGGGGCTGCTCGGTGGCCGAGGGTTATACTCGGAGCTTCGCGAGGGGGCAGGGGGTTGGGGGTTGAGGGTTGGGGATTGGGGGCCAGGGTAGGTGGTAGGTAATCACCCGGCGGCTGGCGTTATAGCGTCGTTACGCCGCAGCGCCGCTATCGTCTACCCCAAACTCCCCGGTTGCCCCGTAGATCCCTCGGGTCTACCGCCCGACCGAACCCAACCCCCAACCTCCAACCCCCGACTCCAACGCCTCCGTCGTTTCGCCCATCCCCTGGGCCTCCGACGCGAGACGCCGTCAGCGACGCGCCCCGCTTACCTACGCTGCCTCCTAGCTCCTGCACCAGCAGCTCAACCGACGTTGTAGGGTACATACATACATATATAAAGGTATATAGGTATACTAGGTATGGGTATAGAATTCCCACAACACTCTTCACCCATGCAAACGCGGTACGAACGTGTAGACCCCGATGGCTTTAATTATTTCATATCGTCGTGCAACGCGGATCACCGCACGGACCGGCAAAGGCTAACAACGTTGGATAAGTTTTAGTCACGGACTTAGGTGAAGGTAGATGAGGTGAGGCAAGGTTATAGATGTCAGAGGTGATAATTAGGGTGAGAAGTTGTCATTCTACGGATGTCTTATTTCGTTCCGTATATAAAAAACAAGTTTACGGATCTGGTTTGACACGCAGAGTGACCTTTTTTTTAATTGTCTCAGATTCATATCGATCGGATGCGGAACACTAATTGGTCTCTGCATCCGATGGACCGTTTTTGACTTTCGGAGGGACTTAGAAACTACTTTTGGTGAAACAGGAAGTGCTACACGTTACTTTACGATTTTTGAAGATCAGTTTTCCGGAACATTGCTTCATCGAGCATATCGGAGTCTCAAGATCTTTTGAATCACATCAACGATTATATACTCGTAATGAATAAATGACATAATCACAGAGATTCAGACTAACTAAATAACAATAACGCTTTGTTTATGGATTCCTGTGTTGTTCTTAAGTTATGTCAAGGAATTGTGTGCCAGTTCACACCGTTGAAGTACTCTCCAAAACGCGTTAGTGAACAATATACTGCACTCACTCGACTAAAAAGTTAAGAAGAACAAAGAAGCTCTACTTATATACCGCAACATTTCAAAAAAATATATATCCACTGCAACATATCCCCTTAATTTTACTGCAAAGCGATTTGTGTTGCAGTATGTGTATGTATGTATGTACATATGCAGCGAATTGCAGCTGCAGTAGATAGAATTAGCAATTAGCAATTAGGATTCGGATATTGTTATACATATATGTAACCTGCAGATATCGATTTGTCTGTAATTATTTCATCAGTTTTTTCAAGTTTTTGTTGTTCTTTTTTAACTTCCCGCTATGAAAGTTGAAAATTTTCAAAAAAAGGTAAGTGATTGGTTTCGGTCCGATTTTCGAAAATCGAGTTTTCGTCAGATCTCGACGTTTTGGATCCTAGGAATCTGTTCTGACTATTTTTGGATGGACGTTCGTATGTGAACAAACTTTTATCGTACGATATCTTTAGAACGAATCGACCGATTGAAATGGTTCTTGCGGCGATCGAAAGGGTTTATCAAGACTTAGATCTGATTAGATTTTGGAGTCGATCGGTCGAGTAGTTTCAAAGTTATTCGAAAAATAAAAATTGAAAAAAAAATAAATTTCATGTTTTTAGAGCATAACTCCTAAACCGTTCGTGCGATTAGTCCCAAAACTTAATCAGATTCAAGTCTTGAATAGCCTTTCCGATCGCCGCAAGATTCATCAAAATCGAACGATTAGTTTAAAAGATATTGCATGACGAAAATTTCTTTTTTTGATAGACGTGAGTTGATTTTGAATCGCTCAATGTAGAATCTGTCAAATTGTTTCAAAACTATTAAGAATTTCGTACATAAACATACAGACCGATCGATATCTTCTAACACTAAAGATAACTCCCTAAAAGCTAGAAATATTGACATTAGACAAAAACTCGATTTTTGAAAATCAGACGGAAAAAAATTTGTATATGGAAAATTAACTATACTTCTAACCTTCTTCAATGTATTATAAACACAATGGTATCAATTTATTGTAACGTATTTACCACATAGCGGGAAGTTTTGGGGTTGGCCCACAGGTCAACCGGTTTCCAGAATTTTTTCTAAACTAATCATCAGTAAGTATATATTTACACAGTTTTATATACGTCTAATTATATATAATTATATTCTATAACGATATATGTATGCATCGAACTCTTTTACGAGTGCACGCATGATGATCGTGGAACATATGGAGCGAAACGATCCCATTTAACGATAAGCAGTTCGCTTTTCCGCGTACCCATAGCTCGGGATGGACATATATACATATACCATATGAATACCATGTACAGGTATAGTGTGAGTGGTACTAGAAACACCTTCCTCCAGGTTTCGAGTCGATACCGAACTACCCACGTATCGAAAAATAAAAGCTGTATAAGGAACTGTTACGATGAGCTCGGCTATTTCCTTCGCGGAAATAACCCGCAGCTTTAATTCAGGCATCCTCACATCGAAAGTGTACTTTATCGTGTGTACTAAATATGTACCCATATTCGTATACTGTAGACGCATTTTTAGCTCGCAAAAATAGCCACTGATTGCCCAAAAACGGGCATACCGTTATGGCGTGGTCGAAAGTCGTGAAATTTTTCGTTGAGTTGGGTTAGATAAAGTCCGGAAACGAATTGGATGGAATTTAAAGGTAGCTCAATCATCAGCAAATTTTTATCCGTGGATAATTTTCTGCAATTATCGATTAGCATCACTTAAATGTATAAGGTTCCGAATTTTTAAACAATTTCGAACGGTCAAAATCGCGAATTGAATCGAAATTTCTGCATTTTTATCGCTCAGAACTTGTGAAATTCGAAAATTCGACCGTGGCCCCCTGTAAACTATGACCGCATCGCTACGATCGCAATCCGTTTCGCATAATTGATCAGAACTAAAAACACTAAATGGATAACCCTGAATTTGAACAAAAAACTAAAACAAAAGTGCCTAAATTTTCCGCGTTATACACAATCATTCTTCGCAAAATCCGTTTTGAAAAACGAAAAAACAAAAAAGGAGGAAATTCTAGGCTTTCAGGTCATTTTTGCATCCCCCCCTAATTCGCGTCGGTATATCTGTGCCTGCCTAATTATACCCCACGCTTGACTCGGGGTCCGCTTTGCGATGCTTCTGCAAGCCTCCCCTACAGTAGGTACCTATACCTACTACTCTAGATAGGTACGAACGGCAGACGCCTACTCGCCATCTCCCCGGCAATAAATAGTTGTCCCGTTGCCCCGCGTCGGCGATAATGAATTAATTACTCGGAGTCGGTGAAGGGTGCGAGTGCGTCAGGACTACGGCTATAGTACCGGAGTTTGGGGGTTGGAGGTTGGAGTCGGGGTGTTTTCTGGGCCATTTACCACCCCCTGCTCGGGGGTTCTCCCTGCGGACGGTGTCGGCCGGGCAGGACAGCCTTTAACCCAACCCGACCCAACCCAAACCGGGTCTCGCTCCGTCCCTTAGCGGCCCTCGTGCCCTCCCACGCGTACATGCCGATGTCCCATCCCCCGTCGAGCCTCTTTCCACTTTTGGCGAGAAGCTGCAACCCTCGTTCAGAATTTTCCCTTCCTTTTCACCCGTAGCCTGAAGCTTGTGTAATCAGCCTTGGCGATAAGGAGTCCTTGAGCTTTCGCCTCTCAGTTGTTAGAGAGTTTGATATAGTGATGAGGTCTGGTTCCTAGCTTCCGGGTATCGGAGGGGTTTGGCAATTTTTACTGTACATAGAACGACCGTGTGTGAGAAGAAGTGGGAAGCGAGGAGTCTCGCGGATATTTTTTGTATCTTTTTTTTTCAGAGGCGTCAAATCGTACGGAAACAAGACTCGGCTTGGGGCGAATGAGTTTAAAAGTGGCGTCCGGACGCCGGGGATTTTCTCGATCCATCATGGCTCGGTTAATAACTGATCGCATCTGCCAGTTGCACCCTAGACCCTGTTTTCATTTCTCTCTTTCTCTCTTTCTCTCTTTCTCGTCTCATAGTCGAACTGGGCACAGGCCAATACCGAAAACGCCAAAAGTAACGCCGTAAGCTCGAAGCTTGCACCAACCCTGATGTTATGGTAAAAAGCTGCCCCCCGTTGTAGTATCCACTTGTATGGTCACCCTAAAATCCTATATGGGCACCGCCTGTACCCGAACGAGGCATTATATGGTAGGCATATTATAGGTACAGAATTGTAGGGAGGAAGAGAGTGGCGCTCGTCGTGGCCCCCTCTGCAGCCAGCAGTATCTAACCACGGGCGCATATTTTAATTACGAGGTAAAGTGCAGCGTACACGGGACTTGAAAGGGGGCGAAAGCTAGGCAGAGCTTGCGATATGGGACACAAGGGACGAGAGAGGCGAGGGCGAGGGTTTTGGATATCGTCAATTATCTGATGCGACTATTATGTACCTTTAAGTATGTAGGTATACCTATGCCTGTAATGTATGTGAGGTGTTCCACCCCGTTTCGAACGATCGAAAAGTTTTGGAATTTCTCGAATCCCAAAGATACCAATTTTTATCAAAAATACACAAAAATATCTTTTTTCGATCAATATGTCACGTTAGATTTGCCTAAAAAATTTACAGAAAATACTCTCAAGTGTTTAGAGCAGCCATATATGTTTTTTAAGAGGGTTGGCTGAATCGTTTGGAAGCTATGCTTTATTAATTCTTTTTTATTTTCGAAAAATATAAAGATTAAAAGAATTAATAAAGCGTAGCTTCCAAACGATTCAGCCAACCATCTTATAAAAAATATATAGTTTCTGTAAACACTTGAGAGTATTTTCTGTAAATTTTTGAGGCAAATCGAAAGTGAGATATTGGTTGATAAAAAATATTTTTGTGTATTTTTGATAAAAATTGGTATTTTTGGGATTCGAGAAATTCCCAAAAAAATTTTTTTTCAAAAAGTTGACTCAAAACTGCATCTTTTTGTCTTACAAATTTTCTTGTATGATCTTATACTTTTGAGATACGGAGGTTCGTAGAAAAAAGTTGGAATTTGGAAAAACTCAAAAAATACGATCCAAAAATTCTGAAAAAATTCACATAAATTCTTTCGATATATTTGTGTAATGAGACAAAATTATGATTTTCACATGTATATGTCTGTACGTGGAAATGTCCGAGGGATCGAAATTTCTATTCTTCTGTCGTTTATTAACTCGTTTATTTTTCCTTTTCTCCTTTTTTGTTTGTCTTCAACGAATGTGCTCCGTCCGCAGAGACTGGCTCGAAGATTAGTGTGAAGAGACCTAGCAAGGGTCGTGGCAAGGATCAGGGACCCACGTGAGCTACAGGACTACCAGGACTGTTGATATAACAATAAGAATGAGTGAACCCTGCAGCCGTTGCTCTTCCGTCTTGTTCAATTAAATGCGAATGCCTTGAGGAAGCGACTTTGGGAGTATCGTAGGGCTCTACGTATGTCCGCTAGCACTTTTCTTTTTCTAAATATATACGTAGATGGATGAATTCATGAAGAATGAACATACGTGTGCGGAAATGAGATTAGAAAAAATCTTTACTATGTGAAAATTATGATTTCCTCATTCCCAAACGCGGCCTTCTATTCCATAACTTGAGAACTTGTAAATCACAGATCGTATGCCGTTGATTATTTTATGTGTATTTGTGTATAGCGAACTTTCGTGCTTGTACATAAAATATCGTACAAAAAGGATATAAAATGTATAGAATTTCGTTTGGTTAGAATTTTGTTCTGCAAAGTTTTCGAAAAAAAAACTGACCGTAAAAAAACATAAAGGAAAAGAAGAAATATCGCCGTTTGTTAGAGGCAATTTCAGAATCGTTGAACCCTTCTACGTTTTTTAATTGCAAGGTATTATGAAAGTGAAAAATAAATAGTTTACTCTATAGAAAGTTTTGACCGTATAGCCCAAATTCTGCAATTTTCAAATAGTCGGACTCACGATAACAGAAAAGTTTTTGGAAGACCATGTACAGAAAAGGGTTAGGTGGAGAGATGAGTCAAAGTAGAAAGCCCGGGTCGATCAAGTCCATAAATTTAAAAGTTCAGAACGGTCAAAATTCCGAATTCATTCGAGACAGTTTCAAATTCTCAGAAACCTTGAAGTCCAGAATATTAGAATTCGGGAAGATCGGAATGCTGCAGACAGCTAAAATCTCTGGAAATCCGAAACTCCGAAAGTCCAAGAATCCGAAAATTTAATCGAGGGGCCTTTCCGATCCTCAGCTTTCGGAATTTCGAACCTCTCGTATTTTTCGATTTGAAGTTTTTTAAATCGACATGCAGATGATCGGGGATATCCTCTTTCCAAAAACTGTGAATCGGTAATATCAAGATTCGGAATTCTGACCATTCCGGACTTGAACCTGGCCCCAAAACTGTGAATCAAGTATCAGGGTATCGCTAAATATATTCGCGGATCTTAACTTGTCTTAAAACTTGCATACCTGTGGAATCTACCCGCTGAAATACGCAACAAGCATCAATATTTATAAACACGCTTATAAATGAGAAGGACAGAATGCATATGGTATAAATATAGCAAAAACTCGCGCGTAGGCAAGATGCAGCGTTCGATTTTATATTTCCGAGCTGTCGCCTACAGTTTACGAGTAAGGAGATCGTGGGTCACTATTGCCTGCCTGCAGGGCTATGGTGGGAACAAGGTGGACGGGGCTGGAAGGCGGTTATTAATAACGCCGCGATAAACCCGGGGTTAAGCCCCGCGGGGGATGACGGCCTTCGGCAAAAACCGAGATACCCCCCCTCCTCCTCTTCCGTCTCCGCTTCCCTGCCTTCAAACCCACGCCGTTTCCCACTCGCCCTCGCTTTTCCCCGACCTCTTCGCCCCCCCCCCCCCCCCCCCCTCCCCCTCACCGAACCCACACCGACCGTGTCTTTCGCACGAGACGCGAACGAGGAGTTCGAATCGAAGGAAGACCTTTATCGGAACGATTTCGCGCCGAGTGGAAGGTCGTAAATAATTCTTGGCAAGTCGGAGCGCCGCGTCACGCAGCGCACTACTTTCGCGTATTATTATGAACCACGCCTTAAGGAAAAATATCGGTACGACTCTGATTGCAAGTCGCAAATTATTTCGACGATCATAACGATTTATATAGCTTCAAAATTTTCACAGTGATATCTCGCGTCAACCACCCTCAGCCTCCGTCCTGCAACTATTCAATTTACCTCAAACGTAACCGAGCTCGCACCCCCACGGCTCTTCGACTTAATTACCTTCCTACAGTTCTCGCTCTACCCTACGCATCGCTCCGCGGAAAGACCTGCACCATCCCTCAAATTTTGTTAGAATCGGCAATAAATTTCCGATGGGGTTCGAAACCCGTTCATTTTTGTATAATGACAAGTTTAATGATAGAAGATAATATATCAAGATAGTTTCAGATATTTGTTGAGTTTTTTTGTTTTTTTTTATTTTTAGGTTAATTTGTGTGTGTTCGAAATTTTCATAGAGCGTTGCAAAGGCTTCGCCCGATCGCCTGCAGTGCGAAAATAAAGGTTGGGAGGTCGAGGCGGGCGAGGGGGTCAACGATAATTCAAATTTTTGGTGGAGAACCGCGGCGTGACTCGAGCCTCTACTGATTCACGGCCGGCTGGCAAGCCGCCCGCACGCAGCTCGCTCGCTCGCGTAATAGCCTCGGCGAGGACCCTCGGCCCTCCCGTCTCGCGCCTCGCTCCTCTTGCCGCAGCTACCCTCGGCCTGGTCGGTCGTCCCCTCGACGCAGCCGGTGCCGACGTGATCCCCGGCAAAACGCGAGGAGCGAGGGAACGAGGAATGAGGCGCGCGGCGCGGCGCTACGCTGCTCCAGAGCCGGAGGCGCGCGATAAACGAGCGCACTGCGCTCACTCGCCCCGTATAACGCACCTACACTAACTCCTATCTACGTGCCGCGGCCGCCGCGTACCTACCAGTTGGGACCTGTATAATACGCGCGCACCCACGACATGCTCGCTTGCGTGCGTACCTACAATACCGTACAAAAGTTTTCGGCACTCGAAACCGCATACGAAAGTTTCGAGTATCGTCGTTGCATAAGAATGGCAACTGATTCAATACCCAACCGCATAACTGCACGACTATCTCTTATCGAATGTATTTTTACAGTTTATATGCATTCGAGGTACGAAAGATCATTTGTCTTGTCTTCAGACGAAGAAAGAAAGATTTCTGATCGCTACATGTGAGTCTGATTAATTGATAACCAGACGATTATTTTTGAATGCGAATCGACGAATCTTTAGTTGTAGTAAGTGACCACCTTCATGTAAAAATGGAGATATAAAACTTTTGCGGTATACTGTACTGCGAGGCACGTGCACACACGAATTGACGGTTCCCAGCGCGAGAGGCCGAACGCCCGGAGCCGCTGTTATTTATCACACGCGCGGTTTGCCGATCGCGCGTCCCCGTCGTCGTCTCTTCTACCGCTTCGCTCGCTCCTAGAAGCTCCTTTTCGTCGCGACGTGGCGCGGCGCAACGTAACGTAACGTAACGTAACGTTAACGCAACGTATCGCAGCGCGGCGTTCCACTCCCAGAGCGACGGCTCGCCCCGAGGCGAAAGGAGATTCGGGGGGGAAGGGAGACTCGTTAGAGGCGAGTGCCGGCTACCTATACTCCTGTATTGCTGTATCGCATGAATGTACGTAGCGCGTCTATACACGATATACTTTTCCGTGTGTGCGTGGCTCCTTCGCGCGGCGCGCAGGATCGTCGATCGTCGAAGAGTTGCGTGAAGCGTATAGCGGTCGTGTTGGTTTGAAAATGTATATACCTGTATATCATATACCTTGCACTGTACGTATATATGTATATGTGTGTGTATAAGATCCGCGGAGCATCGTCATTACGCGCTCACCTTCGGTGAACCTTTTCCCAGCCCTTTGTCAGCGTCGTCGCCGATCTTCGACGGTACAGTATAATAGTTCGACGAAATTCTTAACGAAGTTGCGGAACGCGAGAGCGTTTATTATGTCTGTTAATAGGCAGGGCGCAGTACGGACGACTGGAGTAAGCATCGCGATGTACAGAAAATTTTTATACGTGTGTATAGACGCGGGAATTTACATTGTCGAAGGTTATTATTCAACTCTCGAATATCACTGAGGTTTGAAATTCAATAAAATGAAGAAACTGCACCCTCTTATCGCACATCTGTAGCCGGAAATGATGAACTGCGGTTTTTTTTCATGAAACAAAATGATTCCATATGATTCTCCAGTTTTGAATAACGATCAGTGCGATTAAGGAATCTCATGCAATAAAACCAATTCATCGAAATTCATACTAACCACATATTTTTATTGCGAAGATTACACTAAAGGTTCATTCCAGTGCTTTTCGAACATGATTAGGTCTTAGGTATGTTACGATTCTCGTGAATCACCCTTCAGAATAATCGAATAAGCGCAAAAGGTCTCGATGTCTCCTAATTATTGCATCGAAATTCTCGATTGATAGAGCCAAAAATCGGTTCATTTCGAGTGACATTTCAGAGTAGAGTCCGTCTCGTACAAAACAACATAATTTCGCGGAGTATGAAACAACGTTATTCTTCTTCTCATTGTCAGTGTGTATCGTGGAACGGTACGATCAAAGACGCACACTGAAAGAAGAAAAAAAAAGGAACAAAACCAAAAACCAAGAGAAAGAAAGTACAAAGAGAAACGTAAGGGAAGTGCAGGTATAGGGGCGGTGAATGGGGTTGGTTATATTGGCACCGCAACGATAAGGTATATATATGGATTCGAGGCATTAGCTGCGTAAATCACCTTTGTTCGTTTGGCCCTGTATACCTTACCTTACGTACCTGGCTTATACCTACGGAGTTCTGCAGTATTCGAAAGCAATTCGCTAAAGGAAAGGTCCTAGGGGCGTCGCGAACTTCTCAGGACCCTCGCCGCTCGGTTCTTAGTGTCTCGCGTAGCTGGAGGGCAAAGGGGAGATCGAAGGGGGAGAAAGAGAAAGACAGAGAGAGAAGAAAGAGAGAGAGAGAGAGGCGTGATGGTTGGTGATTGGAATTAACGACTTGGAGACCGTATTGATCATTCGGTCGCCTCCACGCCGTTTTTATCCCTCTCTGTCCCCCTCTGCACTGTCTCCCTTTCCCGATTCGCCCCCGCGACTTTTCCCCCCTAATTCTCACTCGCTCTAACACTGCAGCCGCACTCCTTCATCTCGTCGAACCCCCTTTTACTCCCGCTTCGAAACATTACGATTTTCATACTATAGATCATGTCCAGCTCCTGTCTTCAACCGAATTGCTACAGTTTGGCTCAGGTCCCTAACGGCCTAACGCTAACCGATTTTCTGCGGATCGATCCCACCCCGCGTTTACGGTACCCATCTCTTTTCCTCCTCCGCCCCATCGCCATCTCCATCTCCATCTCCATCCCCTGCCTTCGCATCCTTCCTTCCTCATACTACTAAGAAGTCGTCCTCTCGCGAGCACGATTCGTCATTCGACCTTCGTCGTTCGTTTTCCGGCCAACGGGAAAAGGCCCTGAGCGCCCTAAGGAAATCCAGGGAAAAACTCAGCAGAGCGAGAAAGCTGGAGTTGGTGATCGACGAACCCCTGATGCCAGGGGGAAGAGGAGGATAAGAGCCGCCATTATCGGGGTGTCGGGTGCGGGGGCACTTAGCCTTCGTATCTCGGCTTCAGGGTGGCCGGTCAGTTTCTGATAAGGTTGAGTCCTGAGATCCATCATCGTCACGAAGATGCCTGACCGCGTCGAAATATGGTCTCGAGATTTCGCCGTTCTTTTATTTATCTGCCTCACGGTTCCTTTCGACATTAATTCGAACTATTCGTTTCTTTCTCTCCACTTCATGTCGCAATAAAACTATTGACTATCAATCAACAAATGGTCTAAAATTTTTGTCGGTTTTTCTCCAACGTTTCATCAAATGCGACGAAAATTATTGTCCGCATAGACGTGAAACGGCCAGATAAACGTATAGAGCTATATCTGCCGGGCAGACCTGCATCTTCACGGACTTAGACTAAGCTTTACGAGGTCCGTTAATCTGACCCGGAGCTGGAAGGACCGGGTCTCTTATCTTAGCGTCGGTTTGTCCACGCGAAGCGGACATTTTTCAAGCTAACCTTTCGCGAAGGTACGATGGCGACTATTAGGTGCCTTGTGCATTTTGCTCTTCGCAATATAGCTAGGCGGGTAAAGAGAGATATATAGATACGAGATGTGCGCGCGCGCGAATAACCGAAACCCCCCCAAGGCGCAGATTACATCGCGGGTGCGGATGACGCGGTATTGCGGTTTACCGCGACCCGGGTGTCGTCGTTACGCGAGGGGATGCGAAAGGTGTTGACGCCGAGATCCACCGACGACGACAACCACGACGACAACGAACCTGAGGCAAGATCGAGATAATAACTCCGCTGTGGAAGCCAGCAATTTCTTCTCGCCTTACTCGGGAGGACAACCAAACCAACGAACAATAGTCAGAGGCCGCTGCATCCTCCGAGGCATGAAGTGCCCCAGTCTAGAAAACTCACTGTGGAGAATAGACTCCGTCCGTCACGGCTGCAGCCTGCATCTATTGTGTAATTTACCTGGTACCGGATACAACGAGAAGAAGAGTTGAAGCTAGTAGTCGCAATTTTTCATATTTTCAATTGAAAAAAAAAAAATGTATATACATTTTTATGAAGAAAATTCCCGGTTTACTCATGTACATTTTGTAAACTATATAACTACGATTGTAGGTACAGTAATTATGACTATTGCGATCGTCACTGACACTGAAACCGTATTTAGTATAACAATTATACTCATCTCCAATAAATTTTCAAGAATGAATGGTGAGATTAAACTAAATTGATCGCAAGCTTTGCGTGTTTTAAAATACGATACTATAAGATTCTGGTATCGTAACTAACAAAGAAATGTACCTAATTTCATTCAAATATCTTTCATTCACCGAATAAGAAGTTTATTTGTATTTTCTTGGTATCATAAACGTAAACTTGCCTCGATCAGTTACAGGTATGGTAATATGAACTGTAGAGTAGAATAACTATTTTCCTAAAACATAATGATGGTCAACAAATCATAATATACAATACGTATTTATTCCGTTGTCAATTTTAGTTCAATAAATTGGAAAAGGAAAACAACAGTAAAAATAAAATGAAAAATTAAAAAAAATGGAAAAAATTACTAAAAATTTTGGTTTAACGTCCTGCTGAATTACTGAAAGAATTTTGTCCTACTGAAAATAACTGAAATAAATTTGTGACCAGGTTTATACTCATATGGGTATTTTGAAAACCTCGTATTTCTAGATCGCGACCTACGTTCGCAACTACCACACATCCCACCGCTGCCACCAGTGTAACTTCGTCGTACCGCGTGCCAAGGAGTAGGGTGGGGTGGGGTGGGGGGGATAAAAGTGGTATGGGGATAAGGGGGGGTCGTAAAATAAAGCGGAGACCACGACTCGTCGTCGTCACGCGACGTCGAACACGCGACGTCACGTCCCAGTCGTCCCAGGCGTGCCTCGACTCCGTCCGAGGCCGTGCCCCGCGTACATACATACATACATGCATAAATACATACAAAAATACATACATATATACACACATACATACATACATACATACGTGCATACAATCGTCGGCCGCACGTACGCCCGACACCCTGGCGACGACGTCGGAGCCTACGGTTAGGGGCGAGCGAGGAATACGGGAGCGGGGGTGTTGGGGGGGCATTATCGAACCCCACGCGCGGATCCCTCCGCGCGATATAGCCCGCGTGAACGTCACGACGGCTTATAGACGAGACCCGGATGGTGGTGACGGCGGCGCCAAACGAGCCCCCGCACTCCGCAAGAGCGCGACCCTCGGCTCTAGGTATAATCCATATATATATACCTATATATATATATATATATATATATATATATATATATATATATACATATATGTATGTAGGGTATGTACAGAATATCCCCCGAGGGATTCAAGAGCCAGATATAAGGGCAGAGGGACAGGGGCGAGGGGTATTCCACTTGAATTCGTCTTTCCCGCCGCGCACGCGAGCCCATCGTCGGCCTCGGTACTCCTACGCCCACACCCCCTCCTCTATATTCCCTGCAATTTTAGTCCGAGGGTGAATCCCACCCTTGTTTACTAAGTATCGGCGGATGATTTTAATTTGGGGCGCAAACTCGAGATACACACTTTGGCCACGTGGCTCATGCACGTGTCTCTCTTACTTCTCTATATCCGTGTATACTTACGGCTTCTTATATGTCCTACATGTACACATACCTATACTCACCCTCCACTGCGCAGGTTAAAACCATTGACTCGCTAATTTGCTTGACACGGTATGCTGCATACGTCAAGGTCGATTTTCAGGTTATACTCACTGCAATCAAACCTTAAATTATCATTTTACATTATTAAGCAAAGGAAATGGAACGAGAGAGACTGACGTAACGTCCCTTTCTTTCCGTCTGTTTGACTCTATACGGACATACATAATTCAGAATTGAGTTGCCATCCAAAGATCTCAATTGACTTTTTTAGTGAAAATCTTATCGCCAACCCAAGCACTTTGAAGCGCTGTAGAATTTCGTAGAATTATTCTGGGGGCCAAAAAAAAATTGAGAACATATTTCAGACGTTTCTCTATTAACCTATCCAAGAATGTAACGAAAATTTCAGTTTTAAGTATATTTAAAAAATTCGTGAAAAAAAAATTCCCAAAAATGCCCTTTTTTTTTCAACAAAAAATGCTGTATTTTTTTTGTTTTTTTGACATATCGGCAAAATTCAAGCAGGGTCTGATTCCTGAAAGGATTCTCTTTCTGGTGACAATATCAGTTTTTGTAGGTTTTCCAGATAGTATATTTATTTTGCAATATGAACATGCAGGTTTCAGTGGCAAAGTAATGTACAAGATGTCGATGATTTTTGATGTAGAATGATAATTTCTTTATCGAAAACTCTTCAAAAAGTAGCCCGAAACTGGCCTGGGGTGTGTCACACCCCATGTGACGGTCTTGGGTCAAAAATTTTCAAGGTCTACAGCTATATCGCGACCTTAAGGGTGATACGCGGTGGTATAGATATAGTATATACCTTACACGACGTGATGAGCAGTCCTTACGACCATAACCACCTCCAATTAACCGTTAATCTAACCGCTGCTTAGTTTTATAGTAAAAATCGATGAACCTGAACAGTCGTCGACCACTGACCTGTCCACCTGTCTCAACCAGAGAAAGACCCATATAGTCGACGTACGTGTATCTCAGAAATAAAAGTGTGTACGGTATAGGGTGGTATGAGAAATGAGAAATGAGAAAACATCAAACTTCCGCGAGTACGGAACGGAAGTTGAACGTAGTAACTCGGCGCAGAAGGTGTACGTCAGCTTATACCTATACGGATAGATATATTTATATATATGAACATATGTGGTATATATATACATGTATATGTATGTATATAGTATTTTGAAATGAAAGGAGGCACGCGGTTCACAACAAAAGTAACTTTTCGCGCTACCTCCTTACCGCCACCATGGCTTCGCCAGGGTGCTACAAAGAGTCGACGTCATTGGGCGCACCGTCGTTACCGTTAACGACGGCCACCGATTGTCCCAACGACGTAGGTCGCGCGAGCTACGCGACGCGACGCGACGCAGCACGGCACTCCCTACATCCCCTTATTATTGCCGCGATAAATATAAAGCCTATGCTCATATATCTATACCTATATATACACACACACACACACACATATATATATATATATATATATATATATATATATATATATATATATATAAATATGTTATTCATATACATTGAGACCAGAGAGTATAGAAATTGTCTGATATATTGACTATTTCGGGGACACCTGGATACTTTGAGGACTGTCCCCAAACAATTTTCTCATCTAATGCATATTTCGAGGACATCGACCTGTTGATACGATGTTGGGGCCCCCGAAAATTTGGCATATACCAACCCAACCCAACCCAACAACGTGCTAGTACGCACCCGGGTGCTACGACAAACGGAGTATGGGCAGGATAGTAACTAGGCGCCCAAAAAGTCAGTGGTTCCAATCTATATGGTTGACACATTTATATATATATATATATATATATATATATATATATATATATATATATATATATATATATATATATATATATATATATATATATATATATATATATATATATATATATATATATATATATATATATATATAGGTATATATGTATATATGAACGTCCCCTCATCCTCCGTACTCGCTGCCCACCCATGCGGTCTCGGGTCGCCTGTCATCGCCGTTAATGGTCGAGATATGAACTTGCCTGCACTCTACCTACTCGCCCACATCTTCACATACTATATCTACGAACGTACCGAAGTGTCTCTTTGTCTTTTTCACGGATAACCGAAGCGCGGACTTACCTTAGACGAGGGATCACATCTTTTGCGGATATACTTTCATAATAATACGGTATATGTACAATATGGTATATATTACAGCGGGCTCAATCTTTCTCCGCTATGTTTTTGTTCGTACGGTAATTCGGGGCGAGGCGAGTAGAGAGCCCTGGCAAAAACGTTCGAGTAGATGAGGTGGGGTTAAGGAGCGGCGGCGTAGTGAAGTCAGGGAGGGAGGGAGGGGGGAGGGGGGGGGGGAATATTTCGAGACAAACAAGAGACGATAAGTGCCATCTGTGGCCTGCGGGTGTCGCAGTCACCTTCACGCGTCGTGGTACTGGTACTGGTACTGGTACTGGTACCGCTAGCTGTTATGCTGCTACTGCTGCTGCAGTGCTTTGGCGCGCGGACCTAAATGTTTGCCGAAGGATTAGCGAGACTGCTCTCTCACCCTCTAGCCCGCAGCCTAGCTCTCCCTCACAGCTCTCGGCGAATCCCGGATTAGCCGCTCTTCTGCTCCCCCTCCTCTTCTCTCTATCTTCAACCGACCCCGCGCGTAGGTTCGCACTCGTCAACACGAGATGTGCTAGCGCACTAGCGGCGCAAACGAATTACCCGCTCGGTCGCCAGTCGCGCCGACCCGTTTTCTAGCTATCGTTCGTACCACCCACGACGCTAATGACGCACCACGTAGTGAGACGAGTTCACGCTCGCTGGTAGATGCCGCGACGCCAACGCCGACGCCGACGCCGACGCCGACGCCGACGCCGGTTTCGACGTCGACGTCGTATACGTAGCCGTAGCCGTAGCCGTAGCCGTAGCATCAGCATCGTTCACGTCAGCTCTATATAGCTCTGCAGCGTATCTGTAAGCGGGCTTGAAAAGTTTCGTCCAACGTTGAATGAGCCGGGAGCAGCAGCAGCGGCAGCAGCAGCGGCAGAGCTCCGTTTCTGCGCTGTACAGGAGGCGGTGAGCGAGTGTTGGGGTTGGGTAGCGGAAGGGCGGGGGGGGGGGGGGGGGGATCGATCGAATAGCGGATGGGATCGTGCGAACCTACGTTCTGCAGCAGAGATCCCTAGATCTACGATCGACGAGGCGAGGCAGAGGCAGAGGCGGTTGGATCGACCGAGGCACACCAACCCCGACCAAGAGACGCCGCGTCGAGCCACGGTCTCTCCGAGTCTCGGACGGTACTTGTCCCGCGCGCTGAAATATCGCGATACCTAAACGCGGCGCGCCGAGTGCCGCCTAGGCGGTTGTGGCGGGGGCGAGACGGAAGCTGCCGAGTGGTGAGAGAGACACGGAACGACTCGAGGTAACGGGTGGTACAGAAATACAAATTTTGAAATGAATTTGTCATTGTAATTGTATATTCATCGTTATAAATTGTTTGCTCAGGTTATTTGTGACGATTCAATTCGTTATACTCACCTAATTCGTACTTCATATCTTTACCTGTTCACACAATAATTATTCTTCAATTCGCACAGGTATTTAAACCGTTAATTAGAACTAACAAGATACGTTTATTTCTGATTCTTCGACACTAGTGTTTATCAGATAATAACTGTTCGTTACTTGAACCGTTTATAGAAGAATCGACAGTGTGTCTTAGATTCTAAGATTGCGAAAATTCCAAGATTTAATGAAGGAATGAATAATTGTGTGTAATTAACTGATTCGTTATCGTGTTATTGTACAGCTGTAACACCGTCTTCATGTAACATGAATAAAATCATCGTTACACGACGTTGTGCGACAACTTCGTTTGAATTTATATTTTGTTTCATTCTCTTTGCATAAAGATGAGATAAAAAAAAAAAAATGCCTGAAGGATCTAACAAAATTTGCCATTTCCCGAAAATCTCCACATCAGACTTGTACATACTTTGTACATACTTTTATAATTACTTAAGAGAAGTCATCGAATAGATTTCGTTTCGTTTCATTTTTACTTGGAGATTTCGATTGCAAATAGTGGCTATACCGCGATGATCGTAATGTAAAATAATATCAGCTCCATAATTCCTGCATTTAATAACCCAGCAACTGTATCAACGTTAAATTCATACTTCACGGACACCCCGTGGTTAGCCAAGTATACTTATATAACGCGCCGGCGGCCACGTATTCGCAGGGAGGCCACACGGTCTCCGCTCTTGCTTTTATTGCGAGCGCGGAGACTCGGTAAGCGTGTGGTCGTGGCGGTCTCTACGGACTCCCCCTCCTCCTCCCTTCACTTCCCATCCTCTCGATTCTCGTCCTCATCCTCATCCCGTGCCGTCCGTCTCCTCCGCCTCTGTGCGGCCGGTCCGTCCATCCGTCCGTTTGCCGGCAGAAGGACGCGGCGCATCGAGTAGTGGGTAGTAGTAGAAGGAGGAGGAGGATGAAGAGGCAGAGGCAGAGGCAGAGTAGGATGAGGAGGAGGTGGAGGTGCCCGCTCGCGAAATACCTGAAAATGTAAAGCGTAGAGCTGGTGTAATGCTGCGGAGCGAACTCCGCAGTATTCAACGATCATTATCGATCCTCGGCTGCAGCACGGAATCAATCGTCCGAACGCGCGGCGTATCCACTAGGTATGCCTAGATGTATAGAGGGTCGAGGCACGCCTCGATTATTCATTTACACCCGCCTGCTGCTGCCGCTGCCGCTGCCGCTGCCGCTGCCGTTGCTGCTGCTTTAGCCGTCTCTATAACCGCGCTGTATAACCATGCCACGCCGCGCCGCGCCTCTTGCCGCTCTGCTATCGACACCCGCGTTGGTCCGGGTCGACCAAATATCGCGCCTACGTCACGACCAACTGTACCCACCGCTCTAACGCGAGGCTGCCTATCGTAATTACATACTACGTTATATAGAGGTTTGCGCGTTGCGTGCGTGCGCGTTCATGCGTTCGTACGTTCGCGAGCGTGTGTGTTCACTGCTCAGTGTTAGTTGGGCGAGAGAAGTCGTAGCGCGGATCGAAGGGGACTTTAACCACAGCTCCCACCTTCTCGTACAAAAGCGCGAGTGACAGCTGGCTCTTGGCGTCTTGTCCCTTATGGCGCAATCCCGACTCTCGCTCTTTAATGCATAGTATAGTATATGTATTATACCCATATACATGAACGTGTACATCCATACAATAGTCGCGCAGGTATTAGAACCGATCAAATAACAAATGGATGCGTTATATGTATGTATGTATGAATATTGTATGTATGATGCACGTTCGTGTGATGAAAGTACAAAAAAAAAAAAAAAAAAACACCCGATAAATAGTAAAAATTGTTGCTTCATTCATTCACCCGCTCCTCTAGTATGTATTTTGATTAATCGACGATGCAATATTCCACAGAATTGTAAATAAGCCAAATGCCTTCATTCAGTTATTCCATTCTTTCTTCGTTCGTTTTTAACTAACTAACCAAAATTTATCTTACAGTTTCCACAGAAAGAAATATCTGCAGTTGAAGGAAGGTATTTTCTTCTTTTTCTAGTGGTAGATACTTGATTTAATATAAACGTGGTTATATAGGTATAAGAATAAAGATCGAAACGAAAATCGAAAAAAATCCTTTATTACATATAGTTCAAAAACGGCAAGACAATTTTACTTCTTCAGTTATGTATTAGCATACGATCACTGCACGGAGGAGATACGTTTCATTAAACGACATCTATAACCCGTTTCTTTTTTTAAGTATATCAATTCAGCGCCCAACACGCAAGCTGACCATAAACGAACGATCAAGACTAATAACACGGTAATATCAAACAACGTTCAACTGTCAAAGAATTAATGTTAATTCGATGTGATATATGAGGTTCAAAAACGTGTTGCACTATTATCATTATTATTATTATTATCATTGTTGTTGTTATTCAGAAAAATGAAACGGAATTTCTGTGCTGTAACGAAACAAATATCAAAGTTGGTGAGAATCAACGAGTGAAAGAACGCGCCTTTTTACACACACATACACACGTATTTATAATGTATGTAGTACCTTCATACTCACTCAGCTACCAACACTTACTTGTAACTCGCACGTGGCGACGTGTGATCCGGGATAGCAGCGAAGGTCTGACACCCTACTGGACCCTCCACTCCGTCCAAGCCACACACTACACTTCACGACGGACTAAAGTTACGTGCGGGTTGTTATAACTGACGAGAACCGCGAGACTGAGACTAAAAAATACCTCTGCGAGTAAGGGAACTGTTGAAAGATATATACCTATACCCGAATATAGTATAAATATATTTTCGAAAAAGGATTGCGCGATATTGATACAGAAGAACAAACTAATCTATGCTCAAACTGTATTGGAAGGTAGATATAGGCGTTCTCTTTAATCTACTGCATTTTTTGTTTGTTTTTGCTTGTATGCTTGGTGAATTAGTTACGCTAACTGCATCTGACACTTAGATATGAACATGTATTAGTAATTACCTATACAGCTACGGATTGATGTTGCAAATTCAAAGTCAAAACCTCCTTATATCTTTCTTTGCAAGATGTGTATGTATGTATTTGTTGTATGTAGTACATAAAGGAATGCGTCAATCATCTTACGTTAGCTTCATCTTAGATGGTAGAAGAAAAATCATTATCTGAACAGAGAGGAGTGCAATATATACGAAGCCCGGCGTACCGGGAGCGCAATTACGCCGGGTTGCCTCGGTTCCTTGGTTCCTTGGTTCCTCGGTTCCTCGATTCCTCGCTTCCTCGCTTCCTCGCTTTCTCGGTTTCTCGCGGCATGGCAGGCGATGGCTGTCGGCACGGCACACCGACGTAAAACATAATACTGCCTTTCACCCTCCGCCCTACGCCCTGCGCCCTAGCCACTACCTCCGCCCATCATTACCACCCTGCTCAAGACGGGCGTCACGCTCGGAGACGATCATTGTTTTCCGCGAGGGACCGTGACAAACCCCGTACCCGCCTCGGCGTTCGTTCGATGCCGGGCACCTACTTCCGAAGACGACGTAGATCGTAAACGACTATCGATCCCAAAACGCACGGGGGATGGGTATAAGGTACGGAGAGTACGGACGTTTATCTTTCGCGATGTAAAGGCTGTACATGTGTTCCGAGAAAAAAATATTTAACGGTTGATGGATAATGTCCTTCGACTTGATCCTGACACTCCTGGTTATTCCGTATATCGATTATTCTTCATTTAGGAGTGTGTGTGTATGTATTATGTATGTACATACATGTATGTACGTAGCTAGGCGGACGTCATGTGATCGTTCCGAAACTTTCCGAGATTGAAATATTCAGTCCGTTTAGAAAGTCTAATCCATATTTTAGGTGGCTCGTGATCCCTCGCGGTCCTTTAGCTCGCTCAGTTTCGAGGTGGTTATATTCGTGGACAGCTGCCGTTCTTGAAACAACGCAATTCTGTCTAAGGTAGCATGTCATACCTACCTCTACCTCCACCCTCTATCCTCAACCCTCAACCCTCCATATCCAGCGTGTACACGCGCGAGACCAAAACTCGTAACATGCCTCGGGCTCTCTCGCATCGTGAGAGCTAGGGACGAGAAACAGGTACGGTATATATGGCAGGAGAAAGAAAAGGGAAAACCGTTTCTGATCCGGCACGAAGGTCCTGCGGGAACACGCTCGGGATTCGAACCCAGAACCTGCCGCCGGGTGGCGACCCGGAAGGATATCTACCCGTGCCATCGCTCATTTCCGCCCTCCCGCCTTGTACAGCTGCCTTCGAGCGCGCAACGATATTACGTCTCTCTCTTTCTCTATATATTCAAGATCTCCTCGCTCATCTGAGAAGGTTTTGCGCAGCCAGACTTATATCTTTGTATGAATGAATGGATAAATGTACACGTATAGCGAGATGCGGTACGTACGAGTCACGTGCATAAGAACTTCACAAGATACGTTTTGGTGCATACCTATAATCCGTATAACAGATCAAAAACCGACAAACATGGAAACACCACCGATCGCGACTAGGAGAGAAGAGAAGGGAAGGGAAGGGAAGAGAAGACGCTCCGGATGCAAATTTTCCATCAAGGACTCATCGCCCTTCGACGTCCGGTGGGAAATATTTTCGTTAGAGACGGGAGCTATGGTGAAATGCAATTACGTTCACGCCATGATTGGACGGAATGTATATGCGCGATATCGGAAAGATATCCAACTCCTCCCTTGTTACATTTGTGATCACCTGTATATAACTCAGAGTCAATCTATGGATTGTGCATCATGAGCTGAAAAATTTACGTGTTTCTTCTTCAAAAAAGTTTCCGGATTAATGAGCATTCTAATATCCCAAGAATATGGGCTATGCAGGGCACTTATGAGTTCATATAATAACTTTCGAAAAAGTCAATAGATTTTATGCACGACATCAAGTCTCTGAAAGAATAGAAACCTCGTGAACCAATCATCCGCACCACAGAATTTATTTAGTTATTTTGTCTCGTTTCTTTCGGTTTCTATTCTCGGCCTCTCGCGTTTCCACCTCTATAACGCTATACCTACCCAGGTACGAAACGACTCTAGGTCCTTTTCACCTTCAGCCCCGGAAGGCCAATATCCGAACGAACGTTGAGCCAAAACGAAAACATACACGTAACACGTAGGTTCCCTCGCACGCCTACCCGTCTGCAAACCATATCAAGAGACTCGGTAGAGTCCCGCGCCAAGTAGATATACCTATATACACATACTTACCACATAATCTACAGCAGCCACTTATCCCAAGATACATCGACGTATAGTTACACGTATCTGTTCAGGGTGTCGGTGAAATACCCCGATTAAATATGGACCCGCAAAAACTAGTTTGAAAATTTTCGTTGATGTTTAATTCATCAATTCATTCGTGGCTTTTGTGTAACTTGCCCGTGGCTACGGTTACGAGATATGATAATGCGATGATAAAATGAGTCAGCGAATTTTATGGCTATTTTACTAACACCCAGTATAGCATAGAACCCCGTTACATGTATGTGTGTATGTGTATATAGCCAGATTATGTATACGTGTATTCGTTGGTGCTGCAAGCGACGTTCGTCGTAGATAAATTGGTGTCGAAAGACGAGCGCGACCTGGGGTCGCCTTTTCGCGTCGAGTCTGCAGAGGGATGGATGGCCCCGGTCCACAGCCGTAGGAAGAGGGCGAGTTTTAATCATGGAGCTCCTTTGAGCTCCGCCGAGATTACCGTTAAGCCTTGCGCAGTCGCGCCTAGCCGGCTCACGTCTTTCGCCAAGTTTTTTGCGACCCCGAACAAATATCCCTGCAGCAGCAGCTCCCACTCTCCCTTTTTTTTATTCTTCTTATTCTTCTCGGTCTCGTATTACCTTCGTCTCCGCTTTAGTGCTTCTTCGTCGCTGTCTCCCTGCCCAGAGGATCATGCGGGATGGAGAAAATCACCTCATGACGTTTTCGGTCATAAAGTCGAAGAATAGCTTATCGTTCCGACTAATTCTCGCTTCTATTTCACTACGACGAGTCACCTTCAGTATATGGGCGAATATACGAAGAGGCAAAGGAATGAAGGAGCGGAGGAAGAAGGAAGAGGATCTGCCATGAAGGAGAGTGAGACGGGTAAAGGACGGCATTGCAGATACCTCCAGCATTCCTGATTACGTTGCTCCCGGTCTAATTACACGGCCAAGACTTCGACGATGCCCAACACGACTGAATAGGGGATGCGGGTAAAGCGGAAATCGCACTGCAGGGACAATACGATACTTTGGTCCAATGACGGTCATTGCAACAGTCGAGAATTGTTTCATCGTATCCATACGATCCAAACTCGAATTTTACGACGAAAGTAATTTTAAACAATCGTTGGACCAGTAGAGTAAAGTACAAAGACAGACGAAGCGATGCGTCTGCATTAGGTACGCCAGTGAAGAATTGAAATGGGTACTACAACGGAACTTAACGATGTTTACCATATCTTATGAATAATTAAACTTCGTATATCTTTGGCCGAATGGTGCCTACCTACGCGGGGGCGACGAGCCGGTAAAAATGTGGATCCTCGACCCCGGGGAACGCAATTTTCTCGCAGGGTTGGAAGCGGGTCTCTCAGGGTCTGTTTGCCGGTCGTCCGTTGCCGGCACCCTCTCAATTATAACCGTATTAAACAAGTCGGCGCGACTTTTTAACGCGTCAAAGAGTCGCCCCCGCGCACATAGTTGCTTGTGGCCTCCTGCAGTTCACCGCCTCGCACTCCACGCCGCCGTCCGTGACGGGGGATGCCAGGGTGGCAATCAGTCTGGCCCAGCCTTCGTCGCGGCTTCCAACGCCGCGGGGTGCTTCATGAGGTACGCGGCACGCGCGCTGACGAATGCGAGAGGGCGCCGAACGTGCGCTGACACTGTCAGAGACGAATGCGCCCAGCTTCTGGTATAATACACATATATACGTTTGTACGTAGATATGTACGTGTAACCAGAGAGGCGAATACCATCGGGGTGGCTTTATTTGCGATAGGCACAATCTTTCGAAGATTGTTGGAAACAGTGCACGGATTTTACTAACCATTTTCGGATTTCTTGAATCCCAAAATCAGTCAAGTGTTAATCACCCTTGAAATCTGGTCTTAAACCCTTTGAAATCTCTTGAAATGCCATTCGAAATCATCTGGGATTAGGTATTTCTGGTCTTCGGCAATGCTGTCAGAGTCATCCTTTGAATTCGAACTGTTACTCAAAGTCTTTTCGAATTCTTGAGATCATTTCGATTGTCTGAAACTCCTCTGGAAACCCCGTGACATCTTTTGCAATCCTGAATTTCACAATTGCGATACCAAAAATCACACGATAAGTTCATTTTTTATTTTTTTCCACGTTTTATTCTTCTTCCTTCTCATTTAGTCTTGAACTCCATCACCGAATATATGAATACAACAGATAAGATCCAGAAGAGAACGATTTGATCTACGACAAATGTAATTCTACCATGTCTGTGCAGTTCAAATAGGAAATATCTCGCAGCCAACACGTCGAGAATTGAGAATGAGCCTATAACCCTCTACACGATTGAAATATTCACTCTTAAATTGCTCTATACAAGCCACGCCGGTGCGGTACCACGATCATAATTATTAGCCGAGGAAGTAGCAGCGGACTTTCGCTGGCTAATGGATCGATTGACCAACACCAACGCCACTATACCTGATACCATCGCCTATTTCTTGTACATTGTATCCTCCGACCATAATTGGGGTCGCTTCCTAGGTTCGTTCTATACCTATCCACCCCCGAGCTCCACGCTGTTAACCTCACGGATCCAGGCGTACAAGGTATACATACATATGCACATATTCTCATGATAGGTATATACGTATATCTGTTTCGATATCCAACTTCCTTCCTCCACCGGGCATCAGGAAAGGTGGCATAGTTATACCGAGGGAGTCGATTGACGACGGTCTGCTTAGAACGGGGGCAGAAATGGAGCAGCTCGAGTCCGGCGTTTCGGCCAGGAATATCCAGGGGTTGATGGGCCAGGCCAGGGGTCGGAATACGTTATGTGGTCTGAGCTATATGTACCCAAGGATCTGAAGCAGAAGCTCAAGAGCCACAACTTTTTTTCCGAGATAATCAACGGAGCCACCGCAAAATCCCCAACCCCTCGCGGTTTCCAAACCTCCTCCTGCACGTTCATAGCGCTCGGCTATCGCCAGTTTCATCGGAGGGAAAAGGTCCGTTCATCGATAAGATATTACCTCACTGCTGCATATAGGCTCCGCGCGAAGTTTGATCGATTTACTTGATGATAGCTGCAGCAGGGACGGACTTCGGTGCAATTTTCATAAGTGGGAAAATACACCATTCGTGTAAATTTATGTAAATGAGCTGTTCTGGGCCTTCGCAATTCAGGCAACTACTAGTATTCTTTGTTTTCTTCACATCGTTTACCATCCCGGGGTCTGTAGTCACGAATTAGTTCACAGGACTGTTTGAGATTAGATTAGTCGTACCTTTCCAGGTTTTCAAGATATTGACGTGTATCCCTGACGTCTACGTACAGAGTGTCCCAGAACTAAATGTCCAAAATGGACTAAATTGACTAAATGAAAGATGTCCTAGAGGAGGTCGAACTGAGTAAATTGTCCCGAAGAACATGGGGTCTGCGAAGTCGCGTTCGCGAGATATCACAGGTTAAAAAATATCGCTTTGCGCCACGATCGCGGCGCAAAGCGATATTTTTTAACCGGTGATATCTCGCGAACGCGACTTCGCAGACCCCATGTTCTTCGGGACAATTTACTCAGTTCGACCTCCTCTAGGCCACCTTTCATTTTGGACATTTAGTTTTGGGACGCCCTGTATACCGATACGATTGAATGAACGAACACGCGTGTGCATCAGGTTATTAGAGAATAATTTAAGTCCTCCGTCTGATGCAGGGAATTTTCACAGTTGGCAGACTCACGATCAGCTTGAAGTCTCGTTTAAGGCTACATCCTCTTTAATAAGCTCGCTGCCGCTGCCGCGGCAGTGTGCTCTGCTGTACTATACTGTGCCGTTCTGTGCTATGCTGGTTCTGTGTGCGACGTATATCCGTATCGGCACCGGCGTAGCGGTAGAATGGTTCGGTCGACGGACGGACGGACGGACGGGACCGACTCCCCCGTACCCTGCATTTGCCACCTAGGTGGGCGGAGGTAAATAGGCGTACGTATGTAGGTGGGTAATATATACCCGACTGGCTATACGTAATATGTACATACTACGTGTCTATGTGGAGGTATATCCGAACGTATAACTATTGGAGCTGACGAAATACGCGATACATATGTATGTATGTATATATGTGTGCATGTTACATCCAGTGTGCATGAAAGTTTGGAATTTTGCTACTGCAGGAGTGCAAAAATTGGGCATCATTTTAGGATAAATGATATCCCATGTTACCGAGCAAATTTCAGAGCCCGGAATATTTCGGTTCGTCATTATTGCCATTTCTGGTAATTATACCGTCGTTTTTGTAAAATTAGCAACGGAATTTTGGTTACATGTTGTCATGTTTGTTTGTTTGCTTTTACATATGAAACCGAAAATTAAAAAAATACTTGTAAATAGAGGTCCGGTTAATATCAACATTTGACTAATAGCTAGTCTATCGGAAATATACGTTGAAAGTTTAAAACACAAATTTGGAAAAAAATACTCCAACCGTTATATGGTTTTCGAGAGAACGGTAAATGTTGATTTAGCCGATTTTAATTGACAGGCTTCTTGCGTTTCAGGGATTAAAACGTATGGAATCAAAGTCTGTGTAGCATAGATTTTGTTGAATTTTGAAAAATAAAGTCAACAAATATGATATCGCATTGAAAATTAGGTGATATTTAGGTGAAAATTAAAAAGAACGAGGTATGTGTTGGAAAAACAACAAGCAGGCAAATCGGCTGACCACGATAGGCCAGACCTAAAACTTCCCGCCCAAATCTTTCAAGGAAACAAAAAAACAAATGTATGAAGATTTCCTAAAATAATTATTGGTAGGCAATTTTCAGACGAGAGGGGTTAAAAAAAATCTGTTCTCGTATTCGTGATCCACGTTCCAGAAAACCTTGAGATACCAATTTTCATTGTAATCCGTCGATCCTTTCTCGAGATATGGTCGATTAAATTATTTCTTTCAAAATTTTGTTCTTCGAATATCTCAAAAACCACTGGACCGATCAAATCCAGAATCTATTCAGTTCTAAGTTCGGAGAATCCGCGTCGATTGATACCAAATTCATAAAAATCCGATCACTCGTTCTCGAGATATCGTCGGAAAAAAAAACTGATCCATCTGAAAATGGTCGGAGGTGATTCTCTTGACCTTGAAACGTGGAGATCTGGTGAAAACTCAACTTTTTATTTTCGGGGTGATTACAATAACTTCCATCTTGCTAAAGCGGGAAGTTAAAAAAATTGAGAAGCCCCGTTTTGAAGAGTAGAGAACGAAAAGCAAAGCGTCCTCCTTGCGTAAGAACAGCTTTATCAATTAAATTAGTTTCTAATCTGGTCCGTTCTTCTGAAGCTTATCCTCGCTGACATGAAATACTATCATGTTGTATATTCCCACTGGAAGTTTCGAAATATCGTTATAGTAGCTCTAAAACCAAAAACCAGTTTCGATTAACGTTTATTTTTCAATTAACGCTTCAGACCGAAACTCGAAACTACTTATTACGATCCGTGCTACGCACTGATCATGAATACACAGAGCCTAGCTTACAGTCGATTGCGCATTTCGAGAGTAAACAGCGGTGCGTATGTCTGCATGTATGTAGGTATGTATGTATGTATCTGTTATATGTAAACATCATCCCCCTGACGTGACGTCGGGAGCATAGCTGATTGACCCTCGCTACCTACGCGATAACGCTGATCGCTGTGGAAATGTTATCAGAAATTAATACGCAAGGCCACGTGATACTAGAGATAGGTAAAAAAAAAAAAAAAAGAAGAATACTAAAAATGTATCTTTTATTTTTAAATTCGTAGCAAGTGGAAGGGATTAGGCAGTTAAACCCTCGTGACTCTCTATCTATCCGGATATACACGTACATCTTCTAGTCTTGTGATCCCCGATAATTGCAGCTCTATTCACGGTCAAAGTGAACTTTTAGAAATTCGGGGCCGGGTTGGAGTTCCGAATGAACAAAATTTCGAATTTATATTTGAAAAGATTTCGAATTTCTGGAAACGTTAAAGTTCGGAGTATTAGAATTAGGATAGATCGAAGTGCAGCAGCTAAACAACCCGAAAGTCGGAGAATGCGAAAATTTAATAAAAAGGCCGTACGTGAATTTCCAGTTTTTGAGTTCTGGACTTTTGGATCTTCATAGCTTTTGGAATTTGGAAGCTTTTTTGAATCGACAATGCAGACTTTCGGGAAAATCCTTTTTCCAAAAACTGTTATTCCGCTAATATAATAAATTAAAATCCAGAATTTTGCACTCTTCGGAACTTTTTAAACTCCAACCTGGCCCCTGAAATTTGTGTTGGTCTCCTCTCTGCAGTTTCACGACGAAGTCATTAGACTCGACGATCTACTACGCGTATATATATCGCGAGTCGTACGGAATGGAACGTAGCTCGTTTCGCCCCTCCAAGTGTCCCAGTCTTTAGTCTTAACCCTACGTTCGTATGCCTCGTACCGTGGGTCTAACCGTTCCCGAATCCGTCCCCCCCCCCCCCCCCCCCCCCCGCTGTCCTCCCACGGGAAAGTCGAGACGCCGCACCGGCACGGTTCGACTACTCGGTTCGGGAAGAACACCCGCCGCGACGCACCACCGGACGCCTCGCAATATACGGCAGCCACTTCCAACCGTGTCCCACTCCTACTCCTCCCGAACCGCTCACCCACGTCCTACTCGGTTTTCCACCCACACAGACCCCTACTACTTCTCTGCCGCTCGGCTGGCGCTCGAGGCTCGTGCTAGGGAGGAAGACTGATCGAATTACCAACGTCTCCGTTGCTACTGCGTTCCTCTGCTCCCTCTGGACTCCGGAGTATGGAGTGCCGCGTTTGCTCTCTTTATCTTTATCTTTCTTGCTTCAACACCCGCGCGCGCGTCTGTCTCTATTTTTGAAAAGTTTAAACTTGCAGCGGTAGGCATATAGCTGTGGGTATAAATCTAGCGGCAAGCTACGGCTGCGCTTAAAGAAAAAAAAATAAAAAAAAAAAAACGTCGAACTTTTGTTGATCATATGAAAGAGCTTAATACGTGCTCAGGAAATTAACTATATTGATAAATGTCGTCTGATCTACGCGTGTGATACCGATACATCACGCTTATCGATAGATCGACACGCTAATTATTTACGCGATAGTTGTCGCACGCGGTTTCTTTAGTCTGGAAATGTTTTATGCAAACTGAACTGCATATAGATAAATAGATAGTCGGATACTTTATAGGAGTTTGTGGAAAATGCGGATAATTGCATCCCAAGAGAATGGGGGACATTTATCAAGAGACTCGGTAGAGTCTCGCGCCAAGTACATTAAAATAAAAAAAAAAAAAAAATTCCAAGCGCGACTCGAACGAGTCCCCGCTTTTTATATTACACCAAATTGGCAAGTACTTTACCTTGTGCAACGTCCGTTCTTATCTATCGAATAACTTTCGAACGAGTCTATCGATTTCAACGAAATTCGGTACAGAAATATCTTAGATCGTTTTCAAATACCGTTTTGAATTACAGCTAAATCGATCGAGAGGTTTGCGAAGGAGAGGGAAAAACGTGTCAAATACCGGAGGGGTTGCAATTTGAAATTTCATTCCGACGAATCTCGACGACTGTTTGGGTCGATCGCTGCACTTTCTTGGGACACGTTTCTCGGTCATTCAAAGAATGGTTAAAGTTTTACATTACAGACATTAACAATTCCGATTAAATCAGACTCTCCGGCGATTATAAGAACGGTTACATCGTTTCGCAGCGATTATAAAGTAACAAATTGTGGTGAAATTTTTCATTCTTGATTGTAATACCCGTATTACTCAGTTGACTATTGCTGGCTATTAACCAATCGGTCAGGTATCTACCGAGCCGCGAACGATATACGGACAAAGTTGACAACTGAATGATGATTATTTAGAGTTTATCGATAGCCGTGACAATTGTACGCGTGTAATTACTCCTACACGTAATAATTATTCATACATCGGTTAAATTTATCGTCGTATACAGCCGAACGTATACCCGTAACAATTCCGTTTAACAAGACACCGGCGATTACGGTCAGGGGTGATACAGGAATTTCACGAACATGACACAAATGTCATTAATAAGTTAATCTCTCGTCGATCAACAACGGCTAATCCCCAACGGGACGTGAGATTATCTGGTCAAAGATTTCGGGGGTTTAATTCCGCGTCGCTCTATCGAACTCATCGATACTCGAATAACATATAAGCGCAAACGATGGACTAATGGTAGTTTGAAATTGCGGCAACTACACCTTGCAACTGCGGATGTTTGTGACTAACTATCGAGCTTAACGAGAACGAAATTGAATCAATTCGAAACTGAAGTACCAGTAGCCGATGGTTTAAATCCTGCAGGATATGTAGAGAGAGGTCATCTCCTCGTGCTCGGAACTCGAAACTCGGAACTCTGGAACTCGGCAGTCTCGGTACTCGAAACTACGACCTGCAGAGGACTAAATAACCAAATTATCCCCCGAGATAGGAATAAAGGACTGATCACCGTCAGACCATAAGAGCAGATAGCCATGGTCAGACCGAAACCCTTTCGATCTGAGAATTTGAAATTGCGGTTTAGAATCGCCTCCTCTTTCCTCTTTTAGACTCGCGATAGCGCTTCGATATTCGTTTCGCCCTCCTCTCAGAGTATACGCTCTTCAGCTATTCCGTACACCTCGATTCTTCAGACTTCTCGCGCGATCGCTTCGACTCGAAGTGATATCGTCGGTTGTAGGGAATCAGGATTCGATCAAAACCACCTTTCCGAGTATAACATGTTATAGCGCTGTATCTATGTACAGTTCACTCTCGTTTATCGTGAGATGAAAATGGAAGTGGATTAGCTTCCACGATATTACGATTCCTCGAGAAGCGGTAGTCCGTGCGCATATATGGTCGCGTTTTTTTTTTTCATTTCCTGACCTTTGCGTGACGCAACAATGACTTTATAGGTCGCGGATGTACATATATATCTATATATATACATATAGACATTACATAACAGCGTAGCGCACCGCGTGCGTATGACAGCACTATAGCCAGCAGGCAGACCAGCCGGGCAGCCGACGCCCCGATAGCTATATACATGAAAATGTGTACGTATATAGGTTCGGGTATATGTGCGGAGCACTCGGTCGGAAAGTTCGCAGGCCGGCGACCGCGACGGCAGCGTCGGACTCTCTGCACTCTGCAATTACGACCAATTTCCCAGCAACTTCGTCCTCACTCTCTCCTCACCTACCTCTCTCTCTTCCTCTCTATCGCTGCTTCCTCTGCTCTTTCCTGCTTCTCCCTTCCTCCTTCCGACCATTTCCCTCCACCGAACCACCCGAACTCCGCAAACGAAACGCCAGACGCACCCCCCATGCCGCGTTAACCAACAGAGATAGAGAGAGAGAGAGATAGAGTTTGGCGAAATATGCGGACTGTTTCCTAACTAGACGGGAAGGAAATATCTACGTCGAATAGTAGAGTCGGTGCGCGTCGACTGATGGTTCGCAAAAGTATGGCTAAAGGCAGGTATGACAGCCTTGGTGGGTACATGAACGTATATGTGTTTTCGTTTGTGTTGGGTGTCGGATATGCGTGTGCGCGACGTCTTTGAAAGAAGTCAACAACGTGGCTATATAGAGGGTTCAGCTTTATACTGCCGCGACGCCGCGCCGCGTGGCTATTTATTATGAAGCTTGATGGTTGGGTCGGAGTAGGTACGCGGTGGTAGGAACGGGAGCCCGGGATTCCCCGTGGATCGTGTTATTCGTATAGCGGTGAGCCTTCGTCCGGAGTCCTTGCGCTATATACGCGCACATCCGCTGCTCCGTCATATCCGGCATCCGTGTAATTGCGAGCTGCCTGCATAACGAGCCAACTGCAACGCGCTATCGAAATTGCTAACGAAACTCTACTCTCTCGTTCACGGCTATATGGGAAAATGTACGATATAGATATAATGATATCAGCTGCGAAACGAGCTTTGGCTATTTTTCATACATCATCATCATCGTTATTATAATTAATATTATTATTATTATTGTGATATTTAGAAAGCGATTCGTAGATGGTACGTAGATTACGGTGGTTGTTAAAATTGAAAATTTCCACCCTGTCCTTTAAATCAACTCCAAATAGATAAAAACTAATCGTGTAATTTTTTCAGAATTTTATTGTAACATTTAACCCTTGACCACAGAGGACGAACTTTTCTATTTAAAACGCACGGGGTCTCGCGATCTTTCCAGTTATTATTTTATTGTAGGACTGATTATGGGCCTAAAAATTTGAAATTCTCACAAATTAGTCTACCAGAATGTTGCTGCGTGGAAAAAAATTGCCACCTCCCTACCCTCAAAATTTTGTATGGGTTATCCCATGCCAATATGATGATTTTTTTTTTCAATTTTATCGAATGTTGTTCAAAAACATTGGAAATATATGTTTACCGATGTTTTTCGGTTTCTTCACATTTTCGTATTTTATCATTATATTGGCAAGGAATAACCCATATAAAATTTTAATGGCAGGGGGATGGCAATTTTTTGTACATAGCAGGATTCTAGTAGACCAATTTGTAAGAATTTCAAATTTTTAGGCCCATAGTTACTCCTACAATAAAATAATAACTGGAAAGATCGCGAAGCCCTGTACATTTTAAATGGAAAAGTTCATCCTCGGTGGTCAAGGGTTAAATGTTAAAATAAAATTCTGAAAAAATGACACGATTAGTTTTTATTTATTCGGAGTTGATTTGGGGGGCGGCCCGAAAATTTTTATTTTTAACGACCACCCTAATACAGATATAAGAGAGGCGTTGGCAGTTTTGGTTACTTTTTTTGTTTTGTTTTCTCTCTCTTTTGTTGCTAAAAACTCTGAAACACCGCGCCGCGACGCCTCGACGAAGTTTTGATGATCAAGAAAGTTTGACGCTCGACGTTCAGCCAGAGTCACAAAACACAACGGACTATATGGTATATATAGGGTAGGTACGGGACTTGGGAGGTAAACTATGCTGTGCTTCTTCACGCGCGGAACATCGATCAAGTTCTGTCCAATTGTATAGCCTAGCTCCTTCACGTGCAAAACTTATACCTTCTCGGCATAAGTTCGGGTATACATCGGTTGTGGGTCATGTGTATAGATATATTGATACAGGCGAGGAGCTGAAACGGGTATATAGTTCTCATGGCACAAAAATGGGAGCTGGGTTGAAGTTCTTAGAAAGAGTATTTTTTGGGTTTTTTTTTTTGCCGAGATTCTGCATAGTCGATTTTAAAAATTTCAAATCGAGAAAACACCAAAAGTTCAAAATTCTGAAGGCTGAAAATTCGAAAGGCCGAAACTTCGAAGTTTGAAATTCACGCATCAAATATTCAGATTCTTTGACTTTCGGACTTTTTTGAGTTTTCAGCCGTCTGCATTACGATCTTTTCCAATTTTAATATCCCAACTGCATCGACGTTTTTGAAAATTTGACAATCGTCGCAATTGGATTCGTAGATTTGACCGTTCGGAATTTTTCAGAATTCGGAACCCAAACTCGGTCTCCAAAAATGATTCGAAATGACATAAATTTGATGTCTTTTTTAAATCGAGATACAAATGATCGACTAGTAAGTCTGAAATATGTAATTAGAATTGTGAATGTTTGTATAAAATTTGGGCTCTGATATAGTTCCCAAAAAAAGTCAAATTTTCGGTACAACCCGCGTAGTCGTAACCGCGCCTTAACCATATCTACGTATACGCGTGGGAGTAGATAGCGCTCGCGTTTTATTCCGGGGCGCACTATACCGGCCCCTCCTCCCGCTACCGCAACGCTATTCGCATCCTCGTGGCGCGGATCTCGCGTAGCCGTCGCGACGCCGTCCCCTAGGGCGGTAGAGGGTTATACGTAGAGCAGGCGTGGGATGACGACCGGGGCGAGGGACCCGCGCGTGACCGCGACCGAGCCGAGTCGAGCCGCGCCCTCCTCGCCCGCGCCGGACGCAACTCGCGCCGCATCGCAGTTACAGAAACTTCTTTTTTTTTTTCTTTCTTTCTCTCTTTTTTGTTTCATTTTCTCCCTTTTTTTTCTTGCCGAACCGTTCGCTCCTCTCTTTTTGCCTCTCCGCTATACTGCAGCCAACTTTCCGGCACCTAAATACCGCGCTGCGTCGCTCCGCTTCGTTTCGAGTAGGAAACCAACATCCATGCGGATTTCGTGGTCTGGATTCTGGAAGCGCAAACGGCCTCCGTTTTACCCCCAACTCCTATTTTATCTCCGCGCCGCCTTTTCTCGGCGCCGAAATCTCCCATTATACTCTTCCTCTTTCCATCCCCGCCGTAGCCTCCCTCTATCTCTCTTTCTCTTCTTTTTACACACCAGCGAGGAAGACACCGAGCAGAGAAATCGCCTCGTAGAACATCGCGGGAAATCTACCCAGACCATGTGACGCAATGACGGAGTAGGTACGGAGTCTGCCTTTGTTGGAAATCGCTCAACGCCGCAATCGGTCCTTCGCGAAAGCTGAACTGCTGCTGGTCTTCCTTCCTCTCGGGGTTCGATTACCCACCCCGGAGCTGGCTATTAGTAGCCTCCGTCGCTCTCCCTCCGACTCGGTCGGTATGTAGTAGGTCGCTCGTCTTTCCAGCCACCTCAAACCCTCGTCGATCTCTAACGCCTCACTCCCGTCCATCTAAAACTAACCGGTAGGGTCTCTTCTAAGTCTCATACATGGCGGACTCTAGATCCGAGGACTGTCGCCGTTATTCTGGTCTCGTTTTCGTCTCGGATCGGTGCTCCGGTTGGGTGGCTGTACGGTATAAGTACACGGCGCGAAGTGAGCGCATACTAACCTCACGGTGGCTTGCCCACTGCTGACACTAACACTCTAGCGGTCGAGTACGAAAACAGGTTGAGACTCGAGTTTAACTGAAGTAAATACGTTTAATGCACACGCCTGACTGTTAATGCAGCGTGTATTAATACGACGATGTTTCGCGTTTGCTTAAGTACATCGTTCGCCGCCTTTGCACGGAGGCACGAAAAGCAATTTCGCTTAGCTCAAATATATCCTCTTCCTGCTGCAGGCTAAGGACTTCCAGGATCTGGATTCGTTTCGCAATCGAGAGAGATTCGAGTCCCGCTTAGATTGGTGCCTTCTTGGAAGGTCCGCATTATACAGGTTTCGCCGGTCCTCGTGAGAGGACGGGTTGTCCGCCTTCGTCGTCCTCACCGATCCATGATTTTTACGCGAAATATTTTTTACCAGAGGATACAGTCCCGCCGCTTCGGACTACCTCAAGGGGCTCACACATACTCGTATACTTCATTATGAGAATTCGTTTCGCTATTTCACTAGAACTTATATCCTAACGGAAGAAGAACTATCAATTTTTTTTTACTTCCCGCTTTAGCAAGAGGAAAGTTATTGTAATCACGCTGAAAATGAAAAGTTGAGTTTTCACCAGATCTCTATGTTTCAAGGTTAAGAGAATCACCTCCGACCATTTTCGAATGGACTTCTGGATGTGTGTATGTATGAATGTACATACGTGTATGATCAGTTTTTTTGTCCGACGATATCTCGAGAACGAGTGATCGGATTTTGATGAATTTGGTATCAGTCGACGCGGATTCTCCGAACTTAGAACTGATCAAATTCTGGATTTGATCGGTCCAGTAGTTTTTGAGATATTCGAAGAACAAAATTTTGAAAAAAATAATTCAATCGACGATATCTCGAGAAAGGATCGACGGATTCCGATGAAAATCAGTATCTCAAGGTTTTCTGGACCGTTGATATCGAATACAAGGACAGATTTTTTTTAACCCCTCTCATCTGAAAATTGCCCACCAATAATTATTTCACAATAATTAAATCTTCATACACGTGTTTTTTTGTTTCCTTGAAAGATTTGAGCGGGAAGTTTCAGGTCTGGCCCATCCTGGTCAGCCGATTTACCTGCTTCTTTCATAACTGTTATCAACACAATTATCAGAACGAAAATAAACCGGCTATACAAGCTACATACTCCAGGCTAGGCTAGCTGACTCAGTTCGGATTTAATATGCGTAGTATGGACCAAGCGCGGTTCACCAACGCCCATCAATCCATCGAGAATTTTTTTTATCTATCCGTACAGTGTGCCTGCGGGACGTGAGCGAACCTTTCGCTCATTAATTGCATTGGATAGTTACGGTGCAGGTAGTAGCCAGTGGATTTCGTCGATGCAGTGTGGCGGATATTTGGATCGAATATCTTTTAAACTGCACTATTCACTGATTTACCATAATTTGTAGAAATCGTTGCAGTGGAATCGCGTTTAACCGATTATTTGCCGAGTTATAGACTATAGCCACTTTCTTGAGACACGGTATCCGATTATTGCCTAAATTCGATAATTTTTTTACCGAATGTATCGATAAATTTGTTTCAGTCTTCGGTGTCGTGGTCTCTGTCGCGTTTGGAGACGGTTCTTCCCTCGACATTTCGGTCTTCTGATTAGGTAGGAGGTGTAAGAGAGCGTTGGCGAAGATAGAAAGAGCGTTGAAGAAGTACAAGAGCGTATACATACTCTTTATTAAAAAATATAAAAAACGTTCGTGCAATATTCTTCAAAAACGAGCCACCGCAGAATTATATTGCCAGTTTTAGAAGAGAGTTGCGGCAGCCCCCTGTCGACTTCAATCACCCACCGCGTCACGCTTTACCGTAGCTTCTTCATGAGCCAGTGTCATTCTTTATCCGAGATCTCTCGTACAGCTTGGCAGCCGTAAGTATAATCATACTTATAAGTTATAGGGTACATTATGCCATATTCAGACGGTTCCAAAAGCCAAAAATTTTCTTGATGTACACTGCAGCGATTTACTTCCTATTAACGCGCGGAAAACACGCTCGGAGGTCGTCATCTGTCCCTGCAGCAGCCGATATATCTCACCCTTAAATTTCACGGAATTTATTAACCTGCAGTTCATGGGGTTCAGACCACCATGCTACTACCGTCTAACCGAGAGTAATATATTGCGCTTAAATTCAATAAACGGTGCACAAGGCGCCGCGCAACGCCTGCACGCTGCGGCGCAGAGCGCGTTCTCGCGGACCAGTGGCTTGCCGGGTAATACGTAATGCATCCCCGGGTCCGATTATGGCCAGGCGTTAGCGTACCGCTTCCACGCTTCTCGATATCGTTGAAATATTCAACGACTTTTCCCTCGATTTACCCTCCGTTCCCACTTTTGCATGCCGTTCATTCGACCAAGTATTTCCCCGCTTTTCGAGACCTCATACCCTTCTTCGTCGTACCTCATCTCTCGCCGCGATCACCCCGCGGTGATTTCGAACGGTAAAAAATAAAAAAAAAAAGAACCGGGGACAGTATACATAGTAGCGAAAAACATTCGTTGAATAAGGAGCTCTCGGAGCGTTCCACCTGAACGAGAAGAAGCTATAGAGATGGGTGATTCCCGAGCGAGGAAACAAATAAGAAAGACACAGCGGAGTTAGAAAAGGAAAGCTCAAGTCACTTACCATACAGATTAGGTGCGGGTGGAAAGTTGAACGAAGAAAATCGTCGGAATCGAGGACATGGTTGGGCTGTAACGACCCTGATAGTAGTCGGCGGTAGCCGCAGTGGCACCCTTCGAGCGAATAAAACGGGGTGCATACGCTTACAAGCTAACGATTAACCGTAGGTATTATATCTATCTATCTATCTATCTATCCATCCACGTGGCTCTGCAATCCATGTCTTTATACATCGTGTGCGTGTACGTGTGTTTCTCTTTCACGAAGTATTCTATATTCTCTGTACATCCGCGTACCAGTTTTACGCGCGTTTAATGTCCGCAATTATATCCTACCTCAGCTCTGCAACTTCCAGCTGTGGAATTGTCTTCACAGCGCGGTATTCCTACAGTCATTAAAGCGACGCGGTGCATGAACTGCTTCTGGTACCCAAACAACCGCCAGACGCTGGATCTGGGCAAGATGAACGCAAAATTTGACCAAAATCGGGAAGAACATACTCGCACAATTCTAAGTCAGACATTTTTCGAGGATTTGCAGTACGTCGTTCGTCAAGATTTGATTTTTTCCACAGCTGAGGTTCAAGTGCGTTCACCTGTAGCAGTCAGAGTCTATGATCCATTCCCTTTTGCGTTCATAAGCGATATGATAAATCGGAGATTAAAAAGTCTGAATTCCTATCATTCAGTTGCTCCAAGTTCTCAGGACAACTGATTTTATTACTTCTACTGCATCGATCTATGAATTCCAATGGCTTATAAATCCGGATATGATAAAAGCGAGCAATTTATCAATCAATTCCCCCGGGAGGCACCTACATCAGTTGAGGATAATATCTGCCATCCAGGAGGAAGGTTGTTTCGAGTTATCCATTCCCTTCCTTCCGTGGGAACTCAGGACAGCTCGGGGTGGCTAGACTTAAACGTCGAACCTGAGGGCTTGCCGAAAATCTTCTGGCTAGACTAATCGGTCTGAACTCGACTGTCTTGAATAGCCTCTAGTTTCTTCTATTACGTATAAATTTTCTGGGACTAACTAACCCTTACTCATCGTATATAAGTAGGTATACTCCTATTTCAAGGCAGCTATTATTATCTAAATCTCCTTTCTCCCGTCGTGAGACGCGCCAAGTTTCGCTCTACACGATCTCCTGTAACTTGGACATGAGGTATAAAATGGACTTGACGGGTAACCGGCACCGCAGGCACCGCCGGGAGCAAGACCCATGTCTAGGTCAGGTTGGGTTACGTTACGTTACCTTACGTTACGTCGGGTTATACGCTCCAAGGTGAGCAAGTGCAGAGATCGGCAGATTCCCGGAACGAATTCTCTCGGCTTGCCGCATCGCGTCCATCTCCGACCTACTTCGCAAATTCCCTCGCGTATAAAGAACCGAGTGAACGTCTGAAGTAGGTGCCGCAGGATACTGCAGACAGGTAGGTATGCATAGGATATCGTTTTTCTTCTTTTGCAGAAAATCGAGACACGTGTATGTGTACGTCCGACTGGATATGTGCACACATCGTTTAATCGCTCCAGCATCTTTAAACCGCAACGTATATTTCATGCTAATCTACGGCACACATAGAAAATTGTCACGGGTTCCGTAATACGCTGAAGTATGAACGACTTGGGACCTCCACCCTTGTCCCCCTCGATCATACCTCTCCGTTTTATTCGTCGTTACTTCCCGAGGGATGGAGGCTTATGGTAATGGTGCGTAATACGATCTGATTGCGTTTATGACGAATGGGAGCTGAGCCCAGGTCTAAGGGCGACGTAGCACAGAGAAGGGCGAAAGCAGAGCGAAGGGTGAATATGGGGACGCGTGTCGACCGAAACGCTCGTTCCTCTCCTAATTCTCTCTCACTCTTCGGGGTTTACAACAAGACCGCAGTGTTAAACGGTCGGACGATATTCTAGTACCGATACACAAGATTCTTGTACCCCAAAAGTGTGCAAATATCAAACATGTAGGGTTGTCTGAAGTGGAGACAGGCTTTCGATGTTTTCACTGCAGTGCCAAGCTCTCATTGGGTGGCAAAAGTTTAATCAAAAATTGTTCATAACTTGGACTACGTTTAAGTTTTGACTTTGGATGAGCTCGGCTAGTGGATGATGAAGGAGAGATGAAAGGAGAATAAGAAACCAATAAATATCAGACAAGTTAGTTTCTGTTTTACTCTCGACTTCTCTCTCTCTCATATAATTAGACTAGTTTTTCTAGATAACAGTCGGTGGTAGATTCCCTGGAGAGTGATAAAGTGGAAAGCCTGCAGCAGCAGCAGCAGCAGCAGCAGCAGCATAAGAGCCTATCGCGATCTCTGAGTTGGAATCGAACGTCGAACGTATGTTGAGGGTAGTGTGTGGGTCCTAAGGCACGTGCAGCAGTGAAACATATCGTAGCAAAGAGAGAGAGAGAGAGAGAGAGAAGGAGTTCTCGATCTGCTGCAGAGTAGCCTCCAGGGAAAAACCGCAAGCCGAACTTTTGGTGCGTCGACGATTATTATTAACGTGCTATAATCGCCCGGAAGAACGGCCGGTCGAACTTGAGTCATCATTCCGACGCGCCCACGCCGCGGGGATAAGGTAATCGATGATTCATGAGATTTTTGTACAGAACACCGCGGCCGGCAGTCGGCAACCGAAAACCCGTAGCATATTTCGACAACGGTGTGTTTTTTGGGTTAGTAGTGAAGTCGTAATATGTGAGTGTAACTCAACTCTCTTTACTCTCTTCCTCCCCCATTTTGTTTCTTTTTGTTTCACCTTTTTTTCCCGATTTTTCTCCGACTCTTTCACTCTTTCCCACTTTTCCGCGATATGCAACCCCCGGGGGGAATTGATAATATACCAGCAGTTTCCCGCCTGCTTGTTCCTCGTCGGGTATATACGTCGCTTCATCACGCTCCCTTAACGGAACAATATATGAACCAGTCGCGGTTTGCAGATAGCAAAATACCGACATGCACACACAGAGTTGCTGAAATATTATTTAGTGCGAATCTTGATCTGCAGAAAATTTAGTTCTTAATTCTTGGGACTCGGGGACCATGAATAAAATTCAAAAATAATTTTAAAAAAAGTCTTCGATACTTTTGAAACACCCAAATATTCCTAACCGCGCGGAATTTCAGTCAACGGGTCACGGTGAACCCGAACATTCCACCAGATAATCTACGCTATAAAATTTGACGATCTAGATATGAAGAATAATGGGAGTATCATCACTGACTCTCCGAATTATTACCCTAACTCAATTTGCCAGAGAAAAATTTAATTATGCTGTCACACGCGGCATACATGGCACATGCTTGTCTGCCATGGGCGTATAATACTTTACATCCAGCATCGTTGAGACCACTTTGCAGGTATTCAGCGTATTTCATGCTAATCATGTCAGGAATTAATTCCCAAAAGCTTGCATGTATAGTATAATGAATACGGAATCTGTTGCCATTTACCATTTTCATACGAGCCTAGAAACTGACTTTACTTCGAGAGGTCTGGGAGTCGGAGAAATTGCGTAGATATACCTACGTCTGAAACGGTAAGATTGAGGTAAGTAATTATTCTTTGTTTCCCAAGAATTAGGATATAAGGTAATAAAGAATTAGTCAGCCGGAGGGTACAACCCGAAAAAATTCTTAGAGGACCAAAATATGTATAAGAGGTGAAATTCGGTGGGTAGATATATCTGTGTGTGTGTACCTAAAGTATATAACGGAAGCTGTACGAGAGCGAGGTATCCTCGTAATATATAAACTCGGTATGGGCATGGCGGTCTCCTCTGTCTGGTCGGTGAAATGAAATCCATAACTGCCTCATAAACTCTGACCCAAATCGTCGGAATTATCGCCTCGCCTCGACTCGAGCGGTGAAAGCAAAAAACGTTTCATTACTCCTGCAGTGCGCGGGTCTTCGACGTCTAAGGAAGCGCGTTCTTGAGCCCCGCATCCGTAGCTATACACAAATTTGAAAAATTTTGAAGCGAAATCCGTTTCCGCGGATATCTGATGGTTGGGTATAGAAAGTAGGGAAAAAGGGTTCGATATAGGCATGTACCTATAGCCACCCACCATCGAACGCGGACGAATATGAAGCGCGCGTTCGAAAGTGCTTGAAAGCATTTTGTAGTTTCTACAGCGTTCGTCATTCTGTCGGAGGGGCTTATCTTTACCCGGCACTCGACTACTCGCCAGTCTCTGGGTTAAAAGGAGCTATCAAAGTTTCTGCTACTTAAACCAAGCCCTTGGCCATACGTAGGTATATACCTATATCCATCGCTGGCTTATTCTATGGCCCAAATTTTCGGCCGGAGGATATAGCATCTCGCATTATACAGATCTATGATAATTATTACTCCCCGTGAAGCGTCTGTGTAGGGTGTTATACATATGAGGCTATCCACGTCAATTTAACGCGCCTGCAGATCTCAACATCTCCGATTTGATTTTTAATTTTCACGTTATTACTCTATTCCTGGAGAACATTTCAATTTTTCAGATTTTTCAGATTTTTCGAATCAACCCTTTCGGAGTTATGAATTTTTTTTTTTTTTTGAACCTCAACAAAAGGAGCTTTTTGAAAATTCTCATAAAATTCACAAAATTTTTATTGATGATATAGAACAAAATTATAGAAAGTACTAAAGAAATGCTGGTCTTTAATAGCACGAGGTATCCTTTCGAATCAGCTACAGCTTGAGCTACGAAGTTCGCATGGATAAAAATACTTTTGCAAAATATTTTGCATTTTTTTACTTGTTTGGAGCAGAATTTTAGAATCTTTAAATGTACGTGCACGGCTAAGTTGCTCACTTGAATGTTCGTATAAAAAAATTGCCAAAATCAAGCAACAAATAGTGAGAAGTGATATAAATAGCCCGAAATGTAAACTCCGTGATCAGTAAAAATTTACTTATGGACCAAATTTGATCAATAGTAGAATCGTATACCCGTTGAATAAACTTAAAATTCAAGGTATGTAATCCTTTACCCTCATATGTCCGCTTCGTGATACCATCGTTGGGTAAGATGGTACATCCTCATCATTCGACAGAAAACTGTATCTAAAGAGTCCGCGGAGTAGGTAAAAAATTACGTTATGGAGTTTACATTTTCACCATTTATCGGTCTATACCATGGTGACACTTCAAGATTATGTTATTATTAGTATAAATATCAATAAACACCGTTTTGAACTTTGCCCTTGCGATTTTCCTAAACAGGTTGATGAAAGAATCGTATGTTCCCAATTTTTTATGAATCCCCACTCAAATTTATTTTTCGATCATCGATCGTTTCCCTTTCGTAGCCTGAGATCGAGCTGCGTCGTCTGGATATGACTGAACGAATCTACTTATACTCTCCGTCTCGGTAGACAGTGGAAAATCAACGTCATGGTCAGACGCAGAGACTGATACGAGATAGCTACGCAGAGAAAACATCGTGGGATAATTAAAAAGTCATTGTCAATTGAAGGAGAACATGGAGAAAATTTGGTTATATAAATAGGGGATTTTTAGGGGACCGGAAGATGTGGATATACCTATCTGTTGCAAAAGTACCAATCATCCGCATCGTCGACTGAAAATCTAATCTAATCTGATTGAGCGGAATAAATTACTGAAATATTAACTATACATATGTATATGCCCTTTTTCTGAAAAATTGCACATACGAATGAACAATTAGACCTCCGATACGTTCGAAAATCATAAAACAGAAACAATTCATCAGTTTCTCTGACAACACTCCTAATTCTGAAAGACTTTTCAGAGTCAATTATTCTGCAGACATTAATTCTTCAGACCTCTTAGCGCGATGTCAGATCGTCGAGAGAACTCAATCGGTTGGAGATCATATTTATCATAATTATATCACTGCTGCAACTATAGGCGTTTGAGGAAATATTTATTTGAGATGTAAATGTATGTACTCTATTTCCGTTATTTATTCATTTTATTATTATTTATTCGTATTGCCTAAGTTTGATCGATCTATACATTTTGATATAGTCAGTGCATAAATACCAATTTCTCGAGTGCACTGACCCAACACCGAACAGATACCAGAGGTCATCGTATTCGCAGAAATAATGTTCCTGGGCGGCGCAATGTCCCGGCACTGAACAAAGAAATGATAAGCGTATTCAATTATAATACATGATATTGAAAATAAAAATTATCGATATCCGAATAGCCTGGACCTAACACCCCGATTTAAAAGGCACAATATGTTTGTTCATACATACCATTCGATTGGCAGACGTTCAATGAGTAATCTCTGTCGAGAAACTGACTGTCAGTATGGGTAGAGTCGTATCCCCGGATCTGTTGACGAATCAAAGTTTATTGCTATTAATCAAATCACGCCGCGAACGGATACTGTATTCGCAATACCCATAACTTGATTGAACCTATCGACGCCCGATACGAATAAATGCACGTTTCAGATTCCGGGTGAAAAAGAGCACGTTTCAAATTCCGGGTGGAAAAGAGCACGTTTCAAATTCCGGGTGAAAAAGAGCACGTTACGGTTTCCGGGGGAAAAAGAGTACGTTTCAGGTTGACTCGAATACGAGCACGTTTCGGGTTGACTCAGCCCACTTGAAACGTGCTAGTATTCGAGTCAACCTGAAACGTGCTCTTTTTCCCCCGGAAACCGAAACGTGCTCTTTTCCACCCGTAATTTGAAACGTGCTCTTCTCCACCCGGAATTTGAAACGTGCTCTTTTTCACCTGGAATCTGAAACGTGCTTTTATTCGTATCGGGCGTCGACTATATCCCCTTGTCTACAGACCTTTCCCCAGTCGGTGCAGATCGGTCTGACCAACGTCGTGATAGTGAACCGATTCTCGAGTCTGAAGACGATGATTCCTGGTAAGGTGTGCCAGAAAAAATCGTGGATTGGCGCTATCAGTACTTGGACATTCGTAACGTCAGACTTCTGGGCAAAGATTTCGGTATTATAATTATTGTAACCCTCACCAAATTGACCAACCACTACCCCCCACCTACTCGCAGTCGTAAGACCTGACATATCGTTGTTGTTCCAATAGATGTCTATAAGTAGAATGAAAAGAAAATATTGAAACGGGATTGTATACAGAAAATGCGTCTTTAGTTGATGTACAAAAATATTGTGGTCATATTAATGTTGATCTGCGCGTACCAGCTATAACGAGTTCGGGGCTGATCAAAGTTCCCACAACGTAGACGGATGACAAACTATAAAATTTGTCATAGATATCCACGTGCCAGGGAAATCGGTGACGCGAAACCACGGATCCTTCTACGACGAGCTGGAAATTCTCAGGCAGTGAACTTCCACATTCTGAAGAGACAAAACCCAATAGAGTTACCAATTGCCCTCATGGCCTACGCTTTTTTTTATAATAAGAAGAGACCGAAGTGTAACTATCGAAAAATACTCAATCGTCTGCTCGAAGAAGATCCTGAGATCCGGAGGTTTATATCAGAAGTCTACTGCATTTAAATAAAAGGTTGCTTTTCTATGATTACCAAAATCACAGTCGATCACGGGACGATCCCATGTGCCGTCCACAAGGCAAGTGATTTCCCTGTACCCGGGGTCATTCGGAAATGGAAATATGTACGAGTCTTTGCAGGTCATGGTCGCCGTGGTCAACGGTACGATCTCATACTCGCAAGAAACATTCCTGCCGTGATAGTTGCAGTGAAAATCCACGCTCGTCGATCTTAACGCTGGGCAGTAGTTTCCTACGAAACAAGAGGAAAGTGTATTCAAATATACTTTGTGAAATGAATTTAGATAAATATATCTGTGATCGTGCAGCAATTCTTGGATTTTTAGGCATTACTTGAAAATCTTAGGGGCCGGGCTCCCTCGTTGTTGAAACGGGATGTGATGTTATTTCCACTCAAAGTGTAGCCTTCGTGGTTTGGGTGACTGCTGAAATAATCGATAGTAAAGTCCTTTCAATGTTCGAAATTTCGGAGAAACAGATATTCATTACTTCGGAGTATGACACGATTGGCTTACCCTGATTTGAAGTAGGCAGCGCGAATCCATTTCGAAAACTTTCCAACGTTCGTAAACGCGGTATAAAAATTGTTGTTACACGTGCCTTTGAATACGGGACTAACGCTAACGATACCACGCAGATACCAAAGACCTTGAAACTCGAAGAAGAGTCCACCGCCGCTATCGCCATCGCACATGCTCGATCCTGTATATGAAAAAATATTGAATACCAAGTCGTTGACAGCAAAAATTCAATCGAAAACTATTCGAGAAAGTTTCTTCCGCCAAACACAAAAACAGATCCGAAATTTTGGTGCAGCAAGAATGATAGAGATCTCACGTATGTATACATACCGTTCAAATAACCGGCGCAAAACTTGTCAGTAGTAATGAATCCTTGAAAGTCTTCTGGTGCCGTAACGACACAATTTTGACGAGGAATGTACGGCAAGTTTATCTCCTGAAGTTCAACGCTATGATCTCCGGACGCTGTTCTCCCCCATCCTACAGCCTGTGGACCATGCGTCAATCATTATTGTCGAATACCGATGTTTAATGTCGTTTTCATGATGCACAATGCACGGATTCTCAATTTATCAATCTCCTCGTTTTCGACAAACCTTTCCTTCTTTCCCGAGTCGAAGTTGCTTGTCCTCGTTTGTGTTATCCCAGTCCATGCATATAGGCCTTATCACAGTGCTCAGGTTGAAAGGTGTCTGTACACGTACCAAAGCGATATCATGAGCAAAATTACCAATTCGGCCAAAGTAACCCGGTTCTAGGTCGATACTTTCAACTTGGGACTTCTGCACGTAGGGGTCCAGCAGAGTCGTGTAAGAACGGTAATACTTGCCTACAGCTACCGCAAACCTGCTGGCGTTTATGGCCGTCCCAAATCTGTCGTCCCAGAAACAGTGAGCGGCTGTATTCGGTTGAGAGACAAGGCAAAATTTAGGGTAATAAATATAAGACAATAGAAGAAAAAAACAACGCACCGGATATCACGAGGTCAGAACTGATCAAAGTGCCACCGCATACTTGCTCCAAGTTTCCTATAGATTTTCTTTCGTAGACACCAACGTGCCAGGGATAACCGCCGAGCTTAGCCTGGCGTCCGTTGAAAACCATCGGACGCCCGTGAGGAATCGCTGTCCCGCATTCTATATATTATACACAAATACCCCGGATCAAGATTCGTACGATTGTTCATCTACGGTTCTGGACGGGAATGGGATTCATATTACCAGCGATACAGTGGAACACTGTACGATCCCACGCGCCTTCGGGAAGGCAGGTCAATTCCCTGTACCCAGGATCGTTGCCAAGTGGAATTTTGTACGAGTGTTTGCAGGCCAGCGTCGCCTTAGTCCCCGGAACGATTGTGTGTTCGCAAGGAATATCTTCGCCGTTATATCTGCAGGATATGTCAATCCCCTCCGGCCTCAAGACTGGACAGGTTTCTGAAGAAATTTCACAACATCCGAACCAGTTGAACAAATTTTAGGATATTTGAAGCCAATCATTTCTCAACAGCACATCGCACATGACTCGCTGTCATTTCTACGAAGGATATTGAAAAAATTATACTTGTTGTGTTTGATCAGTGAACTTACTGACGCAACTTGGGAGCAGGTACCAACTGTCTGTATGACAGAATGACATGTTATTTCCTGCCAAACTGAAGTCGTCGCTGCACCTATAGGTGAGCATAGTGCCGTGGGGTACTATCTTTCCTGGCACAATGTCGCATGAATCCCCTGTGCACGAACCTATTTGATAACTCCCTCCGACTGGCTGTTGCGGGAGGATGCAGCCACCAGAATAACTCCTCATGGTGGTCAGTGAACTGAAAAGTGGATTACAATTATTTCGTATATTGTTTTTATAATTAGGTGGAAATTAGGAAAAACGCGACGCATCCCACCTTGAGCGACAGTTGATCTCGTCTGATCCGTCTTCGCACTGTGTCACATCGTCGCATCGCGCGTTTGCCACGGGAACGCACTGTCCGTCGTTGCAAAGGTGGTGAGGGCCCAAACTGATGAACCAAGAATAATGCGTACGATATAATAGCGGTTAAAAAATAGTACATACATATTCCATTTTTGCTTTTAAAAATAATGGATACATTATCTACTGCCGTCGTGTAGCTGAGCGACATTCAATATATTTATTTATCGTCTTCCTTTATAATATGTTGTTATAGTTTAGTATTCTTTTTTCAAATACTTACAGGCAGAGGAAATGCAGTATACCTTTACGGATTATTTCCAGTCCTGAAACTGTATTTGAAGATCTGATCTCGAAATTCATTGATTCTAAATTCTGGGTAATATACTTTTTACGTATACCAATCTCGGTATAATTTCGATATCGAATACAATCGAGAATAGACGCCGTACTCACCCGATGTCAATCGTTGGGGGTCGATTGCAGCCAGAACGAGAAATGCATAAAATACAGTGGGACACCGCATGATGTGGAGAAGTTCGACTGCTGTCTTTTCAGCTCGGCGAACTGTCGCGATTTGGTGCAAATTCTCTGGCTATTAATTTCGGAATAATTGTATGCGAGATCACGCCGGAGGTTATCGAGTCTACGTCATCAGGCACTATCTAAGTAATTATACAGGCACATAACATATACAAGGAAAAATACACGGAATCCCGGCAATACTCCAGGCTTGGCGAATTACCTCCATATCGTGATGAATTGGGTCATCCCCTACTGAAAGAGTTCATGTGATAAATCACATGATGTTATGAAAGAGTTCTCAATGTAATTTATCATATGATTTGTCTTGTGAATTTGCTAAAATATATAAGAAATCACATAATAAATTACATAAGCACGAATCATCAGATATAACGTAAAACAAGTTACATGATAAACTATACGATTGACCATATGATTTTTGATATATTATATCTGATGATTCGTGCTTATGTGATTAAGTAGGGGATTTTAGCAAATTCACAAGACAAATCATATGATAAATTACATTTAGAATTTTTTTGAAACATCATGTGATTTATCTCATAAGCATTTTCAGTAGGGTCTACGCTTCGAATCATGAACAGTATCGTGCGAGCTTTATCATATCAGTGCTGACGCTGTACAACAAATTGAGGAACTCAATTTCCGGCTTCATTTCTTAAAAATCTTCGCGCATACGCTCATATTCGGATTTATTACAATAAACTCTCATTGTCAGGATTTCAAGGGTTTTATATGAAATATACGGTCAGTTCGGTCGTCAGAGGTTTCGACTCGGAAATAATTTGATAAAAGTTATGGTTACTATTTTCATCGCTTGATTTGGAGAGTCAGATCGCGATCGATAGTTGCACGATGAGACTCTGGACTTCTCGCGACTCTAGCTCAGAAACCGTCTTTCGTACAACATAATGTCGCATAACCTGTTTTGCAAAAAATTTTATATCCTTCATTTTTGTATATGGATTTTTTTTTCCGTGAAACCTACCGGAATCGAGAAATTTGTCGAAAACTAAATTCTTGTAGAAATGGATATGATTTGACGAAAGAATCCGCGTACTTGGGACCCAGGAACCATGAAAGAATGTCAAAATAGCAAATTTTATTAAGCCAGTAGCCACCAAATATACAACAATTGGTATATACGACAATATAATGAGAAATGTATGGAATATAGAGGGTGAAGTGCGGACTTGCGGACAAAATATGAATGTGATAACAGTTAGCAGTGAGATAAAATCATGGGATCTGCTCTACACTATAAGATGAAAATATGATATCTTGGTAAATGTTTACAGAATTTCTCTGACAAGGCTCCTGATTTTGGAAGACTATTCAGAATTAGGTATTTTGCAGGGATTGTTTCCCGACTATCCTTGACAGATTTCTGAAGATCTTCATCATTTTTTTCAGACCTCTGAGGGCGATGTCAAGTCCTCAAAACGTCTCAATCGGTCGGAGACCATATTTATCATATTCGTTTGTAGGTACTGTAAGTTCATTGATCCCGCTCGATGCCAGATTATGTCGGAGGTCATCTCTCTGACGCGTCTCACTGCAGATAACACGAAGAAAACATTTTGGATGAACTGTCGAAATGGATAACAGGAAAAAAAGTATGTGCTAACTGCGAGATGAGATGACAGAGCTTGATTTTATTCCTGATCAAATCGAAGACTGAGGAATAATAAGGATTTGATCAGCTCATTTATTACTTATGGGCTGTACTGTCGTAAGGGTGTAAAATGTAAAATGTAATGCTGTAAAATGAATTCAAAATATACGCTGCAGCGAGTACTGACTTTGGGAAAATAACTTATCGCAGCTGCAATGTGTATGCTCTATAATATTTTTATTATTTATTGATACACGGTGTAAAAATATACAGTATGGCGACATTGTATGATTATTGTTAGTTTCATAGAATTCTGGGCGTAGGGTTCCGTCCAGTGCCGTGATAGTTACCATCATATTAACGTGGAAATGTTTAATTCATACATGTTGATACCACCACTGCATAAATACCGGTTTTCCAACGACACTGCGTATTGACAGATATGAGAATCAGATGAGAGGACGCAATGTCTCGGCACTAGTGCGGATCCAGCCAAGAAAATTTCCAACGTTCGTAAACGTGATGTAAAAATTGTTGCTACACTTGCCTTCGAATGTGGGACTAACGCTGACAATACCACGCAAAAACCAAAGGCCATCAAACTCGAAGACAAGTCCACCGCCGCTATCGCCCTCGCAAAGGCTCGATCCTGAATATAAATGAATATTGAATACTGAATCGTTAAACGTAAAATTGAATCGAATAAACTATTTGAGACGTTTTCTTCCACCAAAGATCAAGAGACTCGGTAGAGTCTCGCGCCAAGTATATTCAAAAGAATTTTTAAGCGCGCGGCGTGAGGCTCGACGAGTATCTCTATACCAGAGAGATTGGATGGTATAATAACAGACCCGAAATTTTGGTGCAGCAAGAATGATGAAGATCTCACCGTTCAAATGACCGGCGCAGAACTTGTCAGCCGTAACGAAATCTTTGAATTCTTCTGGTGCCGTAGTGACACAATTTTGACGAGGAATGTAAGGCAAGTTTAGCTCCTGAAGTTCAACGCTATAATTTCCTGACGCTGTTCTTCCCCATCCTAAGGCCTGTGGACCATGCGTCGATCATTATTATTCGATGCCAACGTATGAATATTGATAAATTTGATCACTGTGTTCGTTTTCTTGATGACGTCGTTTTCGACGCACCTTTCCTACTTGTCCGAATCGAAGTTGCTGGTCCTCGTGTCTGTTACCCCAGTCGATGCATACCGGCCTTATCACCGTGCTCAGAGCGAAAGGTGTCTTTACACGTACCAAAGCGATATCATGAGCAAAATTACCACTAGAGCCAAAGTACGCCTCTGCTATCGTGATCTTCTCAACTTGAGACCTCTGCACGTAGCGGTCCAGCAAAGTCGTGTTATAGGGATGGTAATACTTGCCCGCAGCTATCGTATACCTGCTAACGTTTTTGACCGCCCTGAATCCTTCGTCCCAGAAACAGTGAGCGGCTGTACTCAGTTGAAAAAAGAGGAAAAATATAGGTAAAATATTAAAGAATACAAGAAGAAGACTTTACGCACCGGATATCACAAGGTCAGGTCTGATCAGAGTACCAGCGCATTGTAGCCTCGAGTCTTCTACCAGATATCTTTCGTAGACACCAACGTGCCATGGATAACGTCCGAACGTAACCGGAAACCCGTTCACCGTCGTCAGACGCCCGTGAGCAATCGCTGTTCCGCATTCTAGATACACAAATACCGCGAATCAATAAGGTTCGTACGATTGTTCATACCTATATGATTCTGAAGAGGAATGGGATTCATATTACCAGGAATACAGTTGAACACTGTACGATCCTACGCGCCTTCGGGGAGGCAGGTCAATTCCCTGTACCCAGGATCGTTGCCAAGTGGAATTTTGTACGAGTGCTTGCAGGCCAGCGTCGCCTTAGTCCCCGGAACGATTGTGTGTTCGCAAGGAATATCTTCGCCGTTATGTCTGCAGGATATGTCGACCCCCTCCGGCCTCAAGACTGGACAGGCTTCTGAAAAATTTCACAACATCCGAGCCAGTTGAACAAATTGTAAGATATTTGAAGCCAACCATTTCTCAACGTCATATCACACATGATTCGCCGTCATTTTTACGAACGCGCGTCGCATCGCGCGTTTGCCACGGGGATGCACTGTCCGTTCTGGCAAATGTAGTGAGCGTTCAAACTGATAAACCAAGAATAATGCGTACGATATAATATAGCGATTAAAAAATAGTACATATTCCGTTTTTGCTTTTAAAAATAACCGATACATTGTCTACTGCCGTCCTGTTATATTATAGCGGAGCAACATTCAATGTATTTATTTTTTGTCCTGCTTTATATCGACGCCCGATACAAATAAAAGCACGTTTCAGATTCCGGGTGGAAAAGAGCACGTTTCAAATTCCGGGTGGAAAAGAGCACGTTTCAAATTCCGGGTGGAGAAGAGCACGTTTCAAATTCCGGGTGAAAAAGAGCACGTTTCAGGTTGACTCGAATACTAGCACGTTTCAAGTGGGCTGAGTCAACCCGAAACGTGCTCGTATTCGAGTCAACCTGAAACGTGCTCTTTTTCCCCCGGAAACCGAAACGTGCTCTTTTTCACCCGGAATTTGAAACGTGCTCTTCTCCACCCGGAATTTGAAACGTGCTCTTTTTCACCCGGAATTTGAAACGTGCTCTTTTTCACACGGAATTTGAAACGTGCTCTTCTCCACCCGGAATTTGAAACGTGCTCTTTTCCACCCGGAATCTGAAACGTACTCTTATTCGTATCGGGCGTCGATATGTTGTTATAGTTTTGTATTCTTTTTTCAAATACGTGCCGGCAGAGGAAATACAGTATACCATTACGAATTATTTTCAGTCCTGAAACTGTATTAAAGATGTGATTTCGAAATTCATTAATTAATAATTCTGGGTAATATACTTTTTACGTATACCAATCTCGGTATAATTTCGATATCGAATACAATTGAGAATAGACGCCGTACTCACCCGATGTCAATCGTTGGGGGTCGATTGCAGTCAGAACGAGAAACGCATAAAATACAGCGGGACACCGCATAATGTGGAGAAGTTCGACTCCTGTCTTTTCAGCTCGGCGAACTGTCGCGATTTGTTGCGACTTCTCTGGCTATTAATTTCGGAATAATTGCACGCGAGATCACGCCGGAGGTTATATCGAGTCTACGTCATCAGGCACTATCTAAGTAATTATATAGGCACATAACATATACAAGGAAAAATAGCCGAAATCCCGGTAATATTTCAGGCTGGGCGAATTACTCCCATATCGCGATGAATTGGGTCATCTACGCATGACGCATCTATATATAAATATTACCCAATGTCGTGGCAAATTTCGAATCATGAACAGTATCGTGCAAGCTTTACCATATCAGTGCTGACCCTGTACAACAAATTAAGAAAAACCGCCTCATTTCTTAGAAGTCTTCGCGCATATGCTCATATTCGAATTTATTACGATAAACTCTCATTTCAGTTCATATGTCAAGGGTTTTTATATGAAATAATACGGTCAGTTCGGTCGTCAGAGGTTTCGACTCGGAAATAATAAGGTAAAAGTTGGTTACTATTTTTATCGCTTGATATGGAGAGTCAGATAAAGAGACACATTAGATAAAGTTTTTTTTTTTTTTTTTACCAGTGATGACCAGAACATACATATATTTGAATTTGGCAAAATAGGTACAAAGATTCAATTTTAACTTATGAAAGACTTGGTAAATATGTTAAATTCGTGTCCAATCGTTATGTAGTACCGTATTAACTACCATCTCGTCGTTTATGTTTAAAATTCTCTATAAATACCTCTAAAGTTATAATACCGAACAAGCGTGCAGTAAACTCTGAGAATAAATATCTTCGGTTTGATTCGGTGTAGAGGGATGACGGACAGCGTATTCTAAAGTTGGAAGAATAAGTTGATCCCCAACATTCAATATACTATCAATAACGTGTAAATTTCATGACGTCATCGGTTTCGCAACAGACACAACTATTGCTATTGCTGTTGGGCTTCCCGAATCTTTTCTGCACGGTATCGTTTCTGCTCGAGTTTGTCTTCGGATGAGAATTTCAGTTTTCTCCTTCCCATTTTCTTGAATTAAATAATCACGATTCAAGTATCTCTTCGTTTCTAACCAATATACTTCGCTTCAAATCCTTCAATCTTCAAAGTCAATTCATATTCTTTAATAAAATAACCAACCCATCTGGTTAACCAAATCATCTGATCAATCAATTCATCTTTTCTATGAATTTTTTTCGCATTCGTCTTTATCTGATACGGTCTACTGTAAGATGAAGAAATCGTATCTGGTTCAATTCACGTCATCATGAAAATTGTTCAGCCTATACGGATCAATCTTTTTCTTACCTACTACATCGAGAAGATTAGCCAGCCAATAATAAAATCTAAAGAACATGTCATGTTTACAAAATTTCATAAGCTTCGAATTGTTTAAACAAAATCCGATATGCAATTTCACCGATATTAAATAATTAATGTCTGTACTAATCTCATTATGTCGAAATTATAATCTTCAATTTTATCTTAACATACGCCCGATGATTCATGCTTTAATTTTATAATTATGCAGATTATTATATGTATATCTACAAAACGGAGCTCATGCATGAATTTTGTGAGGCGTTAATGAATTTTGTATTCAGCCCGATGAAAAAAATCAGCGTAACTAACACCCTGCAACTTATACAGCTGCTGCAGTAGCCATGGAAGAATGTCGATAAGATAATTCTATCAAACCAGTGGCCATCAAGTATAACTTGGAACATATTGCGACATTATACAGGCATAAGGAACGTATCGAATGTAAAGGGTGAGGTGAATCCAGTTGTGATACGTGCAGGTTTAAAAAAATAAAAAACACTTGTAATAACTTTGCCCGGACTCGCGGGTAAAATATGTGAGATGGAATCATTATAGGGTCTGCTTCTATACACAAAATAAAAATGTGATATCTTAAACGGCTTTTAATTTTGGAAGACTTTTCAGAGTTGGGAATTTTACAGAGATTGCTTCTCGACTACCTCTGACAAATTTTCGAAGATTTTTATCGTCCCTTCAGACCTCTGAGCGCGATATCAAATCCTCAAAACATCTCAATCGATTTGAGGCAATATGTATTTATCATATTTGTCTCTATCTATAACTGTAATGTGATTGCTCGACGCAAGATTATGTCTGAAGTTATAACTTCCAGGCGTTTTAGTAATAACAAAAAGTAAGCGTTTTGTATGAGCTGTCTAAACGAATAACAAGAAAATAAAAAATTTTGGTGAACCAGGTTGCCCTATAGACTTTTCACGATCACCATTCATTTATGAATATTCAAATGCAATTTTTTTCTGTCGGGCTATGCTCCATATCACTGCGCCGTTTCGTTTTCAATTTAATTCAGAATTCGTTAATTGTTTTTGGGCCCAAACAGTTGGTCGATTTTGATGGGACATAGCAATTTATCGTCGGTAGAACACGAGCTATAATCCTGTAAAGTTTTAAATTTTTCCATTTATATTTCGGAACGACCGACAGACAGACAGACAGACCAACGTATGTTCTAGAGAATCATGTGTGACGTCAGCTTAAGGGTCCAACGTTTTGACACGAAACCAATACTTTCATATCAATTACGCGATGAAAAGTAATAAACAAGCTGCAAGATGAGATCATAGAGCCTGTTTCTATTCCTGATCAAATCGAAGACTGAGAAATAATAAGGATTCGATCAGCTGATACGCATTATACGTATCTGCTGTGCTGTCGTAAGGGTGTGTCGAGACATTTTAGACCTAAGTCTAGAAGTTTACTGCCGGAGGGGCGTAAGCCACAAAGAATAAAAAGATACATTCCGTCGTTCTGATAACACGAATGTTACAACGTGAATATTCAAGTTTTATTTTCAATTTATTCAAGCCCATTCTAGCTGCGTTTCGATCTAGACTTCGGTAAGTCCGGGCGGGCGACTCGTGTCTGACTCGGAAAGGCTTCTACTACTTGCTCGGTGCGCGATCAAATACGCCTTGCTGACGGCAACCACGGTTTGACTACAGCTGGAATTTATACGAAATTATTTTTCGGATTGTCTCAAGGAACCCTTTACGAATTCCTATAAACCCTTATGTTCTTGTTATGAGCGCAAGTGAATTTATAATTCATTATTGAAATGGTTCTGGCTGAAGGTTCATCACTACCTGCTACCGAAGGTTTATTACACAATTACAGAGTTGGATGCAACAAGGGGCATAGATATAATGAATTATCACGCTTCAAGATAATTTAAAAGAACGCACTATTCATTCAGTTAAGGATACTTCGAAGCGATCTTTTCTCCAGCTATATGCCTTTTCACGATACCAACTAGACTTTATATCGACTGCGATCTAATCTTATCTGATTGAGCAAAATAAATTGTTCAAATATGAAAAATATATATGCCCTTGTATTGCAAAAAATTGAATAAAAACAGAAATACATTTGACTCAATGTGCCCGTTATTGCACCCAACTTCTTAATTGTTCCTTGAAACAAATAAATTAGTATTTATAATTTTAGAACAATATTTTCGAAAAATGTAATCTTCAATTATGTACTGCAAACAATCATTTTGTATCAATTAACGAATGCAGAATCTTGAGGAAATCATTTTATGCAATGAATAATAAATATAGGATAGAGAAGTTTGACCAGAACTTGGCTGGACAGAGAAAAAAAATCTTTTTCACTTTTTCAAAATTTCATATATTTAATTATCAAACTGTTAAAACTGGGTATTTTTTTTATAGAGAAAATTATTTAACTTTAGTCTATATTTCAGAGATACACAAAAACTGAGAAGAATACCTTGTTTTTTTTCTTTTTTTGTTTAGGAATAGAAAAGTGATCATGATTAGACCTTAGGGTGGTCCGTATTTTGGGTATTTTTGAAATTCAATACGGACGCCCTCCAGAATTTTTTCAAATATATAAAAAAAGGGCTGTAGAGTTTAAGCCCTTAATATTAATATTAACACGTGCCCCAAAACGTCCAAAATTTCAAATGCAAAATACATGTATTTTTGCGAATCGATTGTATGAAAATTGTTATCTCACGTGATGATTGATCCAAAATTCTGAAATTTGGCTTAGTTGTTGCCAACATCAAGAGGTACAAAAAGGTATTTCTATGACATTTTTTCGAAAATAAATTTCCAAATTATGAACATTACATTATTTTTCTTTTCTCTTTTTTGCGAGAATTCGGAAATTTATTTTCGAAAAAAAAATATAATAAAAATACCTTTTTGTACCTCTTGTTATTGGCAACAACTAAGCCAAGTTTCACAATTTTTGATCAATTATCACGTGAGATAACAATTTTTATACAATCGATTCACAAAAACACATGTATTTTGCATTTGAAAGTTTTGTCGCTTTGGGGCACGTGTTATTATTAATATTAAGGGCTTAAACTCTACAGGCATTTTTTTATATACATATATGTATATTTGGAAAGATTCTGGGGGCTTCTGTATTAAATTTCAAAAATACCCAAAATAAGGACCACCCTAATTAGGCCTACTATTCGATTTTCATTTTAGAGACTTCTTTCGCACCTTTTTATTCTAGTATCAGGATTTGTATGGCACATTAAATTGACACCTATAATAAACGATGAGAAATGTGATTTATTAACGTATCCTATCATAGTCTCAGACAATAGATACAATGATTTTCACTCGTACCTGAAAACGGTAAAGTTTCATTGTCAATGAATAATTTAACTTCTTTTTATTATATTACACAATCATACAGTCTGTTCCTAATAGCGTGCCTTGACGACGCGAACCGCCATTCAAGCCCGCGATTATTATTCTCAATTTCATTTCATCATTTCAAGCAAAATTTTTTTCATTTTCGGCGCCCTTTTGCCTCGCCAAGTCGCGATTTTAATACCAATTAAACTGTGAGGGTCACGATGTTTTAGGACAATGATTACCACGTTACAATTCGGCTTAACACCTTTATCTAAATCTTCGATTACTTAAAATTAGCAAAAAAAAATCACTAATATTGAAAGGAACTACCATGCAGAAAGTCAAAAGGCGCTGAAAATATCGACAAAAAGTATCAGTTTTTTTCCGCAATCATTTATCTCACACATCTGTGCCCCTCGAGCGGTTTGAGAAGATGAAATCAGGCCTTAATTACGCGGACGAGTGTCTAGAAATGATCAAATAATATTTGTACTAGTCTCTAAGCACGCACAGAAACTTTCGAGTGTCTAGTATATTTGATGTAGCTTTATACAAGTTCGAAGCTTTGGCTTTGATTTTTTTTTTAACTAGCTTGTGCCCCAATCATCTCACTTCTCTTTGTTCAGAGCTTGGATAAACTCTTCAAGTTTTTCCTGTATCTGTCGTACTCGTTCTGAAAACGAGAAATGAAACATAAAATTAAATTCTATTAATTTATGAATGTTGAAATCATTTTTTTTAATGCATTTACTGCTTGAGAAAACGTACTTAATTCTTCTGCTAACGTTACGCGCCTTCCTATAAGAAGTTTTTGCTTCATTTCAGAGTCCTGACTGTAATCTTCGAGGACTTCTTTTATTTCTTTGTCCAATCTACGCGCCTCACGGTTCATCACTTGTTGTCTCAATGCGTTTGCTGTTACTTTCAGCATCTGTTGTATGCGCCAAAAAAGGACCACATCGCTGCATTCCATCTGTAGATAAAAGACAAAGATATGAATGATTCAGATATGATTTTTCATTGGATTCATAAGTCAAGGGCCTTACACACATCTCGGGTTTTTATTTTTATTCAACAGCCTCAATCACTCAATAATTCATTCGCAATTTCTCACCTCGCTTTCTAGCCCAGTGTGATAAAGGTAGTAACCCTTTCTGCAATCGTAAGCTCTGGCTAAACTCTGTTGTAAAAAGAATCTCCTGTAAACTGGATGCCAAGTTTCCCTTATGAATTCGTTGTCTATTTCTATTCCATTGCGTTGTAGATTTTTTCTGACTGCAGTTAACTCGTCCTGCGTGAGAGTCGGCGTGTGCTTCTGGTAAAAAAGAGATATATACTCTTAAAAAAACAGGTAAAATTTTTTTCTAAGATTGTGAAATTTGAATCGCAACAAGATGTAAAATTCATCTTATATTTGTTGTATTCTACCTTATCGGAGTAAAGGATTTTGTCTAGTTCATTTTTGACTGAGGTTCGTTTCTGTTGTTCTTCAGTTTGACTCTGCCAGTATAACCAGCGTTCTTTTCTACCAGGACCCAACATTTCTCGGAGTATTTGCTCAGTGCTTTGTAATTTTTCCTTTACTGAAGTTTCAAGGAATTTTACTGCCTGGTCCCAATCCCGTTTGTCATTTACGCTACGGTCTTCTAGAGTGTTCAACTGGATTACACGCAGCATTTCAGATGCCTGTAACACATATCTTGGTGATCAATTTTCTGACAAGAATTTGAAGCTCTCAAAGCTTTGATTATCAAATGGTATCAATTTATTTTCTCGCTTGTGTGTTTTTTATTTTGTTTTACCTACAGAAAACTTTGTTTTTTCTTTTCAAGATCTTTAATCTCATCTAGTTAGTCCTAATCTCATATACAGTAAAAAATAATACTAACGAAGTGATTTTCTCATATTAGTACAACTTTTACCTGTTAGAAATTTTCCTCATGGTTTAATTGAACAATTTATAATTCAATTTCAAGTAGAAGAATTTCCCTTTTGATGTTATCGGTAATTTTCACGTATGTATTACATTTTGAGAATCAAACCATAATGTTTATGAATTATGTATATATTTTACCTTGTCTTCCCAGGAATGCCTTTGCATTGCCTCAGTTACGACGGCGTTCTTTAAGTTATCGAATATATCGTCATGATCTGGGCTCAGCTTTGCTTGATTCATAAAGTGGTGGAATTCTTGCTGTAAGCTCTCCCATCCACATTCTACACTTCGGGCTGGTAGCTGCTGTTCCGCCCAGTGCCTGAGCTTTATGTCAACAGTTGTGTTGAAAGTACCTGTGACAAGAAAGCCAATTCACAGAAATTAAAGCCTACTGAAAGGAAAGTGAAAGTATTTAAGCATAAAAATTGATCTTATCAAAAAAAAAATGACGAAAATCTTGAAAATTATGAATTCAGAATTCGAATCCTGAGAATAAAATCGCTATTATTAGTCCGATTTGTTGAAATAAAGATTATAATATAAGTCCTGAGACAGAATTGTCTAGCAAAAGGCAAGCAATAGTTAAAATGCTTGATTATAGCCACATATTGTGTAAATAATGTTTTCAAACCTGGGTTTCCAGTCTGCGCAGCGGGCAAATAGATATTTTCAAATACGTGCATGCTGACTTTTTCCCAAATACGAGACATCAGGACCTCCTCCCAATGCCTTGGAGAAACTTGAGAAAGATTTACTATCTCATCCAGAATTTCCCCTCTTGCTTTTTCGAATAGTTCGTCTCTGTCAAGCTCTCGCAACCTGATAATAATTGATTTATAAAATCGAAATTGACCATCGCAAATATCGTTCGACCTTAAAAATGCTCAAAACAACGCAGTTTGCTAATCTCACGCATTACCTGGGGAAATTATTCTTCCATTCAGTCTCTAAATTGAATCTTGTAGCTTTGAAAGCATCAGCCTGTTGTTCAACGGTTTCTCGTACCATTTTCCAGAAGCACTCGGCCACTGCCAAGCTCAAATTTCTGGTCGTCACTTGGCCAGACATCGCTAGACCGTCTCTGTTAAATAAGACACAAAACTTGTAATGAAAATGATCAAAAAACACAATTTTAGCTCAAATACGAAATAATTATGCTTCTGGGTGAAATATCTTCAATTTTCTAGCCTGAGAATGAAAAAATAGACTCACTTAAACAGCTTAGAGTTTCTGAAAAACCGTTCCTCATAATCTTTAATTGTTTGTATCGTGTCATCTTGTCGACCACGGCCAGTAACAACAGCGAAATACCCCAACGCTTTCATGGGAAACAATTTTCCAGCTAAAATCTTTCGAAGCCTATCTGGATTTGTCAAATTCTCTTCCGCCAGGTCCACCTGTATTAAGAAATCCAATTACTCCAGTAAAACCGTGCGAAGTCAATCTCAACAAGGCCAAATACTCTTCGAAAGGATTTTTTTTCCATTATTTGTGCAAAAAAGCCCAAGTACTTAAGTCATGAGCAACAAAGGATTATTAATGGAATCTAAACACACCTTTGTAAGTACAAAGATAGTTCTTTTTCCAGTAGGATCCATTTGCGATACGAGATCCGTGACGTTACTTCTTTCTGCGTCAACAGCTCCGTCTTGAATACAAAGTATAATAGCGTTCGGATTGCTCATATATTGTTGTGTCATTTGACGAATTGAGTCTCTAGTATCTTCGGACATGTCGACCGTCACTGTCTGTTACAAGTAGAGAATTATTTCCATGTTAATAATTTGCTAGATCGAATAAAATCGGAGATTTTTGAAATCGAATTTAGTTAAAAAAAATTTGCAATTTTTTCTCTATATAATAGTGCTTACACTAATAATTCCAGGCAAATCAACCAGCACCATACGTTGTAATCCTGGCCCCTTAACAGTCATGGAAATAACGTCATGGCTGACCGTCTTTCCATTTTTAACACTGTTTTTCATTCGAAGTTCTACCTCTTTTCTAAGTTCAGCCAATTCCGACTCTTTCGACAAGTCAAATTCCCGCGAACTATCTTTGAACTGAGCGATGTGGTAAGGCCCTTCGCTAAGAGTTACTTTTACAGGTGCCCTCGTCATCATCTCACCACCACCTCTGTTCAAAAAATAATTAATAAACTTCCGGAGGCGGTGACTTGAAAATTAATATTTATGAACAATTTTATCAATTTACAACACTTCTAGTGAGCTGAGTTCTAGACCTCTAGGCTTTGGCGTTTACGATAAACAGGTCACACAATTCACAACAAAATTCATATCTTTAACGATATTTAACTGTTAATATAGACGATAATTCCCTGATTTGTTTCTTACCTGGGAAATATTCGAGCCTGAGCGATCATTTCCAGGACAGAAGTCTTTCCAGAGCTTTGATCGCCGACTACTACCACCCTTGGCAAGTGGTCTGCAGTCGAGTATGTGCTATCATAGTCACTAAGCTCGTCAAGAACATCGCTGTACATATCGATCAGTGATTTCTAAAAATTTGTAACAATGATGTGAAGGATCCAAGGAATGAGAGTCGCGGTTTTCCAATTTAAGTGTAGCTACCTTGATCTTCCGATTGCTGAGCTTCTGATTACCCCGTAATAACATTTGTTTACGCAGCTCTTTGTTCTCCCTTTCAAGTCTCTCTAATTCTCGTTGATACTTGAGCTGTACCTGCATCACCTCTTCCTGCATCGCATCTAGTCTTTGTTGAGATGTTTCTAGAGAATGAAAAATTGTCGATGACGATGAGAGATTGTGAAAAGCCACGAAATGTTGCTTATATCTGAGATCAGAAGCTTTTTAAAATACTTACGAGCCTTTTTTCGCTCCTCTTCGATATTCTCGTTGATCAATGGACGAGCAAACGCGACAGAATTCTTCGTCAACTCTCCTTTGGCATCTAATTATGGACAAACATTTTTATGAGAAGGAAATACTATGAGTATTCAAAATTCTAGCAGAACTAAGAGCAGATGAAGTAAGAAACAGAACACCAAGTCTTGAGATTGTAATTTTATGGCAATTGATTAAGAATTCAAAGTGCACATTTTGAAGAATTGAAGCGTTTAATAAAAATAATCGAGCTTGTTAAAAAAAGAAGGCAAATATCGTGAAATACTCATTCCGATTAGTTATTAGGAATAAGATGAGAAAAAGTGGATCTGATTTACTGATTTAGTATCCTCTAAAATCTCCTTGATTGTTGTATTTGTGCTGTGTGTTGGAAGCAACATACAGAAAATATAAATTGATCTATAGGTAATAAAAATCTGTGATATAAAATAATTTATAATAATATCCTGAATTGAGTTGGAAAATAAACAATGTACAATAGATAGATAAATTGTCAATTTGTTTACACACCTGAATAAACTTTGTTTGCTACGGCAGCGATTGCATCAAACATACCTGAATAGAACAGAGCAAATGATAAATTAATCAATAAATCGTAGATCAGATATAAGGTGACGAAACCAATGGAATTTTAATTTTTTTTAATTCAAACAAAAGAAATAAGAATGCCAACGATTGTCCGTGCTCCGAGAACAAGCTTCAATTCAAGAATACTTTTGCTTCTCGTTAGAGAATTGTCGTAATACTACAAGCCAGCTGGTTCTCCGAACAACAAACTCACCAACAATTTACATATCTATTGTAAATGAAATATTTTCAAGTATGATTATCATACTTTGCCGGGTACACTCGATCATTTTAAAGAAACAATTCATAACTTGGAAATAATGAACAAAGTTAATGCATGTGGATATTAAAAACTGCAAATCTAATCAGCAACATGAAGAACAAGTTCCATAAATAGGTATTCGACGATTCACAAGGATAGATCATGCTTCGAATCTGCACAAAAGGATGTAAGCCAGGAAAAGTTCTCATTGATGAAAGCATTGCTAAAATTGAGAGAATCCTGCTGTGCAAAGAGGAAAAATCATGGGAAGGAATCATGGGAATTGATTGGAGTCATGCTTGGATACCAAAAAAGCCTCGACCATAAGAAATCCAAGACTCACTCTGCAATGGATTATCGATGTTTGGAGCATCTGGACGGTTCTCTGCTGCCTTGATAGCGTCATCTAGCCTCTGATTAAACCAGGCCTTGTATTCGTGGTACTTGGATTCCCCAAGTTCCTTTATACGCGGGTCTATTTTTTTATATTGAATGGATATTCAGTCAATTACAATTCTTAGTTTTAAAGATTTATTATTTGCATGTAAATAAACAAACAACTACAACTGTTTGTTGACTGTTTCGTGGATCAACAACGTTTCACCAATGAAATATGAAAATAGAATCCAATTCTAACGTCTTATGATTAAAACAACAATTTCTGGATTCCACAGGACTCGTACAAACTTTCTTTCTCTACATTCTCTGATTTTTGTACACTTTTACAGTATTTCAAGGCCTGTAGCAGCCCTGTGTTATCCATTGGCGTTATCTAATTTGATATAACTCACCAATTTCGACTTTTTCTGATATATTGTCCTTAATTGATAGAAGCGAACCACGAAAGTTCTGCCACTGTTGGTCCGTAGGCAAGAGACTGTCTATCCAGGTCATATCTGGAAGGCCTTCTTTCCATTGTTCGTATTTCTACAATATCATAATGAGCAAGTTAAACATGGGGTAGGAAATTCAAAGTCAAGATTTTCATACATTTCGAGGCTTATATTGAGAAACCAAGTACTCCTATCCCCAATTTCTTCACATTTTACGTTTTACTTCATTCTTTTATCGTTTGTTGTAATATTACGTCAAAAGTGTAACCAAAATGACATTTTTCAACCTTTAGAGGCAAAATAAACAAACTGTTGGGCTGAAATTTTGGCTATTCATTAGTTACATAACAATGTTCAAAATCGAATAAATACAATGCTTTCTTTGTTTAGGAGGATGAGGCCCGAAAGAATTAGGATTTTAAAAAACTGACTCTAAAACAGCATAAACAAATGAGAAAATTTTATAAAGTTCTAAATTCTAAAGGCCAATTCAAAAAGTATAAGAATATAGAAGATTATATATGTGTAAGGACTCCTCATTCCAACTACCAAGAATACAATCGCACTTTCCCAAAGAGATTGGTCCCAAAATAAACAACTTAATAGCAAATGGAGATTGTTTTTTTGGAAGATTTTCAGCATTAAATAGTATTACGTGGAAATTTAGTGAAAGCAGTGTAGATACTTTAATGTAAAATTACTGGAACATGCAAAATGTGTATCTTTTTTACAAATCACCAATCTTAGATAAGCCTAAGGATTTTATCCTAACTTTGGAAAGGGGAAAAAGAATTACCTTTTGCATGGTGATACCTCCTCCGACGGCACCACCCAACAGAAGATACCTAAGCTTCAAAGCTCCCCTTAATACTTTAGTGATAATCATAGCATAGCCACGATTTGAGTAAATCAAATATCTGGGTTGAGGAGCGGCCAATAATGGCCTACTCAGCCGGCCAATCTTCCCTGACATTAAACTGCGAGAGTTTATTGTCGATATAGGATGTCGCGATGATTTTGCTACGAGAAGAATTCCGTGGCTGAAAAATTAGAGGAAAGGAATTTAATAATTCTTTTAGGCATATCAATTTCGTACATAGCCTGAAATCGATGCTTTGATGATGGAATTAAATAGCAAAGACTCGAATAACAGTAAACTAAAATAGTCGTTTACGGATTGTAAGCAATTTGATCAACCAATTCCTATCACAAACATTAAAATGATGAAATATCTTCGCCGCACGGGATTTTTGACATAACCTAAGAGCCAAGAATTTTGAATAATTATTCTAGCTATATGAATAGTCATTGAGTGAGGTTGAACTCTAGGTGGATTGAAGAGATGTCAGTTGCTTTAGATAATCTGGTTGTGGTATTCGATGATTTGAAGACCGTGATAAAGTGAATTTAAATTGTTATCTTGCTTACCCGAACCTTCCGCATAATATCTGCTTCATGTTAATACAATTGAATTTTTACAACACTTGATAAATCTATCGATTATAATATGAATAAGAATAGAGTTTGATACTGGTATACATTTAGAGTATAAAATCACAGTTGTGAAACATGTATATAAAACCAGTGAAACAACGGATCATTATTTTACATCATTTTTATTACAGAAACTTAATTTTTACAGTGATGAATACGGCGACCGTATATTACAAACTCCTCGTTATTTCACCGAATTTTTTTTCCGGGTGGCTCTCCGGCCTTCTGCTGTGCCTGTGATTATGACAATAAGCACAGATAGTCCATCAAGATTAAAAAGCTAGAATCTCTCTCGGCGAAGTTTTGGACAAACGAGACGTTAGTGGGTTTGATTAGTGAGACAGTGAAACCAACCAATCAAAAGACATTTTTGTCTTCTGCTAGAGACATTCGTCTCAAACGGTATTCTATTAAAGTTGGTACACATGTCGTTTAGTACAACTTTTCTCCGACAGAAGTTGTTTACGATTACGAGATTTGATTTTTAAAGGGAAACGGTTGATGGTGATACGAGTCTCTCGCACAATATTTATCTATCGTCAAAATAATTTTAAAATATAACTAAATCTGGATATCTACGACATTCTAACGGTAATATAAGCACGATCAAATACTCGCCTGATTATCACCCTACACAATTTAACACATAATATCAATTTTCTTCTCCTCTTATACCTCCGCAAAACTTCCAACTTACACACAGTCAATTAATATCCGTTGGCATTCTTATAACGTCAACGTAATTCGATTTTTTAAGGAATCGAACAGCGTTTCATTATCTTATTTAACAACCAGTCTACCACACGAAGTGTTTATACGTCCGTAACTCTATTCACTAATAAAAATCATACAATATTTCAATATAAAAAGTTTGATTCGAACACCGAAAACTCGGCTCACTAGTTTAAAAAAATCTGTTTTAACAAAACAATAATAATAATGATAGTAATAATAATATAATACAGCTAACATGGGCAGCTATGCAAGTAAGCTATTAGCTCGGTACGGAGATGAAGTAACAGAGACGAAAGCTAAGTCACATTGTCCGGAAAATTCAGTTCCTACCACTCCAGTGGAAGCTAAGAAAACACTACCCATAGATCCGAGATCAGCTACTGTTGGCATTCCGAGAACGCCGATCGAGGTATTACACTATATAACATTAAAAACAGTCTTATTGTTTAGATCCGTGTCTAACTTTCATAATTGTGTACTTTGAAGGTAAAATGCACACCACCCAACACGGGCAGACGAATTGTCAGCGCCTTACCACCATATTTGCAAAAAAAACCATATTTAGAAACTGATATGGACAATATTGGATGTCTTGCTCCTAGGAAAGGATCTCCTTCGATTGTGTTAGCAGTCGCTGTACAGGCTTCTCCGGTTTTGGTGAGATTACTAGACTCAAGGGCAAAATTAACGGCACACTTGGTACTCCGCGCAAAAATGCCCATCTTCAAAATGCTGTGATTCGGTGAAAAAAAAGCGGAAAAAAATCATTTCGATGACCATCTTGAAGATAAAATTTCAAGTTTCAAAATGCTCTTTGAAATGATTTTATTCGACTTTTTTTCATCGAGTTACAGCATTTTGAAGATTGGCATTTTTCCGCGGAGTACCGAGTGGTGCGCCATTAATTTTGACTTTGGATGTATATAAACCAGAAATTCTGAGCGCAATTACTGATTCATCTCAGAGAATTCTTAAATTTATTCATAACTACAAACACAAGCTTACTTATAGAAGAAAACATTAAATTCGTTCAAATTGTATCAAATATTGTACCAATTTTATCCTCCAATTATTGCCAGCGAAGAAAAGTATCAATAACAACAGGTTTTTACATATTGCAGCATAACCATTTATCAAACACCCCAAAACACGTGGTACCAACGATCGACGTAACCGATCTTAGCCCACTAGCCTTGGGCGAACATAAGCTTGGCGATACTCCCGTCGACGAGCTGCGGTACAAAATTCTTGGAATCGATCCTCGATCACCTGCCGCAAATTTTGATAGAACTCCTATTCTGGCCCCTAAATCTATGATGCGTTTTAGAGCACGGTCACATGAGAACTTGACCAGACGTGATAGTTACTTTGAATTAGGAATAACTGAAAAAATGAGATTATCTTACTGCGAAACTACGACTGTGGGTAACATACCTGAGGTACTTGCCTTGCCTGACATTACGGCAAAGCTAAACAAGGCCCAGGAATTGAATATAACAGAAAATTCCGAACAATTTGATTCTTGCAGCTCTAGCTCTGGCTCTAGCGTAGAAACAATTTCTGATAGCGGTGAAGAAATCACTGTTATACCTAATCCTAATATTAAATCAACTCGGGATCCCTTGGCTTCGAATATTACTACAAGTTTCGGCTCCAGTATTGAGAAGATCGAAGATTCTCAGGAGAGTTTTTACCCAGCTGATAACATAAACCGTGTTTTATCAATTGCTACAAGAGCCGCTGATAAACAACAGTTGGTATCTGATGTGGAGAGAAAAATTACTGTTTGGAGAGACTCGATATCGCCGGAAATTAATGAAATTCCAGATATTAATTCAGTCGTTGAGGATTCGGCAACGGCGCAAAGCGAAGTAATCCCACTGCCGAAAGAAGAGGTGATGATAGAATTTGACGATGCTGAGATTATAAAGACTTCGAAAATTCAACCCAACAAGAAAGAAGAAGGAACTGGTGAAACTAAAGCAAAGAAAGACGAGCCTAAGGAAAGGAAAAATAAAAGTGGTGAAACAGATGGCAAGGTTTTCTTCCAGGAAAAGATATTTACCTCCGATGGAAAGAGCATCAACCAAGTACCAAAGGTAAAAGAAATTTATCGATTAAATCTTTGTTTTTGTTATGCTAGCTGTTATAAAACTTGCATTTTTAATGTATTTCAGGTCCGGACGCCTCTTGGTAATCGATCAATGAACCACGGTAAAGTAAACAATATGCCTATGAAATCCCCACAGCAACTATTGCGAGGTAAAGCAATGTCTACTAAAATACACCAAGAAAACACGCCTCCACGTTCAATGAAGTCTAAACTTAATGGCACACAATGGGATCCTGACTCCACTGTTCTTATTTAAATGATTATTTAACAAACTTTATAATAATTGTAAAAGACTGTATTTATATATATGTCTAATTGTTTTGTATTTTGATTGTATTCAAAGCGAGTGATCCAGAGCTCGATACCTGGACTTGAGGTAGACATCTAGACCTAAATAACACGTAAACTTTGCTACAAGTCCTTGGTCTCGATCCCTGGAACACTTATCTTATAGGTTTTTAATTTACTTTGTATTTATTAGATTGAATTAAAATATTTTTATATCCCCATTTATATTTTTTTCATCATTTCACTCAGCATGTCCTTGCTAGTATCTAGTTACAACTTCTTTTGCATAGCTTCTCTGATTTGGGTTCTTGCCAAACTGATAGAAGATTGAAGATCCGGACTGGGTTGCAGTAAACTAGTCGTACTGTAGCAGATTAAAAAAAAAAATGTGATTAATTCATATGACTACCAACTCTCGATCAACTAATAATTTCATCAATATAAAATACGTACTTTGGATTTTTCATTACAATTCGTTTTCTGCTTTTATCCTGTTCAGCTAAGAGCTTGATCTTTATACCGGTTTCGACCTTCTTGGCATTAGTAAACACCTTTTTATCATCAGGATCGTTTAGTCGTGGGATAGATACTCGTATCGGCATATTACGTGTGTCTATAATATGCGGTCGTGTAAGCTTTACGTTTTTAGTTTGCCTGACGTATCTCCCTTTGTAATTCTTTGCTCTGGCAGGATCTGCCTTTCTGGTCTCATTAGCAATTAGAATAGCATCTGTTGGCTGATACGGTGCATGCGGAACCCCCTCAGCAGCTGCTGTCTCAGAGCTCTGTGCAATCGGCCAATTCTGTGGCAAATTTGGCTCAGGAACTGGTCTCGGATCTATAGATTGAGGAATCCCATGATATATGGAAGTCAATGATTCTCCAGGGTGGGTTTGCTTCAGACGATCTTCGGTCAGGGGTAGCGCAGGTGTTTTTTTCTTTCTGTGGTACTGTTCCCTTTGAAAATAATCAATTATTCGAACAGATTCTCGTCTATAAGTTTGCCAGATATGCTTCATTTGATTGACAGATATTCAGAGATAATTTTGATGGACTAATCATAGCTTGTTCATACTTAGGAACGAAAGCATCTGTTCCTGGGTTTGCTGGGTCTTCTTGATTCCGTTTAATCCTCGTCGCTATATCTCTTCGACGTTGAATCAATTTAGACCGTGTTTCAGATACAGTTTCCAATTCGGGTGCATAGAATACGTGCAGAAGACCTCCATAGAAGTTCTTACCATCTATGAAACGCTTTGCTATTCTAAATGGTAACAAGGTGATTAGATTTTCACGGGTTAAAGGCATTGGAATAAGAAAAATGTGTGAAATAATAATATGTTGAGTGTTTTATGCTCCATCCTGGTAAACATTGAAAGTTAGACATTGAGCAAAGCAATAGAAATGAACCTGGCGCTTTGTATCCGTCCGTAATGAACGTGGTAAGCTTCCGTGAATTCTTCCGTTGGGTAGTCTGGGATTAGTATAACTTTTTTAACATCTCCGTAAGGAGAAGCGAGCTTCCTTATCTCGTCTGCAAGTTGGAGTTTGGGTACACCACATATCATCAGGTGTTGAGACTCGTCATTTACAGTGTATACCTGTTTACACAGAGCTAGGGCGTCAAGGAAACTTCATAACGTGTTTTAGACAAACAAAATGTAATTGATAAGAAGAAAGAAAAGAAGTTTACAAGAAAAATAGATGATTATGATATTTCGTTAAGTGTGAAATGAATAGGGAACTTTTTACTGGAAAGATTCGAAACTAAACCTAACCTACAACAATGAGCGAAAAATTGTGCAATATAACGACGAAAATGATCTTATTCAATATTGTTGAGGATACAGCTCCGTCATGCTACCTTGACAGCTGTCAGTTTTCTTCCTTGTCTATAAGCCGGTCTTGTAACGCATAATTCTTGCTGTTCATGATGAGCAAGCTTTACCACAGCTCGATTTGTCGCCATTTCTGTTGTTTATACTTTACTCGTGACTTTACTCCACATTGGCGTATGTACATACACGCGTTCAAATAGCATCGCATATACACGTACAATACATGCATACACATTACCCAATGGCATCAGGGCGTCGACCCATAGCCGACAAATTACGTTAATAGCTGGTGAAAAATCGGAGTCAGATAAGATAAAATGGTAACTTATTGCGTTTATTATACGTAATAGGATTACTGCATGCTCAATTGTGTCTGCTAATACAAAATACGAGTAGACACTGCGAATATTCGTACAGTTATGAACTGTTCATCAAATGATATGTTATTGTTTACATTTGAAATAGATGGACAGAGATAGACAAGAGGACGAAATTGCGTCTTTGGCAGAGATCTACGATACAGAGGAGTTTTCGTTTGTCAAGAAGGAGAGTCCTGAAGATGGGATCGAGTGCCGGCTGAATGGGATCTTTACGCTGCCTGAAAAGCTGCTCAAAGTGAAATACCTTAATCATAATCTTCAGCGTAGATGCCCATCTTTACCTTACCTTAAATTTTTTGTGCGACATCTACCTCCCGCTAATTTGTATGTTACTCTTCCTTCTGATTATCCCTCTCTGAATCCCCCAAATTTTCGTCTATCAATAAGCTGGCTACCGACTTGGGAAACTTCTAGGATATGCCAAAAGCTAGATGAGTTATGGGTAGATAATCAGGGAAATGAAATACTCTTCATATGGATGAACTTTCTGAAATTTGAATTGCTAACGTTTTTGGATATCCAGTATTGCCTTGATGTATCAATCCTGTTTACGGCTTTTGAAGAGCCTGATAATTATTTGAAATCTGATTTAAATCAATTGTCAGATTCTAGAGCCACAAACGATAACATGTTTTTGAATCCCAAAGTATACTTGGCAAAGTACGAGTATCAACGCCAAAAAATACACTTCCAGAAAAGCTTCTATCACTGTAAAATTTGCTTGGACGAATTTTTAGGTAAACAGTGCATAGAATTCAACAAATGCGGACATGTCTATTGCAAAATTTGTGCTAGGGAATATGTCAGCTTATGTATCAGGGAGAGACGCGTTAACTATATGCTTTGCCCTGAGCAAAAATGCAAATCAGAAGTCACGCCCGATCAGGTCAAGGAACTTGTTTCCTCTGAGCTGTACGAAAGATACGAATACCTCCTGCTGCAAGTTACACTGGACTCAATGAGCGATATAGTTTACTGCCCTCGGCTAGACTGCCAGTATCCAGTTACCAAAGATGGAGATGAAAACCTCGCTACTTGCGCCAATTGTTTGTACAATTTTTGCGTTTATTGTCACAAGGTAGAGCACCAAAATTTATTTTCAGCAAAGTTCAATGGCTAGAAACTTTGGAAACTTTGTTTACTAATTGTTTCTGTAATCGTTATAAGCAATTATACGATGTTTTTCCACTTGAAAATGGTATGTATAATGTGTGAAATGGGAATCTCAGGTATACCACGGAGTGGCACCATGCTCAATGACTTCAAATGATCAAAAAAAACTGATTGTAGAATATGAGACCGCTAATCCCGATCAAAAAAAGCTTTTGGAGAAGAAATATGGACGAAGACAGCTACAAATTGTAGTTGAAAAACATCTTACCAATTCTTATTTAAAGGTGTACCATCAGATATTTTATTCTATGCATGCTGAACATCACCCTATTGAAAATTCTGTCGTTAAATAACACGTAGGACCGACGTCCCGGCGACGTCTGCTGTTGTAACCATAAACTAACTCCGAAAATGCGTCAGAGCTCCTGCGTCTGGAACTACCAACTCGCAGGCGTCTGATCTTACGACAGAAGTTACATCGCGACGACGTCATATATTATCCCAATTTCAGACGCCTGCGAGTTGGTAGTTCCAGACGCAGGAGCTCTGACGCATTTTCGGAGTTAGTTTATGGTGACAACAGCATACGTCGCCGGGGCGTCGGTCCTACGTGTTATTCAACGACATAATTTTCAATAGGGCGACAATTAGAAACTTGCTCAGTTGATATATTAAGCGATAAAAAAAAAATGTAAAAAATCGACTTTTGGTGTCTAATTTAATCGACTTAGAACTTGCTCCGCTATACAAAAACTGAAGAGCGTTAAAGTTAGGATAATGTTTATGCAATGCGATTATTTTTACAGGAAAACACAAAGCAGTGTCCTAATTGTTTGACTTCTACGTCGAAAATTGAGGGCTGTAATAAGATGATTTGCGGACATTGTCAGGCGAACTTTTGCTGGCTTTGTGGTAAGCATTTGGTTGGACCAAATCCTTACAGCCATTTCAACGATTCAATAAACAATCCATGCCACGAACGATTGTTTGAAGGCATTATTTTCACCGATGATATTCTCGAGGGTGACAACGAGGGAGAAGAACTGTGGGAAGATTTGCCGGTTGAATAATTTCATTAGATATAGAACTATACTAAAAAGTACAAATATAAAACTATTTTCTCAGGGTAGCTACAGAGTACAAGAGTATAATATATAATATAATATAAGGGAGTCTATACAGCAAATATTTGTAATTACTTATGAACTGTGTTACTATAATTTGTGCAGCTTCTTGAATTTTTTTATAGCAGCTATTGGCAATGTCCGTTTTTCACTACTAGTATCGAAAATATAAGAGGAGAGACAGCTGAGATGAATATAGAGATGAGATGAAGTATCCTGATTGAAGAATAAATCAGATACTAATATAAAATACGAATTTAAAACACGACAGTGTAAGATGAAAATAGTCGTCTCTAACGTGTTTTTGGTTTGTATTCGATAACATACTGTGAAATCTTATTTGTTTCCTCGACCAGAGTAATGATTTACTTCATTAATTCTAAACAGATGCGAGCTAAGGATTTCTAAATACCAGAAAATACATTTTCACAAATATATGTTCCTAATCTGCAGCCTTGGCTGTCTTACGATTACAGAGACATAAGACTGATCACAGTATTCTTCGGGTATACCGAAAAATAGCCATTCCTTATTTGTACTACTAACTAATTACCTAAGTAAAAGAAAGTTCAAATTACACGTTCAAATTTATATGTATAAATAATTATACAAAATGTTGTTGATTTGTTATCAAAGTGTTACCGTTTTTGTACTTAATTTGTCGAATAGCAGAAAATAGTCTGCCAATTATCGATACTCTGGAATCTCTTAATTAATATGTATATTGATATAATGTATTTAGGTATATTTGTTTTGTCAGTTTAGATCGAAATAAATCAACTCCAAAACAAAACATATTGGCTCCTTCTCTTGGGTTGAATTCATTTCATCTTATGATTACTGAATAGATTGAATGACTTTCTTCTCTGTTCAACTACGCTGTTTAGAGATAGAATTTTACAGATGAAAAGAATACAGCTTCCAATTGTTAAAGCTAAAAAAGAATGTGAGCATGCTGCAATCATCGAATTATTTTAAACGCTTCTTCGGCTCTCCAAGCAACCAAAACCGCGTCTACAAACGTATACTGTTGATTTGATAGGAGCAGCTATTCACTGTTGAAGAACCAAAGATATTCCGTTAAAGTTGGGATCGTGTAGTAGTGCGATCGCAGTGGGTGGGATGAACCCTAACCTCAATCTAACCTAACCTATCATCGAGAAAAAAAAACAAACAAGACCCGGCCAAAATAAGTGATAGATACATAAAATTGTGGTTATTTAATTGAAGTCAAAGTTTAATTAAACTTCGAATATGAGTCACATAATAGTGATACGCGGTTACAAGCCGAGCGACGAATTGAAATGTCGTGAAATAGCAAAGGACGCTATAATGTCAACCCTGAATACGGCATTCATTGGTAACGTGTTTAAAGAGATAACATTTGAAATGATGATACTATTTGCGGCATTGATGTTTATTTTCTTTGGTGTGCCTTTTTCCGTTTGCATATTGGTCATTCCGGTTGTTATAATTTTAACCTATATCGCTACCTATACCTCGCTCATTACCAGATCCATGGAAGTAGAACAAGAGATCTTGAACATCCCAAGGTATGTGAATGTGACCCGTGATCAAATATCCCCAATTATTTTCTCGCATTTATTTTTTCCTCCATTCTCGCAATCCTCGGCCTAAAAAACTATAGCCATATTTTTAATCCTGAAGAAATCTATTGAATTCTTAGGATCTACACATCGCATGCATTCTCTGGATTCTGGGTAGCTGAGGCGTTCGAGCCTTACATAATGACAAGAAGTCCGAAAGATGTTAGATACTCGATTATGACTGAGAAACAGTTCCGAGAATCAAACGTCGACGTATCATCCCAGTCTAAAAAAACAGTAGGGATGATAGCCCTGACAAAAAGTCGTAGAGTCGACAAAGGCGCTTGGATTAAAAGACTGGCCGTCGATCGTAATTATCAGAGAAAAGGGATAGGCACTTGTCTCCTGAATGTTGCGGTACAGTTTGCTGTCGATCAGGGATACGGTGTGGTGGATACAGTCGCATCTGAACACACCGAAGGCGGAAGAGAATTGTGTTTTAAGAAAGGATTTGAGTTGAGGCAAATGTATCACAGGCACATTATTGGCTCAATGGTAACTGTTCTCATGTACGAATTAACGTACCAGATTAAACCACCTGAGAAAGAAGAAAAAGAAGTCTCCGCAGATCTGCCTCACGCGAGATCATTCATGCGGAGCTAATTTAAGGAATTCGAATGTTTTAAAAGATTGAACAAACGGCATGAGACAACGAGGAAGAGTGAAGTTGATATTCCATAAAGTCATCATAAAGCAATTTATTTTATACTGCAAAAATTTCTTTCTATACACAAAAAAGGCTGTAGGTTGTATACGTATAGAACAATATACATATATCTGTGGTTAGCATTCACCTTTTGTGCCTGAATTATAACCATACAGTATTATTACTGAGATTAAATATGTCCGCGAGTATGGATATCATATCTATAAAGAAATGTTAGAATGCCTGAGTACTTATGGTATCCAAACTCGTTTGATATCTAGGACTCAAATATATTTTTACTGTTATTTCCAATATGCTTAATAAGTAACGATTTACCATTGATATTGATATGGTTCTCTCTATTGAAATTAGAATCTCATTATATTAGTATTACATAAGGATAAGATATGGTAGATACTAGTCGCAACACCTAGGTCACCATGGTCTTCTCAGGATTTTTTAGACCGCTTTAAATACGTGATAAAACCGCGTTTACTCTAAGTGTCTAACATGTTCTAAGATTTAATTGTATTTTAACGTATATATTCTGTGATTTACAAATGCATATAGCTTAAGGCAGATAAAAATTACTCTGTTATCAGTCTTTGATCGTCTACCAATATGTTCATATTTTAAACTATATACGTATTTCTTTTTACTTCCTTAATGATCTCCAGTACTCTTCCACTTCGACTCCTTCCCAATGCTTCTCCTTCAGTTTTGAAAAATATCTGGAAAGAAACGTTCTGGTGTGTTAAATATTCTGAATAATCCAACCGCTTGGATTATAGCTATATGCAATATTTGCTAACGAAAATGTTGCGAATATCTACATTATATATCACGTATATTCATAATTATTGACGAAATTCTCCCCCAATCGTTAGAACGGATATCAACGTGACATACTTCTCCTTTATCTCAGATAACACTTGTTTTTCATCCTCTGTGATACCATTTCTGAGAATGTCGAGATTCGCGTTCAACACCTTTAAACTCTGCATCCCCACTAAGTTAGTGGCGATATCGTCATACTGCGAGGAATACCATACCGCGAGCTTACCCAGCTCGACATTGCGCTCCTAAAATTGGTAAAATGTAAATGAGATTTGAATCAGTAATTGCTCATAAAAATTCAACCGTAAACTACACGGCATATCATACCTTGCAGTATTGCCCTGCCTCTGCACAGATTGCCTTGGTCTCTGCAGAAGCTGGATGCCAAGATTGCGGGCCTTGGTTTGTCAGCAAGCCCATAGCTGGGGCAGCTGCACTTATTATTCCGATGTTACGTTCCTGTAACATGAGGAATGATGTGTTAGTATGTCAAGTCCTAATTGCGTCGATTGTTGCTTATCTTAACACGATAACACGACATAAATATAATCACCTTGAAGAAGGGTATGTAACTGAGGAGCGTATCATCGATCAGTGTCAGTCGCGGGTAGCTCAATACGGATTGTATATTGATGTTGCTTTTTTCGATGCACTCCTTAAGCACGGAAACTGGATACCCTGTAATCCCAATGTGTCTTGCTTTTCCGTCCGCAACTTGCTTAGAAAGTTCAGGCAAAGTTTGTGACAGAACGATGTCCAGTGATGGTGCGAATTCGATGTCATGTACCTGGAATTGTAAAGATCGTTGTATAAAAGTCTTACGGAATTACAAATTCATGGAGTTCCCTTAATTTATCAATGAGTTTCACCTGAATAACGTCGACGTAATCCAATCCCAGTAACTCCAAGCTTTTACGAAAACTTTTTCTTGTCTTTTCCGCAGAGAAGTCGAACATGTTTTCATGGTCAAGTTCGTATCTTCCCACTTTCGTAGCAACGTAATAAGCCTTTCTCGGAATATCCTTCAAAGCCTTTTGGGAAAAAAAAAACATTATTAAAACATTCCGGCTAAACGGAAGTACCGATTCCCAAATCTCCACAAAGACTGGGATACAAACATCAGTGATCTGTTTCAACCTACCTTACCGATCACCTTCTCGGATTGTCCCTGACCATACCACGGAGCTGTGTCGATGTAGTTCACACCCTGCCTAAAAGCCTCTCTGATAGTCTCTATAGCTTCATCCTCGTTATACGTACTGGTGATTACAACGAACAAAGTTATTGATCGTCGTGCGATTATTCAGCGGGAAAGCTTAATCGATAGAATGTACACGCAATAGTAGTTTTTCCGAAGGAATGTCTGGCGAAAGGATACCAAAATATATCAAGAAAAAGAGTTTATATGATTTCCTCGGATTGGATCATGAAACGGAGTGAAAATTCTATCATAGCCGTAAGATTTTGAACAATGGATCTCTTCACACCGTCAAGATTATAGCCAATGATATAGAATCTAGAAAACTCACGGGAGCTTTATCTTTTAAGTAAGTTGCGTTATCTGGCATTTATCTGTCAAGAAAGTCGTCGGCATAGTACACGCGGCATATTGTTTACAGTTTAGACAGATTTCTTGTACTTTTTTCCATATTCATTTTTAGATTGTCACAACAATCGGATTAGGGACAGAACAGATAAGATTAGAGGCTACTACTGAAAACATCTGACGTATATACGTGGCTACATCTCTATTGTACATATTTATACGTATGTTATTATTATAACAATGAATTACAGGTCATTTGTCAACTAAGTACCATAAACAAATACACTTGCCCATAATGACATCCGAGCGCACCGCCACCGAACGATAACTTGCTAACCAGCATTCCCGTACTTCCTAGGGGTCTATATTCCATTTTCTGGACTGCATCCAGATCGTGAAATCCCTCGACGTACGTTGGCGGAAGCATCTTCGTTGAGGACGTACTGCAGTTCAAAAATATTAGGTTTATTTTTGATCGGGAGTCAAATAATGTTACATCAGTTTATTCGGATAAAGAATAGCGCATGATTGCACGCGAAATCTATGACCTCTGCTCTATTGCCGTTGCGTAAAGAACAAACTACAGTCAAAATATCCTAGAAAAGCTGAGAGAGGTGAACAAGATGAATAAGTGGGCGTGATTGCGATAGACGCGGGAATGACGTTCTTAAGTGTTGACCGAAGTCTCTCCTTGAAGTAAATTTAAAAGTACCACAAGGTGAACTGTACTGTATTATATTAATATAGTTTTCGCAACCTGTGATAAAACTCACTGCAATATGCATTGGCACATTCCTAATATAATAAAAATTATAGTATATGAATATAGTAAAGAAATTATATCTATTTTTTTTCTCATTATCTGTAGTCTGGTGAAAATAGCCGACTGTATAATTCGACCCGGTACATATTATGGCTACATGATACAAGTTATGTAGGTTATCACATTGTTTATTCAATATACAACGCATAAATTGCTACGAGTGTTTATATTATCAGTTATTATAACAGTTCCGTCATTTTACTAATTATAGTAATTGAGTATCGTGTATAGTCTGAGAGCAGAGTTTAAACGATCATTGCGGTCGGTAGATGGATTAAAATTAATCATGTTTGATTAACGTCGTGTTAGTTGTTTGGAATTATACCATACGCGAATCGAGAATCAAATGGTTTGCATATAGATATGTGGTACGTATACCTACTTGTTATTCTTCGGCGCGATAGTAAATGAATCAAGTTTTTACAAGGCAAACGAGTAGAATGTAGAATTTAGATACAGAGAAACGTCGCAACACAAATACCAATATATACTATCGAAAAATGAAATTCTTCTTTAAATCAAATTGTACCGCCACACGCTTCTGAACGCTTGCGGCAGACTGGTTCGGTTATCAAGTCTTGTTACAAGTTTACTGAACTAAAAACTGAATGCGCATTCCCCCCACCGATTAACTTTCGTGTAGGTCACGGCACTGTGAGATCACAGCCTGAAGGAGAGAGAGAGAGAGAAAGCAAAGTATACTAAAGAGAGCCACCTATATCCCAGAGCTTAAAACTTTGAGCATGGCCAAGTTTATCGAAGAGATAAAGCTGCGGTTGTTTTCACTTCGGTTGCCACTTGCTGGTAACAAGACTTGACTTGACTACAAGTTGCGTCAAGTATTGTGCTGCTCTCTGCGTACTGCGTCAACCGGATGATAAGTAGCGCTCTACGATATGCGTTGGCTGGATGATAGCGCAACTTGTTTTGGCAAAAAACAAAACGTAAGTAAAAAAAAAATCGAATCTTTTGGTGTCAACATGTTGCGAAGTATAAATATAAGAACGAGGAAAATGGAGCAAAATACAAAGTTCTTTTTTGTTTTTATACCAATTAAAAAAATGCACTTTATATTAATTGATCGCAGTAATTATGAACAAAAAAAAGCGAATAAATGTATCGGGAGCAAGTGGGTTTTCCAGAGTATTGTTCGATCCCATCGTATACATAACATCCGAGGCAATATTAATAAGAAAAAAGTAAATGATGATTGCGGAGAAGTACAAGCCGTGGGTGTATTCATACTGCAGGTTGTTGTATGTATTTCATAACGGGGGATTCACAGGTAACTTTTGATTAAATTCATCCGAGACTCCGAACAATTGAAAAACGCTGACAATGAGTCTTCAAGTCGTTATATACTCGTTTATCCAGCCCTGCAATTAATTCTAACGACTCTCTGGGGACTCTAAAGAATATCCGTTAACGATTTGCCACCAGCCGTCAAATAATAATGCCAATCAGATGGGCGACGGCGGAGAGCGAAAAACGTTAACGACAAAAAACAAAAAATAAGTAACAAAAAAGCTACAAGTATAATAAAAAAAACATTTGAAATAATGAATAAATTACTAACAATATTGCGCAGGTAATGCGACGATTCTACATTATTCAAATACGATGATCGAACATTCAAATCCGTGATAGCTAAACTATCTATTTCGAGGTTGATGATACCCTCGATGCATCATAATGCGGAATATCGTTACTATCCGCGAATAATTGGTGGGTTCAATTATACTAGGATTAATCAAAACCGCATCTATTGAGAGTTGGATGGTCTGATTATAAAAGCAATACGATCCAATGTGTGGTATACGTAGAAACAACGAACACGATGATTTATGAAAAAACAAAAAACAAAGTATGTATTATGTAAGGGCCGTAAACGTTGAATGGTTGAATGACGCGGCAACGGGGGTTTTTGCATATAAATAGAATTCCCAGTTATTCCATTCTTTTTGTTGTTTTTTTCCGCCAATTTACCTCCAACGAGCGAGCTTTCTGCTTTCAATTTAACGCGATTATTATTTTAATTTTATTCAATCCGCACGCGGGGGACGCGACGCGACGTGAAGCGACGTGGCGCCCAACACCGGCACCCGCAATGGCGTTAAAACAAGGGCTCACCAGTCACTGTGGGTACTGGGGGATTGAGTTGACGGCTTTGTTACTTAAACATGCTTATTTTTATGCTCGTTGTTTGATCTTCAGCTCGTACCACCCTCACCTCCGTACATCTACAAACCGTCGTCAAATACCGTTTTTGAACTTGTTTTCGAAGGCATCACCTACGCATTACCGATCGCATTAGTGCCTAGTCTATAGTAACCGTGCGAGTTCTTGCCTTGAACATTTCCGTTATATGAATCAAAGCATCGAGTTCTACATTCGAAAGTTATGATATATTGTGCTTTGGTACATACTTCAACATACATTTTACATTAATATGTAGGCTTCGAGTCAGCATTTCTCGTCGACTGTGGGCATGAGGTTTGCCTCAGCCAAATTGCATACGTTTATACTTGCGACTCGTCAGAGGAATGTTTCCCGGGGGTAAACGACCGTGCATAAATGCTATCCTCGATAACGGGAACCGCTAGATCACTGCGTGACAGTATCGGAATCGGAATAGAGGTGGAAAATCCAGAAATTCTGTTCCAATCAGAATTTCAATTCTCTAACCATTTTTCAAATAATTGAGAAACGACGTGTACTAAAAAGTTGACATAGCGTACGATCCAACAAAACTTTTTCCAATTAACGACGCTGCTCACATATAAATAAAGCGCGATTCTAGGTCCCACTTGGCGAAAAAAGTTCCAAGTCTCAAGAAGCAAGAGCCAAACAAATTCAATCAAAATCTATCGAACGATATATCGTTGAGATATTAACACTTTTCGAAAAAACACGGTTATCCCTCCTCTTTCCAAACTCCTCGACCGATTTTTTCCAAACTCAATACCCAATCAAAAGAACGTCTGAAGTATTTATCATCAAAATTTCGTTGCAATCATTCATCTCCTTCGAAAGTTATTCGACAAATGAACAAAGTGAAGGACTTTAGGATGTCCCATTTTCTTGTACATTAATCGAGATACGCTTTCAGATAAATTTTTCGTACGTGGTGAGTCCTCGTATATTTTTTTTTCCAGGATTATCATTATTATTATTGCGTGGCGGTGGATCGCAGAGGTCACATCGCCTACGGGAGTGTCGGTGCTGCCCTGCCGGAACTGTCAGCTCTATACGCACTCCGTTAGCGGTGATAAATGACCTCTTCGATGATGCGCTGCCCCAGGCTACCACCCTCATCGTATACTCTGGGTATATGACTATATACCACCGACGTAACGCGTGTCGCGACGTCAGCCGGGACTGTCACTGTATTAGCTATGGAAATTTGATAGTGCAGGGATACTGGCTGCGTCAGCTTCCGCAAGTCTGGGTATACCCATCTGAATTTACAAAACTAAAAAATTCCATATTTTTTGCATCCATTGATGTTCGCTATTGAAAATCGACTAACGTTCGTAGTTTTTCCCATCTGCAGCTCTTACCGTTATTTCCCTCTCAATTTACATATTCAGGGCACGATCAGAGTCGTAAAATTCAGCGGAACTTGAACTGAAGTCTAACAAAAAAGGTATCACATAAGATCGGAGTTTCTAGCGGTGTTACGAGTTCGATTAGAATGAAGCAAGACACGATTTTCATTGTAAAATGTACGTCCCTTCGCAACAAGGTGATGTTCGAGCTTCTAAATACACTCTAAAATTTTTTTCATTATCCCAAATGCCACTGATCCTGAGTTCTTCACTTCAGGTCTTAAAAACAAGCCTCATATGTCTAATTTGATACCCCTAAGGCACTCTGTGAAGCTCTATTAGTTTGTGTATCTGGTGCAATTAGAACTAAGAAAGTCCACTGGCGGTCCTCGCACCAGCGGACACGTTTCCATTCAAATCGCTGATCCTATCAATCCTTCATCAGGAAGATGGATGAAGTATTGATTAGAGGCAATCTGGATGGTGAATGCATCGATTTTTGTGCTGTGCAGTATATTTTCGTGAACGTTGTTTGACATGGTCACTTTCTTCAGAAAAAAAACAGTGTTCTTTGGTACTCAAGCCTCGGACTAAACGTTAACACAAGATATAACCGTCTAAGGAAAATGTCTGGCTGTCTGTGGCACCGCAGCGTCACAAATTGAATTTCGACGAGATGGTATGTAGGAATCCAACATACACCGTACATTGGACTTGCTTTTGAAGAACCACTGGAAAATCTCTATTGGTTTCGTTTGGAAATCTGAGAAATGTCGTCCTTAGTCTATATTCACTAACTCAAATGTTCATGTGCTAAGAAAACGCACATCATGTAATGCGAAAGGGCGTGCGATTTACTACGGAAATCATGTCTCACCTAATTCGGATGTGTATTATATCTTTATTTATACAAATGTGCGTGTTACCTTTTTCCACAATAGCCAGGTGAGGTTTCTTTTGTCCGATGATGGTCGGTGAAGTCATGATCGGACGGTTGTTTGTTTCTCTCTCTCTCTCTCTCTCTCTCTCTCTCTCTCTCTCTCTCTCTCTCTCTTTATCTCCCAATTCTCTCTGTCTCTTGTTTTGTTTGCCCAGCAAAATTTCATCTGTCCTTGAGTTATTGAACTTCCAAAAATAGAAGAACAGCCTTGGCCAGAACCTTGGATATTATCGCGCAGTAGGTAGGTATAACTCGTAGGCTACAACCCTAAAACTTATAAGGGTTGGGGAACTCGACTACCTACCCACCTACTACGCCGGAAACTAAGGCTGGGGAAAGCAAATCGCGGCTTATGTTCATCCGAAGCGACGTCTCAACGACAACACAACACAACACAACACTTTCTGACGACGACGATAGCTCTTCGTTCATAATCTTCAGAAAAGCTTTAGCTACGTAATTCTATGCGCGACATTCAAGTTTTGTTACTTGAACTCGTATAATAGTCATGTAAACCGTCAACGGAGTCATTTTCGAACACATATACTTGAATTGAAAATTAATTGAAGTAATTCTATATAATTGATATGCCTTTTTTTTCAAACAGTTTTGTCCGATTTCTTATATCAGCTAGACGTTCGAGGGTTGCTAATTCCAACCCTGGAGAGTCTCGACGAAGTTCGACCTTGCGAATAACCGTGTAAAATGTTCACGTAGATAGCTGATATAAGTATACCGATCTCTTATCGGATGGAAAGAAGAAAAAGAAAACAGAAAAAAAAATCGTGCGTCATCGTTCTTGGCGAGTTGAACTACGGTTAAATTATACCTACCCCTAGGTAAAAATCAACAAATGGGGGGAAAGTAAGTAATATACGTAAACAAGTAGGAAAATGTGTATACCAAGAATGGTCCGGTCTTTGATGAAACACACATATTTGAACTAAAAACTGAGCCCGGGTAATCAATCGATTATCGATCGATCGGATCTAATCGAAAAGACAATTAATCGCCCAGCCTATCACACCTAGCATTTCGCTGCCCCAATTTTTAAAGAAGGTTTCTCTCATATCCCGCATCATATAAGCTGCACATTTCTCGGAGGGCATAAATAAGTTCACTCCTTTCATTCCGTGAGGATGTTAAAGAAAATTGCTCGGCCGTAGATCGCGCGTAGGTACGCTATAACGGTGTGAAGGGTAATAATCTCTGGCCGCACGGTGCAAGTTATCCATATCTGTATATAGGTATATGTATATAATGTACTCGTATATACCTAATACGTGTATACATATCTTCACACATGACCTACATGACCAAAACCGCAAGGATCCTCGTGTATAGGAGCTAAACTCAATCTCCGAATCGGCTTAAGCCGAGGCCAGGCCGCGATATAATCCGGAGAGAGGTTGATTATATGTATATATACAAACCGAAATTCGGTTTCGGTATTGTACCTGTATTATGGGCCCGACGAATTCCATCGGTAAATAGGTGTATATGGCAATTCTCGCGTAATTCGGGACTATAGCCGTGCGATCTCCGCGACCTACGCGTCAAACTCTATTTTTGGGATTTAATTCTTAGAAGCCGCACGGTTATCGCGGAGGACACGCGAGCACGCCATCAACCCCCGAGCCCTCTCTATTCGGACCTCTCTCTAGCTCTACTCGCTCCGTTACGTTATACGTTACGTTTTCCTAGTAGAGGGTCCCCCCCCGATACAGCCGCCAGGTTTACGCGTTTCTTTAACGTGACCGCGGCGGTGATGACCGGCTACAACCTAGTCGCCACATCCCTTATTGTGCGATCAACCCGATAAGTGATTCTGTATTACCCTTGCCTGCGCACGATCGACGGGCTGGCCACTAGTCTGAATACGTGCCGAGGTAGAAACGAGAAATAAAAGAACTGTGGTCTTGCCAAGGACGGGTTCCTCCGGCCTTTCAGAGCCCATGTTCCTTTATAACCGTATTCCAAATGGATTTTTTAACGACCCAGTTTTATCACAGCAGTTCATTAGTCATTTAAATTATGATTGAGCAGAAGTCGGGATATCTTAACCATCGCCTTTCGTAGCTAGCTGCAGCTAAATCGAAGGGCAATCTTTCCGAGAATTCGGTAACTATAAATTGTCCATAAAACGAACCATGGCCATAGAAATTTGGACATTGAAAAATCCAGTCGGAATCCCTATGGTCGTTGAAAAAAATGAAATTCTCTTCTAAGGTGAACACACCTCTTTAACTCGAATCGTTGAGATTCTGTATTCCGGGCTCTGTAATACCCTGGCTAGGTATCTACTTCGGTGCATATTGCATTCCTAAGCAAGCAGTTACCGCTGATTTAGTACTCGGAGAATATTAATGACCAAAGTATTAATTCGGACGTATTATAGTTGAAATTCGTTCGTACGTTTGGGGATATTTATTATATCGAATTGGGGAAGCTAGCGGATATTCAAAATGTAATTCTGGCTCGAGTGTGTAAACGGCTGTGATGTGACAAGCACTGGTACTGTTTATAAAGCCATTGAAAACCCCTGACCTTAAACATTACATGTCATGTACAGACCGTGCGACGGTACGTACGCCGCAGGAGATTGCCAGACCAGAAATCCTTCAGTCATCCAAAACCTCCCTTCTCTTATAAATTTTCGGTTATACCCTTCTCTCCCTTCCTTCCGGCCTTCCTTCCTCCCCATTGCCGACGTCGGCAACTCCTTCGGAACGTCACGCTCTCTCGTTACGTCCCCAGGGTGAAATATGGTGGCACGTTCCTAGTCCCGAAGGTGAAGAGACACCGACAACTATTAATTGCCATGTAAAGTATAAAGAGCTGAGACAGCCGCCTAAATCATAACCATGTTTCATGTCGCGTTCGAATTGACGGAGTTTCGGTTTTCACAAATCAATTAAAACAGTTTTTGTTCTAACAAAGTTTTCAGTCCAAGTATTTTCAGCCGGGTGTTTCGATCGGTCGGAATAAGTTTTATTGGTTCATGGAAAGCGAGGCCTTCGTGTTTCCGAGCTCTTATTAGTTCCGGGTTTCCTGCAGCCCAGGCTATACCGCCAAGGAGTAAGTATAACTTTGCCAAAGAACGAAAGCGGCTCCTAGAACTACGACGTATACTCTAGTGAACGGAGCTCGAAGGGTGAGATAACGGGGAACGTGTGAAAATAGGACCATCAACCAGGTGGTCCCCCTCAAATCTCAACAAAGCGCCGTACGCTCGCGTGCCCAAAAGCGCTGTGTGCCTTCTCTTCGAAAACCCTCGAGAAACGAACGTAGTTCCTGTTGTTTAAAAATTAAAACAAGCAGGTAAATCGGCTGACCACGATGGGCTAAACCTAAAACTTCCCGCCGAAATCTTTTGAGGAAACAAAAAAACAGATGTATGAAGATTTCCTAAAATAATTATTGGTAGGCAATTTTCGGATGAGAGGGGTTGAAAAAAAGCTGTCCTTGTATTCGTGATCAACGGTCCAGAAAACCTCGAGATACCAATTTTCATTGGAATCCGTCGATCCTTTCTCGAGATATCGTCGGTTAAATTATTTTTTTCAAAATTTTGTTCTTCGAATATCTTAAAAACTACTGGACCGATCAAATCCAGAATCTAATCAGTTCTAAGTTCGGAGAATCCGCGTCGATTGATACCAGATTCGTCAAAATCCGATCATTCGTTCTCGAGATATCGTCGGACAAAAAAACTGATCCTTCCGAAAATGGTCGAAGGTGATTCTCTTGACCTTGAAACGTGGAGGTCTGGTGAAAACTCAACTTCACATTTTCGGGTTGATTACAATAACTAATCTTGCTAAACCGGGAAGTCAAAAACCGGAAATCCCGGCTTCCCAAATTTTGATAAAACGTTTAAAACTGTTCGAAAGTCGTCTTAAAAAAGGAACACACATCAAATGTTGCTTCCTCTAAACTCCGACAACTCTTATAACATAGGGTTTAGTTCTCGCCTAGTTTTCCGCGGCGTTATAACCGCACGTGTATAATAGCCACGATAACAAACGTCGCCACGTATACGCGCTATCTCCAGGCTATAAGACTCGTCGTAAGACGTTAGGATACGTTTCGAGTTATACCAGGAACATTTCTGCACGTATGTGTACATGCATACGCGGTTCGTAGCTACAGCAGGAGCCATTTATAAAGTTGTTTTGAAGTCCCGCGCAGGTAGGCATCGCGTGATTTGAATTGCAAATTCCCTGCACACCCAGGAAGGAAGCTAGGTTAAGAGGCCTTGGGGGTAGTCGGTAGAGTGAGGACTGGAGAGGTCTGCGCCAGGATGCACCACTGCAGCGCGCGCCTCCCCTAATTCAATTCGCCCGCGTGCTCGCAAATATATTGGACTTTTCTGCAACATAAAAACTGCGCAACGTACACCCACACATACGTACGACATTGCAGCCTTTGTTGTTATACCTACTTACGTGAATATAAGTACACACTGTGTGTCGTTCAGCAACTAGAACAGAGCCACACATACGATCGTGTTGATAAAACGCTGAGAAATGACCGTCAAAGACAGTTTCACAATCCTACAGCATTCGGATGGTTTTCGAATTGTGCAAAAGTTTGACTTCCCATGTCGTAACGCTCGTTGATAAATTTTTCGAATAAGTTTTAGCATAATTTTTTGAGGGGAGTCCGCGTGTACCTAAGCAAACTTTTAAGGGTCTCTCGCTGCTGCTACCGCGGCGTCTGTTTAAATTTTAATACCCTTACTACGCATCGAATATAAATTCTGTTCAACTTACCCTCTTTCTTTCTTACTTTTTGATCAAAGAATCTTACACAAGACACGACCTAAGTTACGACCAGAACAACATCGGAGAAGTACGTCCGAACCCTAATGATCAATGGCTATGCGACACGCCACCCTCACGCAGTATTTCGCGCCCTCTCAGTATCGAAATAAGACCGAGTAGTCTCGGTACGTAACGTCGGATAATTATATGTATACTTTGTTGATTTACTGTCGAGTGTCGTTTCCGACAGACAGAAAAACAAGATTAAAATCAAAATCTTTGACTATTTCGTTCTCCGCGTATGGGTAGATTATCCGCGGTCTAATTAACGCCTCTTGTCTTATCTATACGTGTTTGTAGGTAGTATGTATGTACACAAAGAGAATTCCCAGAAAGCATCTAACCTCCGTAAGCGCAGATTGTTATCGCAATTTTTTCTTTTTTTTTTTCTTCTTGCCGGCAGAAAATCGAGCCCGAGGTTTACTGGAATAGATTCGATCGAGGCGCTGCGACCAGGTTTAACAATGGTCAAAGCTGTGTACTAACAATACATTGACTGTCTATATGGATTAATGATTAACCGAGGGCGATATATATATTCGGTAAACAAATTGCCGGCTTCCATTAGTGTAGCAGCAGATGGGCTGAATTTTTTCAATTAATGTTATAGCATGGCTCGACTATATATCATATACATACATACCTATATACACATGGGTCTGGTCAAGTCGTTCGAAACCTCGCTCGGGTCACGAGTAAAATAGATAATCGTTTTTCTGTGCCAATAAATTTTTACCGTCGTATCATTTTCGTTATATTTTATGTTTTTTTTTTCCCCATCCCCTCCCGTCCAATTCTACGGCGGTTCGTAATTCTACCTACCATGGGTTGCCTCGGTTATAACTTATAGCACATTCGTTTCCACCCTCATGCCCACGTAATTTTCAAGAAGGGGGAAGACCTCAGCGTCGCTCACGGTGCTACAGATCGATCGTTACTCTTATATACATACACCGACCCATACGCAAGGGACCGTTTTCGATTGGAAATTAAACAAAAAAAAGAATGTCTTGAAAATCTCGAGGCCTATGCTTCGGCAGAAGCGGTACAAGGTCGTGCGGTCCCCTAGGTCTTGGTCGTCGGGGGTGGCTGTTGGCTGGGTCGATCGTTGACGAGGTTTCCTTTTCGTCATTTCTCGTCTGTGTCTGCAGTGCAAGTATCAACAAAAGGGTTGTGGCTGCAAGGATCCTGAGATCCTCTCTCTCCCTGGTGCAAAACCATGAAAAGAACCATCCACTAGCCGGGATTCACACGTCTAGCAAACTCGCTTTGAGAGTTTTGTACACGTAATGCATAATGTTATGCATTTACCTTACCGCGCGGTAAGATGCACTCTCGCGGTTTTACCCTTCACCTCATTTTTATATTCAACTCAAAATGTACGGAGCTCTCGAGATTCCCTTGGTACGTAAAATGTCTAACAAATAGAAGCACGATGCGGTACAAACAATCCTGGAATTTGCGGCCCGTACATGGAAAGGAGAGAAGATGAACCGTTTCCTCTTCAAACTTATATGTGTTTGTTAGTATACTCCCATGGGATCGGTACTCCCTGAGCTTAACAAGTTACTTCACTCTCCTATTGCTCGGTGTACTGTTTGTTCTCGGTCTTTCCCCCCTCCGGCAATGAACGTTATACGACGTGCATTCAATTCGAGAAGATGCATTAACTATATCGACTAGATTGATAGTTGAGGGAGTATGCGCAGTCCCGATCGATCGGCAACTGGTTAACTCTTGATCGCCAATTAGCAAGCTATTGTGATATTTTCTTTCGTGTGCTTTCGTTCGAACTATCTACAGTCCTGTATTCGAGACCTGTCTCTTGTTTTTACAAGACTAATTGTCCCAGAAGATTAAACAAACTTATCTACGTATCCATCCATCCATCGATCTGTCTGTCTTCTTTTTTTTATAGGGCAAACAGAACGAACGTCAGAACTTAAAACGTGACGACTCAAGAATTGGGACAGAACTTGGAACTTGAATATCGTTCGTTATCCTCCACTTGGCAAATTCTCTTCATGATGTGAAGAGAACCGAACGAAACGAACCGATTATTTACGGTTGAAGTAAAGTTTTTACGCCGTTTACACGGTAAGTAACGTGCACACATACATTTATTGTCGTGTTATCGTTATCAGCTAGTAATCTGAGCTGCAATCGTTCCGCTTATCATTCGAGGTCGCTAGACGGTGAGTGAAAACTCGAGTAACTAAATTCCACCGTTTAATGTCATGACTAAGGTGAGTGTATTTATTTTTCCTTCGTTCTATTATAATCAATCGTTTTAATATCTCCGTAATCTTGACCTTTGGGACCATAATCTGATCCGGTTTAATCTGTTCCATGAAATACGAGTATCGAAATCCGAAAAGCTCGGAGGTCTTCGATGCGCGAATTATGAACACCGAACTATTCACTGCGCTGTTCAAAAATCGTTAAAGTCCTGATGACTTCACGGATCGAAATATACTTATATGAAAATTTGGAAATATCGCGTGCGATAGAGAAAGTTGCGCGGTTCTCACTGCGTTTGTTTCGGCCCGCGCCGCCCCTGCCAGGGTTCCAATTCCACGGCAAAGGGTGGCACGGGGTTGGAAAGCTCGATTGCCCGACTACAGTGGGGGTAAGAAGACGCGGCGGCGGCGTGCCAACGCCACCCCTGGTGTCAGGTACCTCGCCACGCGGTCGCTCCGCGGGTAGTCAGTCTGGTCGAAAACATACCAACGCCGGACTCGACGGAATCGGTTGAGGCAGGCCAATTCGGACTGCGCCGCGATATTTTACAAACTTTCAAGAAAAACAAATTTTCATCAACGTTTGAAGAAAACGGGTTTTCCATCAAGTTCTCCACTTCTTTACACAACTTATAGCGAAAATAAACACCGCGAGTGCGAGAAACGTGCGGAGTGTCGAGTCGTCGCAACGCGCGTTCGATAAGGTACGGATTTAATTCTCTGCCGCAATTTTTAAGACATCAGGATCCTGATTAGCCACTGAAGTATGTAGATAAAGCTATAAATTGGCTTTTCAATCGTCCAGACGTTTCGTCATCATTATAGTGCTGCGTGATCGTTAATTGGATAAAAAATCGGATGATAAGTTACAGCATCTAGATTCTAGTTCTGTTTCGTCCTAGTGCGATTTTTTGGTAGTCCATATTCATTCATTTTTTAACTCTTTAAAAAGTTTCGAATTTTCGAAAATCACAGTGACGTCATACCCGACGGTAAGGAAGGCCGCCTTGGCGGGAGGCTGCAAAGCTGCGCCACCACGTGCTAAGAGAGGAGATCTTCTTTCCGTCATCCCACTCATCCAGTGTCGAAGTTTGGTTAGACACATGATACGATTTAATGAAATTGAATAGTCGTTACCGATTTTCAGAGAGCCTTGTGCGAAGAGGGGGGACAGAGAATTGGGGTAAAAACTTTCTATAATCGATAAGCCGCGAAGAATAGGAGAAAAAAAAACGTCGTTAGTCCAGTGGCATTAAATGCTGCGGAAAAGAACTGTGTAGGTATACGCGCACACTCCCAGACTCGCTGACCTCTAGAAATCTGAAGCAATTAGCACCTCCGGCGTCGAACGGCTCTCTGGGGATAGTTTTTCTCGAAAAAATTGTGATGGGGCTAGACCTCTGACGACCCCGAGTATAATCCACGAACCTTTCCGAGGGTCGAATCGACTGTTAGACAATAGGAGTTCGAGAACATTGCCTCTGTCTTGCTGCGCCTATAACGATTTCATGAAACTAATGACCGATACTCCAATTAATCTGAAGAGCTTAGGTAATTAGTCGTTGTACGTATATCATATCTGCGGCACGGAACTGCAGTGTAATTAATTGGCCAGCGGGGGCTTGGCTAGTCATTTGAGGGCCGTTACACCCAACCTGCACACTGCACATTGATCGTTTTCTTGATCGATTGCTATTTAATAATGTTCTGTGAATATATACAATACCCATGGCTTATTTAACCCTCCGTAGTCACCATGGGTCAAATTGACCCGGCTTCAACTTTGAGGCTAAATATCTCTATTTGGATGGACCCCACTATTGAGATATTTTTTTCTCTCAAAGAACCATATCTTGTGAGTATTGGCCTGAAATTTTGCGAAAAAAAGGTTGAAAATTGAAAAAGTTATGAATATTTTACTGAAAAAGTACATTTTCTGCACATTCATGTCTTCACGATTTTTTTTAGACATGTTAATGTTTGATTTTTTCTAAATTGTTTATTGCTACATATTCTACAATGTTCAAAGTATGTTCTATAATTTTTTGAAAAAAATCGGACGGATACTTTTCGTACGGCAGCCATTTGAAATTGACGTTGTGGGTTAACAATAAGAAGAGTAGAATCAAAGAACGGGCGGAGGGAAAATGAAATAATAGAACAACGATATGCTATCCTTTCCGGAAGAGTTCAGGGTTCCCACAAACTCCTTCGGAATGTTGTTTAATTAGTTAAACAAAGTCGAGGTCGGGCTTGAGGATCTTGCAGACAGTTCGCTTTGATCATATATTTTCGTTTTTGGATAACGGGAATGTTAATCGAAAATCATATTCAACACGCTTTGATTAAATTTGACTTTGGTATGAGCTCGCTTATCCTTCATTTGAACCTCAAACAACGTGGGTAGATACTGGCCTCACCCAACCAATAATAATGGCGGTACAAGAGATGAAATGGAAGCTGAAGTGCGGAGGGGTAACAAAAAACAAAAGGAAAGAAAAACGGGGAAAATTAATCTCATGAACTCGCGGGAATCGGGCATTCCGCCATTTTCACCAAGTCATTTGTTTGCCCTTTGTGATTTATTGTGGTTTGAACCCCCGTGATCCCTCGATCCGTCAGCCGCGTCTCCGTCATCCCCCCCTCGATCTCGCGGACCTTCAGACCGATCGAAATTCCAGTCTAGAAAAATTTCACCACCCGAAGCTTCTTGCAGTTATTGACTATAAATATCGGAGTGAGTCGAGACCCTAGAACGACGGTTCGTGCGAAAATTTATAAGCGAAGACGCGGAGGTACGAGAAAAATGAAAGTTTTAAAGTAAAGTTTAAATACGGCGGGATGATTTTTCACTCTTGTAAATAGGTATAAATTATATCTGTATAAGGAGAAAGCAAAAACACTATGGGAAGAGCGTTTTTTCCGGAGAAGGGCTGGATATCTTTTCATTACACCCGAGGGCCTCATGAATTATTATAACCCAACAGCTGCGCCTGCAGTCACTAGTTGAATAACTCGAGATTTGATGCCTTTGACCTGACCTAATCGAACCGGAGTGATTTTCCCCTGATTGCGTGTCTATGTACGAAGTTTTATCAATTACAGGAGCTGTAACAGATCCGAGCATTGAAGTCAAACAATCGGAGAATTGGCTGAAAGAATCCATTGTTGGAAAAATCCGAGAGAGTTTCCCGATTCACCTTGTCACGACTTTGCGTGGAATTTTATTTTTTTTATTTTTGTCATACCGGAGAAAGTTCCCTCCTGCTGCCTAACCCTCGACGGGTCGTTTTTGAGCCGAATGCTTTTAGACAATTGACGTTAAAAGCTGCAATTAAAAAGCTCGAACGCTCCTTCCTTGCCCTCATTTTTTTTTAGCGTACGATAAATTTGTCGATAAATTTTTCTGTACGTATATAAATTGACGACTTGTCCTTGAACCGAAAAATTATAATCATCGAAGGGCGAGCGATTGCCGCTCCTGTTTTCATTATCGAAATTTGATGATCATCGCCCCCTTGTCGAGTCTTAGATATTTGAAATTGATCCTAAACTCTATAATATCTAATTTAGCCAAAGCACCGGGTGTGACGTCACTGGCAGCCGTTTGCCAAGGGGTTGTGGTAACCTATAGGTGACATTATGTCCCGGTGATTAGCACCAGGTGCCATCCCGCGTCGTTCGGGATGGGTGGGATCAGCGATAGGCCAGTAATCATCCCTAAATACCATCCCACTAAAATTGAAACTGTATCATTAGGTACACCGAGAAAAAAAATCGTTTGGATTAAACGAAATTCAGTTGGGTGAAACGAAAACGGCGATCGCGGGCGGCGAAGTAAACGTCTTTTTAACTGAACAAAATTATTTAATCGAACCAAATTTGCAAAAATACTTGCAACAAGTAAATATTCATTTCAACCAATCAGTAAAATGCTCTTCCAATCACATATTTAGTTGAGTACAGTATAAATATGTTTGACTGAATAGCTATTCTGGTATTTTGGAATGGATATATGATCAAGTCAACTGAATGCCAGATAGACGCAACTGCGTATTATTAATATAGTTTTTAGAAATTCACTAAATATTCAATTGGGGCAATGGTGCATTCTTTTAAGAAAAAATCTTTCGTTATAGCATGATTGTTTATCAAACTTACGGACGACAAAAATTTTTTTTTATTATAAACCCATTCGATTCATCGATACCACACCTATATGCCGTGATAGCAATGCTGATAAATTAAGATTAACCGCATATAAATTGAAAACGCATTTCCTAATTCGCTAGCCGGGATTCGATCCGGGGACGCTTGTATTACGAGTCGCACGCTCTAACCACTACGCTATTCCATCGCATAAGATTTTGTATAACTTTTTCTTATTTGTCTTCAGAGCTACCTCTATAAGTAATCATATCTGCTACTTCTTATTACTTCTTACGCGATACTTGGACATCTAATTAACAAATGCAAGTTGGACATTTTTAATAATCGTAAATGTAATGCTTGAGAAAAACTTCTAACGTTTAAGCAAATCTGCCGTTTGCGTTGAATAGTAATTTAGTTTCTTGTAACAGAGAAATCTGGACCGGTTAACATGTTTTGTTCAGTGAACGAAATTTGAGTAGCAACTATAAATTTTTTTGCAGAAAATACAGCAGATGAGTTAATTAACTAATTCTAAAAAGTAACTTATTGTTAGTTGTTTGAACTGAATTGGTTTCATTGCTTTGATGCGAACTTACTTTAGTCCTCTTAAGAAATGCAATTCACCTCAACTAAATATATTGTTATGGTGACCCTGTGTATTGAAAAGAAGTGGTGGTTCAACAAATCGAATCGATAATTTGTTTGACTGAATGTAGAATAGTTGAGAAAGACTATTCAGTTGCCTCAACCAGCTCAGTCAACTGGCTGCACCATCCACATAACTGAACATTTTATTGTTACAAACTGACTATTTTATCCATGAAAAAGTGCATTTATTTGATGCCATCATATGAAACTTTCAATATTCGTGTGTTGGCTGAACTGTATCGTGGATTGACTTAACTATTTTCGATTCAAGTAATTTAAATATGTAGTTAATAAAATTGATCAGTTCAAACAAACAATTCGATTGATTCAAGTAAACTGAAATATTTAGGACAACTAATTATTGTTTCAACGAAATGTAACGGCATTAAAACAACTAAATTGGCCCCGACTAAATATATTTGGTTAATCCAAACGATTTTTTTTCTCGGTGTATGTAAGCGTATGTACATACATTAGCGTGCTCGTTATTTATAGAATGTGGGCGAATCTTCTTGCGACCAACCCCCCAAATTTTCTCCAAATGATTCGAACAAAATCCCTTAAAAATTTCAAATTTCTTTCTCAATTCTAAACCCTCGCTGTAAACCATTTCACCGCGAGGCAATTCATTTGCGAAAAAAAAATCTGTAATCGTGCTACTGTTTGGGGAAAACTTTATTGTTATACTTCGTTGTCAGCTTTCGACAACGATATTTTAGCGAATTGAACACAAAAAAAATCATGTACAATTGACACAGAGTGCCCCATAGCTGGTGCTAATGTGTTTCCGCAAAAAATTCGCACATACCCTAAATTAGGACCACCCCAATGTATATACGTATGTACTAGGGTGTCCGTTATTTCCCAAATTGACGTTTTTTACTTAGGTATGGTCCAAATCATCAGTTTATAGTCTAAAAACAATTTAAAACAGGCGTTAATGGCACTTGAAAATTTCTTTTTTCTTCCCATAATTGTTCTTAGACTATAAACTAATGATTTGGACCATACCGGAGTGAAAAAAGTCAATTTTCCATACATACATATATTGAATTTTGCATGCGGGGATTTTTCTCATCCGGAGGTTCATCCTGGAACAATTTCACCCTGATGTTCCAGGTGAGCAATGGGCAATGTCAAATATATTCATAACGGTAAAGGCGGTAATAATCATACACCGTGAATCGTCGAGTGCATATAGTATGATGCATAAATGGTTAGATGGCTGGCATAAAATGGGTATAAAACTCTCTCGAAGTACACACGAGGCGTAACTCAACGAGTATAATAGCATTTTGGAAGCAGACATATGGACGGAAAACCGTAGAATCTTTGCATTGCGAATAAGAGAGAGCTGGAGTACGTTAGAGAACGGAGAATGACACCCAGTGCCTACGCCAACACCAACGTCGATATGTCAGCCACGAGGACAGGGGCGGCTCGGTTCACCCGCTTTATAGGGCAGCAATATGGCAAACGGCAGGACTCTCCATCTCTGCCCGTATACCCTACTCGGTTATATAAACTACAACCAACATACACAGGCCTCTGGCTTCATGTAAAAACCTACCTGACGTGACGTATCTATCTATCTGGATTCTACAAGGGTGAAATACGTCTACTACGATATCATTTGTACACAGGCAGACGACGAACCAAGAGCAGAGATAACAAAAGCAAAAAAAAAAAACTGACTGATTATCAAAAACCGCATGCACGAACATGCACTGATGTGGACTTTGAGAGTTCGCAAAAATTTGTTTCATCCAAAGATTTTCACAATTATTATCGTCGATCGAAGAGGAAGAGATAGTCGCATCAGTAGAAAGTAAAAATTAATACGAAGGATAAGTAAGGGATGTAAAATTTTAAGACGATGTAATAATTGTCCCGTCCAAAGATTGTGCTCTGATAATCCAATATCGAAAGAAATTTGAATATTCTCCTACTGGGACTGAGTATATCGAGTATACGGAATCAGAATGAGAAAGGACAGATAAAGCAAACTTCTTATTGATGATACATGACTCTGATATAGGTCTGAGAACTTTGCATTAAGGATACACTTTGAGTTAGGAAAAGAGGGGCCAAACTCTGGAGGGAAAGTTGTCGGACAAAGTGAAGTTACTAAGTTAACTTCGTATCGGATAAAAGCGATAGGAAAGGTAGTATTGAAATTGTATTATGACATAATTTATGCAGTTTCTTCTGACGACTTATGCCATACATCGTACCTAGTCGGTTATAAACTAGAAACGAAAAGCTGCAGTTTTCACTGCAGCAGGCACTTCGTTAGTTATTTCAATCTCCCCAAGAAAGTCGAAAGCTTATGTAAGCTCTTCGTCGTAACTATTCGTCGAATAAATTTCGAAAATTTTGATCAACTTCAACGAAATTTATACGTATAGTAGATAATTTATTGTGGTAGAGGAACCTTCAAAATTGGTCGGTGGACTTTGCGAAGAGGAGAAAAAAAAAAGTGTTTCTTAAATATATTAATAAGTATCATATCTCGACGACCGTTCGTGAGATTTCAATGAAATTTGTTTGGTCGGTACTTCTTGAGGCACCGAACTTATTGGCCAAATATAAAATGATTTGTGAGTCAAATTTGGGAAGGGTGCCAGTTTGAAATAAGTTCATTGTGGCACGGCTCGATAAACGTGGGTTCGATTACACCGAAGCTCGTATTTACCATAATCAGCATATTTCATTACTCAAATCTTTCCGAGGAATAAGCTTTAACCACGGTTTTTTATTATTTCCAAAAAAAAAACAGCTCAAGTCTGACTTTCGAACGCGCTGTTTTCAAGAGGACGGGTTAAGGTTCCAAATTTTGAAAGTTCCGCACGACGCTCCGTGCGTGAATTTCAAATTTCGGATCTTTAGCTATCGGAATTTTGAACCCTCGGTATTTTTTGATTTGAGTGTTTTTAATCGATTACCTATGCAGAATTTCGGGGAAATACCCTTCCGAAAAAGAGCCAGCCTTTGATATTAAAATTGGGAATTTCGACCGTTCGGAATTTTTTAAATTCGGAACTTCAACCCTGCCTCTATTCGGGATTGTGATCACCCCAGAAATTCCAGTTCTTTCTTTCATAACATGCTCATATCATCACGAGTTACGCGGCAACTCTGGCTCGGCGCCTTCGAGACTATAGCGGGGACAATATCTGGTATATAAGTAGAACCGCGTGGCTCGGTTCCATATTTGCACTCAAATTTTGTGTCTAATTTGGCACAGTCCGAAGCTACACTCCTACGACTGCATCTTATTTAACGCTCCGTTGGTTCCACATTCCGTCGCGTCTACAATTCCCCTACAGCCCCGTGCGTTACTCCCTTGGGTAGAAAACAGTAGCAATAAGATATCGTCAGAGTTTATTATAAAACTTCGTTCGCACTGCCCCCGCACAAATTGAATTTCATTTCGCAAGAAGAAGCTTATATTTTTTTCATCAAATGTTGCGAATCTTTCTCCTTTTTGATACATTTTTTATTTTATTCTTGACTTCCCGCTATGAGAATTGAATATTTTCAAAAAAAAAGGGAAGTTATTGGTTTCGGTACGATTTTCGAAAATCGAGTTTTCATCAGATCTCGACGTTTTGGGATCCTAGAAAGCTATTCTGACTATTTTTGGATGGACATCCGTTCGGTGTCTGTGTGTAGACAAATTTTTGTCGTACGATATCTTCAGAACGAATCGACCGATTGGAATGGTTCTTGCGGCTATCGAAAGGGTTTATCAAGACTTGGATCTGATTAGATTTTGGAGTCGATCGGTCGAGTAGTTTCAAAGTTATTCGAAGAATGAAAATTCAAAAAAAACATCTTTCCATGTTTTTAGCGCATAACTACTAAACCGTTCGTGCTAGTAGTCTCAAAACTTAATCAGATTTAAGTCTTGGATAGCCCTTTCGATTGCCGCAAGATTCATCGAAATCAACCGATTAGTTTAAAAGATATTGCAAGATATTATAATTTAACTCGATACCAGTATAGAATTTGGTTAATAATCTCCAATCCACGTATTAGTTATTAAAAAACGTTATTCTATGTTCAGAGGTTGAAATTAAAACGGAATAAACGCGCGGTTGGATTACCCGCACGATCCCGTACGTTTTTTTAATCCTAAGGGCGCGGCATGGCGGGCTCTTGGTTTTTCAATTGGCGAAGTTTAAGTGTCTCAGTTTAGTGCGTCACGTGCGTCATATCGCGTAAAACAAATTGAAACGTAGGTATAAACGTTGCGGGTCTTGGACGGAGGTAATTAATTCCACTGTCTCCGTTCTTATACCGCGCGCGTCTGCTTGATATTATGCACGTCAGGGACCAAGCAATAAGTGTAAACCTTAGCAGCCCCGTAAAAGTCAGGTGCTTATCTTATGAATTCGAGACCCTCACCCCAGTTTCTTTTACTTAACTATTCGCCAGCCCCTAAATACGCCGTTCCAACGTTCGCGTTGGCATCGCGACGCTGCTCCCCCCCGCTCCGTTTTTTATAATTATGAAAGTTTTTTTTTTTTTTCATTTCTGTTTTTTGCTTCTTTTCGTCACTCGGCTAAAGTGTGCTCAGGAAAAATAACCGCTTAGTAGATACGACTGTAGTGAATTAAAAAAATTCAACAACACCGCTACGTGGAGTCTTATACTTTTATCGCAGAATATACCAATAATACATATATTACAATTTCAAAAATACAAAAAACTATGGAATACTTGGAGAAAAGCGAAAACAAAAAAAAATGAGGAGCTCGAACAGTTTCAATGATAGTTTGATGCACATATAGGTTTGATCTCTGCAGTGCCGAGAGCCAACCGCGGATTGTAAAAAGAGAGAAAATTCTTTCTCATTTGGACAGTCGGGATTGAAATATTTTCATCTTACGAAATCAGTGCATTGACAAGATCGATAACCCTCTCTGACGAAACTCTGCAAGAGGGTTACGAGGGAACGAAGTGCTTCCACTATACAGATATGTATACGTGTGTGTGTTTGTGTGAGATGGCGCAACCCCCGCCAGTCCTTGGCCGCAGTCCTTAACAACCCTTGCGGTGAGTTTGTTACAAAGCCGTTGGTGTGTATAGGCACATGCAATACGACGACTATTGCAACTATACGTATATACACACGTGGTACATACGTGACCACACATGTCTTTTTCACAAGAGTATACTTACCTTAGGGTGCGTCATTTTGGGGCAGCTTTTTTTTTCAACTTACAAACAGGTTTTATACTAGGAGGAAGGTACAATAAGAAGCCTGTTAAAATTTGAGATCTTAATATTAATATTAAGAGGTGCCTCATCGCGAATTTCTATTTCCCATTTAAATAACACGGGAAATGTTCTAGTGGCACACTCCAATTTTCATATCTCAAGTACTAATCCACTTAGAGTTATTCTACACAGCTACTTTTGTTCGAAATTGAACGCTCTACAAAAAAGGTCTCTTGGTATTTTTCGATAAATCTAACTATTTCCAAGTTGTTTATTGTTTAATTACCATATTGATAGCCAACAACCAACTTGGAAACAGCTAGATTTATCGAAAAAGACCAAGAGACCTTTTTTGTAGAGCGTTCAATTTCGAACAAAAGTAGCTATGCGGGATCATTCTGGGTGGATTAGTATTTGAGATATAAAAATTGAAGTGTGCCACAAGAACATTTCCCGTGTTATTTAAATGGGAAATAGAAATTCGCGATGAGGCACCTCTTAATATTAATATTAAGATCTCAAATTTTAACAGGCTTCTTATTTTACCTTCCCGCAAGTATACGACCTGTTTGTAAGTTGAAAAAAAAAATTGCCCCAAGATGACACACCCCAATGTACCTACGTGTGTAAAAATGAGAAAACTAAATCCAAGTTTCTCATTTTTTTTTTTCTTTTCTCTTTTTTACTTAGAAATACGTAAATTTATACATTTCGGAAACTTATATATCCGCGGCAAAATATTCCGAAGACTAATTTTTTTCCGGATTTAAAGTGGATATTGAACTACTCCGTTCCTCTCCGTTCTGCAGTTTCAAACTTTTATATACCGCTTTTCGATATTAAAGAAAATGTATCTTGAAGGCTTAAGGCATATGCTGTCGCCACAGTGGAACGCCATATACTTATATGCACAGCTACTCGCATCCGGAAGTAAAAGACTGTTAAACCTTAATGTATACTCTAAATCCTTTCGTGATGGGTACCTATATACATATATTATATATTCTCTCTCTCTCTCTCTCTCTTATCTGCAAATAACTGTATATCGTTTGCTCTAACACTAACCGTCGACTGCAAATATCCGTCTACTGCATTACGCGGCTCGACTAACTGCAACGTTTGCACGGTCGATGGTAGGCTGCAGGTTTGGCAAGCATTACAGGATTTTAGAAGCTTCTGTGAATCGTGTAGTGGTATGGGACGGGTTCCTCGATGAATTCTTCAATCCATGATATCTGGGTGTCTCTATGCTGTGAGATTGTCGCATATTTATAGATCACACTGTACCCTATATCCGCGACGATATTGAATAAGATGGGAAATTGGGGCTTGTGGAGAATCAAACAACAAATTTTCCTCATCTATATCGCAGACGTAATACATATAACTTTTGGTTCGATGGGGTTGGGGGCGGATGACGACCACGAGTCTGATAGTAAACGGAATTGAATCAATATACCTTATAGAAGCACGCGGAAGTGTTTGGCTTTCTCGCAAACCGTGCAGCAGGCTTCTATTCAGAACTTAAATTGGCCCCAATGTCGCGGTACCCCGGTATATGTACAGTCTCATCAAGTGTCTCATTCAAAGGCAAATTTCGAACGGTAAAAACGTAACAAAGAGAGAAAAAAGAAGAGAGAAGGAAAAAAGAAGAAAAGAAAGAGAAAAAATTTAAGGAGAAAATGGTGTAGGTAGTACAATATTAAACAACACGGAACGAGGCTTATAATAGCCTCCATATTCCGCGCTGGAAAATGACTATAATACACGAAAATACCGCCGTTTGTGTTTCCCAATTCTTTTCCTTTTTTTTTTCTTTTTCTTTCGTTTATTATCCTGCAGCAGTCTTGATTCAATGTCGTAACATTTCTGATGATGGGGGGGACTGTGTGTGTATACGACCCTGTTTGAACTGAGTGAACATTTTCTAATCTCAAGATCTCAGAAAAAAATAAAAGAATCTGGAATTCAGATACGTTTGAGTATCAGCAGGCCCCCTGCGCGTACAGTCAGGCAATAAAGTTCTTGTAGGGTCGAAATTTAGGCTCAGGTGTTTTAGTGTCTACGCTGTTGAGCAGGCCCGTCGATGCGTTGTTTATTATATACAGGGTGTCCCAGAACTGAATGTCCAAAATGAATGGTGGCCTAGAGGAGGTCGAACTGAGTAAATTGTCCCGAAGAACATGGGGTCTGCGAAGTCGCGTTCGCGAGATATCACAGGTTAAAAAATATCGCTCTGCGCCACGATCGCGGCGCAAAGCGATATTTTTTAACCTGTGATATCTCGCGAACGCGACTTCGCAGACCCCATGTTCTTCGGGACAATTTACTCAGTTCGACCTCCTCTAGGCCACCTTTCATTTTGGACATTTAGTTCTGGGACACGGTGTATATTTAGGAAGTATTTCTGACTTTACTTTGAGTAGGTAGTCCGTCCGATTCGCGTTCTCAGAGACCGGGGTATGCGGAGCGAGGGGGCTGCTCAACAGCGTAGACACTGAAACGTCTGAGCCTGAATTTCGACCCTCCAAGAACTTTATTGCCCGACTGTACATTTCGAGGACGAAATTTCAGGCGAACAACGCGTTTACATTACATTATGCACGGAGGGGTGAAGAAAAAAATATATACTATACACAACGTCGAATGTATATGCATAAATATCATTTCGCCTTCCCCCCGAGGTATAAACCGCTAAGGTGGCTTCGAACCGCGCATAAACCCTTACGCGGCAGATATTGAATCGACCTATAATAACGTAATAACACGGAGAGAATCGTTTCGAATTCCCGTACCTATACCCTTCCTGAAATCAAACGTTCGGAAGATAGGATTGGAACTATATACCAATCGAAAGAGAACCCCGCGTTACTCGACTGAAAATACTGAAAATTTTTTTGTTTTTCCCAAATCGGCAGGAGATATTAAACGCGGAATTCGCCGCGGCCTATCTGCAGACCTCACTACGCGAGTGTAAGCCGCGGGTAGATGATGCGAGGCGTTGATTAAAACGGGATGGTGATTAATCGAGCGCGGAACAGCTCCTGGTTATCCGTTCCTTCATGAGCGGGGATAGCGGCATGGCACGCGCGGACTAAACTGAGATCCACATGCGGCAAAGTTAAGTGAACTGAAAGGGAAGAGAGTAAGGGGGGGGGGGGGGGGGGGGTAAAGGGAAAGGGAAAGGGAATGTAACTTTTCCGACCGTTTGCCACCGCCCGGCTGGCGTTGCCGTTGGCTGTTCTCCAAGCGATTAGACCACCCGGCGAACGACTGGCACGCGATTTTCCCATAACGAGACGCGCTCTTATCAGCTTACCGACATCTCGCCCTTTCACGTTTTACCCGAGCTTCAACGCCCCCCTAGCTGCGTAGACACCTCGTACATACCCACCTGGTAGTTGGTCTTTAATATACGCTTTGTCCTACATGTAGAAGCTTTGTGCTATTTTATATATATCTGCGTCGCGATATGTGCCCCAGACTTTTGAGTCCGAGGGTTATAACTGTAGAGAGAGATACTCTTCACTTCATTACGCATCTATGGAGGGACATAATCCTAACTTCGCTACGCATCGATTGTAGAGACATACTCCTACTCTCAACTTGATTACGCATCTGCGGAGGGACGATGGTCATACTCCTACTTCCAACTTCGCTACGCAGATCGTGGCTATAACGTCACAAATCATGTAATCGTAGATTACTGACAACGAGCCGCAAAAGCCGAGGAGATTCCCGTCCCGTGGGTGCGAAACTGTTTCCGCTGCACAGTTTCGCATGGGGTATAGGTATTAGATATCCGTGAGACGATATCGAACGAGACCCGGTGTACGGCCGTGATGACACACTGCTGTATTGTTGGTATAAAGTACATACCTACGTATCGAACTGAAGGATCCGGTCACGTATAATTAAATCTTTCCCATCCACGGACATCCACGCGGTACATCTATTCCACACATACACAGATTGATAGATCCGTTCTCGAACGTGTTGGACGGCGTGACGCATCGACACAACACTGCAAAGACCTCTAGGCCTGGCCTTATACGGATTGTGCACGGATTTGGCCTTATATTATACGTATACACATACTACGGGTCTTCGCGGAGGGAGGGCAACGAGCACGCTTTTAATAATGACAGGCGAAAAGAATAGCTATATATATACATCTGTGAATCAATACGAAGGACGTTATATATATATATATATATATATATATATACCTAAACTGGAATTACATAAAGATAAACGTGCAATTACATTATGATAATTCCATCGAAGCAGAACCTGTTTTATTGAACGAATTATATCTACCGAATTAACGCTATTCGATTATATTTTTATTATATAACGTACAGGTATGTTTGTAACGGTAATAGCTGATCTTGTCGATCTATAAGTCGATCTGATTAAAGTTAATAACCTAATTGAGTACTGCGGTAAGCAGTTTTAGTCAAGTGTCCACTCGATTCTTGAGCGGCCTTTATGGATGTAGAGGGGAAAAAAAAAAAGAATAGAACGACTCAAATACGGTTAAATTTTATAAATTTTAACCCCCTGAAAACAGGCTCGTATTATATAATTTTGCGATTCAGTATCTGGGTAAATTTTTTCATTCTATTTCTTTTCAACTTATTTTAGAACTCGTCGGGGTTTTTTTCTTTATCTCTAGCGCTTCACGCCCCCGTACGTCTACCCTTTAGACGCGGAGGGCGGGTTTCCGGCCAACCTAGGTCGCCTTGCCCCGCGGGTATATAAAATAAGCGGAACGATGTGGAACTCGGCGTTTACGAAGCGTAAATATAAAACCACGAGGCAAATGACGACGGGTATAATTATTCCGAGTATACGTATATATGTATAGATTAAAAGGTGAAATATGTTTTTTTGCTTTTTTTCAAATGATACACAGATTATGCACTCGTACACAGGCTAAAGAAATTTTTTATTCTTTCTTGCAAATCACAATTCTCGATCGCTTCGACAACTTTCATTACTTTTTCCATATTCAGTGTTCTGCAGCGACTCCCCTGTGCCCCTCCAAGTCCGCGGATCTACCCCAGGGCGATGCATACGGATTTGTACCAAATCTTTCTCCTTTCTCTTCTCTTCCCTTTTCAAAAACACTGCAGAATGATAGACGAGGAGGGAAAACTCGGTCACAAATTACGTTCGTTCTGAGATGAAAGCAAAAAAGACACAAAAAGAGAGAGAAAAAGAGTTTTTGATAGATAAATTTTATCCCCTCCAGTCACGATATCACGTCTGTTTTGTTTTTCCAGTTTTATTATTATTCTTTTTTTTTTTTTTATCCAAAATAATGAGAAAATCCGTTTTTTAATGTCAACCAGAGCTGTTGTGTAAGACCGTGTGACACAATAGCGGACAAACTTCAGGAGGATTAACTCAAGTGTTCATCAACAGTACGACCTAATCTGTCAGGAGTTTACTCGCAGAATAATGGAGAGACCCTCATAATCCAGAGTCCGAGATTTTAGTATTCGCGCATATGATGTTTGAAAGTTTGTAAACGGAGTGTGAATGAGCCTTAACTTATACTGTCCAAATGCTCCAAGAGTGCAATATATGTATTTTCATCCTACTGTTTATAATTCCCAAGCACACTTATAGACAGTATAACAAAAAATATAGAACCATGCGGGCTGAGAGAGGCTCATAAGGGTGAAACAAAGTTGGTTTGTAAGTGAGGATGAAACCTACTTCCAGACTCGCTCAAGATCAACACCGTAATGGAACAATCGGATGGATGGAGTTCAGCCTACGGTATATAGGGTATAGATTAGAGTTTATTATATGTACAGTCGAGCAATAAAGTTCTTGGAGGGTCGAAATTCAGACTCAAACGTTTCAGTGTCTACGCTGTTGAGCAGCCCCCTCGCTCCGCATACACCGGTCTCTGAGAACGCGAATCGGGCGGACTATCTACTCAAAGTAAAGTAAGAAATACTTCCTAAATATACACCGTGTCCCAGAACTGAATGTCCAAAATGAAAGGTGGCCTAGAGGAGGTCGAACTGAGTAAATTGTCCCGAAGAACATGGGGTCTGCGAAGTCGCGTTCGCGAGATATCACAGGTTAAAAAATATCGCTCTGCGCCACGATCACGGCGCAAAGCGATATTTTTTAACCTGTGATATCTCGCGAACGCGACTTCGCAGACCCCATGTTCTTCGGGACAATTTACTCAGTTCGACCTCCTCTAGGCCACCTTTCATTTTAGACATTTAGTTCTAGGACACGCTGTATATAATAAATAATAACCGACCGACCAGTCGTAACGCATCGATGGGCCTGCTCAACAGCGTAGACACTGAAACACCTGATCCTAAATCCCGACCCCACAAGAACTTTATTGTCTGACTGTACCTATACATATGCGTACGTATTGTGTATGGCCAAACCAAACCATAGGTTGGCTACGATTAGATCAGACTGATTGAACTTCGCCGAGGTCGGTATATGTCCGCAAGTCGACAGAATTGGAGAAGGAACTGGATCGAGGATAGAGGAAGGTAGGGAGATATATAGGTATACACCATAATATGATCGTATCAACAATCCACAAAAGTTCTTTTTCCTCTCATTCGTCGCTTTGTATTATAGTCGTATAAATATATATACAAGGTGGTACCTATAATAACGATAAACGAAGAACATATTTTAAAAACCTTGTGGAGAGTTGCGTAGGTATATATTTATTCATATATATCAATATACCTGTACGTACATACATACATACATAAGGTATATTGTATGAGTAATATTCACCTCTATATTTACACACCTCTCTATAACCGCCCACCTCATTAAATTCCATTGATACCGTAGTGCCGCGTGTCCCGAGTACGTAATTATATTATACGCGTATGATTACGCGACACGATATATGTACAGATACATGGATACATATAGGTATAAACGTACGGGGAACGGTAGGTACTAATTAATCGTAGAAGCCGAATAAATGCTTGCAATTCGGTAAGTATTCATTTCTATATTCCGTAGCTAGTAATTGGTAACAGGAAATTTTATCGAAAGTGTTTTTCTTCTCTTTTTGCTATACATCAGTTCGAGACCAAATACTTCTGTCTTTTCCTGAACCGACTGAACCATTCCCCACCTCAAAAAATAAAAAAATGAGTAAAAAATGAAAAATTCCACGAAAATTAGCCGCAAAAATCTCCCAAAAAGAAAAGAAAGGTAGCTCGTTGAGCACCGCTGAGCCCGCGATATTATCCCCACCGTCGTCGTAAGGCTTACATGTTTCGTATTATCGCACCTAGCCACTGCTCTCGCGTCCGTCAGCATCGCTCTGTATAAGAGCGTCTCTCTCTATCTCTTTAGCTCTCTAATATCTTATCTCTATTTTTCTGAAGTTTGTTCGCTTTACTATTACAAGTAGATACTTAGGTATAACTATATGTATACACCTTGGGGGACTTGGGCTGGTGATGGTGATGGTGATGGTGACGTTGACGTTTCGCGGTTCCCCTCTTCGCCCCACGGTAAGGTTACGTCGCGGCATCACCGGGCCTGTCCGCCCCCCGTACCGAGGCGACGTCGCGGAAGAAAAGTAGCTTTGCTTACCTGTCTTATAATTCTTGCTTAGTGGTGTCGGAATTTTTGCATTCGATGCACGTGTATAACCGGCAAGTTCCCGGGACGAACGGAAGTGATAGTTTCCGTACCGTATATATTCCCGTTCCGCGGGTTTACCCTGAAGTTAAAATAATCACACGACGTCCCTTATCAATCGGTACGGTAATAACCTCCCCGTGATGAGATAGCGACGAAACGCGATATGGTTTTGAAAATTATATACCAACGGGAAAACGGTTTATACCGCTTTCGATGTCATAGCCGTATACTGCATATCGCGTATTTCGTACGAATATAAAAAGATATAGGAGCGGAGATGACGCCTCGTTAATCACACCGCGGGATAAAACCGTTTCGATGTATACATCTGCAGTGTCACGATATATTTGGATACGTGAATAGATATCGATAGACTATACACAGATATACAGAAACAGAGATAGAAGAAGAAGAAAAATGACAGAAAGAATCTCGCGTTGTATTATATGGTTGAAGTAATTGTGTGTCTAGGTCGTAGCTCTGTTATTTCTTTTTTTATTGTACTTGGCGCGGGACTCTACCGAGTCTCTTGATATACGTACGATTAATTCTTTGTCCTTGGCCGAATCTCGTCCGTAGATAGGCAAAAAGTATGAGTCAATTTAGAACAAGAATATTAAAAATATGATACAGGAAAGAGGTACGGAGTATAACGAACCGAAAGGAGATACATGTAAAACTCCAGAGTGTCTTTACACCGTGTTTCGCTCGGGACAGTCTATATAAGACACTTGCGCAAACGAGATTCCTAAAATGTGACTTCAGCTTGTAGAGTTTCGCGTGCCGATGACGCTGCCAGCGATACACCAACACCTGTGAATTTACACGGGTACAATATGCGAGTATTCGAACCGTGAAAAGCGAATATTACCGGCACGGCACTCGACCTGAAAGATTTTTCGTATCGATATCATCTCGAGTGTGGAAATCGGGACGATATCGAATTCCGCAATCCTGGAACCTTTGAATATATCCGTTATCCGGCTGATTTGTACACAAATAAACGCGCGATCCACGGCATATCATTCGGGTACAGATCTACGACGATCTATTGTCCGTTCAAACTCGTTATCTATCATCTTTCCACGGTATTCCGCAGTAATCTTTGATATTGACGCGGAGAGATGACGTTCCAGTCTTCAATAATAAACAACTCGTTATAGTTATTGTCGTTTATAAATGAGGAAAAAATATGTAGCAGCTGAATCGACAGTGTAATTACTCGTCGGAACGTTAAATTCTGTATTTTTTCGTAAAGTGATAACCGCGGAATGTATAAACCGCTGTTAATACGCAGTACGTATAATATCAAGTCTAATATCATACTTGAACGATGATGGTAAGCTAAATCCTCGCATATTATACCCCCGGGGGGAGGAAGGAAGAAGCTGTTCATTCGTTTCCATTGATGATTGTTTCAGCTACCTACTCCTTCCTTTGTTTCGTATTTCCGCGGATCTCTCTTTCTCTTTCTCTTTCTATTTCTCTCTCCCACGTTGAGTAGGTATAATGTGTGGGTATAACAAGCGTACATAGTGCGACCATCCCGGGACTCTCTTGTGAAATATGTCTGGTATTGACTTCGGGAGAGTTTTGCGACTCTTGAGTCCTGGGGTCGGTGCTGAAGTACGGGGCTTGGTTATAGTCGAGTCGCGGTCTCGCGGAGTAGCCCGAAGCAACCTCGAATCGCAATCTTGTATAGCGACGAATTCCGCAGAGTAAACGAGAAACAAGAAACGAGAAACGAGAAAACAAGAAGCGAGAAACCAGCCAATGCAGCTTTGCTACTCTCATATAGTTCGTAGAAGAGAATCCAACGAGCCATTTAATCACTTACACGTGTATCTGCACAGCCGGGAATACATACCAGCGCGAGAAGCTGTATTATACTCACTTTGCTACCTTATACTTGCCAACTTTCTCAGGGGGTCCCTTCTTATTCTTCTCCAGCTGTTTTGTTCCCGCCGCATGTTTACTCTCGTTTAGGTATTACTCGAGTAGGGAAAAGACTTTGTACTGTATTAGTTAGAGTACAGTTTGGTTTTGAAAATTTGGAGTACTCCAAAATTTATTTATTTTTCAATCGAAGTTTGTTTCACATCAAAAAAAAATGTTTCTTCGAAAAACTTTGTCGTAAGGTTTCAGGCATATCGTTGGTCCAATTCAACCTCTCAAGGTCTTGCTTTCTTCGGACAGCAATTCTACATCTTACGAACGTAGGGATCGGTAAAAAAAAATTCACGTGAAAAGTTACGGTCAGTTATCAAAAATTTCCAATATTTAGGCCACTAATTTGCAAATAACTTGGCCAACACGAAATTGTAAAAAAATTCTCTCGTTCACACGATGAGGATTTCTTTTCTGAACAAAACGAGCCCTCAACGACCTCAATCGGAAAAACGATGTGCCTAAAACCTTACGACAAAGGTTTTGTAAGAAAATTTTTTTTTTGATGTGAAATAAACTTTGGCTGACAAATAAATGGAGTTTTTGGAGTACTCCGAATTTCCAAAACCAAGTTGTACTGGTCCCCTTGAGTACGATGTGTTTTCGTCTAACATCAATTAGGAAGAATCTGGGAAAGTCCACCGCGGAAGTGGTTCCGGTTACAAAACTGCTGAGAAAGCTGTTATAGGCATCGCGATAATTATACGGGGAATTCTAATCCGTTATACATGTTGCATTCGTTTCATTGTTTACGAACGAGTACTGTTGTTAATAAAACAAAACAAAAAACTTAAAAAAATTGCATTCCGACTGCTGATACTGATAATTCTAATCTCTTAGACGATACAGTCGACCTTAGTGCAATTATCGCTGGCACGAGCGCAGCTATGCATAGTGTGAGGTACGAACTACCGCGATGTGCAGTCTTTTGGCTCTACGTATAATGTATACGAAATAATCGCGCCTCGTAATCGTTTAGGGTGGGGGAACTTTGCCGCGTCAAAAGTAAGCCAGCTGTTGATAGCAGCAAATGTCTCGGTTCATGTTCATTACGTACTCGATTTTTTCTCGATACGGATCCAGTTATTATCAGTTTGCTAAAAATTTTTTTCGTTGGGTAGGATTTTATCAATAATTAACAATTTTCGATCATAAAACTACCAAGTGATTCGTCAAGTTCTTCGAAAACGAACCTTCAGTGGATCAAATCGGATCTATATACATATAAAAGTAAAAAGGAATGACGAATGATGGATACAGTTAATTGAAGTGTCTGTGTGCGTTGGGGTGCATCCATAACGCAATTATTAGCAACGATAATTGGTGGGTTAAAGTGTCCGTGATCATCGTTAGCTGCAGGGTTATACCTACGTTCCTGACCGTCTAAGATACCCTACGGTAATTCGGAGAGGCCGTATCAGTACCGTGAAGGGTGTGAGAAGGCGTCGTCTCTCGATTACACCCTCGACGGTATGACACTGCGAAAGGAAGGGAAGAAGAGTTCGGTTAAGGGAGCCGCGGGGAAAGGTAACGGCGGAAAATCGAGCGTTGACAAAAAGGGCGATGGCGATGGTGGGGGCGACGATGGGACCGCCATCGAAGCCTCGAAAGTACAGCTGACACACGGCCACGTGCCAAAAGTATCCAAAGCGTCCAGGGGAGTCAAGGAACCCGGGGGGACTCAGGGACCGAACTCAGGTCTTGCACCAGGTCTTTTTTAAAAACCATTTCTTATCTCACTTGGAGGGTCTTTTGTTTTTTATAGAAAAAGATGTAGAGAGGAAGAAAAAGAGTGAAAATAGTTGTCGTAGTTGTCAGGTTTGCTGTGACGATGAAAATTTGATTACCGATCCGCGATCAGTTCTTGCAGAATTATACAGCTTCGACCCCTCGCGTGTTATGAAAACTTTTCGCGCAACGGTATGAAACCGATTACCTTCGGTCTAGTCAACCTTCGGAAGACATAGTACCCGCTGCCATCGGCACAGCTTATCATTTGTTGTTTTTTATAGACGTTTCCGTGTCCCTCGGCGTGGCGATAAGATAATAACTCTTGTACCAGATACATACCAAAGCTTGTATACGCGTATCGTATGGAATGCCTGCATCGATGATCGGAGTTCCAATGAAACGTAGGCTTCTCGCTCTTTTTCTTTCCCTTTCTTTCTCTTTCGTTATCTCCATTTCGCACCCCTCACGAAGATCCAAAAAGTCTCCGGATATGAGATACCGATGCTAACACCCTTGCCGCTACCGTTCATCAGGTGGTGGGAAATCCAAAGGCGATTCAGGTAAGCTCGAGCGCAAGCCTTCGCTCCGTCGCAAGCTCGGAGCGCTGATAAGAGGGAGATCGGATTTACCGGCGGCGATAAATCGGGGCCTGGCACCGATCCGACGAAGTTTCAGCTTCAGCAAGGACCTGAATCGGGTGTACAACGAGAATCCGTCACCGTACAGGACTCGCGGTGCACATTGGTACAACAGCCTTGTTTCTCTCGCCGAGGATAGGACCGTCGATGATCCTCCGTACAACGATCACGGCGGGGAGCGTAACGATGATGATGAAGAGGTTGACGGTGTTGACGAAGATCAAGAAGCTGATCAAACCGATGATATTGTATCGATTCCCGTTTCCGGATCTCTCAACGATCAACCACATCTTGAAGACGAATTTGGCGGGAGAATTCTCACCAGAGCCCAGAGTCTGATCGAGAAACATACCGTAAGCTAATAATAAAGTTTTAGCGATCTTATCTCTCGTTCAGGTGATGTACGTACCTCGTGCTTTTACGGAGTGTCGAGGGCCAGTAAATTCGGCAAGGGCATCAGTCCAGGATCTATCTAATGAAATTCGACTCCCACGTCTCATAAATTTCTATGTTTAACCCTCCGTAGACACACTTTTGTCGAATCACGTAGTAGTCACATTTTCAAATGGCTGCTGTACAAAAACTATCCGTCCGATTTTTGTTCAAAAAATTATGTAACATACTTTGAACATTGTAGAATATGTAGCAATAGTCAATTCGTGAAAAATCATATGTCAAAATGTCTAGAAAAAATCGTGAACATGTGAATGTGCAAAAAAATGTACATTTTCGGTGAAATATATTCATAACTTTTTCATTTTTCAATTTTTTTTTCAAATAATTTTAGGGTGATACTCGCGAGATACGGTACTTTGATAAAAAAAAATAGCTCGATAGTGGGAGTTTCAAAAAACGTATTTATTTCATCCAAAAACAGATATTTAGCCCAAAATTTCAAGCTGGGTCAAATTGACCCACGGTAACTACGGAGGGTTAAAAGCTGAATGCAATCGAACATTATAAATCTATAAAATCAACGGAGTCTATTCCGTTTCAGATATTTTTTGATCACATAATACGAATTAAAGACTAATTCTTGAATTTTGGTAAAAATAAAATGAATTTCATTATTTGAAAAAAAGTTTTCTCATGAATTTTTTAACTCGCGCGATTATTCTAACCGCGGAGTTATGAATTCTTTAAGATCGTTAATTAGCACCGTGATGCCTTAATTTCCGTGCCGCCGAAAATGATCGCGCTATGAAATTTTTAAACGGCGTTCCTAAAAATACTCATTCATTTCCCAGGCTCTAATAAAGTACACGATCATATTTCCAGTACCTAATACGACATATGTATAGCCGATGAATTATTCACCTGGTACAATTGGTGTACACAAGTGATCAACAATTTGTGCCAGATCCACAACTGGTGCCCTTATACCCCGAGTAAATCAAGGACAAAGTTTTCATGGTCGATACGGACCGTTCGATGGCTTAAAAATACAAAATTTCACGCTGCCCTTCAGCATTTTCTGACTAAACAACGAGTGGGTGGTATACCTATATATAATTCTCCGTTTAATATACCCAGCGGATATTGGTTGTTGACCGAATCATCTGAAGGGTCTAAGGGTTTGATTGAAAATGGGATATCGTAGGACGAATAATTGACAATAAGACGCTAGACTGAAGCCCGCGCTAACCCTGTTCTACATAATTTGTAGATTAGAATTCCCTGCGTTTATGATCGACCGTTAATGAATCGGTGAAAGATTCCGCGGTGAAATCTCTGCAGCGATGACCTTGGCGTTGATAAATGATGTATGAAAAAGCTTGATGAATCACCGTGTTGGCTTCTGACATTCCACTATTCCACTCCACCGATCATAAATGTCAAAAACAAAAATCAAGCCAAGTTCAAGTGAAGTTTTTTCCACTAAGACCTCCATATACAATGAGATGGTCCTCCAAACCGGCTCTCAATAAGTAAAAGAAGGAGAATTCCGTGCGTTAGTTGAGGGAACCATTACAGCTTGCTTTTGGAAATTCGGAGTAATCCAAAATGCATTTATTTATCAGCCAAAGTTTATTTCACATCCAAAAAAAAATTTCTTTGAAAACCTTTGTCGTAAGGTTTTAGGCACATCGTTTTTCCGATCGAGGTCGTTGAGGGCTCATTTTGTTCAGAAAAGAAATCCTCATCATGTGAACGAGGGAATTTTTTTACAATTTCGTGTTGGCCAAGTTATTTGCTAATTAGTAGCCTAAATATTGGAAATTTTTGATAATTGACCGTTACTTTTCGCATGAATTTTTTTTTGCCGATCCCCACGTTCGTAAGATGTAGAATTGCTGTCTGAAGAAAGCAAGACCTTGAGAGGTTGAATTGGACCAACGATGTGCCTGAAACCTTACGACAAAGTTTTTCGAAGAAAATTTTCTTTTGATGTGAAATAAACTTTGGTTGACAAATAAATAAATTTTGGAGTACTCCAAATTTCCCAAAGCAAGCTGTACTGGTCCCCTTATAAACACTTGTCGCAATTTTCGCATGAAGAATAGCGCGGGAAACATACGTCATGTATACATTGTCCGTTATCAGATGGAGATATGGGAACGCAGTAAAAGGCAGGGAAGTGGGATCACGCTGGGCGCGTACAGCACGAATAATTATACAGTCTACCTTGTGTAAAACACGTGTGTAGCTGTACCCGACTGTTAAGGGTAATTCGCGTAATCGCGTGTCGCGCATCGAATTGGAAAATGTGGGGTTGGCACAGTCGTCGCCACTGGAAAGGCACGCGGTGTGTACGCGCGGGTTGGGTCGTGAGGTTCGTCGCATGCTTCTTATAAAGATCCAATTACGAGAAATTTCGCCTCCCGGATAATTAAATATCGACCGTTCTCCTCGGCTCCCCACGGGGTCGGAATCCCTCCACGTTTCGCTCCCTTTTCCCTGCAGCTATGTCCGCCCCCGTTACAAGTATCAGAAAACCGCCAAAGCAGACCTTCGATAGAGTCAAAAAGCCAGTGCAACGTATCTGGTTGTGCATCAGACGTAGGTATTCCCGTGTCCCAGATAATATTATGTTATGCCACATCCTCTACGAGCGTCCTTTATACTATTTTTATAACCGTTTTCAAAAGCTGCCTGGCATAACACGATATTTTGTCATCCCGATTCACGTATGACCACATCGCGTTTCCGGTTCGGTTAATAGAGAAAAGGTTCATTTCAATGTCAATGTGATATTGCAGAGACGTTGATAATGTTATACAGATAGTGAAAAGCCCGGAGACCGTCAAACCGCTTTTAACATAAATTTACATGACTTTAAACGTTATGGCAATTCGAGTACACCCACGTCCTCTTCTCCGGTTCTTTATGCCCGTATAATTCGTCCCTCGAAAAAGTCCTACCCTCGTATGATATGGAATATACTTACTCCTCTTACAAAATACGTGACCACCACAATTGCGGGGTATTTAAACTCCGGGCCTTTTATCCGCGGTGTAATTAGCCCCCACATTACCGTCATTACCTACGTGACGCCAGAGATCTGATGGGTTCAGAAACCGACATCGAGGTTTCAAGCCCGTTATGAATGTCTAACTGAAAGGCAGGTAACAAGCCTTCGTTCAACCTTCGTCCTCGTTTGAAAATACTCATTCAATAAAAGTAACCCGTTCCCATTTCCCGAGGGTAATAACCTCCGTGCATATTTCTACTTCCTGTGCTCCTTCACGTTACTCGACTAATGGCGGATACCGAGGGAACTTGATAAGAGAAATCTGGAGCTATGGGTGATTGGCTGATGCACACAGATCAGCGTGACATTTTCCTGATGAAGAATGCACCTGTTTTGGTATCATCCAAGTGTCTGATCAGCTTTAAATTCGGGTTGTGTGTTTCAGGGGACCTGTGGCGCTCGAAGAAGGGCGCATTCTCGGACTGAGGAAGGTTTACCACCGTTCGGACGTCACAGCGACCACTATGACTCGAGTATAGGTGAGTAGAGGCCTGAGGCCAAAGGCTAGACGACGGTAGTTGAATTATTAATTCCAACATTTTCCTCGTCTTTCAGACCTCAGTCGACCCCCTTTTGAGGCCACAAGTTTACCAGCGTTAACCGCGAGGGAAGACCTCGGTGAGGATGATTCGGGTTCAACACGTTTGTAAGTATTTTGTAAACGACTGTGTGACGTTTTAACTCACCCCGGGATTTTACTGGTGGAAAAGATAGTGAAAGAGAGAGAGAGAGAGAGAGAAGGCGGAGCTGGGTGAGAATCGGGATTTCTTTAATCTGGCTAAATATTCCGCGCCTTCGTAATTCCGTTCTTATCTTATAATTAAGTTTATTCACTGCCCTGGAGATACCTGGAGCTCCGAGATCCCCGCCTTTAATTTCCCATACTAATATCTATGGATCCAATCTTACGATTTCTCATTTCATCAGCTTTGGGAAAAGCTTGCTGCAACGATCGCCAGATTCTTACGATTCTTATTAATTACACCTATGTAGTAGGTACTGACATACAGTCATATTAGGGCGGTCCTATATTCAGGTTATAAACGAATTTTTTTGCGGCCGCCCCCCAAATCGTCTTCAAATAAGTCTAGAAAAATCCCCTGAAAATTTTAGCTTCCTATTTCAATCCCAAACCCTCCCGCAAAAGGAGTAATTTAACAATTTTGCAATTGAAATATGTTTTTGCAATGCTTTTGGTAAATATTTCATCGCGAGGTTCTTCATTTGCAAAAAAAAGAAACAGATAAATCGGCTGACCACAATGGGCCAGACCTAAAACTTCCCGGCCAAATCTTTCAAGGAAACAAAAAAAAACACATGTATGAAGATTTCCTAAAATAATTATTCGTAGGCAATTTTCAGATGAGAGGGGTTAAAAAAAATCTGTACCTTGTTTTCGTGATCATCGGTCCGGAAAATCTTGAGCTACCAATTTTTATTCGAATCCGTTGATCCTTTCTCGAGATATCGTCGATTAAATTATTTATTCCGAAATTTTGTTCTTCAAATATCTCGAAAAGTACTGGACCGATGAAATCTAGAATCTAATCAGTTCTAAGTTCGGAGAATCCGCGTCGATTGATACCAAATTCATTGAAATCGGATCATTCGTTCTCGAGATATCGCCGGACAAAAAAACTGATCACACACGGAAGTTAAAAAACACATGGAGCACCCGTAGCTGGTGCTAATGTTTTTTTCAAAATTGTAGCATATACCTAGATGCACAATGATTTCTTGCAATTAGGGATATTTTTTTTCTTGCAAATAAATAGCCTCCCGATGAAATATTTACCGAAAGGATTGCAAAAACGTGTGTATTTTTGATTGGCTAAATTCACCCCCTTTGCGGGAGGGGTTAGGGTTGAGATAGGAAGCTGAAATATTTGTAGAGTTGTTTTTGAATTATGTGGAGTCGATTTAGGGGGCGGTCGCAGAAGGATTCGTCCCTACCCTGAATCAGGACCACCCTTTCAATTCTAGAGATAGACCGTGTCAAAAACAAAAGAGTCTACTCCACGCATCGGTATAACAATGGCTATTCTGTATCTAGAGATATAAAAAAGAAAGAAATCAAGCCTCGCTTCATAAATCAAAACCATTCATCATTTCACCATGCTTTTATCACCTTTGACCCTCAGTTTTTTTTTTTTCTCAGTCTTTTTTTTCGTCAATATTGACCGAGTGCCCTAACCCACTGTACTCTATAACACCATCAATTTCATCGAACAATAAGTTTTTCGCACGTCGTCATACTCTGATTCGATCGTCTATAACGTATAGCGTAATGTACCGTACTATTAAGTAGTGAAAGCAAATTTCTGGTCGGACGGTTGGCTCGGATCCTTGGAGTACCTGATGAGTATGGGCTCCACTTTTTTTGTTCGAGGGGGTTATATTGAAATGACTTAACCAAAATCATGAAATGACCTTTACCATGCGGATAAAGGGGGCAGGGTTGAAGTTCCGAATGCTATTATTACCGAATCACAGTTTTTACCTTCCCGTTTCTCTGATATCAGAGGAAAGAGGAAGTTATTGCATTCACCCCGAAAATGAAAAGTTGAGTCTTCACTAGATCTCGACGTTTTGAAGTCTAGAGAATCATCTACGATCATTTTCAGATAGACGTCTGTGTATGTATGTATGCATGTATGTATGCGATCAATTTTTTTGTCCGACGATATCTCGAGAACGAGTGGTCAGATTTTGATCAACTTGGTCTCAATCGACGCGCCTTTTCGAAACTTAGAACTGATAAGATTTTGGTTTCGATCGGTTCAGTGGTTTGCGAATTATTTAAACAACAAAATTCTGAAAAATAAAATAAAAATCATGATATCTTGAGAATGGATGAATGGATTGAAATGAAAATTGGTACCACAAGGTTTTTTGGAGCGCTGATTACGAACCTAAAGTCAGATTTTTTTTCGATTCATTTAACTGACAAAATTCTGAAAAGTTTCCTTGCCTCTAAAATTTTTAGTTCCTTAGTTTAAACTTATCTATCTAATTTCTGTCATAATAATTTGAAGAGATACTCAAAGCTTTTTCATCTTTAAATCAATTCACGGTTTTCTGACAGTATATCCGATCCCCTTTTTCACTGAGTCGTTAAAATTTTCTGATATCGTCAAGAGCGGTAATACCGCAGTTCGAAAACCAGGAAATGAATTAATGAGTCGATCGAACGAATTTTCGAGGGAGGACAATTTTGACGAAAACTTAATTAGCCATTTTTACCGCTGACTAATGCCTCTTGAATATAATTTCATTGTAATTGAATGCGGACTGTGATAAATCAGCGAATTATTACCGTGGTTGAAAATCACGTCGTTAAAATTCTGCTCGTATAATTTTCGACCCACCAAATTTTACCCAAAGGCGATTTCTCGACACTACACACCGATCCCTCGGGCAGGGCAAAAAGGATGAACGGCGAGCGTCGCGACGCGTCGCGTCGTAGGGAATTCCGTACAAGTGAGAAAACTAACAGAGTGATTCACTCCTAAATAATTTCATCCCGTTTCTACGCTATCAGACATTCAGCACAACTGGCATATTTATTTTCTCGGAAACCAGATCCAGTTGAGGATTTTCAACATTAAAACGATCTTTTAACTTCCCGATATGAAAATTTAAAATTTAAAAAAAAAAATGGAAGTTATTGGTTTTGGTCCGATTTTTGAAAATCGCGTTTTCATCAGATAACTCGACGTTTTGGGATCCTAGAAAGCTATTCTGACTATTTTTGGATGGACGTTCGTATGGTGTCTGTGTATATACAAATTTTTGTCGTACGATATCTTTAGAATGAATCTACCGATTGGAATGGTTCTTGCGGCGATCGAAAGGGTTTATCAAGACTTAGAGCTGATTAGATTTTGGAGTCGATCGGTCGAGTAGTTTCAAAGTTATTCGAAGAATAAAAATTCAAAAAAAAACATCTTTTCATGTTTGTAGCGCAAAACTCCTAAACTGTTCGTGCGATCAGTCTCAAAACTTAATCAGATTTAAGTTTTGGATAGCCCTTTCGATTGCCGCAAGATTCATCAAAATCGAACGGTTAGTTTAAAAGATATTGCACGACAAAAGTTTCTTATTTTGATAGACGTGAGTTGATTTCGAATCACTCAATGTCGAATCTGTCAAATTGTTTAAAAACTATCAAAAATTTCGCACATAAACGTACAGACTGAACGATATTTTCTGACATTAAATATAACTCCCTGAAACCTAGAAACGTTGACATTTGACAAAAAACTCGATTTTTGAAAATCAGACGGAAAAAAATTTGTATACGGAAAACTAACTATACTTATAACCTTCGTTAATGTATTATAATCACAATAGTATCAGTTTATTGTAACGTATTTAACATATAGCGGGAAGTTTTAGGGTTGGCCCACAGATCAACTGGTTTCCAGACTTTTTTTATTCCTTTTCAATTCAGTTTTTTTGGAATATTAATTATTGTAATTGTGTTAATTTATTGATAATCCACAATTTGGAACACCAAGATGTTCGATTATTTGTTGAATTACCTGTATATAGTCTCGACGACAATCTAGGTAGCAGATGTTTTTATTTTTAACATCCAATTAGTGTTTAATTGCTTAATTATACTCTAGGGAACCCTCAACTTCTGTATACTGTAGGTATACGAGCTGCAAGTTATATGTGCCTCCAGGGCTGTCACGTTCCTACTATATACATATACCTATACCCATACCCTACGTATATACAATCTCGGCCTTTTCGTTTCTGTACCTACTATAAACGGGGGCCCCACATTTAGGAAAAGACCCGGTAACACCCTAGAGATTTCTCAGAGTTCATTTTTAGACTGGTACGTAGGGTTCCCCTTCGTTCTCGTCCTTGGTGAACAGTTTTGGCCGCTTTTCTCCCTCGTCCTCGTTACATTTAGCCAGTTTTCTCTCCAAGCCTTTGTTGTTCATTATTATGATTATTATTATTATTTTTTTTATTCGTTCTCTCTTCTCTTTTTTTCTGAGCTCCTCTTATTTTTTGTGTTACAAAGTTTCACCCTTGCTTCGCGGCTCTCGCTTTCTGTTTCCTCCCTCTCTTCATCCCTTATATACCCACGCGGTCTAAACTTTTAAATTGTCGAAACGGCCCACGCAGTAATGGGGCACGTCCGCGGATCAGCAAGAAGCTGCTGGCTCCCTTTTTCAATGGTGACTCTAATTCCGTAAATTTGTCCCTCGTCCTTCTCACTCTCTTCTTTCTCTTTTCGAAACCACTTTTCTCTGAACGCTATACAGTTTTCTTTAACCCTCTGCTTCCGTCGAAGTGATTTGTACAATTCTATGTATGAACTATATCCCTACCCTTAGCATAGCCTGCAATTATTCTACGTCTATTTAATGCAAGTACGATGTAGACACATGTATGTACGCAGTACCTAGTACAAGGAAGACCTTGGGGGTGGGTAACGTCGCCACGATCGACGTCCAGCAGGTCGTATTTCTTCGTGTCGACACAGTGGCTCCAATCTGCAGACTTTAGCGCAGAGCTTTTGCTCCGGCAAGGCTATCCAATGCAATTTATTATTGTACCAGTACCAGCTGTAAGTAAACACCCTGCGGAGTAATACTCGGCGGTGTGTGCTGCACAGCGCAGTAGTCTTTTTGTTAATTTAGAAGAAAAAGAATCAGAGATGAAAAAGAGAGAAAATAAAAATTGAGGGTAATAAGGGAGAATAGAAAAAGAGGATATTCAACACCCGTGCAGGCTCTCTCCTAACCGGTACTAATTGTTGTACATGTTCGCGAGCTTCTCTATTCACCTGCTATTTTCAAAAGCTATTTATTAAGGAAGTCGGGGGTCGATGCACCCCCTGCGAATTGATGGGGGTCATTAAAGTCCTGGTTTTAGCCACCGTCGAATGTCTAAGTACATACATACCCTACCGTCGTAATAAGACTGCTTCACATGTAGGTGTGGAGTTTGCTTTTTGGTATAATATGCACAACAGTGTCTCGGTAAACCCCTGCAACCACCACGGCGCGGCGTTTACCGAGTCTTGCTGACCAAACATTTGCGAAAGTCGCCTTTATCATAGTCATATATACCCGTGCAAGTACATATGTGTATACCTATGTATAGTGAGTCTACGTAGCTGATGACGCAAACCGTGGCTACCTTTTTTCACCTCCCTACGTCTGTCCCTCTGCGTTTTTTTTTTTTCTTCTTTTTTCTTTTTTCTCGTCTTTTCTGTATTTTCCTTCTTTTTTTTGTTGGTTTCTATTTTTTTTTTTTTCACTCGCTCTCTGAAACATGACCATTTCTGGACGGATGAAAGCTCGGGACTATCCACTCAGACGTGACGAGTCAGGTACATTAACAATGCGTCAAATCGCTCGCGAGTAATCCACGCGAACAAACAGTATATAGATATATTACGTATGTACATATGTATACAAATTTTATACATTGTACATATATGCATTGGTATATACATACATACGCAGAGACAGATTTCCGTGTTTTTATTTTTTTTTTTTCTATTTCTTTTTATCACTTTTAATGAACCTCAAAAAATATAAACCCTCAATGTATGTTACCTGCAGGTTATAGGGATGGGTTGGATTTCCGGCCGAGCGGATCAAAAAAAATAATAATAATAATGATATAAAAAGAACTTCGATGTCACGAGTTTCATTGATTTATTCAATATACGTTTCAAAACTCTGAAATATATCTGTTATCAGTATTTAGGAATATTATTTGCTGTGGAATTTTGTCAAAATTTATGAGACGTACATTTCATTGAGGAAATTTCAAAAACACAGTAAATAAGGACCACCCTAGGGTATAACATACATATTAAGAATATAAAAATTCGACACGTTTTTTAGGGACTGTGGCAACTGAGTCACGTTATACACAGATATCCCGTTTCAGGACGTTATTCTACGTAACGTTACCTACAAATCTTGATGTCAAACAATCTCACATCTTACATCGTTTGAACGCCAGTAAAGATTGAAGTCAGCTCTGTAAAAATGACATAGGTTAATTCTGGACTCAATAGCTAACTAATTACTAGTCCGATCGATCTATAATTTTTCGTACTTACAGTCCTCACACTTAGGTCTGGCGTAGACAAGAAGGTCTTGAAAATGTTTGCTCGTTTGGCTGGTAAAAATTCGAGAAAATTCCATTTTTTTTACTTTTCAGTACACAGACTTTAAAAATCTGAAAACGTATGCGAAATTAAATATTTTTTGACAATCCTAGTCCACACCAGAACCAAATTGGTATTGAGTAAGTTCACGAAACCGGAGACGGTTTGGACTAAAATTGACTTTGAAATTAAGTCAACAGTTAAATCATGTCATTTTTACAGAACGCACTTTAATCTACGTTGGCGAAGAATGAAAGCCCAAAACAGGATATCTGTGCATTATTTACGCAAGTCGCCAAAATCCCTGAAAATATGTCCAATTTTTACATCCTGAAAATATGTATGTACCCCCTTAAAATGAACGAGCCTAATTTTACAGCATTTTTCGTTCTTTGGTCCATTTCGGATGAAATTTATCACATCATGTTTTTTGTTCTGAACCTTTGAAATTCATCACGCGAACGTTGTGTGTGCTGATACTTGTGCATATCTACAATATCCACCACCACCGCATAAGAACTGGAGGTAGGCGCAGCAATCGATTCGCACGATGGGGTAGGTCGGTGCCTATCGATTTCGCCACGGAATATATACACCGACCCTATCGTGCCCATAACACGTAGTAGGTATCCCGTGCATTTCTGATTACGCGTTTCCTGCCGTCACAGAACCGCGTAAAGACGCGGAGGTTGACAACGACCACCGGGTGGTTCACACTGCGCGCTCATTTCACCCTGACCTGGGACATGATCTCCTGGACCTTTACCTGACACATAAAAACTATTTTTTGAATCATTTTGAGGGATTCCTGGTTCTCAGAGTGCAAAAAACGACCTTCGAGCTCAGCCAGCGTCGACGAGGACCGTCAAGCTCGCGCGAAATGCAACGAGGTCCTTGAAAGCCGTTGGCGCAGGCTTCTCGGGCTATAGTTTTGCAGTTTAACGATAGATTTTATGGTTTTTACCCGTGACACTGGCGAGGCATGCCTGGTTGACGCGCTCCGGGGTGTAAAGCCCTGCAGCATTTACGTCGGGGTGTAAAACTGTACAGAAACGATATCACCCAAGCCACCTGGTCCTGCAGAGCACTTATTGCCGCTCCTGGCTGAGTCCTTGCCGTACTTTAAACTCTGCGGTACGATCCGGACGTGGACAGGGTGTCGGTTAGTTGATATAAATTGAAACTGAAATTAGTTTTTCCCTACGTCGCTCGGGGAACGGCTGTACAGCTCACTCACAGTCAACGACTAAATAGCAAAGGGTATAAAACGTCGTGTATAATACAGTCGTCGTTATACTAGAACTCTACATGCAATGGCTATTAGCCAACTGACTTGAGAGGACGTTACGAACTTATAGGCTCGAGTAATTTCCTAAGCCGTTTCGAAATGGGTTTTTATAAGTACATTAGGGCGGTCCTCGTAAAGGTCATTCTTGAATTTTGATCGTTACGCCCTCTAAAACTCTATCGAATGGTTAAAAAAAAATTCCTGTAAACTTTCAGCTCCTAATATTAATATTAGCCCGACCCCTAAGACGAGGGAATTTTTAAATGGCAAAATCAAACTTTGAATTTTTATAACTGTGGCAATAATTGATGAAAGAATTTGAAATTTGGCACCAATGTAGGTACTTATGTGTCGTATAAAAAGGGCACATTGGAAAAATTTTTAGACAGTTATTCTTTCACTTCAACATCAAAAAAACACAAGAAGGGGAAGAATTTCTTCATGTCTAGAAATCAGAAAATAATCTGTCTAAAAATTTTTCCAATGAACCCTTTTATACATCATATAATTAACTACATTGGTGCCAAATTTTAAATTTTTTCATCAGTTATTGCCAAAGTTATAAAAATTCAGAGTTTGATTTTGAAAAATACATGTGTTTTTTCGTTTAAAACTTCCGTCGTCTTGGGGGTCGGGTTAATATCAATATTAAGAGCTGAAAATTTACAGGAATTTTTTTTCAACTATTTGGAAGAGTTTTAGAATGGCGTAACGATCCAAATTCGAAAATGACCTTCATAAGAACCGCCCTAAAGTACATCAAAGTTTTGTCTTCGACATTGAGAACCCGGAATTTCGTACAGGATATTAGGGATGGAATTGGCCCTCGAAATTTTTCTGTGAACGGTCAGATGCTTGATTTTATTCGTTCGTCTCATCGCTTAAAACGGAACGATGCTCTTTTACTGCCAAAGTACCAAAGTACGTATAAACAGGCCCACGGACGCACAGAGCTTTTTGTAAAAGCACTCCTTTCTCCGAGAGATACATATATAGAAGCATGTAACATGCCTATGTTACACCCACGTCAAAACCCCCGTTGTGCGTTTTGCTGGAACTGGAAAGCTTTTAATCTTGGTATACGTTGGCGTGGTAGCAATCAGCGTCAGTGTCGCGCTTATGTTGATTCCGGATCAAAAAACATCTAGACCACGTACGTATAGATACGTATACATGGCGAGATTTAACGGTGCACTTAGTTCTTCCACGGTTAATATTTTTCTGGTCAGATATTTGCATAGGCATATGCATTTTGCGGACTAGATGGCACGGAATTCCCGTTTCTGCTTCGCGATTTCGTCCTCTATACCCTAAAGCGAGAGTACGTTGTATGGGACGAGGGCAGGGGATGAAAATGAAAATGGATCTATCACTTCACCGCCACCATGGGTATGCCAAAGCAAGGCAAGGCAAGGCAAGGCATGGCACTACACACAACGGAGATAATTGCGGCGTTCTACCTCTCACGGAGTGACTGATCCCTCGCCAAATTTCTATGTATTGTGAACAGTGATCCGACCCGCGAACTGTGATCGATACCGTCTCCTCATTGTCGGGAATTGAAACGGTTGAATATTCAATCTGACGGGTCGACTGTTGACAGGAAAATTAATCATCTCTTCTCTACTCTCCACACTCACACACACACACACACACACTGCAGCTGTCTATTGATGGCTTCTTTTTACTTTTCCTTTTTGCTTTTCTTGACTTATTTTCTTTTTCATTCTTCTTTCTATATACTCTTCACTCGTATGGCACGTGGCCTACATTTCACGACGTATTATAGGTGAAGTAAAAGCCACGTATGCGAGTTTTATGGAAGTGGAGGACGGCAAGAAATATAAAAAAAATAAATAAATAAAATACAAAAACACGTGGGAGAAGATATATACCCCCACTTCTGGATTGACCGAGGTCATACCCGTACACAAAATAAATACACCCTTCTGTAGAATTTCAATTCAATTTGATTGATTGTCAGTTTTATATATTCCGAACCTTTCAAAGGGGATATTCAACTGAATTTGAAATTATTTTTGTTTTTTTTTACCAACAACGCTTGAGGTCAGTCGATTTAGTGAGATTTATTAAACCCGAGAACATAACTCATTATTTTTTTGGTCGATACGTAGTTTCAATTTTGTAATTTCGGTTCTCGCAGATACATTTAGCGCATTTATACTATTTGAAAAAAAAAATTTTTCTCCTAATTAGTGACTATGAAGATTATAGATTCTTAATTCTCAGCTTTCTTTAATATGTACTATATAATTATAGGTAGTGAAAAGGGTACGTAGAATTGCTGACCAAATTATCCCTCGATGTGCAAAAAAACAAAAATGTCAACTCTGCACAGTCTGAGTACAGAAATTTTAACGCAGAAATCAGGAACTTTTTGAATTAGTAAAAACGTGTTTATGATTAATAAGCGTTTTCGTGAAAACTAAAGAATATACATATACCTTATAGGGTGGTCTTTATTTAGCGCGTGGGCGATATTTGTTTTTTTTTTTTTGTTAATGGCGAAATTCACTTCCTTTGCGGGAGGGCTTAGGAAAAAGCTTGAGATAAAAAGCTGAAAATTTTCAGAGGATTCTTTCGGATTATTTGGAGGCGATTTGCGGGGTGGCTGTAACAAAAAATTCGTCTACATCCTAAATAATGGGATCTTTTCGTTTTTTTTTTTGTTTTTTTTGCAAATTATTCTTAGTCTCAGTCATATTATCAGCTATTCGACGAATTATCGTTGATTTTCATCCTCAGATGGTGTCTCTCGATGGAGATATTTTAACATTGGTGAAAAATGAAAAAATTTCAAGTAAAAAATCAGAGAATCTTACTTAAAAAGATTTGATTTTCATTTTTTCAAGTAAAAAGTAGAAGAAAAAAAATTCACCAACGTCAAAATTTCTCCGTCAAGAGACACCATCTCGGAAAAAAAAAAAAAAAAAAAAGAGTAATTTCCAAAATACTAAAACAAAAAAATTCCCACGTATTAAATGAATGGGAAAAGTAAAGTGATTCTCGTACGGTTTAAAGGTAACGAAAAATAATTTTTTCTTCACGTCCGAACTTTAGATTTAGGGTATAAACTTATGATTTAAGGGGCGTCACCGCTGGAAAAAGAACAATTTTGGCAAATAACGGACACCCTAATATAGTATATAGAGAGTAGGTATATGGGTATATATCCGATCATATAATACGTGTGTCAACCTTGTTTTCGAAATTTTTGTAAATTATAAACCAATTTCGATTCCGCACGGATGGTCGATTCCGTCGTCTAGCCGAACACAATAGGCTCCCTAAAGGCAAACGCGCGACGTATCAACAGACGGCTCGAAACGAATTACTCTCTCACTTTTTCGTCCCCTATTTTTTTTTTCTTCTTCTTTTTTTTTTCACTTCTGTTTCTTTTTTCATTTAACCCAGCGAAGCCCAGACCCCACCTCACCCAAGACGTCTCATGTACGGGAGAGGCGACCGCGGATAACGGTCCTTTCTTTATCTTTTCGCGGACTGAAATACGAATTTTGAAATATCTCCACGATCTGTAAGATCGCGCACGAAAATGAAGGGAATAAAGAAAAAAAAAAAAAAAACGAAAGAAAGAAAGTTGAAAGCCACGACGTTGTCCTAAAAATTTCAGAGGGATGTGTCCTTTGTTCCCTTAAAAACAGGACATATCTATATACTACACACTTTTCCACTTTTTTTTTTTTTTTTTTTTCAGCCACAGAAGGAAACCGCAGATCGTGGACAGATGCGGACACCTGAGGATCGGCGCACGGAGCACATCTATCGCCTCCTTCCTGCATCCTGGTCCTGGAAGTTCCCGAGGGTTCGAAGGCTACTCGGTGAGTAAGACAAAGTTTTATTATACCCCAAAACTAAGAGTCCTCTAAGGACCGTGAAGCGAGGAGAAATTACAACAATCCGACAAATTGAGGCAACAAAAAACAAAAAAAAAAGAAAAGAAAAGTACAGTAAAGAGAAGAAGAAAAAAAAAAGATAGAAACGTATTACAGCTTTGGGTGAAAAAGGGCAACGGAAATACCGGAGAGAAAAAACGAGAAAAAAGTAAAATAAAATTAGGTACAAATGGGAGAACCTGAGCCAGATTCAATTAACCCCATTCAATTAGCTGCACCGAAACTGAACAGTAAAGTAGCGGAATTGAATCCTCTGCACTCGTTATGTTGCAGTCAGTTAATTCGAGATCGACTTTAATCTGTCAGATATCAACGGTGATTAGCGGGGCGAGATTATTCCGATAAATATTTACGTTGGTTATGACGAGATTGAAGGATGTGATTTTTTAGTCTCATTAGCTTCTTCTTTCTTCGCTAATTGTTCGTTTTAATTATCGTGTGGGGTTGTTTTATTCACGAGGAGACGTTGAGGTCCCACGTAATCAAATAACTTTCTTTAAAAGTGCCTCCTAGATAGAGAAAAACCTACCATAACTACCCCCCATTAGTTAAGCTCAATTAACGCCTCATCCTCCGTCCAGTACGTACGTATGTATAGTCGGGCAATAAAGTTCTTGGAGGGTCGAAATTCAGGCTCAAACGTTTCAGTGTCTACGCTGTTGAGCAGCCCCCTCGCTCCGCATACCCCGGTCTCTGAGAACGCGAATCGGGCAGACTACCTACTCAAAGTAAAGTAAGAAATACTTCCTAAATATACACCGTGTCCCAGAACTAAATGTCCAAAATGAAAGGTGGCCTAGAGGAGGTCGAACTGAGTAAATTGTCCCGAAGAACATGGGGTCTGCGAAGTCGCGTTCGCGAGATATCACAGGTTAAAAAATATCGCTTTGCGCCGCGATCGTGGCGCAAAGCGATATTTTTTAACCTGTGATATCTCGCGAACGCGACTTCGCAGACCCCATGTTCTTCGGGACAATTTACTCAGTTCGACCTCCTCTAGGCCACCTTTCATTTTGGACATTCAGTTCTGGGACACGGTGTATATAATAAATAATAGCCGACCGCCCGGCCGTAACGCATCGATGGGCCTGCTCAACAGCGTAGACACTGAAACACCTGAGCCTAAATTTCGACCCTACAAGAACTTTATTGCCTAACTGTACGTACTGATATGCTATACCGCATATCGTTGTTGCAAACGAACGAAAAACAGTACGAGCGAGGTCGCGGTATTGTTTTGCACAGCTCCATGCTGATGATAATTACAAACCGAGATCTGTCGAGATATATAAGTGTATGTATATATGTATGTATGTATATATGTAGTATGTATACGTATATGTATGTATACACGTTTCTATATACTCGGTGAAAAGAACGAACGAGGGCTGCTCCTCCTGCACCCTACTTTTAATTTCACGTTGCCAGATATGTATGTAGTACCTATATATATCCCACCTTCTGCACCCCCTCAGACGTAGAGAAATGGAGACGATGCTGACATCCGTATTCACTCTAAGTACGCCTATACATAGCTAAACATCGGTTATACAAGTTTCGAGAAATAAGGGACGCGGTGCCCGGAAATTTAGCCTGCACAATTTTTTAAGGGTTTATATTATAGACCTGCGAAATAAATTTTTTTTTTTCATTATTTACCAGTACAATTTGAGATGTAATTTTTACTATATCGACTCAGTTCCTTTTTTTTCTGCATTCCCAATTATTTTCAGCTTTTTTTAGACATAATTAGAAAATTATTTCAGATTTTATGATTCACCCCAAAAATGCAGGTGATCACCTGTGAAAGAACTGAATCGATAGAATATTTTTTCGCGGCGTTCCAGTGATTCAAAAAAAAAGATGTAAAGTCCCTTGACGAAGTATTTTGGAAATAAGAACCGGTGGGTATATACCAAAAATTATTATATCACTGTGATACTCCATCTTTTTTTTCATTTTTTGTTGAAACCATCGTCTTTCATAGCTTGAATTTTTCGATCTTTATATTATCCCTAAAACCTAATTCTTCAGAAGGCAAATCTCTGAGTGATCAATTTTTTTCCTGAAAAATTGAGAAGCTTTTTTTTCTTTCCCTCCTTTTCTGTTTCTTATAGGAAAGGAAAAAGACAGCTTGGCTCGTAAGAAAGCTCGTGTCTTATCATTTATTGATCAGGGTATATAGATGTTCGTTTTGGAAAAAAATCTTAGTTAGGATATTGCAGATAAAATAAAAAGTGTGACTTAGATACATAATATTATATTAATATTGGAAAAAATGAAAAAACTTGAGAACTGATTGTATATAAGAGAGCTTGCGGTTATTGAAAAATTCTTTTCAAACATATAGTACATACACCGCGATGCTTGAAAGCTTATACCCCCTTTTACTCTGTACGAATCGAAACTGCCTGCTGTATAGTATATATAGTGTTAATTTCCGTCCGTAAATCGTCCCTGCAGTCTTTTCGGTGGAGTGAGAGATCGGAAATGTGCTGTCGGGCTGATGGTTTCGATGCAAGAGCTTCTTCGGTGTACTGAGAATTTGACCTCGTATAGGCTGCACGTATTCGACATTCCAAAATCCTTTCAACCAGCTTATTTAGTGCGTTCAAGTCGTCGATGGTTATTATTATATATATATTTTTTCAACTTTCCGCTATGGAAATTTTCAGCTTTCCGCTTTCCGCTATGGAAATTGAAAATTTTCAAAACAAAGGGATGTTATTGGTTTCGGTCCGATTTTCGAAAATCGAGTTTTCATCAGACCTCGACGTTTTGGGGTCCTAGGAAGCTATTCTGACTATTTTTGGATGGACGTCCGTATGGTGTCTGTGTGTAGACAAGTTTTTGTCGTACGATATCTTTAGAACGAATTGACCGATTGGAATGGTTCTTACGGCGATCGAAAGAGTTTATCAAGACTCAGATCTGATTAGATTTTGGAGTCGATCGGTCGAGTAGTTCCAAAGTTATTCGAAGAATGAAAATTAAAAAAAAAACATCTTTTCATGTTTTTAGCGCATAACTTCTAAACTGTTCGTACGATTAGTCTCAAATTAGTCTTCAAAGCCCAAGCATTCAATCAAAAATTTATGGAAAGAGATGCGATCTTCAGAACGTTTCGATTTTTATTATAGAACGGAAAAGACTTCCGGGTCAAAATCGACTATGGTCTGCAACGAAAAAAGTGGCCCGATTCACGTGTAAAGCCACATTATACATACATATTCGGAAATCCGGGATTATTTGATCGCGAGAATTGAGTATTTAAATTTAATTGCTTTAGCTCGTTTGGGGTAGATTCGGAAACCGCCGATTCGCTTGATGAAGGGATATGGATTACCCATAGAACCCGGAGGCTAGAGAGGAAAAAAAAAAGTTTTTCCGGCAGTCTCAGTTTGAGGGGAAAAATTATTTATCCACCATCGGTTATGTTAAACTTATATATCACGCAGTAGGTACATACATACATACATATAGCATGAGCAATTAATAAAAGCCTTCACTGCACGGTGCACCCCGTTTAATCTCCGTTTTACTCGGAAGTGAACGTAGCTTCAAACTTTTGTGGAAATTAAAAACTAAAAAATAAAAAATGAAAGTTAAAAAAAGGTAAAACGCAGGCTGAACAAAGTTTAAAATTCAAATTGTAACTGCAACTCTATTTTCTGGCTACTAATATAGACACAAAAAAGAACCGTTGCTATATTAACTAAGTATATACGAGTATGTATACATAGTTACAGGTATAGATACATATATACATACGTGGACTGTAATATTAAATAGTTATGATGAGAAAGGTTCACATGGCTGTTTCAGGAAGCCCTCTTTTTATAGTTGCCTGAATATACCTGGTTTATAGCGATACGGGGTGGTATATCGAATATACTTCTGCTCACGTACTAAATTTATACTTTCATATATACCTGCTATCCATAACTGCAAGTAGGTATAACCATATCAGCTATAGAACTGTACAACTCCTAGGCAAGTATCTACCACACGGACGCAGTCATAGTCTTAATATATTGCCGTGTACACCTAGAGAATTTAAATCTGTCGCGCCTAAAATAGTCGACCGGAGTTACACCACGTTTTAGGTTGGTAATGTCATGTCAACTCACGGTTTCGTTGCGGAAGCCCTTAAAAGATGGGCATTGCCAACCTGAAACGTGGTGTAACTTCGGTTGCCTATTTTAGGTACGATAGATTCGAATTCTTTGGTTGTACTGTACAAGCATGAGCCGTACCCCCAGTCTTGTCTCGAATTTACGCCAGGTGGCGCTGGCGTAGCGTCCTATTATGTTGCTTGCCTTTGTACGGCTGTAGGATACCACAGCTAACGTATACGAAGGTGAAAATGATCAGCGAGACAGTAATAAATTGCAGTTATAATAATGACCGAAGTTGTTTATCTCATTTTTCTTCTTCTTTTTGTTTTTTACTTTTTTTTCCTCGTTGCATATGGTACAGTGATTACACGTAGCTGCAGTGTAAAGAATTCTTGTCATTCTAACAATAAAACCGGCGATAAAGATAATTCCAACTTTGTTATACCCTTATATCTTTGTATTACGTTCGTCCTATCACAGCAAGCGCTTGCAAGCTCGCTATAGCCTCATACCCATCCCCGTCTACAACCGGCAATTAAGTCATGTCGTAAAATGTACAGTGAACGACAACAATAGTGGCGGTATGAGATTATGGTTCTAACAACAATAACGCAGACTCTAAATCCAACCCATATATTATATTGTTGGTGGGATATGGAGCTGCGCCGGTTCTCCACTTCAATGCATATCAACTAATTACTCTACCAGACGTACGTGTACCGTTAAAATACGTTATACCTACTGTGGAACGGTAATTATTATTTCTCGTTGAACAAGCTGCTGGGGGTCGTAGATATAGAAGAATTTAAAGTAGAATTGATGAGTTTGAGTATGTGATTCGATGCTCGATCGAACTCCTCAATTATACTCGTATCGATCCGAGCCATCACAAAAACTTCGATTCCCGTTTCGTGACGGAGAGAAAAAAAAATCCGGGATTTTAGTTTTCTTATTTTCCTCTTCGAATGATGGAAATTTTTATCTTCATTTCAATTTAAATAATAATTATAAATCAAGTGCCTCAGCGAACGCGAGGTTCTTCACAAAATCGATTCGATTTATTCAATGACATTTCCTCTCCGCGATCGTTCCAGAGATTCGCCCCGCGACTCGTAAGGGAATAAGTTGGTTATAGCTGTTGCTAGCTTCAGGTCGATATACCTATACCTACGGGTGAACGTCTTTCTCATCTGAGGGCGGGCCACTCTCGAAAACACCTTTTTTCATACCCTCACAATGACCGGCGACAAACTCTACTCCAAGCAGTTTGAACTTGTCACAATAAACCGCGAGATTGGATTCAAGGTTTACCAACATAGTGTCAAAAATCGGGGTGTGTATAGATTTTGAAAATTGAACTGCTTTTTTCTTACAGTAGCTGAAGCAACTAGAGTCGAATTTAAATTTAACAACTTTTTGAATAGTTGGTACCCAAAATCTGTGTCTTTTATACAACTTTTTTGATACCAAAAAAAGGTCACTTTCGGGATTTTTTTCTGGGATACTATTGCAGTTATCTGATCGGGGTCTGTTACAGTTAAAAACGTCAATCTTGGAGAACTTTCGGCATTTTTTGTATTCAAAAAATTCGTTAAATGGCGGGGATATGGCGTCCGAAACGACCTTCGCCAAAAATCGACTGAAATAAAAAAATCAAGAGGCTTATTAAAAGAGATATCGTAAACGATCTGAAAAATGTTGATTTTAATTAATAATCCACTCGATTTTCCGATTTCAGTCGATTTTTTGGCGAAGGTACAACTGCGGGTATCGTTTCGAAGGATTTTTCAAAGGCAGGTGTCTCTTTACGACGTCGTATCCCCGCCGTTTAACAAATTTTTTGCAATGTAAAAAAGGGTGAAGGTTCTCCAAAATGTATGTTTCTAACTCCACCAGACTTCGATCGGATAATTCTAATAGTTTTTCATGCAGAAAGATCCCGAAAATGACCTTTTTTTCGACCCCTTTAAACTAAAATCGTGTTACTTGCCGAGGATGAGTATTCCAGCACGAAGTAGGTATAAAGAAAAGCTCTGTATGCACGAGGCCGTGGTTTTTAGAAATTGGAAGTTCCCAGTGGTTCAAAAAGCATCCCAACCCTCTCCTTCTCTTTCTCTTTCTCGTGTTCATTCTCTCCTCACGTCTATTCAATGTGTCTTCGTTGTCTCCGTCCCGTAGTTGCGGGATCAAATGTTTAGAAATTCTGAACGCCAACGAGTGCCTCTTCAAAGGCACGCAAGCCACTCTCCGCAGGTGCGGTGATCCTTTGTCCCAGTCTTGACGTTCTCAGAGCTTGCAGGGTAGATACCTACTCGACGAAGCCAGCTAGCATACGGGTGGGTATGTATATACGTCTTGTGTTCGGCTCGGTACATTGTCGTACTTGTACCTACTATAAACTTCATCAATTTAGGATCAGAAGGGGTTAATGGATCGCTGAGGGTTGATCCGTCTATTTGTTACCCTCTGCACTGCTTATCGTCAGACTTTAATTAAAACCAGACGTTAATTATTTGAAGAAACTGAAAAGACTTATATTAATGATAAAGCGCTGCACATATAATTAATCGACATTTCTAACACGAAAATAAATCAAAAATCAAGAGAGCTTTTCCTCCCGAGTGAAAAATCGCTCTTCATTCGCTCAGCTGGGTATATAAGATAAGCGTTTATATCGCAGATGGATACCGTATGTCCATCCGTACGTATCCGTGGCATATTATGCTCGTGTCTTCGGCGTTCATTGTCGTTCTTTTTATCCAGCTGTAGGGTGAGAAACGATAAAGAACTCTGGTGTGTACGAGGGACATGAGAAGAGGAGGAAGAAAAAAAATTCTTTGTAGCCGAGATGAAGAACCGAGCACGGCGTCCCGGAGGGCAGCGGCTAAAAGATGGCCAAACTTAACGGCGCCTTAGCCGACCATAGACAGTATATAGACTATACAAGGAAGGGCTGCGAGATAGTATAAGGGTAGAAAAAGAAATGAGGAAAAAAAGGTAAGAAAAAAATGATGAGAGGAAGAATAAACCGAGGTTGTGATCGGCGTATTTTCCATAAATTTATCCCTTGCTAAGACGAGGGCTTGGACCCTTCATAGATGTCATACATATAAAGGCAAATGTATGGCGAGGGGACGAAAACGAGATTTTAGTTTCAGCCGCAGGTTTAGACCTTCGAGGGTTATGGCCCTTCGCATATCTCGTTATTGCACAGAGCACAGATCGACCGATCGCTTCCGATTAAGCCGTCGTGGTTCTGATCGAATCAACATTATTTATCAGGCAATTGGGTTTGCCAAATTGTCCAAGGGATGATAACAAAAAAAAAAAAGGGATAAAAAAAAAACCCCTAACGAATTTACGGACACAGTCACAGAGAAAATTATCTATAGTTATTGGTATTTCGAATAGATCATTTTTCGGTAATGATAGGATCTACTTTTGATCATTTTATTCCATAAACGAAGTCGTTTTGTTCGTCGATGGATGAATTTTTGAACGGCGACTAAATAGATGATCAAAAAGTACCATTTTTGCATATTTTCGACACAGTTGTACTAAAATATTCGGATAGGATGTTTGTCTATGACTATAGCGTCAAGTTTTGATGATTCTATGTCTTAAACGAAGTCGTTTATTCGTCGATGGATTAATTCATGAACGGCGACCAAATAGAAGATCAAAAAGTACCATTTTTGCATATTTTCGCCACAGTTATACTAAAATATTTGGATAGGATATTTGTCTGTGATTATAGCTTCAAGTTTTGATGATTCTATGTCTTAGACGAAGTCGTTTGTTCGTCGATGGATGAATTTTTGAACGGCGACCAAATAGAAGATCAAAAAGTACCATTTTCGAATATTTCCGGCACATTTAAACAAAAATATTCGAACCAGATCATTTTCTTACGACAATAGGATCAAGTTTTGATGATTTTCTGTCTCGAACAAAGTCGTCTCTCCATCGGGAGTTGAATTTCTGAATATTAACTAAATATGAGACCGTAAAAAGTGCCATTTCCGCATATTTCCCGCCACATAATGTTCCGCCGCAAAGTACGTTTTGCTATTCCGTGAATTCAGTTGCATACTAAACTCCCTCTTTATTCTTTTTCTGTCTCCTATCCCTGACTTCATCCCTTGAATTCCAACCGTTTCTCAGTTCACCCGTTTCGGGGTGACGCACTATCTCGACTCGACGTACGTCGAATGGCCCCGAAGCTCGGTTAGAAGAGAGTAGAAACAGACGTCAAGCCCGTACCATCGCGTCGTTGCGCGCGTTTCTACGTTATAGTTCTATATAACGTATAGGTTATACACCACCGCGGGGCGCCGGCGTCGGGGGTTTCGTCAGCGGGGTTGCCTTAAACGCGCGTATTTCCCCCCAGTTGAACGCGCGACCGCCAAGCGGGTACTCCGCGGCGCGTAATTCTTCTCCGTAGTAATAATAAAAAATAAAAAATATTAAAAAAAAAAATACGAATTAACAATAATAAAATAAAATAATATAAATATATAATAAAAAATTATACCTATATACTGTATCGATCGATCATCCGGACGCACCTTCACTTTTTATTCGATATAACACAAGTTTTTTGCAGTTCGTCGAAACCCATACAAAAAAAAAAATAGAAAGAGAAAAAAAAAAAAAACAACACTCCTCCTGATCGATCATCGCCGCTTCCTGCACGATCCCGCGACCGGTACAACGTGCTTATCGAAAAAAAAAAAAAAAAAACCGCGGGTGTCGAATTGATCACGATAATAATTGATTAATACTCTAATTTCGACTCGTCTATATACCTACACGTCCCTCTTTACATCTTACATAGATTTTTTTTTTTTATAAATTTTTTTGTTTCTCTTTCTCTGTTCTCCTGTTATACCTATACGTATACTTATATCTGGTGCGTCATATAGAATAAATTAAGCCGATATATATGTATATACGATCACATTCGTTGAACTGGATACACAATTATAATGGAGAAACGTAACCAATATGTTCCATTTTATTAGATTAATTAATCTACATAGTTATCATTATTATTATTATGATTATTATCGCTGTTGTTATTATTTTATGACGATGTACGAGAGAGATTATCCTCGGTCGGTTAGTTCATGCTAAAAGAAAGAAAGAAAGAAAAATGAGTAAATATCGTTCTATCAATCTTGCGAAACGTTCCTATGTATATGTACAGTCAGGCAATAAAGTTCTTGTAGGGTCGAAATTCAGGCTCAGGTGTTTCAGTGTCTACGCTATTGAGCAGGCCCATCGATGCATTACGACCGGTCGGTCGGATAATATTTTTTATATACAGGTTGGCCCAGAACTAAATGTCCAAAATGAAAGGTGGCCTAGAGGAGGTCGAACTGAGTAAATTGTCCCGAAGAACATGGGGTCTGCGAAGTCGCGTTCGCGAGATATCACAGGTTAAAAAATATCGCTTTGCGCCACGATCGCGGCGCAAAGCGATATTTTTTAACCTGTGATATCTCGCGAACGCGACTTCGCAGACCCCATGTTCTTCGGGACAATTTACTCAGTTCGACCTCCTCTAGGCCACCTTTCATTTTGGACATTTAGTTCTGGGACACGGTGTATATTTAGGAAGTATTTCTTACTTTACTTCGAGTAGGTAGTCTGCCCGATTCGCGTTCTCAGAGACCGGGGTATGCGGAGCGAGGGGGCTGCTCAACAGCGTAGACACTGAAACGTTTGAGCCTGAATTTCGACCCTCCAAGAACTTTATTGCCCGACTGTACATACACGATAAACGGCCCGCTTACCTGCATCTATATTCTGTATGTGGGTGTATCTACTATAAAATATACATGCATATAAGTACTATAGAGAAAACATATCCCAGGAAACGATTGATCGTACGTCGGGCCGCCGTGGGACGAATCGAGTTATCGTGTAGTCGTAGTCGAACGATCGAAATGTTAGTAGGTATAGTAAATGTATATAGGTATCGCAAATATCGAAACTAGAACGAAACAATTCCGTGCGATTATAATCCCTTCTGCGATTTTTTGGAAACATAAGAACGGAACAAAAAAAATACTACTATGTAGGTATGTAGCAAGGGCCATCTTCTTCTTCTTATTCTTCTTCTTCTTCTCCTTCGCCATCTGATTTCCCGTTAAGAAAAACCGATCTACGATGCCGTGCAATTATTCTTTATTATATACGTCTTAATACCGGCTACCGGCCCCAACTCGTTTACCCAATAAATAAGTGATCCGAAGAAAGTTATAACCAAAGGAAAGTTTTAATTAATGCCCATCCCCAACGGACTGCAGGGGATTTCCCGCCTAGCCTAAGCCCACCCAGACAGAAAGTTTAGTTTTCTTCGTTTTCTTATACCTTTTTTCTAGATATATATTGTGTATTGTACATAGTATATACCTATGTATACACCGATAGATATAATGTTATTGCTATTGCTCCCTAAAGCCCGCCAAAACTTATCGCAAAGAATGTATATTATATGATATTTATCAAAAAATAGGAAACATTCGATTCTTTCATCAACCTATAAACTTGATAAAATCGTATGAACGAAGTTGAAAACGTTATCAATGTATTTATTCATATTTATATACTAATATAAAGATAATCTCAACTTTATACGATCGATCAAATTTTTATGGCCTCATAGATTTTCCAGTATCAACGAATTAGTGTAGTTTTCAAACATTTGGAATCACTTACTTAGGTAACAAAAAATCGAACTACTGAGAAAAAGTTCCAATTTTTTTTCAACGTCTTTACAAAAAGGTCTTCTTCCCATCAAACGTTCACTTTAATATCTAATATGGTATATTATCATCGGATATATGCGGATCACTGATCAGTGTGAAACGGTCTTTCCTGCGCCGTCTTTTACCGATTTTAATAATTATTGTACAGATACTCGATCCGATGTCAATTATAATCGGTCTATCGAGTCTTTTCATCCGTAGTAAATTTGGGATCAAAGGTCTCGACCGTGAAGTTCCGTTGAGAAAGTAGCCGTGTGCCGTATTTTTATCGTCGTGATTTTTTTTTTTTACTCCGGAATTGAGAATCGATCGTATACGTTGTAAAAAAATTCATTTAACTACCGTACCGCGCCGTCGTCGTTACAGTGATTTTTTCCAAACTGAATCCCTGCACGCGTGGGACAACGGGGATAAAATCCGATTAGTTTAAACGACCGGATTTTATTGAACTATTTCGAAAAAAGGAAAGAAACAAAAAGATAATGATGATTTTGACTTTTACTCGATTTCGGTCTTTGTCGGTACTCAGATTTTCTTACAATCAAATTGTATATGCATTGCGGTGTATAGATATAGATGGATTTCTGAACAGTACCCAGAATTTAGTCTGCGAAGGGATTCTTTCTTTAGCCATGTAACTTCGACTGAAAACGACCGAAATACGATACGGGGTAAGTCGTTGCCCGTTTATACGACCATCCGCGGATCTTTAACGTTGAATTTTCATCGGGATTGCCAGAGAGA